>OX382380.1:13838183-15038183 GCA_947508005.1 Amphipoea lucens | reverse complement strand
AACTTAGTCGTTTCCACTGCGATGTGATAACTTTAGGAAATACTGAAAATAAAACTTTAGAGTAACTTATTTTAGTTCAAAAACTTTGTGAAGGAAGAGTTTATTACGATTTGCAATTAACTTGACATTTTCTGCAATCGTTTTGGAAGATTTTTTGGAGTTTTACGAGACTTTGACAGAGTTTAACAGATTTTTTCTTATTATACCTAACTTTCGTGAGACAATATCAGTTTTATTCTCATTTTTGCTTCAATTTGCTCTTTTGTCCGCAACTATTCCAGCCCTCCCGAAATAATTTTTATAAGGCTACATTGTGTCCCACTGCTGGGCAAAGGCAGCTGTTTCTTCCAAAACTCCCAAACGAAATGCGCAAAAAAAACGAAGGAAAGTCTACCCTGAAAGTATAATGAAAAGTTTAATCACTAGCAGCATTGATGAATTAAAAAGACTGTTCAACAAAAGGGTTCCAGGAATGTATTCGAAAAACTTTTTCGTTCCTCGACTAGACAGTCGAAGACATCATCAGTATTCACTGATAGACATCAGTGAACGTCTTTTACTGATGATCATTATGAGTTTCGGTCTCTCTTCTCAGAGTAGTCAGATCGGAAACACTGAAATCATCTAGTTTTAAAACATCAGAACCCCATTTCCCGTAATTAAAATTATCAAAATTTAGTCGCAATCTTATCTCAGCGTCAATCAACGTCAAAAACTTGTCAAAAATCTAGGAAAATCAGAGATATTTTTGACAGATTGAGATTAAAAATAGAATGATAACGTCCTTAAAAATGTGGCCACCATGGCCCATCGTGTATTCATTACTCATTTCATTTAACCATAAATTCAAATGTAATTTCCTGGAGGTATGAGCTTATCGTCATCGTGAAAGTTAACTGAAGGTAAAAATGTTAGTGTTGCTACATTGTAAGGTTTGTGAAGCAAGTTTGAAGGTACGCCATCTTTGTTTCATGTTTAGAGGTTTCATTTTGTGTGGTTTGCATCTAGATGTGATGAACTCGAGTTAGCACCATGTTTGAATAAAAAAACCGGTGATCTTAGTTTGTTGAAAAAATACAAGCAGACGCTGTTGGTAACTTGTTTGTGCAAAACGTAAGAAAAGAATAGAATAGAATAGTATAGAAAAGAGAAAAAAAAAAAGAGAAAAAGAGTGAAAAGAAAAAGAAAAGAAAAAAGAGAAAAAAAAAAAGAAAAGAAAAGAAAAAAAGAAAAGAGTGAGGGAAAAGAGTGGTGGCTCAGTATTAACGGCCCCGTCTTACGAGTTGTGGGTCGTGGGTTCGAACCCAGCCAGGTGCTTTACTTTGTGTAAATAATTTCATCACCACAGCTCTGAAAATAGTGGAAGAAAACATCATGAGGTATTTTCTAGAACCAATATTTCGAAGGCATGTGACATCTAGCCCCACTGGGTACGCGTGGTAGATTACGGCCCACTCCCTCTCTCTCAGCAGTGGGAACGTTATAGACTGATTTTGAGATTATGGGAGTCGCTAAAAATGGAGTCACAAATTATTCCTACACCAAAAACTTTACATAGAATCTGCCTATTATAGCATGAAAACAAAAGCTATTTCAAATTAATATAAAAATACAGTATTTGTAAACATTTCTTTCTATCGAAATCATTCGATTGAAACTCCGAAAACAATTTGGCACAATACTCGCGCAAACGATGTGTTAAAACGCCGACAATCCCCATTTACGCATGTTTCACGAAAGATAACTCCTCTCGCATGAAATTGTAAAAAATTAAAACAATAAACAAAGAATAAAAACACAACAAAAAACAACGCTCCTGAACGCATTTTGGCACAAAACCCACATTCCGCCAAATTTAAATAAACCAGCGGCGAAATCTGGAACTAACAGAAATCACACAATTTTCTCTTTTTGTTAAGACTACTAGCGCCACTGGTGACTGCAAGAATAAACTTGCAAAACTGTAGGTTATGACGTTCCGGCGTAAGATTATAAATTGTTGCTTTTAGCCAAATTAAATTCAGAACACTTAAGGATGAGCGAGAGGAGACTATAGAGAGTTGTTATGCGTGAAAGAGAGAGATGTATGTTAGGTGTTCCGCTTGAAATCACGTCGTAAATGTGTTGTTTATAGTAGGCATTTCGGAATGATGTCTTTTAATAATATCGTTGCGTGGTGATAAAACTGTCCTTATAGCACTGATGTGATATGTTAGTATGTGTGGGGTTACCCCTATGGCCCCTTGTAAGGGAGTTGCTATTAAAGGGTGAAGGAACAATATGTTTCGACAAATTATTGCAGTGCCGGCGTGGAGATTAATGGTGCTTAGATGTTAATAAAGGTGCATAAACAAAGCGATTTTGTGTAGGATAACACCTATTTACTGGAAATGTGGAATAGTGTTTCAATAATAGAATCGATCATTTTATTTTGAGAAATTAAGAATTTTTATTCTACGAGAATAAGAAAAAAACAGCTGAAAAAAATAACAGCGCCACGCAAAGCAATTTATCTATACAAATAAATAAAATTGGAGTGTCTGTTTGTAATATTAAAATTACCGCTTTTTACTAAATGCATATGGATGTATACACGGTACATATACCAAAATAACATTTTTAACAATTTTTGTCTGTCTGTCTGTTTGTTCCGGCTAATCTCTGAAACGGCTAAGCCAATTTTAACGAGACTTTCACTGGCAGATAGCTGATGTAATAAGGAGTAACTTAGGCTACTTTTATTTTGGAAAAAGAATAAGGGTTCCGCAAAAAAAAAATTAAAACGTTTTCCGTCATGCTCGCGAACGAAGTCGCGGGCACAGCTAGTTTTAAATAATTTCACTAAACAATAATTTCAATTAACAAGGGCTCTTGTTCTCCAATAACATAAACATCGCGGTTTACATCAAAGAAATAACCACAACAAATGTAAATAATAAATATCAACTACGTACTTAAGTAGAATTACTACAATCTCAAGCATAATAAAATAACCATTTGCTACATTTCACCAGTTTTCTTAACTCGGCCATTAATAACCTACTTTACATTTATATAAGTAGGTACATCACTATGATACCGTTCAAATAAATAGACCACTCTCAGTCTTGTCAAAATAATAAATTTCTGCCTCTCAACTATAGCGGAAACTGACAACATATACTTGTCTTGCTCTGACACTTGAATTTCCCGTACTGCTGTCGCTTTCTTATATTAATATCACTAAAAGAAACGATTTGTATGAGAATCTTGTGTATAAGAATGTATCAGACATCAATCTTTGCGTGTGATCATTTATTTGGTGTCATTTCCCTTTGTGAGATCTGATGGTGAAAAAGCGGAGTTTTTTTATGGGAATGTGTGTCTGAAAGTATGTGTAATGGCTCAAATTGGCTATATAAGTGACATTCATTGCCTGCTTCGTTGATAAAAACACAATTTACTTGGTTAGCAATTCCGCAATGGATTTGAAATGGGTTTTATATTTGAATGTATCATTCAATTCAAATAAAGCCACGGTTTTCATATATAGACATATTTACACAGGTAGCATTACTAAGTGTTCATCATCTGCCTAGTTTTTTCCCAACTATGTTGGGGTCGGCTTCCAGTCTAACCGGATTCAGCTGAATACCAGTGTTTTACATGGACCGACTATTGGCTTGCCTATCTGGCCTGCACAATCCAGTTACTGGATAATACGATACCCCTTGGTAAGACTGGTTGTCAGACTTTCGAGCTTCTGACTACCCGTAACGACTGTCAAAGATCCACGAATGACAGCCGGGACCAACGTTTTAACATGCTTTTCGAGGCACGGAGGGGTCTCGGTATGTAAAGATGGTCACCCATCCACAGACCAACCGCGGCAAGCATAGCTTAACCCAGTCCCAGTCACCTCTTTGAGGTCGACGTTCCATCCAGCCAAACGAGTTTAGTTGTGTTACGAGTTTAATAGTCAAAGAAAAGTCAGATTTAGATAACTTAGACTACCATTTTTAACCGACTTCAAAAAAGGAGGTTCTGTTTAGTATTACAAACCCAAATTATTACAAAGGAATCGATTAAAAAATAAAACCCGCCAAGTGCGAGTCGGACTCGCCCATGAAGGGTTCCGTAGCAGCAAGTAACATAATATAAAAGTTCTTGTAGTTCGTTGTAACTTTGTGAAAGGTAAATTGCGGTTTTCGATTTATGACGTATTAAAAAAAAACTACTTACTAGATCTCGTTCAAACCAATTTTCGGTGGAAGTTTACATGGTAATGTACATTATATATATTTTTTTAATTTTATCATTCTCTTATTTTAGAAGTTAGAGGGGGGGGGACACACATTTTACCACTTTGGAAGTGTCTCTCGCGCAAACTATTCAGTTCAGAAAAAAATGATATTAGAAACCTCAATATCATTTTTGAAGACCTATCCATAGATACCCCACACGTATAGGTTTGATGAAAAAAAATTTTTGGAGTTTCAGTTGTAAGTATGGGGAACCCCAAAATTTATTGTTTTTTTTTTCTATTTTTGTGTGAAAATCTTACTGCGGTTCACAGAATACATCTACTTACCAAGTTTCAACAGTATAGTTCTTATAGTTTCGGAAAAAAGTGGCTGTGACATACGGACGGACGGACAGACAGACAGACATGACGAATCCATAAGGGTTCCGTTTTTTGCCATTTGGCTACGGAACCCTAAAAAAAGTGAAAAATAAAAACTTTTTTCAAAAAAAACAACCGACTTCAAAAAAAACACTACAAAGTGATAAATAACTTTAATTTCGGAAGTCGGTGTCGTTGATTCCGCATTTTCGTTTTTTGACACCGACTTCCGAAATTAAAGTTATTTATCACTTTGTAGTGTTTTTTTTGAAGTCGGTTGTTTTTTTTGTAAAAAAGTTTTTATTTTTCACTTTTTAGTTGTACCTACCCCACAAAAAAGTAAACAAAAAGATCGTTAATGTAGACAATGTAGATAAATTTTTAGGTTTTTGTTGATTTTTCAAAAACCGCTTGTCCGATTTCGATAAAATTTTCATGGGACCATTTGGGAAGTATACCCTTTCTAACAAAAAAAGAATTTTTCAAATCGGTTGGCAAACGACGGAGTTATGCGCGAACAAACATAAAAAAAAAAAAAAAAAAAAAAAAAAAATACAAACATTCGAATTGAGAACCTCCTCCTTTTTTAGAAGTCGGTTAAAAAGCCAAGAATTGGGAGTATATTAAAACAAAAATCACTCTAAATACTATCATATTTAAAAGTCATATTATCATAACAAACTCGTCAATTATACTCGTACAAAAGGGTGTCAGTAGGAGCGACTGTGTACAAAACTCCTAACTATCGTGAAATATAAAGAAAGTCAGCTGACAACGGAACCGAGATGTAGGTCAACACAATCTGTAGATGCTGGAAGTACCTTTTTGTAGTGTTTGTTTATATAAAGATGCTGAGAAAGGCAGCGTTGAGTTTTTACTGTATTTTCAGGTGTTTTGTGTTATAAAAGCGGGACTTTTCCAGTGCAGTATGTCTTTTGTAAAGAATTCGGAACATGTTTTTTCGTAACCGAAAAGTTGCGCTGAATATTCCTTTTTATTTTTGTGACTGACTTGCAGAGTTCTATGCTTGAACAATCGTTTCTTGACTCGTAAGAAAGTGTTTTCTAAGTGCATGAGAAGTTATTCAATTCAGCTTCATTTTGCAACATGTTTTGAATACAAACTAGTCTCCAAATTGTCATTACCAATAGAATTGAATGTTTTTATGGCTTGCCTTATGCTCCACCAATTGTGTGCTTGAAGTATAAATAATTAGAATATAACTGAATGTCACACTCTAGCACTAATGTCCAGGACCAAAACATTGAGCGTAAAGCGGGACAAGAAAAAAAAATGCGTCACGATCCTCAGCATTTAGAATCATAAAGAAGCTCAAAATTACAATGAAACAGGAAAAAATCAGAACTGCGGCTCTGCCTCGCATAGTGTCACAGCACTCACAGGATTATCTGAGCGACGGCCGTTTTGCGTGGATATGACGCATATTTTTCCTTTCTTTTACTTCAATACACTGAAAAAAGTGCACTCCAATCAAGTGGCTTTTTAGCTTGATTGACGATATCTTGTTTAGATTAATCAAAACCTTAGTTAAGTTGATCATTACGACATGATTGCAGCAATAGCAGTTCAAATGGTTAAACGCTCAAACAAGTTTCTTGATTACCCTTAACATGACATCATTGTAGAAGAGTTAAAACAACAAAGTAAGTTAGTTGTGTCAATCAAGCATTTTGATTAGGCACTTCAATAAAGATCATTGAAACTTTATTATGTTCATTTGACTTGATAGCATCTATCATCGTAATTAATTGTATTAATCATACAACTTGATCAAATCTTGCGCTAAATAAGTTCCTTAGTTGTGTTTATCAAATACATCATACAAACACTAGTACACTGATCAAATAAAAGTAGTAGCTGTGATCATTGTGCTTGATAGGCTCAGATGCAAACAAGTTACTTAGTCAATCTAAACAAAATCTTGATTGTAGCAACTACTTCTTTTTTTCAGTGTACCTACCTTCATTTACAAAATCCCTGTCTTCATACTCACCTGTCAAACAACAATGTAACCTCCAACTCAACAACAACAAGAGAATCTCCTGTCCCATCCAGCTCTCTAAATCCGCAAACGACAGCGCAGCATATTTCAAGCAAGTTTACGATTTGCCGCCGCCTCGTAAACACAGCGCAAGAGTTATGTCCTCAATGCACCATGCATCACCGTTCTGTTAACAGGTTTCTTTAATAAAAATATCGCTGCATCTGGTGGGTAAAGATCGTATACTTACGTCAAAATCTTGGGCGTGGTTCAGCAAAAGCCGTGGAAAATACACATATCATAACATCACCGTCTGTGACCGCCGCTTGTGTGTACGTCCACATTTCGTCAATATATGATTAAGCCCCATGTAATTGGGGATGAGCGTGTCCCTAATTATCGGGCATACATTCCAAAATCCAGGCTTATGATGATACCAGCCTATCATTGCAGGGCAGACGCCTCTTACCACACAGAGAAGACACGAGCATTGCTCACCACACTTGTTCAAGACAAATTTGCGATTTCAGGTTTATGTTAACTATAGGTACTAAGACCAGGTTGCCAATGTTAGTATCTAATGTTTAAGATAAGCTAAAAAGTATTTATGAATTTAAAAAAAGACGGGTTGCACTCCGGGAGTGCCGGCAGAAGTGAAAACTTGAATATTAACGTTGAAATAAATCAATTATTAATTTAATTAATATTACTCATTTTTTTTCAATATTTCTGCGTCACTTTTTTCATTAATAGATGCACTTTGTTCAATTTCCGTATTTTAAACACTTTCGGTCTTATTCATAAAAAAAGCCTATTGAAGGTTTAAACCATTCATTAGTTAAAATGCTCAATAGGCCTTTAAAACATTCGATAAAATTTTGTATTCATAAACGCTTCATAAACGTTCTATAACTAGAATGTCCTACAACTTCTAAATGTTGCCATTATAATGAATATATAGTTCGTAGACAGATATGCATACGAGAATATCTGTCTACGAACCGAATATTTGTGTCCATAGACATTATTACGTATGAAAAACTAATTTATTGTCTACAGTTTCAACAGTTTTGACGCGACAACGTCATGGTCGTCATGGAAACAATATGAATAATTGAATATGTCAATGAATGAATTTGATATTGTATGTGTCAAACTAAAAAACTTTTGAATATTTTTTTTGTATTTAAAATAAATGAAATTAAGACCGGAGACTAGTTGCAATAAAGGGCAAAGAATTGAATATTGGTTGGAGGAGGATAAGGTGTGTACCTACTGTTACAGCTAAAATGTGTTCAAAGTAAGTTATGTTTTGTAAACATTCTCAATTTCTTATACTTATGCTTGCTTTTGCTTCTAATCCTTCGATTTTTTGGAAGAATTGGTCAGGGAGAGGTCTCCATAATAGAAAATAAAAACACTGACACAAGCACTAACGCTAAACAGGGGCAGCCTGGCATGATTTACGAATTAGGTGCCTATCCAATTTACAATTTTACGAAGAACTTCGTTTGCCTGTACAAAACTCATTGTAACAAAACGGGTTGCACTCCGGGAGTGCCGGCAGAAGTGAAAACTTGAATATTAACGTTGAAATAAATCAATTATTAATTGAATTAATATAACTAAGTTTTTTTCACTATTTCTGCGTAACTTTCCACTTTGTTCAATTTCCATTTTTTGAAACACTTTATATACTTACACGAATTTTACGAATACACAGCAGTGTGGCTACTACACTGCTGAGCCAGCGGTCGAGCCATCAGCTGTCCATCCACGTCCGCGTCCGCGTCCACCATCACCATCACATCACATCACATCACCATCGCCATCGCCATCACCATCACCATCGCCATCGCCATCACCATCACCATCACCATCCATCCATCCATCCATCCATTATCGTGTCTCACTTGGTTCACTTCGGTTGGCGCCGCCGTAGAAAGAGATGGGGGGGGGGGGGGAATCTCTCCTGACGGTCACGTGTCCTGACGCGATGCCCTGACGCGAGTTTAACATTTTTTACCCATTACAAAAAGTGTTCAACGCCGCTAAAGAAGTTTTCACTTCAAAAAAAAACCCGCCATAAGAATAATAATGACTGTTATTTTGATGCCGCTACTGATTAATTAAATCAGTATAAATAAGATAATGAAGAGAAAGAATTTATAACATTAGTTTTGTATTTCAGGTCAATAGGACTAGTAAAGATGGTGCTTCACTACGAATAGCAGAAAATGAAACGGCCTACAGAAGAGATGGCACAGATGGCAAATGAAAAGCAAACATTTTAAAAATGTTGTTCTGCTTGCACAAGTTTTAGAAGCCAAATTAGAGTTTAGAGTATTGTTCAGCCGTAAACAGGCAAGAGTTACATACGCCAGCGTCAACATCAAGAGCGACATACATTCGTTCCACATAAATTAGTAATTAGTAAATGAATAAATTAGTCATCAAGCTGGAGTAGAGTTTGATTCATCTTTCATAATTCCTCTCACTATGGCCAAAACACCTTTAGCCATCACCAGTTCTATGAGTCTGTGGGACCGGCAATGACAAAACTATTTCCTGTGTACACATTGCACAACGTACACAAACCCCTATTCCTACCCCAATTCTGTCTGTTCCCGTAGGTCTCCGTAGGCTTGTATGATAGGTTAGGGTGTTAGGATAACTAGGGTGTTAAGTAGTTGCTGTAGGTTTATAATCTGTAGGGTGAGGTAACCATAGATACCAGGCTCAATCGTTACAAACTTAGCCACACTGTATGCATTTGGAATAACAGCCGTACTAAGCTGTAAGTCCCGGTGCGTACAAGTATTATAAAAATAAACTGATATTTGTATACAAGCTTTTTATTAATGAACTACTCCCTAAATTTCTTCTCTTTTACTTTAGATCTTGCTGGCTCAAAATATTGCCACTTCCACGTTGTCGTCGGTGGCAGCGCAGAGGTCACTTTGACTGCATGTTTTGGGTAGGACAAATAAGGCAGGATAGGACGTGGAGCATGTTTTGCAACATAGCTTCACAGCCACACCCTACTGGAGCATCTCCCTGCAGAGTGTAAACTTCCGTGGTCGACACGGAAGCATTGTTTTCACACAAAAGCAGCAATGTCCCACAGTATTTCTTGTTGCTATAATGTGCTTCGTTATATTTTCCGTCGCTTCTATTTTGTATTGTAGGTAGGTATATAATAATAAACTAAATTGGTTAAACAGAAGTTCAAAATAAATTAAATACAACTGCGGCTCCTCGAAGTACTATTGTTTACGAAACTGACTTTTCAAACATTTGTACGTCAAATGTCATTTTCTTCGGCCATCTTTGTCGTGTCTCACTTGGTTCATTTCGGTTGGCGCCGCCGTAGAAAGAGATGGGGGGGGGGGGAAATCTCTCCTGACGGTCACGTGTCCTGACGCGATGCCCTGACGCGAGTTTAACATTTTTTACCCATTACAAAAAGTGTTCAACGCCGCTAAAGAAGTTTTCACTTCAAAAAACTCACATTAGCCCTGGCCCGGATTTGAACCTACAACCTCATGAATGAGATGCGAGGCTAATAACTGCTCCATCACAACATCCAAACTCTAGACGGCTAGTGAACATTTTCTAATGTTAATATTAACTTAGAATAGAAATATTTCAGTAGCAGTCAGTAACAAATCAAGAACCTAATCAATTACTGAAGTTCTGTGTCAAACGCACACCAAATATAAACATATAATATATTAGCTTACTTAGTGAAGTTAACTGCAGTGAATATGTCACACACTTAAACTCCTGCTCGCCCCACAAATTTAATATACCTTCAAGATACATAACTAAATGGGAACTACCGGTGTGGGGCCATGTGAGGTGAATGCGTTAGTTTGAAGCGGTCGATGATTGCTTTCCATTGATCTAGTCGACGGTAAGACTTGGTTCAACTGAGAGAATCTATTTGACATTGTGACGTAATAGTACTAGATTGTGTGTTTATGTTACTGATGTTTATACTCAAATGCTATTATGCTGTTGGTTCTGCGCCTGATCTCTCTCCGGTCGCGTCGGATTGCCGTCCCTTTGGACTATGAGGAAGAGTGAGTGTATCGGTATCTGCGCATACTCTTGTGCACTATAATGTCTCCCGCGTAGATAGGCAATCTCCGTTGAGACTGGCCGCCATGGCCGAAATTTGGTCTGGAGGAATATAGGAAAAAAGAACAGCGGTATAGTCTGCTAGAAAAAAAAAACAGTGGCACTCCGGGAGTGCCGACAGAAGTGAAAAAAAAACACAAACAGAATACTTTGCCATGACTCACTGACATATCGGATATACATTAAAACCGAATACATCCCGAGGACATCCGAACACATCCGAAGCGGTGTCGCTTACGGTAACAGTGGCGCGAATTCAATAGTTTTTTCCCAACTCAAAAATGCCCAACGCGCCTGAAGAAGTGTTCACTTCAAAAATTACATGGGTACCTAAAATTGCCAATTCGTTAAGCTTAGCTATAGGTATAGAACTTTCTTCTTAAACGTCAAACCTAACCTAGGCTTTTAAAATAAATGAACGTGTAGTTTATAGACAAGCCTTTTAGGCATGATTTTAAAACCTAGACAAGTGACAATCGCTTTCAAAGCGTTTCGTATTTCTGCAACGATTTTCAACCAAACCAATACATTTTTGACGTTTTCATCCTTGTTATCGCTGATAGACTGTCACTTTGTCTACATAAGAGACATTGTCTTCAAGAGAATGCATCCCTGAACCTCTCAGTGTGACAATTATAGTAACTAATAAAGATCAAATTCGCAAAACACGTATTCGTTTATATGAAACTGATTGGTGTCAAGAACGCATTCACTCTTTGGCCGGACGGTTTAGCTGATAATATTGATGTGTCATATTATCAGTAGGCCAAACTTTTAGACAACTTATTTTTACCTTTTCACTACAATAAACCTAAAACAAAGTACCAATATAGACACATACCTATTAGTACTTACACTGAAACCTAGATCCGTAACAGCTCGTGAAACTCGTAAAAATAAGTCAACTCGTAAAGCCGGCTGGAAACATGTAACTACCCGCATTCATGATCTTTTACTCGTCAGCCTTGCGGTTCGTAACTGTCCATGGGGAGAAATAGATTCTTTGCAAACTAGTGTCGTGGAAACAGACAGGTTTACAGTTGACTTCGCAAACAGAAATAGTTCCCTATGTGGTATAGATGGAGAAAAAGAAACATAGAAATGTGTTTTAGTATTACTTAGTTGATACATATTATAAAACTGTATCTTTATAAGTGAGTACATGTAGGTACAGTTTTCTTTTACAATCTTCAACCATGTACTATCTACTAAAAACTTTTTTTTGGAGTTCTACTAATGTAACGTATTCCATTCGTCCGTAAGCGGTTGAGATGATAATCTATACTTATCCATACTTAATATTATAAATTCGAAAGTAACTCTATCTGTGGGATCCCAAATGGCAGGAAACGACTGCGTGGCAGGCCCAGAAAGAGATGGCGGGATGAGCTGGACTCCTTCTTAAAGGATTGGCCTACAATCGTGGTAGACCGGGAAAAGTGGAAAGAGGGAAGGGAGGCCTTTGCCCTGCAGTGGGACAATACAGGCTTATAATAATAATAACTCTATCTGTCTGTCTGTATGTTACCTTTTCACGCCTAAACCGCTGAACCGATTTAGATGAAATTTGGTGTAGAGATAGCTTGTGTCCCAGGAAAGGACAGGATAGTTTTATCCTGATATTCCCACGGGATCGAAACTTACGCGGGTGAAACCGCAGGGCGCAGCTAGTCCATACTATTAGTATTATAAGTTCGAAAGTAACTCTATCTGTCTGTCTGTCTGTATGTATGTTACCTTTTCACGCCTAAACCACTGAACCGATTTAGATGAAATTTGGTATAGAGATAGTTTGAGCCCCGGAAAAGGACATTGGATAGTTTTTATCCCGATATTCCCAAGGTATCGAAACTTATGCGGGTAAAACGGCGGGGCGCAGCTAGTGTAATATAATTGTTCTGCTACTTTGGTCCTGATACGGAAAATAGCAATGTATTATAATTAATGCAAAGATGGCGAGATGAGCTTCACGCCCACGGACAAAAGATATTGCTAACTTTGGATCCCTGCCATGAGACAATACAGACTAAAAAGTTTTATCCTGCAGTTTCACCCGCATATTTTTTTATCCGACACATGGTATACTTATGTATGTACCAAATTCACTTATTGAGTACTTAACTAACATCTTCAGAAATCCACTTATGTTTGTTAGGATATCAGTCAGTAGTATCTCGACCGATAGCCTTTAAAGAAGACTAGTCCTTAATTGAAATCCGTGAACGGGCAAGCGTAGCGTGAGATTCCCCAGTTAGATGGATCAAAAAGGCGTCTATGGCACAACTTGGGAGAGGCCTATGTCTAGCAATGAACTGTAGTCTCAGTTGATTAGTTGATTATAGATCAGTATCAGTAAAAATCCGGTCTCTTCCTTGTGTCGTCTAGGTTCAGCGCAATTCGGTTTTTCTTCACGATTTCTTTTGGCATTCAGGAGTTATACTGGTTGGAAAAATAGTGGGGACATGTCTCATTTCCATTTCAAATCCTTCCCATAAGCACAGAGATACATTCACCAACATTGTAAATACAACCCACCATCGTAAAAGTAACGGTCGGCAACAAAGTGTGGCAAGTAAAAGTTTCCGCGACTTTACGATCGCTCAGCAGTAAAGTGCAACATTGATCCCGCTTACAAGAGATTTTGTATCGTTAGGCTTGTCGGTGGTTTGTTCAAGGTAGGCATTTTTGAAGTGAACACTTCTTTAGGCGCGTTGGCCATTTTTTGAGATGGGAAAAAACCATTGAACTAGCGCCACTGTTACCGACACCGCGCTACATTCGGATGTGTTCGGCTGTCCTCGGTATGTACTCGGTTTTAATGTATTTCCGATATGTCAGTGAGTGATGGCAAAGTATTCTGTTTGTGTTTTGTTTATAATTATGACGATTAAAAAAATACGTAGTTGTTCAAGTTTTCACTTCTGTCGGCACTCCCGGAGTGCCACTGTTTTTATTTAGTGACTTGTCTCTGTTATGCACGGGTGAAAAGTTTCACATTCACCCTCTTAGAGGTAGAATTTCGAAAAAACCATTCTTAGTGGATACCTACTCTTCACAAAGAACACACCCTCCAAATTTCATGTCTCTAGGACCAGCGGTTTAGGCTGTGCGTTGATATATCAGTCAGTCAGGACTTTGAATTTTATGAATATAGATTGCATGACCTAATCACATACCTATACAAGAGAAAAAGAAACAAATGGCTACTGCCTGCGATTTGGTCTACAAAGTTCATCCTTTTGTTTGACCTGCTCAGGGGATTACGAAAACTCCTTTCCTAGTGCAAAACTTCACTATCAAGAAATAAATCTTCCGAATTTAGACATAAACTCGGCAGCCCAGGAGCAAAAAATAATGTCAACATTATAGTGTATATTTAAAAGCAAATTAAGGAAATGTCATTATTATTTGCCTAGCCTTTTTCCGACTATGTCGGCTGCTTGCTTGCAAACTGGATGTAACTGAATACTCGTATTTTACACGTAGCAACTGCCTATACCGAGCCATCTCCGTGTTTCAAAAAAACTTTTGCAATCTAATCTCAGTCTTCATCTGTAAAAAAAAGACGGGTTGCACTCCGGGAGTGCCGGCAGACAGAAGTGAAAACTTGAATATTAACGTTGAAATAAATCAATTATGAATTGAATTAATATAACTAATTTTTTTCACTATTTCTGCGTCACTTTTTTCATTAATAGATGCACTTAGTTCAATTTCCATATTTTAAACATTTTATATACACGAATTTTACGAATACACAGCAGTGTGGCTACTACACAGACGGTCGAGCCATCAGTTGTCCATCCATCCATCCACATCCACATCCACGTCCACCATCACCGTCACCGTCACCGTCACCGTCACCGTCACCGTCACCGTCACCATCACCGTCACCGTCATCGTCACCGTCACCGTCACCGTCACCGTCACCGTCACCGTCCGTCCGTCCGTCCATCCATTATCGTGTCTCACTTGGTTTACTTCGGTTGGCGCCGCCGTAGAAAGAGGGGGGGGGGGGAAATCTCTCCTGACGGTCACGTGTCCTGACGCGATGTCCTGACGCGAGTTTAACATTTTTTCCCCATTACAAAAAGTGTGCAACGCCGCTAAAGAAGTTTTCACTTCAAAATACATCTAATTTTCCTAAGTTTTGACATTGATGGTCGCTGAGATGGCATCGCAACTAGATTTTGAACGTATTTAAATTCAGGACCTTCAGGCCTCCACAAACCAGCCACTAGGAAACACGATATCCCTTAAACCACATAATATAAACACGGGGAAATTATACTTTAAGGTCGTAACCAATTTTTCCTTAATCTCAAAAAAATAAGAATCATAATGATAATGTGCTTTTGTATAAAAAACACCAACTACCGGCGGATGACGTCATAAGAGACGCGTCTATCATAAATCATTCGCAGGTCATTATTGGCTGGATCCGGGTAAACCACTAAATAGGTAGGAAACAAAAGGTTCATTAGGTAAGCCTCCTGTCTCCTCTAAGCGCTTTTTTCTTGTATTTTAACACAAAGATAAACAAATAAATGGTGATTATTTCATATTAATATGGAAAAATAACCACAGCTAACAATCACGTTTGAAACAAGTTTTATAATACAGTGATTATGACAACGTTTTTAGTTTTACATTGTAAAAATATAAAAGAAAATTAATTTTATTTATTTATTTCATAGTTTATGCACAATTTACAGAGGCGGACTTCATGCCATGGGCATTTTATTATCAGACCTTATTCCTAAAACAGACAAGTAGGATGAAATAAAAACGTGATATATTCATATCCGGAAGAGGAATTTGTCTAATCTATGGCAAAGGTCCCCCACCAGCAAGGCAGACCTCCTTTATCTCCCTACTTCGTTTAATCCACGACTTTTTAACCAGTGGCGTGCATTGCATATAGGCATATAAGCAGTGCCTACCTCGTTATATCAACATAAGCCTTTCAATTACATTTTAGTGTGTGTGCCCGTTTATTTTCGTTGGATCCCACTTTTGAATCCCATTTTTTAGGTATTAACGATGGATCCCGTTTGCTATTTCCGTTGAATCCCATATTATAACAACATGTGTACATTTCAGAAGAAAAGTGATTTACCTTTATCAAACACTAAAAAGAGATTATTTTTAGTGGGTTACCCGGAACCGAACTAGTTAGATTAGGTTAATTATTAAAAAAAAATAAACAATGTTAGGTTAGGTTAGGTTAAAACTGTGACCCCTACGCACGAGCCGAGCGAGCGAAGCGAGCGGTGCCGCGGCAGCGGCCGGCGAGTGCCAGAAACGACTAGATTATATAGAAAATGAGTTGTTTTTGAAATAAATAGTATACGAAACGTTGGTTGTAAACTAAATATTTCAATGGAGTTTTGGTGAAACATTAGTGAACCCCTCATTTTATTATAAACAATTTTGTTGTTGAAAGTACCTCGCATTCAGATTTTTTTAAGCATTCGGGATCCAACGGAAATACTTTTCGGGATTCAACGACAATAAAACGTAATTATCTTGCATTTTTTAAATTCGGGATCCAACGGAAATACATAATAATGTTTTGCGGGATCCAACGCCAAAAATATTAAAATGGGATTCAAAAGCGGGATCCAACGGAAATAAATCTGTATGCCCCACAATTAAGACACTCAGTAAATTATCATACCTAACAAAAAACAAAATCTTCATACAAACACGCGCGGCAGTAGGCAGTCGCCGGACGGCCTACTCGGCTACCGTACTATTCGCGCATTGTCATTGGTCTTTACTCGTTCAAGTTAATACGACAAAATTAAAAATACGTACGTCTCACGCGTAATACCATGACGTTCGACCTTCGCAATTTATCACCCTTAAGTAGGCATGCCTACTCAAATAACCACACTTTTGACCTCATTTTTTTTTTCTGATTAGTGACCGCGTTTGCCTAGACTAGACCCGGCCTAGTGCCTACCTATTCTGAAAACCAATGCACGCCACTGTTTTTGACCACCCTCTATAGATAGATATTCTTGATTTGTTGCAAGTGGAAATTCTGAATATTTTTTGTATCGATATTCAGTGTAATCGTATTAGTTGATATGATAGATTTAGTAACAAAAGAGCTCTGATTTATGATGTGTTGAACCTCACCATGGTGAGGCTCAACACATCATGAGTCATGAGTCTCGTTATCTCGTTATAGTATGAGGTTTGTTTGGATATTGTCGGTGCCAAACTATTCCACGTTTGTGGTAGAATCCAAAAAATGCGAAAATAGAATGTTGAAGCCCATCCTAAAGCTTAGTAGGTTCATAAGGAGAAGAATCGGCAAGAAACGCCATAGATATAATCTTTTGAATCAAAATATTGCTAAAAGGCTAGTATGCAAATTGACAGTTTTTTCTGTCAATAAAAAAAACCGAGTGTGCTTATGACCACACGACTGAAGTGAAACTTCAAACGTATTTGGCTATGAGAGGAAGAGAGAAAGAAAATGTGCGCGCGCACTGCTTTCTCTTGCTTATATCCCCCACTCAACTCCCGTTCGCCTCGCCCGTAGCCCTTAGAGATGGGTCGTACTTGCAAAATCGAGTACCAGGGCTTCCAAGTACGTCCACCTTAAGAAACCAGGGCCTAAAATCAGGGCTCGAGATACTTTCAAGTATTTTCTATCTGCATCGAAAACTGATCCATAACTTCATACAAATAAGAAGTACAATCGCGTAATCAAACAAAAGCCCTGTTGGAAGTAAAAACTACTTGCATAGGAAATTGATCAATGACTTCGAATAAATAAGGAGCAAAATCGCGTTTACAAATAAATACTTGCAAACCATTAAAATAAAAAAAAACTTTTTAAGAAAAAAAAACCGACTTCCAAAAAAAAACTTTACAAAGTGAAAAATAACTTTAATTTCGGAAGTCGGTGTCTTTGGATCTTTATTTTAGTTTTTTGCCACCGACTTCCGAAATTAAAGATATTTTTCACTTTGTAGTGTTTTTTTGGAAGTCGGTTTTTTTTTTTCTTAAAAAGTTTTTATTTCACGCTTTTAAGTGGGTCTGCTTATAATTTATCTAAGTTACAATAGCCTAGTGATCATCGCCTTTTACAAACAAAATATTGCTTTTCCCGATACAGGGAAGTTAATTGTTGAGGAGTTCTCCAGATCCACCATCAGCTCCGTATCACCATTCACATTGTGACGAGCATAAATTGCTTAGCAACCATATTAAAGTAATCGAATCGCAACCCGTGAAATACTTAGATATTATTGAGTAGTTCCGGTGGCCATCTGTGGTCTTCATCATCAGTTCCACATCACCAAATAGTGCTTTCCGAGAGCAAATGCACGAGTTACTATAAAAAATACCCAAATCGCTATAGGTGTGCCTATAATATTTGAAGAGTTCCTTCGATTTCTCCAGGATCCCATCATCAAATCCTGCCCTGATGTTTTTAGACTAGATGCTGATAATCCTGGCTGCAGCATCAGGCCAGACTTGTCAACATTGCATTGAACTTAAAATTTAGTCCAGTTTAAAATGAGCCCAAACACGACTACGGTGCTGTAATTTCAAGGTTGGTACTTTTTCTAATGCTCCTGGCTTCAGCATCAGGTCTTTATGTACTTCGGTGTTCCTCATTAACAGTACGTTTATCCACACATCGAGCCCTTTTCAATGAGCCTTAACACGATATATCTGCTGTTAGTTGTCGAGGAGTTAGGTACTCTGCAGACTATTCTGACTGCAGCATCAGGTCATGACTTGATGATCATGAGACCAAATGTGGCAAATGCCCTATCAAACATCAAAACAATTGACTAAAACAGTCCTTGCCTGTTCGAGTAACTTCTTACTGTTAAGGAGTTGTAACTTCCATCATCAGCCCAGCTACCTGAGATGGTGACAACCATACGCAAATACACAAGATACTTCGTAAAATATGCGAAAAACAATAAGTGAGCCTATAAAATTTAAAGGTTGCCCTCGATTACTCTAAGATTCCATCATCAGATCCTAACTTGGTGACAGTGGGGCCACCTCAAAACTATCTTCTTTGGAAAAAAAAAAGAATTTTGAAAATCCGTCGACAATTGGCGGAGTATTCGATGAACAAACATACAAAAAAAAAAAAACATACAAACAGCCGAACATAGTACCTCCTCCTTTTTGTGAAGTCGGTAAAAAATACTTGCATACGAAATTGTTCCAAAAGGAGCATGATCGCATTTGCGAAAACTAACGCGGTTGAGTACCTACGTATTTGAGCGAGTAGCCGTATAAGATACTTAATAGTCTTGCAAGTATTTTGAGTCGGTACCCGGTGTGCGTACTTGGAAGCAAATACCTGGTGTAAAAACCCGGTCGCATATTTATTCGACCGGGACCGGGTTTTTACACCAGGTATTTCCAGCTATTTTTTACGTACCTTCCCTACTCGCGATCACACGTTTTCGTAACGCATTCGCCAGTTTACTCCCCAAGTCAAGCGCGCCTAAAGAAGTTTCACTTCAATAAAACACACGCAAAAACGCAACATATAAACATTATAATAAATACTACCAAGTGTTGCTACGCCGTAGCACGCTGTGTGCTACGGCGTAGCGATGAGTCGATCCTCTCCGCAGCTTCGGCGTAGCAAACGAATAAAAAAATTATATTATTCGCTACGCGTCGTTTTGTAATTATTATTCGACTGGTTTATGTCAATCAATCTACCTAGCCTTTTCCCAACTATGTTGGAGTCGGCTTCCAATCTTACCGGATGCAGCTGAATATCAGTATTTTACATGTAGCTACTGCCTATCTGATCTCCACAACCTAGTTACCGGGTAATACGATACCTCTTAGTAAGACTGGTTGTCAGACTTTCGGGCTTCTGACGACCTGTAACGACTGTCTAAGATCTACGAATGATAGCCGGGACCAACGGCTTGGTATGTAAAGAGAGTCACCCATCCAGGGACCAATCGCGGCAAGCGTAGCTTAATCTGATCAATCGACCCGTGCGGCGATACCAACATGAAGGGTTTATTGAAGTAAGTAAATAAACGTTTTTAAAATAACAGTTAATCCCTCAAAATAATTTTTGGGAGTTATATGGACTGGAATCCAAACAACGTTTGAAAAATTCTGGAAAATAATATTTCAGTTCGGCATATTTTCAATAATAATAAAAATATGCCCAACAGAAATAGTAGTTTGCATGCAAAATGTTTTATATTAAAACTATCGTTTTAAACTGCTGCCGTTTATTATTTAAACTATTTTCTCCCAACACTAATTTAAAATATTCCTTATAGTAACTTCATAGTTCAATCAATCAATCAACTCAGCCTGTCGCAGTCTACTGCTGGACATAGGCCTCTCCCAGACTGCGCCACAGCGCCCTGTCCTCCGCCTTACGCATCCAGTCTACCCCAGCCACCTTCTTTAGGTCGTCCGTCCATCTAGCTGGGGGGCGTCCCACACTACGCTTGCCGGTACGCGGTCTCCACTCCAGGACTCGTCTGCTCCACCGGCCATCGGTCCTTCGACAGACATGGCCAGCCCACTGCCACTTCAGTTTGCTTACTCTGCAAGCTATGTCGGTAACTCCGGTTCTTTTCTGGATGATTTCATTCCTGATTTTATCCTTCAAAGAGACTCCGAGCATAGCTCGCTCCATAGCGCGCTGAGCGACCTTGAATTTGTGGACCAGCCCGACCGTCAGTGTCCACGTTTCAGCAACGTATGTCATGACGGGCAACTTCATAGTTATCGTTCCTAAATCATCATTCATCAGCTTGCTAGCCTTTTCTCAACTATGTTGAGGTTGGCTTCCACTCTAAACGGATGCAGCTGAATACCAATATTTTTACATGGAGCGACTGCCTATTTGATATCTCTTGGTAAGTCCGGTTGTCAGACTCTCAGGCTTCTGACTAACCGTACAACCCCATTACTTTTTATTTATTAGCCAAATAACAATAAAAACTCCATTCCCTGTTACAATAGTACGCGGTTCTCACCTAAACTCTTAGAACAAAGTATAAAATATAACATTGGTAAGCGAGAAACTTTGTAACAGACGCAACCTGCTCTGTTCTATGGAAAGCTTTTTGTAGGGTTGGCAGATACAAATTAAATAATTTAATTTGGATATATTCGATGCAATAATAGCCAAAGAAATTTATTCAAAATACTCAAAGTGAACATAAATAAAGTTTACGTATTTACATTGTGCCTGGATGCAAATTGCACAACACAGGTATGCCCAGAATTAGGATTTTTTTCCCACACTTTAATATCCTAAGACATAATTTAGAAATACAGTTCACCATAATGAGCCAATGTTATAATGTCCCACTACTGAGACACAGGGCTGTGAGAGTTGATAGACATCACATGTCTTCGAATTTTTGGTTTTAAGACACGCCAGTTTGCTCACGATGAGATGCTTCACCGTTTTGAGAGCAGTGGTGATGAAATAAAATACACAAAGTAATGCGCCTGCCTTGGATCGAACCCACGATACGTAAGTCGGGACCAATACCACTGGGCCACCACTGTTCCTGCTTATTAGGTACCTATTATATACCACTTGATAAATTATTAAAACCTTGATTATTATACTGATTTATACCACACGCCTAGGCCTAAAACATTAAACCTAAAACAATCGTAAAACCACACTTATTACACAAGTATTGAAATAGATACTGTCTACAGTCACTTCTGATAAACGATAACGAAAAACACACAGACAGTTTCATTAAAGAGAAGAAAACCCCATGAATATAATACAACTCTAATCATCAAAGCATTATTATTTTTCCCAACTTCGCCAACCCGTTCCACAACTTTGAAAAACTTCGCAAAAAGTTGCGAAAAGTATAATTATGTTCACGAAAATTTTTTTGCTACAAAACATATTTGGGAACTTTTTGAGTCGGCAACCCTAATGCAAGTTGTAACCGGTTGAAACCAGTTTCAAGTGACACTTCTAAGTTTTACTGCAAGCGTGCAAGCTCGCGAAAAAGTTACAAAATTATGAGATTTTCATTCTTATGCAAAAACTTAGGTTTTCAATTTTGTTATTATATGGATGTGTTTTGTTAGACTGTATGTCTTTATGAGGAAATAGATATTTTTTATTGTTTATGGTTAACTTGAGAAAATTTTAGTTATAACAAAAGGTTGGAAGAGGGCACATGGACAATTATGAAACGTCAGACACTAGTGCATGGTACTAATTGGTCGTTTTCTATGGAGAAGAGCCGGCAAGAAACTCCACGGTTACTCTTTTACAAAAATGGTATTTTACAGTATTTCCAAATTATAGTGATAATAGCTAAGGGGGACAGTTGGAAACTCCTTGATTTGTTTTTATAATGAATTTGACGGTCCTCGGTCTCGGTTTGTCGGTTCTTCTTCTTAGTTTCTATATTTATGTCTGTAATTTATATGGTGTAAATAATAAAGAGTATTCTATTCTCCTTTTCCGCTAAAATCACATACATTTGACGGTCGCTACAGTAAAGAATGATCAGTAAGCCGAGCCGAAAGGTGTCTCAAGTCTGTTGACTAAGTTTCAATTTTGGGGACGCTAAGTTCATCGTCCTTAGTTTCAACAGACACTTACGTATTTATTTTTTTATTTTATTGTTTAATCTGTCGAGCTCCGCTAATGAGACACAATTGATTTTCTATTGTTTCGTCACCAATAGGCGACGCGCGGTGCTAGACCGGTTAAGAAAACTTACGGCTAGGATACAGATAGTTGACAGTTAGTGAAAGAAGGCCAATTGAAAGTTTTCACTGACAATATTAGGGTAGCACAAGGAACAGTAGACAGGTAAGCGATAGCAAGAATAAGTAAGCACCCGGAGATAATTTTAGAAAAGACTGAACACTGACTGAACGGTGACTGGTTGATGAATAAAAGAGCAACATCTACACTTTCTTTTCAAGTCCACAGATTCAAAAGAACTAGATACAGGTGGGTTCAGATTAGCATAATAACAAACCATTTGCCAATTACTTATTATCAAATGAAATTACTAACGTATCGCCCAATTACCGTTACCAAAATTCGCTGTCATGACTACTTTCTCTGTTCCGTTCCCTATGATACATGTTCCACTATGGAACACAATTTCCACTGTAAGCCATATGTATTTCTATAAGCTTTCACTTCACTATATTAAAGGTACCAAATTACTATCTTACACAATGAGTATTGCCATCAAATAAGATCTTATTGCTAATGTAATAGGGTTCAAACTTAATCGTTTTATGTGTGTAATAGAATTTGCTCGAAATGTGAGTAGGTAGCAATAATTCTTCAATTAACTGAGCCTCTGGGTCGTGGGGGGCGGCTGGTGTAAAGTATAAGCGGGAAACTCAACCTCCCGGCCTGTTTAGTTTTCGTACTAGTGTGCGTCTGGGAAGCACTAATTAGTCATTTCTAATTTAAAAGTAGCACCAATAGTGCAAAAAACGATAGCAAAAAGAAATACAACAATTATTTAAAAAATAAATGGTTTTTACAATGTTACTAAATAAATAAATGTAGAAAAACAGTATAACTTACTAACTACTTAACAAATCCATACAAGTATTATAAATCCGAATGTAACTCTGTCTGTCTGCCTGTATGTTACCTTTTCACACCCAAACCACTGAACCGATTAAGATGAAATTTAGTATAGATATAGTTTGAGTCCCGGGAAAGGGCATAGGATAGTTTTTATCCCGATATTCCCACGGGGTCGAAACTTATGCGGGTGAAACCGCGGAGTGCAGCTAGTACCTGAAAAAATTAGTGTTCTTCCTCCTCTCCTGCTTGACCTATGCTGTGCCCGACAGGGTCCATAATTGTGACTAATACGTATATAATTATTTCCCTACCAACTACATACATTATGGTACGCAATTAAATAAATAAAGAATTGAAAATTGAATTGAATTGAAAAAAAAGCGTACGCTTTAATATTTGTCCTTTCAATGGTGTCCCTAAAATCGCTACCAAATTGGCAAATTATGTATTTGATGTTTGAAGAACAGCAAGCTAAATATTCAAAAATTGGTGTTAAAATTCCCAAAGCCAAATTTTAATTCAATACAGAATACGATAATATAGTTTACTTAGCTCTGAATTGTTAAAAAGTCGAAACTAGTTGCTATTGGCATACGAGTAACAATCGAAGATTCATCTGTGAGACAACTTTTTACTTATCTCAGCCCCGTTTTGCTCAACCCCGTTTTGCTCAGCCTACTCCTGTTTTGCTCAACATAATTTCATCATCAACGCATCACGCTCCTTAAATCGCTCCACTTATAAACCTACATCGCTCCGCTTATAAACTTACACCACTCACTAATACATCAACGGTAACGCGCAAATCAGTCCTGAGCTAGCGATTTATGACTCCCCCTCTAGGGCGAGGGGGGATGGTGTACGATTACTCGTAAACTGTAAACAACCTTTATACTGGTGTACAAAGGTGACAGGATAGTTGATGCAGTTTATAATATAGTATTCTGTTTCTCGGTAAGGGTTTAATTGATGATGTTTGTCTTTCATCGACATACAAAGTCTTGTAAGAGACATCTCCAGGCTTGCTTCGCGAATGGTAAACCTTGTATGCCTCAGGCTGTATGAATGGGGGCTCACTATGAGTGCCTGTCGCTGCTAATAATTTTATTGGATAGTCGAAAAACAAATTGGATTTCTTGGGTTTAAATTTTTTTTGTTAAAATAAAAGTAAGCCTAAATTATTCCTTATAACATCAGCTGTCAGTTAAAGTCTCGTCAAAATGGGTCTAACCATTTCAGAGATGAACCGGAACAAACAGATAGACTTTTGAAGTGAAACTTCTTTAGGCGCGCTTGACTTGGGGAGTAAACTGGCGAATGCGTTACGAAAACGTGTGATCGCGAGTAGGGAAGGTACGTAAAAAATAGCTGGAAATACCTGGTGTAAAAACCCGGTCCCGGTCGCATAAATATGCGACCGGGTTTTTACACCAGGTATTTGCTTCCAAGTACGCACACCGGGTACCGACTCAAAATAGGTACTTGCAAGACTATTAAGTATCTTACACGGCTACTCGCTCAAATACGTTGGTACTCAACCGCGTTAGTTTTCGCAAATGCGATCACGCTCCTTTTGGAACAATTTCGTATGCAAGTATTTTTTACCGACTTCACAAAAAGGAGGAGGTACTATGTTCGGCTGTTTGTATGTTTTTGAAGTGAAACTTCTTTACGCACGCTTGACTTGGGGAGTAAGCTGGCGAACGAGTGAAGTAGGCGTTACGAAAACTGTGATCGAGCGAGGCGAACGGGAGTTGAGTTGGGGATATAAGCAAGAGAAAGCAGTGCGCGCGCACATTTTCTTTCTCTCTTCCTCTCATAGCCAAATACGTTTCAAGTTTCACTTCAGTCGTGTGGTCATAAGCACACTCGTTTTTTTTTATAAGTACCGTATAATATACTTTCATATTATAATGTAGTAAGAAATCTGTTATTTTGACATTACAAATACACACACTTCAATTGTATTTATTTATATAGATCTGATGATTCGTTGAGCCTGTTTAAGTTAGTCAATATAAAACAAATGCATTCAAATAAGCAACTTTGGATTTTATCTGCATCAGTTTTGTAGTGTTTTGAGAAAATTCAAATATATCATGGGGAAACAGAAACACTGCAAAAACATAATAACGTTATTAATTACCCTTTCTTTCGCGCAGTCGGATAACAAGGTCAGCTCAGCCCTTCTCTTTGGTAAAAAGGTCTAGATTAAATCAAGTTAATGGCTTGTGACAAAGTAATCCCCTATTTGCTAAGTTACTGCGATCACTAATCAGTCAACCAAACGTGGTAATTATTCATTATAATTGCGACTGTTTTGAAACTTTTGTTCCAGAGGACGTTAAATAATACCTCATTTTAAATTTTAAAGAACCTACTGAGTTTTTCTAAACAAAACATTTAATTTAATATTGTTCTCCCAAATTCCTAATTAGAGCAAAAAAGTCATTGTCAACTTTTTACAAATTTTTCAGGGTCTAAATATTTTTGAGACCCGTAAATTTATATAATTGGACATGGAAATTAACGGGCGGCCGTCGCTAACAGGAAAATTAGTCTAGAATTTATTAAAACCGTCCTATTTTTCAGTCTAGAAACAAGAAATATTAATTTCTAGGTCATCCAACCGCACTTTATTGTGACCGCTTTTGTCTGTGAAAGGTTATATTTTAGTAGGTTAGAAATAAAGTTGACGTAATTTATTTAAGGCCGGTAGGTTCAAATCGAATGCAACTAAAGTAACGTAATAAGAACATACCTACCTAGTGGTAAGCCCAGAGGGTTTTTGAGCAAGCATAATTATGCAGGACGAAACGTTGATACCTGAGTAGGTGCGGCATGAAGAGAGAATACCGAAAATACATTTAAGTTTCTGATAGGAGCCCCGTGGACAAGGGTCCACATTCAGATTTAAAAAAAGGGCAAAAAAAAGTGATCTTCAGAGCCGTTGATTTTGGTATGATTGTGTGCGGCCGTTTGTGGGCTTTCCCTTAAGCTGACGACTTTGAAAACTCACATTTGGACAATTTTTAAAAGGGTATTCAGGGCGAATTAAAGTTTCATAGTGTTTAATTCGTAGTTACGAATTAAACACTATGAAACTTTAATTCACCATTTCACATTGACCATTTTCAGAATAGGACAGTTGTTCTATTCTGAAAATGGTCGCCACAATAATGAATGAAGAAACCTGGTCGCTACTTATTTACTTGACACATTTTCCGTACTATGTAAGTCTGTTGGAGCTGAAAATTTAATTTCATTCATCTTTAGGCTATAGTAGTGTTCTTCTGAATAAAGGCATCTAAAACCTTGCTGCTTTCATGTTCTAAATATTAAACTAAATTTCACGGCCACCCTAAGCTCAGAAACTTCATGCTCAGAATCCTCCAACTCCAAAGCTGCCCCGGGCATAAACAAACCATAGACAATTCCCTAATTTTCTCAAACACACATTCCCAGAAAACTGCATGTGTTTCCCCACAATAAAACGATAAGGTCAGACCTATAATAAAACTCTGTATTCGCACAAAATGTTGCAATACTCACGGAATAGTGCAAAAAGGGTTAAACCGTGCAACATGGTATAAATTATGCTGTGAAAAATACACAGAAGACTTGAGATCCGCCGGGACTTAAGCGCGACTTATCTTTGGGACATACAGGCTTAGAAACTGGAAGTCTGAATTTGGAGATGGTTGGAATTGTTGCGTGAAGATCACCATTTCGCGTATTACTCTTTCATGTATCGCTATAGTTACAATGATTGTTAAATTGTGACTTTCGTAGACATGTTCGTGTTTTGTGCTAGCTCTACTCGCTTCTCGCCGGCGATGCGCAGGCGCCTTACATGGAACTTAAATATAAATGGCGAAATGTAGGTGTACGACAATGCATAAGGCGCACGTCTACCTAACCTTTCGGGAGATGCAGGCGTGGCGTTATGTAAGCCCCATTTCATTCTGCAACCATTCTTCCAGTATCATAAACCTACAGACAATACAATAGTCAATAGCCTCATATATACCTACTTATCGTGGATCCCAACAAACAAATACCAAGCTAGCAATCGCTAATGTTGCGTTCATGTATTTATACGTATTCTGCGAACTGCTATCGACGTGTTGATTAGCTTTAGATTGCGTTTTGAATCGCTAGAATACCTGAAATATAGCCAGTGTTTATTAATCCGTAAGGCGACATGTTTGCCTCGTTGGTGGGGTTTGATTCCCAGGATGGTCAAATTGTTATTGAATGTTTTCATCAGGAATTTCTCATTAGGAAGCTTTGAGTCTGGATCTGTGCCCAGTTTATAGCAATAGACTCGTTACGTTATGTAAGTTCACTAAAATACTGCCGATTTTCCATACAAATTCCCATAGCAAGCGGTCTATTTTTTACATAAACTACACAAAAAGACCTTTTGAACTTTTGACTTGACTATCAAAAATAATAGTTTCGCAAACTATCTCAGTCATCATCCTCTCCGGCCGTATGTCCCCGTTATCTCAACAGTACCCGGCAGCCCCCGGCAGCCCCCGGCCGGTACTTACTCGCGGAATAACATTTTTGATTGTCATCCCCTTTCTTTCTTTCTTTCTTTCTTTTATCAACCCTTTGGCTATCGCGATGTAGATGAGGTTTTTTACAAAAATGCTAAGTGGACGGTATTAGAGGTTGTTATCAAGGATTGTGGGAAGATTTTTATGTTCGTGTTATGTTTATTTTGTGGGGAGTGTTTTGTTTATGTGTGTTTGTTTGTGTTGTTTGTGTTTTCGAGGTATAACAGTGGAGCGCAGTGATTGTATGATACATTTTAGGCATTTTCGGATGTTGTTCGTTTTGTTAAAATATGAATATTTTTCATTAAAAAGCTGTAGAGGTTAAAAAAATAGGCATAACTTTTGGAAGCGGTTTTGTTTTTATGAATATTCCTTTTTTTATCGTTATTGATTGAAAAAATACTCAAAAAATCCTGCCTGTCATAAACTCTGCACACCGTATTTATATCATCAATGAATAAATAAATTGTAACCCAGCCCAGTTACTGAGTTGTGGAGGTCAGATAGGCAGTCGCTCTATGTAAAATACTGGTACTCAGCTGCACCCCGTTAGACTGGAAGCCGACCCCAACATGGTTGGGAAAAGGCTAGTCAGATGATGCTGATGAAATAAACTGTATTCATTAATTTTATTTCTTTGTTACAGGTACTAACCACCATAAAAGCCAGCATCAAGATCCAGCCAAAATCGTCTATCAAGTAATCCACAGAAATAATAAAAAACTTTCGGTACACTCTGTATAGATCTCTGCATATGCTTAACCCTTCTGGCAACACAGACATTATTTTATGATATGTAGGTATAAAAAATTAAGTTTAAAAAAATGTAACCCAACTACGGATAAATTGAAGTGATCAACAAATATCACACTAATATTATAAAGGCGAAAGTTTGTGTGTGTGTATGTTTGTTACCTCTTCACGCTTAAACCGCTGAATACCGATTCAGATGAAATTTGGTATAAATGTAGTTTGAGTCCCCGGAAAGGACATAGGATAGTTTTTATCTCGATATTCCCACGGGATAGACATTTACGCGGGTGAAACCGCGGGGCGCAGCTAGTATAACATATTTGTAATTTGCTCGTCAAGACTTTTCTTTTGATATCAAACATGCTATGATTCTATCATATTAAATTTAGGAAGAATTTATGCCGGTTCAGTAGTTTAGGCGCTACGGTGGAACACACATGTAAATACAAACACTTAAATACATTCATAAATAGACTGCTATAAAATCATAACCCTTCCTTTTGGTTTTGCCGTAGTCGGGAAATAAAAGCACTTACTAGAAACAAACTCCTCCTTCCTTTAGGTACTTTAAAAACTCAAGCTCTTAAAAGACCAGGGAAGCATAAAGCCTAAGGTTAGCATTCATTTATCTTGATGGTTACGAAATGGCCGGAATGCAGCCTCTCATATTTGCATCCCTGAAAGCGCCTCGTAATGTTACAGCTGAAGAACTAGGCTTTTAGCTGTAGACTTACTGAACGTTTTTTGTTGTAAGTAGTCACTGAAAATGACCTCAAAAGTACTTTAGAAATAATGTCGGGTGTACAAAGAACTTTAAAAATTAATATCTCAATTAACTGTTTGTAAAATTTCTCTTCGGTTTCTATTAAATGTTACGTAAGATATTCCCCGTTATTGATAAAGATTGCTAATAATTAAGAAACGTTCAAAAATAAAATATGATGTTAAATCATATTTTATTTTTGTCAAAATAAAATAAATGAAACGTTCACAAATAAAATATGATGTTAAATCATATTTTATTTTTGTCGCGTAACGACGATATGACTTTCGAAGATAAGACACAATTTAATTTAAGGCTAATTTTTCAATCGAAATATAATTTTTATTTGTGGAATAAAGACGTCTGACAGATTCTGATGGAAGAAGTGTCAAAAATTCAAAATTATTCCTCCAATAAAACTACCTAGCGTTGGAAAAATTAGCCCTTAGATAAAGTTAATATTTGACATTCGAATATCATCCCTGACTTTCTCAGAGCATTCTTTTTTTCGTTCGTGCCAAAATGTCTGCAAAATCAAATCGGTGTTAATGACCAAGAATTTTTTTTTTTTTTGACAAAGCGTCTAATTTAGTAATGTTTATATTGATCCATAGTTTTAAAGCAACCAATTTTACCAGTCAAAACTGTTTAAGTATGTATGTGTGCTGCTAAAATAACACATCAATATCGGCAAACTTATACCTACAAGAGATTGTTTATTTTAGCTTAAGGCACCTACGAGTATCTCTCCGCCGACGATTTTCTCGCTCAAGAAACATATGTAAATGAGTAGCTGCACCCCGCGGTTTCACCCGCATAAGTGTCGATCCCGTGAGAATATCGGGATAAAAAGTAGCCTATATGTTAATCCAGGGTGTCAGCTACCTCCATACAAAATTTTATCAAAATTGGTCCCGCCGTCTGAGCGTGAAGAAGTAACAAACATATAGACACACACACACACACTCACAAACTTTCGCCTTTATAATATTAGTGTGATAAGTGCCCCTAACCGGTTAAACATAGAAATTAGCCCTTAATTACAGTTAGAAAACCCAATTTATCCTAAAATAACTACAGAAATCCTATACATGTAATTATTACTGCCTGTTAATTAGTGATAACCAATTAGCGGAACATTCTCTGTTAAATTATAGTCAGCACTAAATTCTGTCGTATTGTGATAAGCTGACGTGTAGTGTTGGATTATATCGATAAAATATAATCCGGAATTTATGATAATTGAATTCATTTCTACTGTCTGTATTGTTCTTTCATTGATTTATTTTATTGAGTGAAAATGTTTTTAATTGGTTGATGAATAATGACTACCAAATACAATGTGGGTTGCATGTATTTGATATTTTTTTTCCAAAAAAATTACTTAATGACTTTAGAGTGTTATTTTTCTAAAATAAATTATATAACCTTGTTTCCCTGGAGTTTCCTTGGTTGGGCAGAGGTATACCTATAGTACACCCACATTCTGCCAGTTATAGCCTCAAGCCTATTGCCATCATACTCGTACATATGTACCCGGTTGCACAAATGCAGACTTCGAACTGCTACAGTGAAATTCCAGATTCAAAAACCCAGTAACACTTTGCCCGACTTGGAAATCAAACCCAGAACCTCATGTTCACCAGTAGCGCTAGAGACCAACGAGGCAGTTTTCTAAAATACCTTCATTACCAATACGAAAATTTCACGCGGGGAAAAAACTGCCAGAGCAATGTCCGTCCATAACGCACGCAACCTCATACACACACCCCACTTCCACATACTCATACACACACTCTCACATGCCACATACACCCTACACTAGCATACATCCTTTGCATGTTTTCTACTTAAAAAAATTAATAAAATCTTATCTATATATATAAAAACCGGCCAAGTGCGAGTCGGACTCGCCCATGAAGGGTTCCGTAGCAGCAAGTAACATAATATAAAAGTTCTTGTAGTTCATTGTAACTACATATGTGAAAGGTAAATTGCGGTTTTCGATTTATGACGTATTAAAAAAAAACTACTTACTAGATCTCGTTCAAACCAATTTTCGGTGGAAGTTTACATGGTAATGTACATTATATATATTTTTTTAATTTTATCATTCTCTTATTTTAGAAGTTAGAGGGGGGGGGGGACACACATTTTACCACTTTGGAAGTGTCTCTCGCGCAAACTATTCAGTTCAGAAAAAAATGATATTAGAAACCTCAATATCATTTTTGAAGACCTATCCACAGATACCCCACACGTACAGGTTTGATGAAAAAAAATTTTTGGAGTTTCAGTTGTAAGTATGGGGAACCCCAAAATTTATTGTTTTTTTTCTATTTTTGTGTGAAAATCTTACTGCGGTTCACAGAATACATCTACTTACCAAGTTTCAACAGTATAGTTCTTATAGTTTCGGAAAAAAGTGGCTGTGACATACGGACGGACGGACAGACAGACAGACAGACAGACAGACAGACAGACAGACAGACAGACAGACAGACATGACGAATCCATAAGGGTTCCGTTTTTTGCCATTTGGCTACGGAACCCTAAAAATGAAACCCGTTTTCCGTTGTCACGACATAACATGAAAACGGCTGGACCGATTTCGATGAAATTGGTATAGAGATAGTTTGAGTCCCGGGAAAGGACATAGGATAGTTTTTATCCCGATATTCCCACGGGATCGACATTTACGCGGGTGAAACCGCGGGGCGCAGCTAGTTTGTAATATTTATATTAATAAATCAAATAATTTTAATGTATTAAATAATTTTTAATAAGTGACATAATAATGAATGAATTAATACAACAGCGATTTCAAGCAAAACGTCTTCAGTACAATACTTGAAATATATAAATTGTTAAGGTTTAGGCACCAGTCTTCCACAAATTAAGTATAAAATTGTATCTGTAGACTAATTTAACTTTAAGCTGTAATTTGCGGTAAGAAAAATAAAATCTATTCTATTCTATTCCATCCTTGCTAAATGGCAGTTGATGTGAAGTGAGGCTAACAAGTGCCTGCCAAAAGTGCGACGGCCGTAGTACTCCAGCGTCGTCACTCGTCGACAATCTGTCAAATGCACAATACAATGATTTGTTGCTCGGCCAGTCAAAAGGCATAGCCGTTGAGCTGTTGCCCTGTAAAAGTATATATTCCATACCACACTATTAATCTATTGCGGCGCAAAATCCAAATATCATTTGGAGGGCTAGAGGAATTAGAAAATAAGTGTCGATAAATTATTTTTAATTTATCGAACTTTCCAGCTTTGATCTATCTACATCACTGACTTAGAGAGTACACTTAGTACTCGAGTTTTGTACAAATAAAGCCTAGTCCCACTGTCGAATGCAGAACACTTGAATAAACCAGTCAGATAACATGGGAACTGGCTCTCAAAGCCGTCATTGAGGAAATGACGGCTTTTAGTAACTAAACAAAGTTTTATTGGGCTTTTCCTTTCGTTTCTCAAAAGCAGCCTGGAGTCTGATTTGTGCACGTACAGAGGCATGAAGAACAAGGTTTATAGTTTACCTACTCATCCTCCGTAAAAAAGGGAGGATCCTTCGACCAGATGGGTGTCGTATCTGGTGTGCTATTGCACGACGATTGATGTGGGGACGTTGTATATAATGCTAGTTGCGCGGTGAACTCTGCTTGCACGATGCAGGATTTTGCGTGACGTCAGTATGATGCGTAGTTTGCATGTGGCAGTGTAGATACCGCCACACACATATGGTAACAATAGAATCGCCTTCTAATATATGGGAACTGTAATAAAATGTTTTATACCGACCTCTGTCTATCCCTTTGGAGAAAACAGGTTTTATATTACGTTTAAGTAAAGAATTTAAGCTTAAAATAAAACTTTAGCAAAGTCAAGTTGACAAGTCGATACATAATAAATCAAGGCCTAGAACAGATGCCGCTTGAAACAGGCTAAAGTTAAAAACTTTTAAAGTAGTTTGTCCCGAATTGGTTGATATTAAAACAAGGCGAAATATTCTTAAGTTTATTTAAGACATGAGACAAGACATATATATGTTTTTAAGTAGGTATAATATGATTTTTTTGAAGTGAAAACTTCTTTAGCGGCGTTGAACACTTTTTGTAATGGGTAAAAAATGTTAAACTCGCGTCAGGGCATCGCGTCAGGACACGTGACCGTCAGGAGAGATTTCACCCCCCCCCCCCCATCTCTTTCTACGGCGGCGCAAACCGAAGTGAACCAAGTGAGACAGACACGACAAAGATGGCCGAAGAAAATGACATTTGACGTACAAATGTTTGAAAAGTCAGTTTCGTAAACAATAGTACTTCGAGGAGCCGCAGTTGTATTTAATTTATTTTGCACTTCTGTTTAATCAATTTAGTTTATTATTATATACCTACCTACAATACAAAATAGAAGCGACGAAAAATATAACGAAGCACATTATAGCAACAAGAAATACTGTGGGACATTGCTGCTTTTGTGTGAAAACAATGCTTCCGTGTCGACCACGGAAGTTTACACCCTGCAGGGAGATGCTCCAGTAGGGTGTGGCTGTGAAGCTATGTTGCAAAACATGCTCCACGTCCTATCCTGCCTTATTTGTCCTACCCAAAACATGCAGTCAAAGTGACCTCTGCGCTGCCACCGACGACAACGTGGAAGTGGCAATATTTTGAGCCAACAAGATCTAAAGTAGTCGTGCCCGCGACACGAAGAAGAAAAAGAGAAGAAATTTAGCGAGTAGTTCATTAATAAAAAGCTTGTACACAAATATCAGTTTATTTTTATAATACTTGTACGCACCGGGACTTACAGCTTAGTACGGCTGTTATTCCAAATGCATACAGTGTGGCTAAGTTTGTAACAATTGAGCCTGGTATCTATGGTTACCTCACCCTACTGATTATAAACCTACAGCAACTACTTAACACCCTAGTTATCCTAACACCCTAACCTATCATACAAACCTACGGGAGACCTACGGGAACAGACAGAATTTGGGTAGGAATAGGGGTTTGTGTACGTCGTGCAATGTGTACATAGGAAATAGTTTTGTCATTGCCGGTCCCACAGATTCATAGAACTGGTGATGGCTAAAGGTGTCTTGGCCATAGTGAGAGGAATCATGGAAGATGAATCAAACTCTACTCCAGCTTGATAACTAATTTATTCATTTACTAATTACTAATTTATGTGGAACGAATGTATGTCGCTCTTGATGCTGACGCTGGCGTATGTAACTCTTGCCTGTTCACGGCTGAATAATACTCTAAACTCTAATTTGGCTTCTAAAACTTGTGCAAGCAGAACCACATTTTTAAAATGTTTGCTTTTCATTTGCCATCTGTGCCATCTCTTCTGTAGGCCGTTTCATTTTCTGCTATTCGTAGTGAAGCACCATCCTTACTAGTCCTATTGACCTGAAATACAAAACTAATGTTATAAATTCTTTCTCTTCATTATCTTATTTATACTGATTTAATTAATCAGTAGCGGCATCAAAATAACAGTCATTATTATTCTAATGGCGGGTTTTTTTTTTGTTACAATGAGTTTTGTACAGGCAAACGAAGTTCTTCGTAAAATTGTAAATTGGATAGGCACCTAATTCGTAAATCATGCCAGGCTGCCCCTGTTTAGCGTTAGTGCTTGTGTCAGTGTTTTTATTTTCTATTATGGAGATCTCTCCCTGACCAATTCTTCCAAAAAATCTAAGGATTAGAAGCAAAAGCAAGCATAAGTATAAGAAATTGAGAATGTTTACAAAACATAACTTACTTTGAACACATTTTAACTGTAACAGTAGGTACACACCTTATCCTCCTCCAACCAATATTCAATTCTTTGCCCTTTATTGCAACTAGTCTCCGGTCTTAATTTCATTTATTTTAAATACAAAAAAAAATATTCAAAAGTTTTTTAGTTTGACACATACAATATCAAATTCATTCATTGACATATTCATATTGTTTCCATGACGACCGTGACGTTGTCGCGTCAAAACTGTTGAAACTGTAGACAATAAATTAGTTTTTCATACGTAATAATGTCTATGGACACAAATATTCGGTTCGTAGACAGATATTCTCGTATGCCGATTTAATGTGTTGGCCAATTTGTTGGATGACTTCATTATAATGGCAACATTTAGAAGTTGTAGGACATTGTAGTTATAGAACGTTTATGAAGCGTTTATGAATACAAAATTTTATCGAATGTTTTAAAGGCCTATTGAGCATTTTAACTAATGAATGGTTTAAACCTTCAATAGGCTTTTTTTATGAATAAGACCGAAAGTGTTTAAAATATGGAAATTGAACAAAGTGCATCTATTAATGAAAAAAGTGACGCAGAAATATTGAAAAAAAATGAGTAATATTAATTAAATTAATAATTGATTTATTTCAACGTTGATATTCAAGTTTTCACTTCTGCCGGCACTCCCGGAGTGCAACCCGTCTTTTTTTTGTATGTTATATATATTTTTTTGCTTTTGTGGCCATCGCGGGCAAAAACTGGGTGGGGCAGGCATAGAAGCCTGGTGATTGGCACAAGAAAAGAGAGGCCTATGCCCACTAGTAGGTGAAGTTGGGCTGTGCGTGTGGGTGTGTGTGTATGTATGCGGTTATGTAATACAAAATGCACACACAGAAAGATTATAGGTAGATGAAAATAATTCCATATACTTTTCAACTATGATGGGGTTGGCCTCCTGTCTAACCAGACGCAACCGCATATCAGTATTTTACATGAAATGACTGAAAGAAACAAAGAAATAACCAGTAACGTAATACCTATCAAACAAAAATAATTGCTCAGGTACATCCTTTCTCATTATTCAATGATTTTTACGGTGTTGTAATAGCAATACCTACTAATGTAAAGATATCAAAACTTTTTCTGTTCCTTTTCCTAAACAAAGCGACATTCATTTTATATTGTGGGCGTAAAAGAAAGTCTCTCATTGATTTTGAACAAAAGTAAATTATCAATTTAGTTCAAAGGTCACAGAGTTTTCAGGAAACATATTTTTGAAGTGAAAACTTCTTTAGCGGCGTTGCACACTTTTTGTAATGGGTAAAAAATGTTAAACTCGCGTCAGGACATCGCGTCAGGACACGTGACCGTCAGGAGAGATCCCCCCCCCCCACCCTTTCTACGGCGGCGTCAACCGAAGTGAACCAAGTGACATACGACAATGGATGGATGGATCGATGGATCGATGGAATGGATCGATGGATGGATGGATGGATCGATGGATGGATCGATGGATGGATCGATGGATCGACGGATGGATCGATGGATCGATGGATCGATGGAAGGATCGATGGATGGATCGATGGATCGATGGATGGATCGATGGATGGATCGATGGATGGGTCGATGGATGGATCGATGGATCGATAGATGGATCGATGGATCGATGGATGGACCGATGGATCGATGGATGGATCGATGGATGGATCGATGGATGGATCGATGGATGGATCGATGGATGGATCGATGGATGGATCGATGGATGGATCGATGGATGGATCGATGGATGGATCGATGGATGGATCGATGGATCGATGGATCGATGGATCGATGGATCGATGGATGGATGGATGGATGGATGGATGGATGGATGGATCGACGGATGGATCGATGGATGGATCGATGGATTGATGGATAGATCGATGGATCGATGGATAGATCGATGGATGGATCGATGGATGGATCGATGGATCGATGGATGGATCGATGGATGGGTCGATGGATGGATCGATGGATCGATGGATGGATTGATGGATCGATGGATGGATCGATGGATGGATCGATGGATCGATGGATGGATCAATGGATCGATGGATGGATCGATGGATGAACCGATGGTGGATCGATGGATGGATCGATAGATCGATGGATGGATCGATGAATCGGTGGATCGATGGATGCATGGATGGATGGATGGATGGATGGATGGATGGATGGATGGATGGATGGATAGATGGACGTGGACGTGGACGTGGACGTGGACGTGGACATGGACGTGTACGTGGACGTGGACGTGGACGTGGACGTGGACGTGGACGTGGATGGATGGATGGATGGATGGACAGCTGATGGCTCGACCGTCTGTGTAGTAGCCACACTGCTGTGTATTCGTAAAATTCGTGTATACAGGATGTTACGGAAAGGGTATATCAATACAAACGGGTTGAAGAGTGTATCTGGTCTAGAATCTTTGTACAAAATTTCAGCTCAAAAGCATTAACTTTGAAAATGCTTAATTTTTTTTTTTATTTCGACATCACGGCGCTGCACTGGCGCGCGGCGGCGTGATGTGCGTGTACTAGGCGCACAGATACACTACAGATGATGGATAATGACCCTCGTAGTGCGGTGACACGTTTGTTATGATTTCAATTCAATAAACTATCGAAATAAAAAAATATTAAGCATTTTCAAAGTTACTGCTTTTGAGCTGAAATTTTGTACAGAGATTCTAGACCAGATACACTCTTCAGCCCGTTTGTATTGATATACCCTTTCTGTAACACACTGTATAAAGTGTTTAAAATATGGAAATTGAACAAAGTGCATCTATTAATGGAAAAAGTGACGCAGAAATAGTGAAGAAAAATGAGTTATATTAATTCAATTAATAATTGATTTATTTCAACGTTAATATTCAAGTTTTCACTTCTGCCGGCACTCCCGGAGTGCAACCCGTCTTTTTTTTTACCTTTACTGCTGAACATTAAGCTTCCTTTGAAGGTCCCTACGAGTAGCATAACCACTAAATCAGCCTATAATGTTCCCACTGCTGGGGCACAGTCCTCCTCTCTGAGAGGGAGTGGGCCTTATATATCACGCCGCCCCAGTGTTTATGGATGTCACATGTCTTCAAATTTAGTGGTTCTAGTAGTACCTGTTTTTCACACTGTTTTTAAATTATGTCGAAATATGTTACACAAAGTAAAGTGTTCGCCTCTTTTAACAAAGATTGGTACTTGGCAGTTCTGGACAGAGATAGGAAAAAACCGGCCAAGTGCGAGTCGGACTCGCCCATGAAGGGTTCCGTAGCAGCAAGTAGGTAACATAATATAAAAGTTGTTGTAGTTCGTTGTAACTATGTGAAAGGTAAATTGCGGTTTTCGATTTATGACGTATTAAAAAAAAATACTTACTAGATCTCGTTCAAACCAATTTTCGGTGGAAGTTTACATGGTAATGTACATTATATATATTTTTTTAATTTTATCATTCTCTTATTTTAGAAGTTAGAGGGGGGGGGGGGGACACACATTTTACCACTTTGGAAGTGTCTCTCGCGCAAACTATTCAGTTCAGAAAAAAATGATATTAGAAACCTCAATATCATTTTTGAAGACCTATCCATAGATACCCCACACGTACAGGTTTGATAAAAAAAATTTTTGGAGTTTCAGTTGTAAGTATGGGGAACCCCAAAATTTATTGTTTTTTTTCTATTTTTGTGTGAAAATCTTACTGCGGTTCACAGAATACATCTACTTACCAAGTTTCAACAGTTCTTATAGTTTCGGAAAAAAGTGGCTGTGACATACGGACGGACGGACAGACAGACAGACATGACGAATCCATAAGGGTTCCGTTTTTTGCCATTTGGCTACGGAACCCTAAAAAGGGTATTGGGGAGGCCCTTGCACAGCAACGGGACACGTGATAGTATAAAAAAGAAAAAGTGTCCAGCCAGGCGCCTGGGCACAAACCCGCGACTGACGACGCAAAGGTCTGTCCCTAGACCAACACCGTTTATCCTAATAAAGAAAGCATTTTTTTTTGTTAGCGTATACTGTCCCATTGCTGGGCAAAGGCCTCCTCCAAATCCTTCCAGGAACTCTTTTCCCGCGCCACCTCGAACCAGCCCCAGTACGCGTCCAGGTCATGTCGCCATCTTTTTCTGGTCTGACCTCGGCGGCACCGTCCATCTTCAAGCACCCATTGTGTTGAGACTTATATCTACCCAGGTCATCGTGCATTCGGCTGGTGTGACTTTCAATTAAGTTTAGAAAATTATGTCAGTTTAAAAACCAACTTCTTAATAAGGTAAATAAACCGCACTGTTCTAATCTTAGCCCTTAAACTTACCTTCTGCAGCTTAACCAAGTTGTTCCTAGATCACACGACGTAACTTACAATCTAATCCTTACTTAAATACAAGGACTCATTAAAGCCGTCAAAGTTGTTTACCAAAGTTAGGTAAGAAATAACTGTTATTGGTTAGTCGGTCGGCGTAATAGCATAAGCTGAAACTTTGAAGCATTAAGAAATAGGATTTGTGATAAGATGTTATAGAGAAACATACATTTTAATAAATGAAGAGATTCGTAGGAGAACCAAGGTATGTTGGTTGACATAGCCCGAAGAATTACCCACACATTGCTCGCAGAACAGATGGCTGATGGGGCCTAAAAGAGTGGTGACCGCGTACCGGAAGACGAAGCGTTGAAAGGCCTCCACAAGATGGACCGAAGACCTGGTGAAAGCCGCAGGAATCCGCTGGATGCGAGAAGCACAGAACCGCACCCTAATTGCGTAACATACTATCAATCGGAATCTGAATCATATTGAAGCCAATTGTTAATCCATTGCTTCATAAGTTCAAAAAGAAAATCTGCACAACACGTAAATAACGCAATGAATGTTGTTGAACTGTCAAAATGAAACCGATTCCGATAGATAATGTGTTACGCAATTGCCCCGCCGGTTAAAGTGGCGGTTCTTGGGAGAGGCCTATGTCCTGCAGTGCAGATTTTTCACCTGAAATGATGATTATAATATCGCGGCTGTATACCTCAATGGGGTGGATACCTAATTATCACCCATTCACACGGTTATAATTATAATAATAACACGGGTACGGTGATTGGATCTATTTATATGTAGATTAGCTGGAACATTAATACTATAGAACTGGGCAACGCCCGGCCCACGGGCCGGATGCAGCCCGATCCGGCTTTTGATCCGGCCCGTAAAACTTTTCAAATCGCGTATGAAACAAGGATGTTAATTCTCAGTTTATGCCAAACTACGAGTAGCATTCTTCCAGGTAGATTCAAACCTAACGCAAAAATGTAATACTTTCATGATAGATGTTGTGCACTGCTTGTTTTGCGCACCTTTTTCATATAAGATTGCGGTGTCGACAAGCAATGTACAGTCACGTCTATAAGTATGTATACACTTGGCTTTATTCAAAGGCAATTTTCTCCTTTATTTTTGAATGAAATTTTATGCTATTACGAACATAGTATTTTAGAACCCATAGGTTTATGTAGTGTCGTATTTCAACGTTGCATTTGTTATTTCACGAATAAATCGCAATTGAAAGTTGCCAAGTGTTGACATATTGGTGCTCGTGACTGTACTCGTATAACAAAATTTTGTAAGTCACAATTTAATCGCAACTCACTCATCTATTATGTCTATCTATTATATATTTATATATTATTTCTATCTATATGCTTTTTATGTACCTAGAGCTCGTGACTTCATTCGTGATCTATGGTTTGGCCCGCAACTTTCCAAAGGTTGCCCATCCCTGCTATAGAACATCCATTCACAGAATCGGCCGGCAGGCCTAACCTTTCGGAGGAAATTGGCGTGATGTTATGACACAACTAATTTGAAATTTTTCTTTCCATAGTACTATACCATCAATGAATAATATCACAAGAACGTCAGTCTAATTCTTCAAAACTGTTTCCTTAATAAAGTACGTAACATTTATCAAGTCAGCTTCATTTAAAAGATGTTCACGTTTTCTGAAGGAAGTTGTACTACTAAGATGCTATTTATACGCAGAGAGGGGGGAGGTAAAAGGGGGGTAAGGGGGGCTGGTGAATTTGCAGCCTCAGTTTACGAGATTACGTTTTGAGTATACAGCCGAAAGACTGGGACGTTACACGGATGTAGAGGGTTTGTGGAAGGTATAACTTGACATACAGGCTTGTATTGAACCAATATTACAACAGGGTAGACGAGGGTATGTCTTTGTGTAGTGGCAGTTATATCTGTTTTAATGTAATCTGTATATATTAAATAGACTGGGCAAGGAAATTCGACTCTCTGTTATGGTTTTTGCAATACACGACGAGATGGACAATGCCAAGATAAGATACTAATTAAACTCTATCCTCCATATAGCGTGGAGTTAAGTTATCCCAGACTTTAACGTCGATAAATGTGTGGTTGTCACTTCATTAATAAAGGGTTATCTGTATTTGATAAGGCTTGTGGTAAAATAGAATAAAAAACCGAAGACCAGAACTATAACGATAGCAGACCACCTTTGATACATAGCTTAAGCTTATTTTGATAGTGGCAACCAAAACACACGCTTATACGTCACCATCACAATCCAACTACGCTCATCTACCACAACACACCACGCTACCTCTTCCAGTAACCCCCACATCTTCCCCAAAAGCCCTAAGTATGTATACGGCTGGGTTTATTAAATTTTAGACACTTCTTCACCCGCCATTGTTGAAACTTTCACGGGATTATGTGCTTGTAATAAACTAAGTTCTTATAACTTGCCATGTATCGAAATCTGAAGAGTTTTCTACATGTTTCTGAAATGTTCATTATTGGCTCATGTAAAAGTTTGTTGGAAAGGTCTAAAATTAAACTTATATGTGGATTCAGAAAGGCTGATTAACATGAAAATTAACTAACACGTTGTCAAATCTCTGTATCTACTGCTTTACAAGGACTTTCTGGCGCTCGGCTGACGTTAACATGGGGACGATGTTGGTAAACATTTCTGAGGGGCAATATTCTCGTAATTTTAAGAACGTTTTCAGTATGATCTGTCTTAATCTGTTAAAAAATACCTCCAATTTCCCTGCATTTTGACAAGTTTTTGACATTTATTTGTCGCTGAGATGAGACTGCGACTAGATTTTGAACGTTTAAAATTACGAAAATTGGCCTTCTTATATATTGTGTTGTGTAATGTATTCGAAATACAAGATGGCGACGTTAGTTCTGATTTTGGCCACGCACTAAAAGATTCTAAATCAAATGGAAATAAAAAAAGGCCCCGTTCACATGGCGATGATCAAAACCTTTTAACTGACAATGTTACATACTTGTCAAAAAATGACGTACCTAAATTGTCACATTTTCACGACAGGTGGTGTTGAAGCAGAAAATGGATATAAGAAATTTGTACAATTTTCGTATTGCCAGATTGCTGCCAGTCACTTGTCACCTGTCACCTGTCACCTGTCACTTGTAAACTATGGCTTTATTAAATAGGCCCCAGTATAATTCACAGTATAATTTTGGAATCACATGATAGTTTTATAAGGCATATTTTGTTTATAACCATATGAAAAGTGGGATGATGACGTATCAACTGAATTTGAACGTTTTTTTATGTACGAGAAGAGAATTGGCTTTCAGATCATCGTCGTGTTAACGGGGCCTAAGAATAAAATAAATTAGAACGAACGAGCCTTTCAGCCACCAAATAACCAATTTTAAAGGATATACCTACGAGCCGGTAATTTTAAAGAGACGTGAGACATCTTGATTATATCTGTTGGAACTTCTATACATCGGTAAACCTCTTAGTACTGCAGGTGACTATAATATAGACAGCGATAACCAGATAACCACTGTACATTAGCTGGGCCATTTGCCAAACTATTGCGTATAGACAATAGGGCATTGTGTTGTATTAGCGAGAGAACGGGCAATATTGCTCTATTATCTACTGTGACTCAAACGACAGAAATGCTTTGTTTGTTTAAATCTTAATGGAGAAGAACATCGTCATCATAATCTGCTTGGGTCAGCTCGCAGCTGAATACATGGTTCGACTGCTTCTTTAAGCTCTACAACCCGGGTCACATACCCCTTAGTAAGATGACAGCTGTCATCATCATCATCATCATCTTCAGCCTATAATGTTCTCACTGCTGGGACACAGGCCTCCTCTCTGTGAGAGGGAGTGGGCCGTAATCTACCACGCGGGCCCAGTGCGGGTTGGTAGATGTCACATGTCTTTGAATTTTTGGTTCTAGGACATGCCGGTTTCCTCACGATGTTTTCCTTCACCGTTTTGAGAGCAGTGGTGATGAAATAATTTACACAGAGTAAAGCGCCTGTCTGGGTTCGAACCTACGACCTACAACTCGTAAGTGGCGGCCGATACCACTGGGCCACCACTGCTCTATGACAGCTGTAGTCGTAAATAAACCAAAATTAACGATGAAAAATCTTTTTCAAATTGGAATATAGTGTAGCGGTATCTACAACGCCACATGCGAACAACGCGTCATACTGACGTCATGCAAATCCTGCATCTCGCAAGCAAAGTTTACCGCGCAACTAGCATACATACAACAGCCCGACATGAATCATCGGGCAGTTGCCCGCCAGACACAACACCCGTCTGGTCGGAGGATCCTCCCTTTTCTATAGAGTATGGGTGAACTTTACACCCTGTTCCTTCATACCTCTATAATAGCAATAATACATTTTTGAACGTCAATATACATATTTACTAGAAAGTAAAATTGATTCTAGTCGCCCCTTCAAAATGGTAGTTTCGTATGGAGAGGAAACTCCATAGTTACTCTTAAAGCTCCGCCGTAGTCGGGTAAAAAAAGGATACAATTTAAAGTAACTACTACACTGTAGTGACGTCACTGACCGTAACTACGGCACTTAACTATAATAATAATAATAATAATAATAAGTTTATTCAATTCAATAATTGTTTACAATACACATAAATCTTATAGGCTATAATTTCTTGTTACAAATGAATTAGACATCTGTAGCCGAACTAGGCGAAAGCCTGTATTTCGGCTATCAGCGCCCAAACCCTTAAATAATAAACACATAAAAATAGCCATCAAGTAGATATGTTAACAATTTGTAGATTTAAAAAAAAAAAAAAAGATATGTATTGAAAAAGTGATCATAAGTAACATAATGATTTGATACAATAAAATAATATGACCATTAAAGGCAATAAATAAACTGACTACAAAGAGGCTACTTGCATATGCATCAGTGTGTATCGATCCTGACAACGTATGTAACTGGATACACTGTCATTCTTGCAGCTTGTAAACCATTGCCTGCTATTTTGATATATTTTCAAAAGACAAGAGATGGTTCTTAGGGCAAGTATTTATAATTATCATTGTCTTGCCCTATTCCAATGTATCTAAGGTCCGGCCGCGCTTAATTTGCCGAAGATGTAAATGACAATGGCCACTCGAAATTAAATAAAATCGATATACAAGAACATTTATTTTAAGTAATGCTTGTTTCCGTCTAGTTAGCTCGGAGATTTAGACGAAAACAAGCATTACTTAAAATAAATGTTCTTGTATATCGATTTTATTCAATTTCGAGGGGCCAATCTTCCACGCAGTCCATCCGTCGTTTCTTTGGTCTTCCCGCAAGTTTCCTCATGTGTCTAAAATCGAATATTTTTATAGGCAGGGTTTCGAAGGTCACTGGCTGGGTATGTGAGAAACATTTTATTCGTGCATGTTTTATATAATTTCATATCTCCCTTAAAAAACTGGCCAAGTGCGAGTCGGACTCGCCCATGAAGGGTTCCGTAGCAGCAAGTAACATAATATAAAAGTTCTTGTAGTTCGTTGTAACTTTGTGAAAGGTAAATTGCGGTTTTCGATTTATGACGTATTAAAAAAAAACTACTTACTAGATCTCGTTCAAACCAATTTTCGGTGGAAGTTTACATGGTAATGTACATTATATATATTTTTTTAATTTTATCATTCTCTTATTTTAGAAGTTAGAGGGGGGGGGGGGGGACACATTTTACCACTTTGGAAGTGTCTCTCGCGCAAACTATTCAGTTCAGAAAAAAATGATATTAGAAACCTCAATATCATTTTTGAAGACCTATCCATAGATACCCCACACGTACAGGTATGATGAAAAAAAATTTTTGGAGTTTCAGTTGTAAGTATGGGGAACCCCAAAATTTATTGTTTTTTTCTATTTTTGTGTGAAAATCTTACTGCGGTTCACAGAATACATCTACTTACCAAGTTTCAACAGTATAGTTCTTATAGTTTCGGAAAAAAGTGGCTGTGACATACAGACGGACGGACAGACAGACATGACGAATCCATAAGGGTTCCGTTTTTTGCCATTTGGCTACGGAACCCTAAAAACCTCTTTAATCACAAACATCTCGTGTTTGATGCCATTGCAAGTAACAACTAATAGTTTGTTTTCTAGGGTTTCATACCTCAAAAGGAATAACGAAACCCTTATAAGATCACTTCGTTGTCCGCCTGTATGTCCGTCTGTCCAGACCCTTTTCCTCAGGAGTTATCAAGCTTTATAGTACGAATTTGTACGGAACCCTCGGTGCGCGAGTCCCACTCGCACTTGATCGATTTTTTTTAATGTCCACATTGTCTGCAAGTATACCTTCTTTTGCGACTTACGAGTTGTAGGTCGTAGGTTCGAACCCAGACAGGCGCTTTACTTTGTGTAAAATTATTTCATCACCACTGCTCTCAAAACGGTGAAGGAAAACATCGTGAGGAAACCGGCATGTCCTAGAACCAAAAATTCAAAGACATGTGACATCTACCAACCCGCACTGGGCTTGCGTGGTGGATTACGGCCCACTCCCTCTCACAGAGAGGAGGCCTGTGTCCCAGCAGTGGGAACATTGTAGGCTGATGATGATGATGATGATACCTTCTTTTGAAGTTCGAATAGCACTAAATTACAGTGAAGAAAAAAATGTGTCGAAATCTGGACTGAAATCCTGAGGGGCAATTCTCGTAATGTAAAACGTTCAAAATCTAGTCGCAGTCTCATCTCGGCGTCAAAAAAATGTCAAAAACCTGTCAAAATGCCAGGAAATTAGAGGTATCTTTGGCAGATTGAGATTGAGATCAGACTGAACATTCTTAAAATTACGAGAATTGCCCCTCTGATAGTCTGAAATCTCAAAATGACATATTAATACAGGTTGATGTTTTTTAAAGTATACTTTTCACCTTTTAATCTGTCAAGCTCCGCTAATGAGACTCAATTGATTTTCTATTGTTTCGTCGCCAATGGGCGACGCGCGCCGTTTGACCGGTTAATCAAGCTAATTCACCATCAGACCATCGAGTTCCCCTGCCAAACTAAATAAAAGTTGAAAATAAATAACTTTTCATCGCAAACTTCATAACTCAACACAATATCATTAAACTTTAAACTCAACGTAGCAATAGTGACTTTAGTGACCTAAAAACATATATGTTATAGGAACGTTCCATCATAACTCTGTTTATTTATCATATACCAGTCGTGTTTGTGGGATAGGCAGACACCGTAGTCATTAACTTAAGTAAATATTGTTTCGAACCGACTTGTGAAAGGTTTTCTGATGTATGTGGAGGAAAATAGGTCATGGGTTTATGTAAGAACTATTTTTTGGGTATTGTTTGGCTGCGTATGTTGCTGTCATATTTAATATAGGTATTGAAGTCAGATTTTCATTACACTGTCAGACTTTTTTGTTTCGAAAATCATGTTAATTTGAAGATCTCCATTATCGTTATTATTTCATCAAAGACATTGGTATAACCTTTTAAAAACGATAGCAAGGGGATTACTGCTTTCGGTTACATTTAATACCTTAGACCTTAGGTCAGAGGTCAATCCAATAAATTCAGCCTATCGCAATCCTTTGCTAGAAACAGCGGACATTAGCCATAAAATAATGCCACATTTCCTGGTTCTCCCTTTTCCGCATCCTGTCTGTCCCAGCCAGCTTCTTAAGGCCTTCGGTCCATCCAACATAGTATCTTAGGGACAATGAACTAGAATCTTATTCTATTGTCCTGTACATTTTGACATGCAAAAGTGTCTTTTATGTGCCTCATAGAAATAAATGATTTGACTTTTACTAGCACCTTATATAACTCCCTTACTAATGAACGTATTTTATCAGATGAACAGTTACACATCGATTTCTCTCTTTCAGTCGTCAGTAATTTGACTTTCGAAAGACAAAGCGTTGTGTAACTACACAGACGCTATACAACGTTTATTAGTAAGGGGGATAGTTGTCATAGCAGCGCTGCTTGACGTAAGAAATATGTATAGTGGTAGTGCTTTCCCGGACGAGCTCCTCATAAGAAACTGCTGCCATTTCTAGCTTCAGATTTCATTTTGTCACGTCCTTCCTATTGTTGACTACGTCTCAGAAACTATTGTACAACTAGTGCTGCTGTTTATTGTCGCGTCGCCATCTTATATTGTCGTGCGTCTGACTTTTTGTTACCGGATTAAGGACAGGGGATGATTGATTAATGTTTGTACGTAAAGAGAATGTTCTGGGGCTTGTTTAGGTTGAAGATTTATTATAAGTAGGTAGATAGGTACACCAAGGAATAGAGTCAATAATGCTGTATTTATTATTCTTAACCAAGATATGTATTAGCATAAACATAATCAGTCTATACTGTTCCCGCTGCTAGGACATAGATCTCATCTCTTCGAGAGGGAGTGATCAGATGGATGGATGATGGATGTATAAATTCTGTTCGGTATGTTCATATAAGTATTATATATAATATACAAGCAGTGCCCAGCGCTTTCACCCGCATAAGTTTCGATCCCGTGAGAATATCGGGATAAAAAGTATCCTATGTGTTATTCTGATGTATAAACTATATTACTGTAAAGTTTTATCAGAATTGGTCTAGCCGTTTTTGCGTGAAGCAGTAACAAACCTACAAACACACTCACAAACTTTCACCTTTATAATATTAGTGTGATAGACAGGATGTCCGGTAATTAATGGATAACCTCTTCAGTGGTCATTATACTTATCATTATGAAGAATTATTACTATGGGACTAAACCAGAAATCGCGAAGAAATAATCAGAAATATCCTACATTTTGACGAGTTATGCGAAACAAATGTAAGCATTTTCTGTTAAGGTCTAACTCCAATGTATAAGACAGGTGTACAAAATTAAAATGGCTTAGGAGTGATAGGGTTATCCGTCCAAAATTAGTAACCAAAGTCAGAAACTTTGCAAATGCTTACTGATTTTAACTAGTACCACGCAACAATTCTGGAAGCACATTTTCACATGTAAACATACAAAACACTTCTTTTATACAAACTGGCCTTTTCTGCTATAATATAGACTTAGGGCGGGTTGTTTCACGTCCACTCAACGCGCGTTTGCGTATAGTCAAAAATGGCGCTAACTCTAGTCAAACCAAAAAAAGCGTTGTTATAAATGACAATTTGCCGTACGTCAACTAATAACGAGTACGTAATCGTTATTATTAGACGTACGTATAATATGTTACGTTAACCAACCGTTTGAAACAACCGGCCCTGAAAGTAAGTGTTATTATTAAATAAATAACAGGCAGTAAAACATAAGAATCTTGCTTACCTCTCCTTACAACACCCACGAGAATAAAGCCGCTACCTTTTTCCTCCTCACGGTCAATCTCGGCCCCCAACTAGTTGCACTACCTCTGTAGTGTTCAACACTCGGCACGCTCGGCACGGTTGGCACGCTACGTGTGTCGTATATACGTGACGGAGCGTGACCATATCGCTTTGATTCTAACACGGTGTCATTCGGTTAGACGATGCAAGTGACAAGCACTAATGTTGTAAAGATTGACTGTTTGTCCATTTGTTGCGAGGGGAGTGTGGTGAAATGGTAAAGTGGTTTTGGTGATTGTTGTTATGGTAAATAGACCGGCGACTAGCCCAATGAAAAGTAGTTACTTAACACAATTTACATCGTAGCTGTTTGGTGGCATGATTGTCACTCACGTACAGTCACCAAAAGAGATAGGTAAGTAACCAGTGTCGTCGGATATAGTTGAAGTTTAGTAAGAAACCGATTGATGTTTTAAAATAAGATTTTATTTGATAAATTGTTTGTTTTCTAGTAATTTCGAAAAGATTCATCGGTTTCTTATTAAACTTCAACTATAATATCCGACGACCCTGGTTACTTGTCTCCTTTGTGAATGTAAACTATTATAATCCAAACTAATATTATAAATGCGAAAGTAACTCTGTCTGTCTGTCTGTCTTTTCTTCACGCCTAAACTACTGAACCGATTTAGATGAAATTTGGTATGGAGATAGTTTGAGTCCCGGGGAAGGACATAAGATAGTTTTTATCCCGATATTCCCACGGGATCGACACATATGCGGGTGAAACCGCGGGGCACAGCTAGTATAACATAACTTCACGCCTTCCACATATTCCACGAAGGGATAAGCAGAGATATACCTATAGTACACTCACATTTCACCAGTTATATGTTTAAGTCCCATGTAACAGGGAGCGAGGCTATTGCCATCAACCGGGCACAAATCCAGATTCCGAGCTGCTACTGAGAAGTTCCGGATGAAAAAACTCAATAACACTTTGCCCGACCTGGGAATCGAACCCAGGACCTCGTGCTCAGCAGTGGCGCTTGCGACCACTAGACCAACGCTACTACATGTTGAATAACTATCTGCGCCCGCAGGTTTCACCCGCATAAGTGTCGATCCCGTGAGAATACGAGAATAAAATGTATCCTGTCTGTGTGCCAAATTTTATCCAAATCCAATCAGCCGTTTGTGCGTGAAGAAGTAACAAACATACAAACACACTCACAAACTTTTGCCTTCTATTTACATCTATGCTCCATGTAGTAGTATCAGCCGTAAACGGTTAGACTGGAAGCCGACCCCAACATAATTAGGAAAATGTTACGCAAATGATGGTGATTCTATTTCCATTTGTCCCTTAGTACTCCAAGCGTTCTAACAAGACATGTCATAATAAAATTAATTAAAGATAGCTTTAATTGATTTCCAGATGTCCGAATCAATTGATGACCTAGAGACACTATTTAAAACTTTTTACCCAACGACGCAGCACATAATACTAATCCAAATATATTCAACAAGCGCTTATTTTAAAAGCACTAAAACCCTTCACTAAATTAACACCGCTCCATGCGAATCGCGTCGCATTTTTCCGTCGGTTTCGACAAATTGACGGTAAAGCACGTCACATGACGTCACATAACGCCAGAAGTCGTTAGTGCACCGTCGATCGACGATTTAACTTGTTCATGTCGATCTGATAGATTTTTAGACTATAAACGGTTGAAAATCGTTTTAAATTGTGATGGATGTGGATTTTTGTTGCGTTTTCCTGTAGGTGGAAGCTGTTGAATTAACATTTTGCACCCCCGACGCAAAAACGACGGGGTGTTATAAGTTTGACGACGTGTCTGTGTGTATGTGTGTGTGTCTGTCTGTGGCATCGTAGCTCCCGAATGGATGAAAGATGACTTGATCGAGAGTGTTCTTAGTTATGATTGAAAACGCCAAACAGATGTGGCTTAAACCCAGCAATAATGAATGTATGCTATTGTAGAAAACATAGCTGCTGTTAACTTCCTATTTTCATTAGCCGTCTCCCGACGTGAGGACGCTTGGATCAAAATATTTCCTGCAACTTATATTAAACTTAAAGGGCCAATATCTATTATTATTTTAGTTTTTAGAGGTTTTTGTTTGAGTCGGGGGTTTTTTTTAATTTTTAGTTCAATATGAGTACTAGCTTCTGACCGAGGCTTGTCCGAGTGGAGGTCGGAAATTATTCCACGAGAACGTATTCATGATCATGATCATTCTCTCAATTTCCCATCCCATTATTATTCTCCATTATTGCTCTTATCCCAATTTATTTGTGGTCGGCGCAACATGTCTTTTTCTTCTATACTTCTCTATTAGTCGTCATCTCGGTAGTCACCCCCTTTCCAATCATTCGCACATTCCATCCATCGTTTCTTTGGTCTTCTCCTACTCTTAAAGCCATCGACATTCATACTCAAAATTTACTTCGAGAACGTATTACCGGAATAAAAAGTGATCTATGGCCTAACCTAGGCCATGGTCTAACCGTGTGTTGAATTTCATCAAAATCCGTTAAGGCGTGAAAAGGTAACAGACAGATGTTACTTTCGCATTTATAATATTAGTATGGACAAGCTTCTGCCCGCGACTTCGTCCGCGTGGAATGTTTGGTTCCCCCGACACATCGCATTGCATCACCTGCCCGCGCTATTACTTCGTTTTCGCTTGGCGTTCTTTCTGACTTTTTTTTTCTTTCTGCTCGGCTCCGAAGAGTCGCAGCGTGATGTTAAATAGGCTATATATAATAATAACTCCACTGCGAGTGACGTAACCTACGAAAAACTTATTATTTGCGGTTAGTACAGTAATCGGGTTTAGGGATCGAACCGCAAAATTAAGTTTGTTTTTTATTGTATGTACTTTTCCGGGATAAAAAGTACCCAGTGTGGTGCCCAGGATATTAAAGAATAATTATAACAAGTTTCATCGTAATCGAACTGGTAGTTTATGCGTGATGCCTGAACAGACAGACAGACGAAAAATTTTTTAATCACATTTTTGGATTCGGTGTCGGTCTAGTAACACCCCATTATTTTTTTCGATATTTTTATTGTACAGAATTTTCACTTTTACAGATTTATTATAAGTATAGATAAAGAAGAAATGAGACAATACTCATTGAACATCGTTTTTAGGGTTCCGTAGCCAAATGGCAAAAAACGGAACCCTTATGGATTCGTCATGTCTGTCTGTCTGTCTGTCTGTCTGTCTGTCCGTCCGTCCGTATGTCACAGCCACTTTTTTCCGAAACTATAAGAACTATACTGTTGAAATTTGGTAAGTAGATGTATTCTGTGAACCGCAGTAAGATTTTCACACAAAAATAGAAAAAAAACAATAAATTTTGGGGTTCCCCATACTTACAACTGAAACTCCAAAAATTTTTTTTCATCAAACCTGTACGTGTGGGATATCTATGGATAGGTCTTCAAAAATGATATTGAGGTTTCTAATATCATTTTTTTCTGAACTGAATAGTTTGCGCGAGAGACACTTCCAAAGTGGTAAAATGTGTGTCCCCCCCCCTCTAACTTCTAAAATAAGAGAATGATAAAATTAAAAAAATATATATAATGTACATTACCATGTAAACTTCCACCGAAAATTGGTTTGAACGAGATCTAGTAAGTAGTTTTTTTTTAATACGTCATAAATCGAAAACCGCAATTTACCTTTCACAAAGTTACAACGAACTACAAGAACTTTTATATTATGTTACTTGCTGCTACGGAACCCTTCATGGGCGAGTCCGACTCGCACTTGGCCGGTTTTTTAAGTCAACTCCATGTGTACCGCAACGGTAACCAACCTTTTGTTCCATTCTTCCCTAACTTCGACAATCTGGACGACTTTCCGATACAGATTATATATATCTACTTACTTAATTACTTACAGATACATAATCTTTCGCGCCTTTTTTCCACATTGGTAGGCAGAAAATATATGTAGAACGTCACCGGCTCTGATCCTTACATACTCCTTTTGCCTTGTTTATGTTCATACATCTGGTCATACACGCACGCCAGTTACGAATACATACGTACCTGACTTGTCCGAAAATCATCACCAATAGGGTCACTATATATTCTCTAGGGAAACAGATTTTATTTCCCGTTATTCATAAACTTCATTGTTGGGATACAATTCACTCTATGAAAATGACAATGCAAGTGCATTGCAGCAAAGTCTAATCGTTTCAAGTGTCAGTTTTGTCACGAGAATCCAATTTGAGCAATGCTAAGTCATACTACCAATTCATTGCTGTCACTTCAGATACAACTTGTACCAAAATATACCCGTCTCTTCGACTTTGTAACCCAACTAGACAAACTTCCAATAGACCAGCACAAAAATAGCCTTCATCTGTCAATACCGATTACTAACTAAAAACAACGCAGACATGTTCTAAACTTTGGCCGCCATTTTTGACTGCATCTATGTTACAGCCACAGTTCACATTGTTACTGAAACTTTCATGTACTCGTAGTTATTCGGGAAGCGACTGGGCACGACACGGTCGGTTGTTGCACGAAAATACTTTTTTGGAATTTGAAAATTTTTAAGCGGATACAAGGGAAACAGGAATTTGGTGGGAGCTAGGTTAGGTTTCGAAATAGTTTGTTGGTGGTTGCATCCGTGGATGACGGAAACTTTTTAGTGAATAAAATTGACACCGTGATAAACTTTTAGAAAAATGTATAAACACGTTATACCGTGCTCCCTCATCTACCGATGTCAATTTACCGTTAGTAAAGACTCCATTGACTGCTTCGTTTGTCCTGGGTTCTGTACATAGATTAGGCAAAGTGATAATGGGTTTAGTAGCCCGGAACCTAGATTCGTACCCGGTTGATGGCAATTGCTGGCCCCATATTACATGGGACTTAGACATAACTGGCGAAATGAGGGTGTACCATAATTATACTGGTATACCTCTGCCTTGGTTAGGGAAAAGAGGTATCATGTTGTGATACGACATAAAAATTATAGTGAACCCAAAGAACGATGATGAAAACCATGAACGACTGGGTATAGAGAAAACTGTCGCCAACAAAACATTTTGCAAGTATGAATTAGCTATTTATAAGGCCCATAGTTGAGGAAACTTAAACAAGAAGTTAAACAAAGATGGCAGCCACCTCCAGCAAGACTGTTAGCTTCTAAATCACTCTCTCGGTTCTCTCCTTTCTTTCTTAAACAATTCTTTACTTTCAGCTGAAACATATTTCTTAGTCGCATTATATTCTCAAAGTCAAGAGTACTAGCTATTATTAGAAGTAGCTATTTCCTTACAACATATCATAGAGACGGGCCAATCTGTGTGAGAAATCACCCACTCAAGGGAATAGTCGCGCGGAGTGGCGATTTGTCGCGTTTTTTGTCGCATCGTCGTGGAACCGAGATATAAATTATGTTGGTTGTTGTAATGCGTTTTTCGGTACAGTTTTGAGTTTATTTCTCGTTGAGTTATTGTGTGGGACGGCTGTTATTGGTTGGTACGGGGTCTGTGCGATATATTTTATGTATGTTCATATTTCATATTTTATTTCTCTGGCGATATGAGTGGGTTAACGGGGACCGAATAATTTTTTTTTTATTTGAAATGGGCTTGCTCTTGACTCTTACCTAGGTCAAAGGTGACAGAGACAAAGTCGACAGTGGAGCGAGCTTACCCAGAAGAAGCCTGTTCACTCTCACTTTAAAGAGATTCGGGTTGTATGCGCTCGCATATGTTTGGAATTATGTAAGTGAAACTGGCCTTTGCAATATATAAAGCCAGAATGGGTATTGCTTATCGTGCGATGGGAGTCATAATGCAATTTGTCATTTTGACACTCCAATTTGCTAGAGCACTAACTGCGATTTTGACAAGCGCTGTAATTTGTTGAATATCGTATTTTGTAAGGCTGGAAACAGTGTTACGCCGACGTTGGTCACTGATATCAGTCGTGTACCAATTCGTATGGACTCGCACTCGCTGACCATCAGCGCTACACAATAGACGTCCATTTATCGTCAGCGTCTTGGTACGCGTGACGTCAGCGTACCACGATTTCTAGCCTAATATAACTCAACAGTTTCTCGGAAAAACACTCGAGTTTGCCGAAAAATACAATGCCATTTTGCACTAAAAACTTATTTCCTACTATTTAACTAGTGGCCCGCCCCTGTTTCGCAAGATTTTTACGCTTTGTCAAAGATAAGATAATTAATTAACAAAACAAAAACAACAAAACATCGAGATTTCTGTTAATGTTTAATAGGTACCTACACATAAACTTTCCCGACTAAATAACTTAACATAACTTTTCTGATCAGACTGCAAGCCGGCCCCAACATGGTTGGGAAAATGTTAGGCAGATGATGATGATGATGATGATGATGATGAAACTTCCCGACTAAATTCTCTAAGTGATGGTAAAAAAGGAATCTGAAAAGGGATATTAATATAAATTTTATGTACTAACTAGCTGTGCCCGCGACTTCGTTCGCGTGCATGTAGGAACACGTTTTAATTTTTTTGCGCGGAACCCTAATTATTTTTCTAAAATAAAGGTAGCCTAAGTTACTCCTTATTATATCAGCTATCTGTCAGTGAAAGTCCCGTCAAAATCGGTCCAGCCATTTCAGAAATTACCCGGAGAAAACAAACAGACAGACAAAAATTGTAAAAAAATGTTATTTTGGTATATGTACCGTGTATACATCCATATGCATTTAGTAAAAAGCGGTTATTTTAATATTACAAATAGACACTCTAATTTTATTTATTTAAAGATGTACAGATAAATTAATGCAATTTACCCACTGATTCAAAAACCCTAAATCACCTCTATATTTATACCTACGGCTCCGTATATTTCCCCCAAGATATAACAAACCAGCTCAGGTAGCAATTTGTAAGTGAACCAGTACTAATCCCAAATGGGATATTAATTTGATAGCACTTGGGATAGATTCATAGATATATTATACTTAATCCTTTAGTTCAGTCGGTGTGAATGTATTACTTTTCGTAATAGTTTGAAACTCGTTCGTTTATTAATATTAGGTGCGGGTGGGAAAGTTTATGAGATGATATTGAGAGGATAGGAAAGTAGATATTGCTTCGTAAAAATGAATAACCTGAGATTTCTAATTTATTTAAGGCAAATATTAACTTCTTTCTTCTCTTGTATTAACGTCATATATGAATGAAAGAAATAAATGAAAATAGCTCATGTTGGGGCAAAAGATAAGCCTATTCGTTTTAACGTCATTTGGCCCAGCCCTTATTGAAATTTATTAAGGGTCCAAGTACCATTATCTTCTTCAAATCTGCCCTCATCTCTGTGGTGGCTCCAGGTCTAGTTGTTATCATTCTATCCTACTAACATTATAAATGTGAAAATTTGTTAAGATGTTTGGATGTTTGTTCCTCAATCACGCGTAAACCGTTGAACAGATTTGGATGAAAATTGGCACACAGATAGTTTATAACCAGGATTAACACATAGGATACTTTTATCCAGATATTCCCACGGTATCGAAACTTACGCGGGTGTAACCACGGGGCGCTGCTAGTCTTTCATATAATACAACCATCATTTCTATGGTCTTTCCTTGGTTTTGCAATAAACTTTTTTTTTGGTTTTGTTTTATTCTTCTATTCTTATCTATATAACCATCCACATTCATACTCAAAACGTTCTTCGCGACATGTTCTTCATTCCTCCGCATTACAGGGCCACACCATGAAAACTGACAACCACACAGCCCTTCGGACACTTACAATGAACAAGAAAGATGGGACTGCATGCTTGTGGAGGTCAAATAGGCAGTCGCTCCATGTAAAATACTGTTATTCAGCTGCATCCAGTTAGACTGGAAGCCAAACCCAACATTGTTGGGAAAAAATTACAAAAAATGTTGATGGAGGGTAAGGCATGATGGAATTTCCCAAATTTGCAACGCTACGGTATCCCTTCATTTCAACGAAAGATATTACAAAGGAACTGCACACAACCCACCGATTACCCATCACATGCAAGAACCGTCTTAAACTTACAACAAGCACGTTTGGTTAAGCACAAACATTAAGTATAACATATGACAGTATTTAAGTCTTCCGTAACTTGCTGCCATAACTTAACACTAACGTAGCAGCAACTTGGCAAGTGCGTTCGGTACGAGCTTACCCCGACATTTGCATGATGTTACAAAATGTTATTTATGCTTGTCCGGGGTAGGGTTAAATGTTTGGGATGAGGTAATCTGTTGAGTGACGTCGTTGTTGAAGGTTTGCAGAAGAGAATAGTCTTGTTTTAGTTTGTAGGTTCCCGTATTCAAACGGTGCCAACGGGAACCTGTTACCAAGATTCCGCTCTGTCTGTCATGGGGCTGTATCTTTTAAACCGTAATATATAGACACTTGAAATTTTCCCAGAGTGTGTACTACTGGAGCCACTGTTACAACAAATAATAAAAAAGTTAAGAATGAAAGGGGGTTCCCATACAGTAAAAGTATTTTTTTCGACATTTTAAGATAATTAATACTACTAAATATTTTACGGAACCCTTTGTGTGCGAGTCCGGCTGACGTACAGTCGTGTACGTGCATCCATACTATATAATATTATAAATTCGAAAGCAACTCTGTCTGTCTGTCTGTCTGTCTGTATGCTACCTTTTCACGCCTAAACAACTGAACCGATTTAGATGAAATTTGGTATAGAGATAGTTTCAGTCCTGGGAAAGGACATAGGATAGTTTTTATCCCGATATTCTCACGGATCGAAACTTATGCGGGCGGAACTGCGGGGCGCAGCTAGTGTGATATAACAGCTGATTTACCTTCTTATCAAGGGCAATACTCCAACCCCGCGTTTCCGTTTACACTCATAAACAATTAAGGACACTTGTTTTCGAGAAGTCTTGTCAAAGACTTGTAGAAAACAAGTCATCTATGAAACATGTATCATAGATGTTTTGACGTTGTTACAGACATGTCTTGTCCAACTTTTTCACTTGGGTTTTAACAAGTTTTGGATACAACTAGTATTTACAACTTTTTAGAGACTGACTGTAACTAAAACAATAAACGAAACTACATATGTAGTAGACAGTTGACACAACAAGTTACCTAAAGTTACTTAGTTTGTTTTAAGTTACCTTGGTGTGAACGGGGGGAATGACACATCATAACGAGCCCTCTGGATTTCTTTAACCGCTCTTTAGAATAATGATTTTATTTCTGTAAGTAGGTTTGTACAAACACTTTTACACGTCAAAAATAAATTATTTTTTAAAACTTTTTTACAAAAAAAAAATCTACGACACCGACTTTCGAAATTAAAGTTATTGTTCACTTTGTAGTGTATTTTTGGAAGTAAGTTGTTTTTTGAAGTGAAAACTTCTTTAGCGGCGTTGAACACTTTTTGTAATGGGTAAAAAATGTTAAACTCGCGTCAGGGCATCGCGTCAGGACACGTGACCGTCAGGAGAGATTTCACCCCCCCCCCCCATCTCTTTCTACGGCGGCGCCAACCGAAGTGAACCAAGTGAGACACGACAAAGATGGCCGAAGAAAATGACATTTGACGTACAAATGTTTGAAAAGTCAGTTTCGTAAACAATAGTACTTCGAGGAGCCGCAGTTGTATTTAATTTATTTTGAACTTCTGTTTAACCAAGTTAGTTTATTATTATATACCTACCTACAATACAAAATAGAAGCGACGAAAAATATAACGAAGCACATTATAGCAACAAGAAATACTGTGGGACATTGCTGCTTTTGTGTGAAAACAATGCTTCCGTATCGACCACGGAAGTTTACACCCTGCAGGGAGATGCTCCAGTAGGGTGTGGCTGTGAAGCTATGTTGCAAAACATGCTCCACGTCCTATCCTGCCTTATTTGTCCTACCCAAAACATGCAGTCAAAGTGACCTTTGCGCTGCCACCGACGACAACGTGGAAGTGGCAATATTTTGAGCCAACAAGATCTAAAGTAAAAGAGAAGAAATTTAGGGAGTAGTTCATTAATAAAAAGCTTGTATACAAATATCAGTTTATTTTTATAATACTTGTACGCACCGGGACTTACAGCTTAGTACGGCTGTTATTCCAAATGCATACAGTGTGGCTAAGTTTGTAACAATTGAGCCTGGTACCTATGGTTACCTCACCCTACTGATTATAAATCTACAGCAACTACTTAACACCGTAGTTATCCTAACACCCTAACCTATCATACAAGCCTACGGGAGACCTACGGGAACAGACAGAATTTGGGTAGGAATAGGGGTTTGTGTACGTCGTGCAATGTGTACACAGAAAATAGTTTTGTCATTGCCGGTCCCACAGACTCATAGAACTGGTGATGGCTAAAGGTGTCTTGGCCATAGTGAGAGGAATTATGGAAGATGAATCAAACTCTACTCCAGCTTGATGACTAATTTATTCATTTACTAATTACTAATTTATGTGGAACGAATGTATGTCGCTCTTGATGCTGACGCTGGCGTATGTAACTCTTGCCTGTTCACGGCTGAACAATACTCTAAACTCTAATTTGGCTTCTAAAACTTGTGCAAGCAGAACAACATTTTTAAAATGTTTGCTTTTCATTTGCCATCTGTGCCATCTCTTCTGTAGGCCGTTTCATTTTCTGCTATTCGTAGTGAAGCACCATCCTTACTAGTCCTATTGACCTGAAATACAAAACTAATGTTATAAATTCTTTCTCTTCATTATCTTATTTATACTGATTTAATTAATCAGTAGCGGCATCAAAATAACAGTCATTATTATTCTTATGGCGGTTTTTTTTTTGTTACAATGAGTTTTGTACAGGCAAACGAAGTTCTTCGTAAAATTGTAAATTGGATAGGCACCTAATTCGTAAATCATGCCAGGCTGCCCCTGTTTAGCGTTAGTGCTTGTGTCAGTGTTTTTATTTTCTATTATGGAGACCTCTCCCTGACCAATTCTTCCAAAAAATCTAAGGATTAGAAGCAAAAGCAAGCATAAGTATAAGAAATTGAGAATGTTTACAAAACATAACTTACTTTGAACACATTTTAGCTGTAACAGTAGGTACACACCTTATCCTCCTCCAACCAATATTCAATTCTTTGCCCTTTATTGCAACTAGTCTCCGGTCTTAATTTCATTTATTTTAAATACAAAAAAAAAGACGGGTTGCACTCCGGGAGTGCCGGCAGAAGTGAAAACTTGAATATTAATGTTGAAATAAATCAATTGTGAATTGAATTAATATAACTAATTTTTTTTCACTATTTCTGCGTCCCTTTTTAATTAATAGATGCACTTTGTTCAATTTCCATATTTTAAACACTTTAAATACACGAATTTTACGAATACACAGCAGTGTGGCTACTACACAGACGGTCGAGCCATCAGCTGTCCATCCATCCATCCACATCCACGTTCACCATCACCGTCACCGTCCCCGTCACCGTCACCGTCCCCGTCCCCGTCACCGTCACCGTCACCGTCACCGTCACCGTCACCGTCACCGTCACCGTCATCACCGTCACCGTCACCGTCACCGTCACCGTCACCGTCACCGTCACCGTCCGTCCGTCCGTCCATCCATCCATCCATTATCGTGTCTCACTTGGTTCACTTCGGTTGGCGCCGCCGTAGAAAGAGGGGGGGGGGGGGGAATCTCTCCTGACGGTCACGTGTCCTGACGCGAGTTTAACATTTTTTCCCCATTACAAAAAGTGTGCAACGCCGCTAAAGAAGTTTTCACTTCAAAAATATTCAAAAGTTTTTTGTTTGACACATACAATATCAAATTCATTCATTGACATTTTATTCATATTGTTTCCATGACGACCATGACGTTGTCGCGTCAAAACTGTTGAAACTGTAGACAATAAATTAGTTTTTCATACGTAATAATGTCTATGGACACAAATATTCGGTTCGTAGACAGATATTCTCGTATGCCGATTTAATGTGTTGGCCAATTTGTTGGATGACTTCATTATAATGGATTACACTTCATTATTTAGAAGTTGTAGGACATTCTAGTTATAGAACATTTATGAAGCGTTTATGAATACAAAATTTTATCGAATGTTTTAAAGGCCTATTGAGCATTTTAACTAATGAATGGTTTAAACCTTCAATAGGCTTTTTTTATGAATAAGACCGAAAGTGTTTAAAATATGGAAATTGAACAAAGTGCATCTATTAATGAAAAAAGTGACGCAGAAATATTGAAAAAAATGAGTAATATTAATTAAATTAATAATTGATTTATTTCAACGTTAATATTCAAGTTTTCACTTCTGCCGGCACTCCCGGAGTGCAACCCGTCTTTTTTTGAAGTGAAAACTTCTTTAGCGGCGTTGAACACTTTTTGTACTGGGGAAAAAATGTTAAACTCGCGTCAGGACACGTGACCGTCAGGAGAGATTTCCCCTCCCCCCCCGCCCCTCTTTCTACGGCGGCGCCAACCGAAGTGAACCAAGTGAGACACGATAATGGATGGGTGGATGGATAGATGGATGGACGGACGGACGGACGGACGGACGGTGACGGTGACGGTGACAGTGATGGTGACGGTGACGGTGACGGTGTCGGTGACGGTGACGGTGACGGTGACGGTGACGGTGTCGGTGACGGTGTCGGTGACGGTGACGGTGTCGGTGACGGTGACGGCGACGGTGACGGTGTCGGTGACGGTGTCGGCGACGGTGACGGTGACGGTGACGGTGACGGTGACGGTGACGGTGTGACGGTGATGACGGTGACGGAGACGGTGACGGTGACGGTGTCGGTGACGGTGTCGGTGACGGTGACGGCGACGGTGACGGTGACGGTGTGACGGTAATGACGGTGACGGTGACGGTGACGGTGACGGTGACGGTGACGGTGACGGTGACGGGTGACGGTGACGGTGACGGTGACGGTGATGGTGATGGAGACGGTGACGGTAACGGTGTCGGTGACGGTGACGGTGACGGTGACGGTGTCGATGACGGTGACGGCGACGGTGACGGTGACGGTGACGGTGACGGTGACGGTGACGGTGACGGTGACGGTGACGGTGACGGTGACGTTGACGGTGACGGTGACGTTGACGGTGACGGTGACGGTTACGGTGACGGTGACGGTGACGGTGACGGTGACGGTGACGGTGTCGGTGTCGGTGACGGTGACGGTGACGGCGACGGTGACGGTGTCGGTGACGGTGTCAGCGACGGTGACGGTGAAGGTGTCGGTGACGGTGTCGGTGACGGTGACGGCGACGGTGACGGTGACGGTGTGACGGTGATGACGGTGATGGTGACGGTGACGGGTGACGGTGACGGTGACGGTGACGGTGATGGTGATGGAGACGGTGACGGTAACGGTGTCGGTGACGGTGACGGTGACGGTGACGGTGTCGATGACGGTGACGGCGACGGTGACGGTGACGGTGACGGTGACGGTGACGGTGACGGAGACGGTGACGGTGACGGTGACGGTGACGGTGACGGTGACGGTGACGGTGACGGTGACGGTGACGGTGACGGTGACGGTGACGGTGACGGTGACGGTGACGGTGACGGTGACGGTGACGGTGATGGTGGACGTGGATGTGGATGGATGGATGGACAGCTGATGGCTCGACCGTCTGTGTAGCTACACTGCTGTGTATTCGTAAAATTCGTGAATATAAAGTGTTTCAAATATGGAAATTGAACAAAGTGCATCGATTTATAAAAAAAGTGACGCAGAAATAGTGGAAAAAAATTAGTTATATTAATTCAATTCATAATTGATTTATTTCAACGTTAATATTCATGTTTTCACTTCTGCCGGCACTCCCGGAGTGCAACCCGTCTTTTTTTTTTGTAATAAAGGTATAAAAATAATTTAAAGATTTTATTTTTCACTTTTTAGTTGTACCTACCCCACATAAAAACGTATAACACTACTTGCTATGTAAATATCAGTGACAGGAAGTTATTTTAACATCATCAATATAATATAATAAGTGGAAAAAATAGGTATTAATGAAGCTAAGTAAAAACTACCCAAGAAAAGATTATATATATGGGAAAAATGAATAAAAATATTCAACCGAATCGAGAACCTCCTCCTTTTCTTGAAGTCGGTTAAAAAGCCCACGATCCATAAGCTGTCCTACCGACAGAAAACTATAAATTACCTACACTGCCGGATGCCAAACTCATCAGCGTAATGATACGTCCAATGAAATATTTATTAACATGAACTATCGCTAGTTTTGAGTGATGACATTTTTTTGTCTTTGAGGATACTGTAGGTAAAAAAGACGGGTTGCACTCCGGGAGTGCCGGCAGAAGAGAAAACTTGAATATTAACGTTGAAATAAATCAATTATTAATTTAATTAATATAACTCATTTTTTTCACTACTTCTGCGTCACTTTTTCCATTTTACGTCCACGTCCACGTCCATCCATCCATCCATCCATTGTCGTGTTTCACTTGGTTCACTTCGGTTGGCGCCGCCGTATAAAGAGAGGGGGGGGGGGGAAATCTCTCCTGACGGTCACGTGTCCTGACGCGAGTTTAACATTTTTTACCCATTACAAAAAGTGTGCAACGCCGCTAAAGAAGTTTTCACTTCAATAAATTGTCTTGTAAATGATAAATGATACATGACATTCATAATCAGCCTATAATGTTCCCACTGCTGGGACACAGGCGTCCTCTCTTAGAGAGAGAGAGTGATAGGATAGATAAAACGTTTAGGTATTTAGCGCAACAAAAGACACAATACAGGCATAAAAAAAAACATCAAAAAAAGGTGAGAAAAAAAAAACAATGATTAAAACGATAAATTGACCCATAGACACCTCATATGACATTTATAACGGTCGATCACCACTTGTCGGTGTGTGTCTCATGGTTGCACCAAATAGGAGTCCAGCTCTGCATATGCCAGGTACCCCTGTACCTGTGCGTGGCCACCACGCAGGCCTTGTTGTTAGATGTCACATGTCTTCGAATTTTTGGTTCTAGAACATGCCGGTTTCCTCACGATGTTTTCCTTCACCGTTTTGAGAGCAGTGGTGATGAAATTATTTACACAAAATAAAGTGCCTGCCTGGGTTCGAACCTACGACCTATAACTCGTAAGTCGGGGCCTTTACCACTGGGCCACCACTGCTCACTGATCATCATTATTTCAAGAAATTTTTCAATAACTAACAGACAAGTTACATGTACACTCTGCCCACCCAATAATGTCTGTCCTTTGTATTCAAACCGTTGTGGAACAGGGTCGTGGAGGTGTAATGGGGTCCCGTTGTTACAAGAGCCTCTGTTATAGCACGAATTGCGTTGTGGTTTTAGACCTCTGACCTAGGGATGGGATGGTGTTGGATCATTGTCGATAATTTTGTAGTTACAACCCGAGGAGTCTTTATGCTCAAGAGATACTGCCTAATGGTAAGTGGTCATCAGAGGCTCCTCCATAAGTTCACCACTGTTACATGGAACTTGAACATAACGAAATATCTGATCTAATACAGGTGTCATGTTACGTTAAGTCTAACAAGCAGGTAGTTCACCTGAATCACAGAATACTTAAAGTACTACATACAGAAAGGCCACTCCCTTCCCCGCACTTACATCAGTTACCGCACCTCACCCCGCACTTCGGCGTATTCGTCGCAGTTCTTTAACAAGAGCGCTCGCAAACACAAGTACCTCACGCACACATTCATACGTATACAAACGTCATTTTTTAATGTAGTAGTAGTAGGTAATTATTTTGCGAGCGTTGTATGGAGTGTCCGGGGTGTGCCTGAATGTAAATAGTCACCGCCACCTGTACATCATAAGATTAGCTCTTCTAGAAGCTCACACCTATTATTTGCGACTTAAACAAAGCTGTAGAAATCAGAGGGGCAATTCTCGTAATTTTCAGAACGTTCACAGTCTGATCTCAGTCTTAATCTGTTAAAAATACTTCTAATTTCCCTACATTTTGACAAATTTTTGACATTTGTTTGTCGCCGAGATGAGACTGCGCTAGATTTTGAACATTTTGAGTTACGAGAACTGGCTTTCTGGTGTGTTCTATAAGTCAGCATACCTCTGAAGTAAAAACAGGCATGATAGAAGTAACAACAGCATTTAAAACTAATACGCACAATCAAAATTAAAACAAATCACCGTTATTAATCACCAGACTTGAGCTATCAATCAACACCCCAGACAGTGGGCATCACAACTAAGTCTTCGCTCGTTTCAGCGCCGCAGTTAGCAACAACTCGTATTAATCATAACACTCTTCTTTAGCTTGGCCTTAGGAATTTGTTGAGGCCACGAAATTAGCAAGTACTTGGTGACATGTAAATATATTGGAGGGTTGAACTAATTGGCACGTTCAGGGAAAACATACTGATTCTGAAGTTCCAACTGGTTGATTGACTGGACTGCAACTCAATTGCACATACATTATAAACTGACGCGTTTTTCCCATGAGAGTTCGCAGAAACTGCCACCTGCTATGATCATTATATATACTCCTTTTGCCTCATTTACGTCCATACATCTAAAGGCTAATTCCCGTAATTAAAAACATTCAAAATTTAGTATCTCCTCAGTGACAATCAATGTCAAAAACTTGTCAAAAATGCAGGGAAATTAGTGGTATTTTTGACAGATTCAGACTGAGATCCGAATGCGAAAGTTCTTAAAAATACGAGAATTGCCCTCTGGTCATACGCGAACGGTTGCGAGTACTAATGACCTTTCTGAAGAACTTCACCAATAAGAATGTCCTGTTCTTCAAGGGCGTCCCCTCCCGGCGTTTCCACTCACATCTACCTTTTAAATACTTTTTTTACCATTATTATAATAATATGTTTACTTCTTAAAATATAAACAACTGTTTTGGCAGTGTAAAAGAGTAATTTTGGAGTTACAGCCTTAGTCTCCTTGAAAGACCAGGCCCACGCCGGATGGCGAGTACGTGTTCCACACGCGCCTTAAAGAGATAACAGCAAAAAGGAAGGGGCCTGCCAGGGCCGAAGCCTGCCGGGGGTGCGGGATTGTCCGAAAGGGTTACCGCTACCCCGGAACATAAAGGGCTAAGGAAGGAACACGGATGGGTTTTAGTCAGTAAGAGTCTGACACTCCCTTCCGCTCCACCCAGAGCGGGAGGGGTCATTTGATGATTTCTCATCCATAAAAAAAAGTACCTTGAAAAACAGTTCTTTGGAGAAAAAATTACATAATTCCGAACCTCACTACCTAGCAACATGAGTGTTTTCTAGTTCTAATGAAAATACAAGCCATGAAACTTTTAAACTTCGCTTCAGAGTCTGCGGACGCAGTATTTTTTACTTTGGAGCTCATCCTAGATACACATGAGTTCAAGAAAGCAGAAGTTACTGCTTAAGCCACGGTTTCCTTGAACAGCGGGGCCGTCATATAGCGTTTGCAATTTACCGTCGAACGACATCACTGAAACGTTATTTAAGAAAATAAGTTGGTGTGGGTCAAAAATTTCGAAGACATGTGACATCTACCAACCCGTACTGGGCCCGCGTGGTAGACTACAGCCCGCTTCCTCTTGAAGAGAGGAGGCCTCTGTCCCAGAAGTGGGAACATTAAGGCCTGTGTCCCAGAAGTGGGAACCTTATAGGCTGATTTTATGCTTTAAAGTTCTCTATTTCAATTTTTAACCCCTTAAGCTAAGCTTTACTAAGACTGTAGTGGCCGCCAAACTGCGTCCGCAATTTGTCATCTAATGACGTCACTGAATCGTTATAAATTTATGTAAGTAAGTTGGTGTTTTCATAGGGAGCGTTTTTTGATACCGTAAAGTCAAACCCCGCTGTCATTATCTTCATGACAGCCATCACAGCGGCCGTAATGTGACGGCCACCGCAATTTCAGGAAACCGTAGCTTTAAGTGCAACTATATTAACGGTTAACGTCGACGAGTCGATATTGATCGTCATAAAACATAATCGATTGTCGATTGAAAGAAAAGAAAGAAAGAAAAAGTATTTATTGCGATTCGTACAGGAAGATAACACACTAAACTAAACACAGTAAAAAAAAAACTAATTTTATAAAAAAGTAAGAAAAAAAAAATGGAACAGAAAATCCTATACGAGGCCAAAAGGCTCGAGTCTCGTTATCTAACTGCCATGCCATTTTTGCTGAACTGGCCCTTTTTAGCGCAGCCGTGAGGCACACTTTCCTGCGTATTTTTTTTATTTTTTTATTATATCGGACTTTATACTTTTTTTTCTTTTTTAAAGTTTACTTTTTGTTTTTATTTGATGTATGTGTCTGGTGTATTGTGTGTCTTTGAGTCTGTGCTAAATAAATGTATTTTCTTTCTTTTCTTTTCTTTCTTTCTTTCCATGCACTTTGGATCTACCTCAATAATGTAGCAATCTTCTGAGGCCCTTGGCCATCTTTTCAAAAAAAATCGTCAAAGATTTACCCTAAACCCGGTTTTCTCCTCATCCATACTTAATATTATAAATGCGAAAGTGTGTCTGTCTGTCTTACCTCTTAACGCTTAAACCGCTAAACCGATTTAGATGAAATTTGGTATAGAGATAGTTTGAGTCCCGGGAAAGAACATAGAATAGTTTTTATCCCGATATTCCCACGGGAATCTTATGCGGCTGAAACCGCGGGGCGCTGCTAGTACTAAAAATAATACACTTTTAAAGCCTTTGCCATCCCGCTAACTTCACAGCCTCCTCCCTAAAGATGCAAAGAACAGATTTATGTTGCGAGATTAGCAGCAAATTAAAAAGTTCCGAGAACTCAGCACTCGGAAGTGAAAAAGTTTGGAAACGTTTGATAAAAGTATTTCTGTGTTTATTTATGGCACAGAACGAACGGGTGGGCTTTTTTAAATAAGTTTATGTTGCTGTAGGAATTGTAGGAGTTCCAGTACTTACTAACAGATAAGAATTTTCCATTAACTTATGGAATTTAAGATTGAATATTAGGTACGTAACTGTCCATGGAATGTGTCCATGTTTGGAAAACTCCGTCAAGTCTTCTCGTCACCTATCCCGCAGTGTTTGAAGACAAAGGTCTTCAACCAGTGCGTCCTGCCCGTCATGACATACGGTGCTGAAACGTGGACACTGACGGTAAGGCTGGTCCACAAATTCAAGGTCGCTCAGCGCGCTATGGAGCGAGCTATGCTCGGAGTCTCTTTGAAGGATAAAATCAGGAATAAAATTATCCGGAAAAGAACCGGAGTTACCGACATAGCTTGCAGAGTAAGCAAACTGAAGTGGCAGTGGGCTGGCCATGTCTGTCGAAGGACTGATGGCCGGTGGAGCAGACGAGTCCTGGAGTGGAGACCGCGTACCGGCAAGCGTAATGTGGGACGCCCCCCAGCTAGATGGACGGACGACCTAAAGAAGGTGGCTGGGGTAGACTGGATGCGGAAGGCGGAGGACAGGGTGCTGTGGCGCAGTCTGGGAGAGGCCTATGTCCAGCAGTGGACTGCGATAGGCTGAGTTGATTTGATTTGATTGATTTGAACTGTCCATGGCGATATTCACTTGCAAACTGTATGACCCTGCTAGACTCACATTTAGATCCCAAATTTTTTGGAACGAAATTCTTTATAAAGATAAACTGTTCCACCGAACCACACGTTACGAAATTTTGTTTCAGTGCGGTTAGTGGAAGTGCTCAGGTGCTGCAGGTGCTGTTCGTCCACGTGCGGTTCAAATCAGTGCTCTAAGTGGAATACCCCTTTTTACCAACTTATGCAATTATAATATTTATGCAATCAATTAATCAATCAATTATTTTATTTATTTAGTCTAACCGCATACGTCTAGTCGCATGCACACAAACACCGTGCCGAAGTCTGCCGATCTGAAACGACATTAGACGATGCACGGCTTTCAACGCCGCACCGCTGTGCCGGTCGGAGTGGGGGGTGTTAGGTTTATTTTCGTTACGGAATTTCTTGATTCGGTCGCCGCGCTCAAAGCCCGCGATAAAAGCTATGCAATAGCTTAAAAATCATTATGCTCCCTCTATACGACTTCCTGTCTCTTTCTATTTTATATGACTGTGTGTGTGCGTGCAAGTGTCGCGTAAGAAACTTCATTGACGGGGGTCCCCGACCGTACACGTTTTTAGGGTTCCGTAGCCAAATGGCAAAAAACGGAACCCTTATGGATTCGTCATGTGTCTGTCTGTCTGTCTGTCTGTCCGTCCGTCCGTATGTCACAGCCACTTTTTTCCGAAACTATAAGAACTATACTGTTGAAACTTGGTAAGTAGATGTATTTATGTGAACCGCAGTAAGATTTTCACACAAAAATAGAAAAAAAACAATAAATTTTGGGGTTCCCCATACTTACAACTGAAACTCCAAAAATGTTTTTTCATCAAACCTGTACGTGTGGGGTATCTATGGATAGGTCTTCAAAAATGATACTGAGGTTTCTAATATCATTTTTTTCTGAACTGAATAGTTTGCGCGAGAGACACTTCCAAAGTGGTAAAATGTGTGTCCCCCCCCCTCTAACTTCTAAAATAAGAGAATGATAAAATTAAAAAAATATATGTAATGTACATTACCATGTAAACTTCCACCAAAAATTGGTTTGAACGAGATCTAGTAAGTAGTTTTTTTTTAATACGTCATAAATCGAAAACCGCAATTTACCTTTCACAAAGTTACAACGAACTACAAGAACTTTTATATTATGTTACTTGCTGCTACGGAACCCTTCATGGGCGAGTCCGACTTGCACTTGGCCGGTTTTTTATTTTCTTACTGCATAATATCTATACCCTTTGAAGTTACACGTCATATTCATTTACTTGAACGTTTTTAACTGCAGGTTTTGCGTTTTGTTCAGTGACATAACTCTTTACTTGCGTTTACAACATAAACAGATGTTCTTAAACAGATATGAAGCAATTCCTTCTTCACCCATTTTTGTCTCCATACATAATCTCACCATATACCAGTTTCCCATTAAAAACGGTGAAGGAAAACATCGTGAGGAAACCGGCATGTCCTAGAACCAAACATTCGAAGACATATGACATCTACCAACCCGCACTGGGCTCGCGTGGTAGATCATGGCCCACTCCCTCTCACAGAGAGGAGGCCTGTGTCCCAGCAGTGGGAACATTATAGGCTGATTATGTGATTGTGTATACCAGTTTCACATTAGGTATGTAAGACCCATCGTCCACGACTCAATCACCAATGAGCAGACAGAATGTCACAGCACTAGTATTTCCATAGAGGTTCGTACAAGACGCAACCAATTACAAACTATAGCAGTGTTCATAATCTCAGATAATTTACATTCCATCGCCACTTAATCAGTTATCTACTTTAGTGGAATGTATTCAAATTTGATTTTTGAGTGACCATTTGTAACAAAAAGGTCCTAATAAGTTTTTGGTTGCATTGGAATTTGAACTTGGTTAAGTATGACATTCTTTGTTGTTCCATAACTTGAAAATCTCTTCAAAAAAAAAACGTGCTCTTATAAGACCCTTACATACTCCTTTTACGTACGTACTTTTTCTATGAAGATGGTTTCATCGACCTTATAAAATGGCTACAAACACCCATTTCGGTTGACAGCATATTGCTCTTGATCCAAATCTCCATGGAAATGGTTCTTTTACCATGCATTATCACCATCCTATGGGTATTTGTTTTTTCATAAACCAAATTGGACCATTCTCCCGAACATTATCGTTAAGTACGATAATGGAAGAAAGATGTGCGTTACGTCATCGGTGACGTCATCGGTTTTGTCGCGTGTAGGGATGGGAAGTGTCGATGTTTTGACATTCGGTGATTTATGTTTGGAAAATTAATTTTTGAGCGAAATGTTTTTTCGGCACTCAGAATATCGTTCTACGTTATTATTTTTTTTTTTTTGCAATTCGTATTTTGCTGATAGCTGTCATTATATTCAGTTTTACACACCTGATAATATTTAACTCAATTCGGAAATTGAATCAAAAATTAATATCAGCATGTTCCGTGAATATTAATCATCATTTCAACAGAAAGACGTCCACTACTCGACATAGGCCTCGCACAAGCATTGCGTCATCGACCGGCTCTGTCTTTCCCGCATCCAGAGTATTATTCTTGCGGCCTTTCCAAGGTCATCGGTCCACCTTGTGGCAAGCCTTCCAAAAGGCGTAAATATTAATATTAAAACAATGTTACCAGTATTGGTTTCAATATTAAGGAATATTTATTGAACATCACGTTTCGGTATTCATGCTGTCATCATTTCGATATTTTAATGAAGACAGACGACGATCAGTTAGATTTTCATAAACAAAACAGTTATAATAAATTAAATTAAGCACGGAAATTCAAAACGCCTAAATTCCTCCCACAAAATGTTATAACATTGTTTCAACTGTTTACCCAATACATTCGTTTGGTAATAGATCATGTGAGAATATAGCAGTCGACATTTGAAATAAATGGTCACAGATAACAAGTTTATGTCAAACTGCTGTGTTATTATAATCTGTGACGTGCGGATATCGATAGATAGGGATGGGAAATTATTGTCATACACGTGTCGCGTGGTTAGTGCAGTTATCGATAGTTTGGTGTTGGGTTTGTTTATGTTTATGGGAATTAAAATATGTATACTTAATATCATGTCTATCATTCCCAAGGAAGGTAAGCAACGTCGTATAGTGCATTTACATTTCGCCATTTCGGATTTTGTATTTTCTGCAATCTAATAGGGGCTGCTATTTCAGATAGAATAATGATTTCAAAACAAGTAAATTGCAGCCCAAGAGATCCGCAGGAGGACCAGTAAGCGACATAGCCTGAAAAATTGTGATTAATGTGATTGCTATAAGGTGGACCGATGACCTTGTGAAGGCCGCAGGAATCCGCTAGTTCTGAGAAACACAGAACCGGTTGAAATGGCGGTGCTTGGGGGAGGCGTATGTCCAGCAGTGAACGTCTTTCGGCTGAACTGGTGGTTACGATGATGCTACCCACGAAAGCAAGATGGCTTCTTAAAAATCTTTAGTAGCCAAATAGCCTAAACAGTGGTAACATTTCCATTTATTGGCCAGATTTTTTTAGTTTTTCTGTTTTTATCCTCTCTATGAATTTATTTTTTTATTGTCTTTTTTTTCTACACAAACCGAGCACAGTCCAGCTTCGCCGTACCCCATCCCTCATTCTGTGCCCATTGTTCTGTAAGTGGTAATCCATGTCCCTTTACCTAAAACGGCCTAAATAAAAATTCACAAAAACTTTGTATTTTGTAGGTCAATGGGACATTTTCGCTTAGAAGACCTACTTAATGTTTAACGTTTTAAAATTGATTGTTATGAGGGAGAAAAATAACATTACATCACGCCTGCAGTCCCTGAAGGGTTGGGCAGAGGTGTACCTGTAGTACACCCACATTTCGCCAGTTATGTTAAGTCCCATGTAATAGAGGGCGAGTCTATGGCCATCAACTGGGCACAATACCAGACTCCGTTCTGCTACTGAGAAATTCCAAATGGAAAAACCGAATAACACTTTGCCCTTTGCTTTTTTAATGTAAACCTACAGTATTGCTAAGTGTCATCTATATATATAGGTAAAAATGAAACCCGTTTTCCGTTGTCACGACATAACATGAAAACGGCTGGACCGATTTCGATGAAATTTGGTATAGAGATAGTTTGAGTCCCGGAAAAGGACATAGGATAGTTTTTATCCCGATATTCCCACGGGATCGACATTTACGCGGGTGAAACCGCGGGGCGCAGCTAGTAGGATATATTTAATGTTAAAACAAAACAAGATATGCGGACTTAGTCGCAGCCAGAATCTAGTAAAAAATCAATTAATAATACCATTTTATTTCCATATGATTTCTTTTTCATAGCTTTGACTACAACCAGATCCCCCAAACATCCTGGTATTTAATAGCTAACTGAATTCAAACAACGGCGTTTCCAAGTTAAACTAAGAAGTTGACATAAAAAGCGATAGAAGAGTCGTTTTACTACTTGTTGTAAGTGGAGTGGTTTCAAGCAATGATCCGGAAAATCGACGACAAATAGTAAAAATAAAATGCACTGTAAAACATTTACGTGGGCGTTTTGTACTAGTATTATAATCATGCATTCTTTTTACGAGGGTAAAGATAAAAAAATGTCTCACCACATAAATATAAACACTGTCTTGTTCAACGTGTGTCTTATATGTCGTAAATATGACAATTATCATTCATTTATGACACACGTTGAACAAAGTGTCAAACTCCATAAAAAATGATGTTTTGAACAGATAAAATGTATGCAATTCCACGTGCACATACTTATTTAAATTAAAGTGACCAAAAATACCCAGTTTCATTCAAATAATGATACTTAATTAAACCACTTAGTCATATTTAGAGGCATCAAAAAAAAGTTAAAAGGTGTTCACTAAAGAAGAAACCTCAAAAAAATAAGATTAAAATACAACAATAAAAGATAAACTATTTGACGTATTCCATCCAGCATAGAAGTATAATAATATTATCTTTTACTCAAACACACATTGAAAAGGCAATACGTTGTAAATTTTGAAGCATACGAAATGCATTCCGCTGAGCGGTACGATCCCGTTCATTTCGTTCATTCCGTTCATTCGTAGGAACCACACGAAATATTAACCTATTTTGCTGAAGATGCAGACTCGACTGAAATGTTTCTGTATCTATCGGTTCGCTATTTTATTTGTTTTGGAATAAAAGATAAATGTTGAAATAAATAAAATGATACTGCTTTTATTTCTTTATTTTTACCCGACTGCGCGACGCAAAGGAGTGGTAATGTGTTTATCAGCCTATGTATGTATGTATGTATGTTTGTATGTTCCTTTGAAGCACTATACAGACCAAACGCCTGGGCCGATTTTTATGATTCATACGTCAATCGATTCCTCTTAGTCCGGCGAGTGTCACTAAAGACCTGACATTAATGAAAATTCAATATGGCGACTACTGGACGCCATATTGTGAAAATGAAAAAAATGAAATTCAACAAACTATGTCAAGTGGGATATCGTTAGATAGGTCTTTCAAAAATATTAGGGGTTTGGAAAGACCGTTTTTCGATTAAGTAAGCCGTTCGTGACTTATCAAGCTTTAAAGTACCAATTTTCGTTTAAGTGGGATTTACAACTCATAACTAAAAAGTATAAAATAAAAAAATAAAATTTAAAAAATCAAAAACCCGACTGCGTTAAAAAACTTAAGTTAAAAAAAACTGAAAAGCTTAAAAACAAGCCCATTTTAAATTAAATAAAAGTTGGAAGCAGGCGGGACCCATACCATTTTTATATTTTCAAACTCAAATGGGTCCCGCCTGCTTCCAACTTTTATTTAATTTAAAATGGGCTTGTTTTTAAGCTTTTCAGTTTTTGAAGTGAAACTTCTTTAGGCGCGCTTGACTTGGGGAGTAAACTGGCGAATGCGTTACGAAAACGTGTGATCGCGAGTAGGGAAGGTACGTAAAAAATAGCTGGAAATACCTGGTGTAAAAACCCGGTCCCAGTCGCATAAATATGCGACCGGGTTTTTACACCAGGTATTTGCTTCCAAGTACGCACACCGGGTACCGACTCAAAATACTTGCAAGACTATTAAGTATCTTATACGGCTACTCGCTCAAATACGTAGGTACTCAACCGCGTCAGTTTTCGCAAATGCGATCATGCTCCTTTTGGAACAATTTCGTATGCAAGCTTTTTTTTCCGACTTCACAAAAAGGAGGAGGTACTATGTTCGGCTGTTTGTATGTTTTTTTTTTTTTTGTATGTTTGTTCATCGAATACTCCGCCAATTGTCGACGGATTTTCAAAATTCTTTTTTTGTTCCAAAGTAGATAGTTTTGTGGTCCCACTGTCACCAAGTTAGGATCTGATGATGGGATCTTAGAGTAATCGAGGGCAACCTTTAAATTTTATAGGCTCACTTATTGTTTTTCGCATATTTTACGAAGTATCTTGTGTATTTGCGTATGGTTGTCACCATCTCAGCTAGCTGGGCTGATGATGGAAGTTACAACTCCTTAACAGTAAGAAGTTACTCGAACAGGCAAGGACTGTTTTAGTCAATTGTTTTGATGTTTGATAGGGCATTTGCCACATTTGGTCTCATGATCATCAAGTCATGACCTGATGCTGCAGTCAGGATAGTCTGCAGAGTACCTAACTCCTCGACAACTAACAGCAGATATATCGTGTTAAGGCTCATTGAAAAGGGCTCGATGTGTGGATAAACGTACTGTTAATGAGGAACACCGAAGTACATAAAGACCTGATGCTGAAGCCAGGAGCATTAGAAAAAGTACCAACCTTGAAATTACAGCACCGTAGTCGTGTTTGGGCTCATTTTAAACAGGACTAAATTTTAAGTTCAATGCAATGTTGACAAGTCTGGCCTGATGCTGCAGCCAGGATTATCAGCATCTAGTCTAAAACATCAGGGCAGGATTTGATGATAGGATCCTGGAGAAATCGAAGGAACTCTTCAAATATTATAGGCACACCTATAGCGATTTGGGTATTTTTTATAGTAACTCGTGCATTTGCTCTCGGAAAGCACTATTTGGTGATGTGGAACTGATGATGAAGACCACAGATGGCCACCGGAACTACTCAATAATATCTAAGTATTTCACGGGTTGCGATTCGATTACTTTAATATGGTTGCTAAGCAATTTATGCTCGTCACAATGTGAATGGTGATACGGAGCTGATGGTGGATCTGGAGAACTCCTCAACAATTAACTTCCCTGTATCGGGAAAAGCAATATTTTGTTTGTAAAAGGCGATGATCACTAGGCTATTGTAACTTAGATAAATTATAAGCAGACCCACTAAAAAGCGTGAAATAAAAACTTTTTAAGAAAAAAAAAACCGACTTTCAAAAAAACACTACAAAGTGAAAAATATCTTTAATTTCGGAAGTCGGTGGCAAAAAACTAAAATAAAGATCCAAAGACACCGACTTCCGAAATTAAAGTTATTTTTCACTTTGTAAAGTTTTTTTGGAAGTCGGTTTTTTTTTCTTAAAAAGTTTTTTTTACTTTAATGGTTTGCAAGTATTTATTTGTAAACGCGATTTTGCTCCTTATTTATTCGAAGTCATTGATCAATTTCCTATGCAAGTAGTTTTACTTCCAACGGGGCTTTTGAATACGCGATTGTATTTCTTATCTGTATGAAGTTATGGATCAGTTTTCTATGCAGATAGAAAATACTTGAAAGTATCTCGCTCCGTCGTGCCCCGACGCTCGAGTACGTAGGTACTCAAATAGTTCAACAACCGCGTTTGTTTTCGCAAATGCGATCATACTCCTTATCAGTAAGAGCACAGAATACTTAATAGTACTACGTACAGAAAGGACACTCCCTTCCTCGCCCTCATATCAGATACCGCACCTCACCCCGCACTTCGAGGTATTTGTCGCCGACTCTTTAGCAAGGGCGCTCGCGAACCGCAGCGCTGTATTGCTGACACACAATATTATGCGATTTAAAGTTTTATTTGAGTTTTAATCACGATGTTTTTTATTTATGTTCTTTCTCCAGAATTAGCTTACTGACAGGTTATATGAGTTCATATAATTGTTTTTATTTTATTTTTGTTTTTTTTAGTTGAGAGTTTTAGTCAATTCGGTTTAATTTTATTGTAATTTATTATTGACATAATCTACTCATTTCAATGTCCTTTAATGAGTTGATTGCAATATGTGGTTAGCTAGCGACCTCTACGAATGATCATATTATTCTTGCTTGAGCAACCGGCAGCAAGTTCGTCATGCTCCCTTAGATGTCATTGCTTGCGGTAGCGTCGGGGGTCGGGTTGCCTCCTTCCCTCAAATATGGCGAGGGGGGTAATGGCTAATCTTTGCGTTATGCTCGTGAACGGGTGCTGCTTGTGGTGACTGGTCGTCTTGCTGACCATGGTTTTATTGTTGTTATTAGTAGTAATAACTTGTTTATTTATTTTACTTCGATGGTCCTAGTTTATCATTTGTGACTTCAAGTGACAGCTATGTAAACAGAACCCAGCATTGCATATATATGTAAGCTGTCACGCCCTTTATACCTGGAGGCTTTTATTTGGTCAGTAAGTTTTTTTTTTTTTTGTTATATTTTTAATTTTTTTTTGCTTGAGTACGTATAGTGTTTATTGTATTTGTTGGTATGTTGGCGTGGCTAGTTAACCTATGGCAAATAATTTAATTTAAGGTTCTGTGTCCTGTAACGTTAATTACTTTGCATACTTAGTATTGTATAAAATTAATTATTTTCTAACTGAACAGACAGCTGTGCTGCTGGGGAGTTTGTTCCGCTACTTCTTCTCCCCAGCGAAAGCACTAGGAAGTGGCGAAGGGCGGGCGTTTTGGGGGACTGTCTTTTGTAATTTTGACGTTCGAAAAGTGCTGATTCTCAGCCCTAGTTTGAATAAATGACTTTTGATTTGATTTTGATGGTTGGATATTGTGATGCTTTTCCGAATTCGTATTTACATATACTGTTTGTATGATTTCGCATTTTTAATAACATGCGATTTAATAACCCATTATTTACAGAAAAGTCATTTAAACTAAACTATTTTAGTGTTTTTATTTCATTACGAACCCGTCTATATAAATAAATAGTTGAACTACTTGGTCACTTCATAATAATGCACACGTTCGGGCAGCGCCGCCGCCGACGTCGTTCGGTTCCCCGACACAAATTGCTTTCCGCGCCATTTTTTTTTACGCTACTAGATTTCACGCACACATTTGCACGTATACAAACGTCATTTGTTTATGTAGTATCTAGTAATAGGTAATTATTTTGCGAGCGTTGTATGGAGTGTCCGAGGTGTGGTAAGAGTCTACGGAACAATTTCGTATGCAAGTATTTTTACTTTAATGGTTTGTAAAAGTATTTATTTGTAAACGCGATTGTGCTCCTTATTTATAGGAATTCACGGATCAATTTCCTATGCAAGTACTTTTTACTTCCAACAGGGCTTTTGTTTGATTACGCGATTGTACTTCTTATTTGTATGAAGTTATGGATCAGTTTTCGATGCAGATAGAAAATACTTGAAAGTATCTCGAGCCCTGGTTTTAGGCCCTGGTTTCTTAAGGTGGACGTACTTGGAAGCCCTGGTACTCGATTTTGCAAGTACGACCCATGTCTAAGGGCTACGGGCGAGGCGAACGGGAGTTGAGTGGGGGATATAAGTAAGAGAAAGCAGTGCGCGCGCACATTTTCTTTCTCTCTTCCTCTCATAGCCAAATACGTTTGAAGTTTCACTTCAGTCGTGTGGTCATAAGCACACTCGGTTTTTTTTTAACTTAAGTTTTTTAACGCAGTCGGGTTTTTGATTTTTTAAATTTTATTTTTTTTTAACAACTCTATACGGGTGCTTATTTTACTTGAAAAATTACGTGTCATAATTTATTTTAATTATTTGTAGATATTAGTATAGATTACGTCAGGATACGCGCATTTATCGCATTTGGTTAGATATCCTGTAACATGTAAGTATATAGAAAAAAAAATTGCTTCAGTTTTTAGCTCTGGTAGGGTCAAAATGTCGCAGAATACCTAACCACAACACATTTCGGCACATTTTGACAACTTAGTGCACTGGATAAATTTATTTATTTAATACTTTACGCACACAAATGTACAGACGCCAGCACATCAACCTACTACAATCGGAATGAACGAAAAGACAAGTCGGTACCGATCGGTGCGGGTGAAATCGTCCCACATTAACGTATGCAACTCACTCACACATAAAGAAACAGGTAAAACATGTAACTGTTTCCTTCCGAAGTTCCACCTGCATACGACAGGCTATCGTATCGAAAACCTGACATTTCGATAACCTGATTTGACTTGCCTTTAACAGCAAATAGCTGTTGGAAGAATAGCGGGCGTCTATTTGATTTAAACTGACAAAATTTTCGGGTTTTGGACTTGTGAACAGCGTTGAGGAGACCCCTACGATAACAATGATTAATGTTCGATACGATACGGAAGTATATTGAGTGTTTGTGAATAAGGGGGCTGTACCGGGAGTCGTGACCGAAAACCCGTTTCTTTATATTGTAAGCACCAGGGATGTTCTACCTGTCAAATTTTGGGTAATGTCTCTACATCAATCATGTAAAAATAATCAATCATCATAAAAATTACATAAACCTAAGTACCTATTCAAAACTATAAATATAACATAAAAACCTTATCATACAAACATATAAGCATAAAGTTTTCACAGAGCAGTCTGTCCAAATCAGTCTTGATTAAGTCTTCACAAAGCCTTAGCACTTAAAATTACACAACAAGTCTTTCAAACACCAAAAACAGAACACTTAAACACAAAAGCCTCACACTATGAAAACTACAACAATTACAAAATGCTAACTAATTACCACTAGACAGCTGAGGTGGAAGCGCGTATTAAGTAACTATGTACGAGTATGCTGCTCAGGAGCGCAGGAGCTTGTGTTATTAGAGCTCGTGTAAACATGCGAGCGAGTTGTTACATGGTACTGTGGGGGCAGTAGATGGGCGATTAGGGGGTATTTTGTTCTTTTTAATTGCTTGTCAAATGACAGGCAAAGCGAGGAAGGTTTTAAATAAAAGAAAACAGACGTTTCACACGCTCGTTTTCATAAACGAAACCCTTGGAGTCCGTCACTTTAAAGTTGAATGTTGAGACAGAAAATCTTTTTAGAACTTCAAAATAAATGGGGCAATTTGAGGAGGGGGGGGGGGTGATTTTTTGGTAGTTATTATGTTATGCATGGTCCATATACTTTTAAGTAGAGAAGTGGAATAATAGTTGCATTCATATGAGACAGGAATATCTACATACGATCACATGACTGAATAAACCTATAAAAATACCTATTCACTAAGTATTAGACTACTTTTAGAAAGTTATAACCGTATACTACGATATATTTTTTACTTGAAAATAACATCAATGATTTATGATCTCTATCATTGATTTAAAAACTTCCTAAATAGATTTTGCAAACACAATTTATTAGCCTGATTTAATCCCACCTTCTATTACAAATTCTTTTCAAACACGAAATGTAGGCCATTCAAAGAGTACTAACCGCCTAGTCTTTGTTGTAGATTCCTATCTTTAATTGTGTAACTTTTGACTAAAGCCAAGACTATTGACAGCCGCTACATTGACTTTTTAAAGGAAATCAAAGTCCTCAAACTTTTACTGTCTCCCTTAATGCCTTTCAGAAGTTATTATTTATTATATTTCTTAAAGTTACCCTTGTAGAACAAATTACAAGATAAAATTACTCTTTTTGTCAAAACTTCAGGGTACTCAAATTCAGTTAAATTATCGAGTTTAGATTTGGAAGTATTAATTGTTTTTGAACTAATAATTAATTTATATTGTGAAGCCGACAATATAGTTTCAATCGCTTAGTCGAAATTGCAGACCATGATTGTTGTTGTTAGTTATTTCCTTGACATAACGGTATTACGATCAAATAATAATATGGATAATTTAAGGTAAAAGAAACATTACTACTTAACTAAACTGCACTCAAAGAACGTAAGATTGAAAAATAGACAACAACGAATTTACATTTCAATATTTTTTTTTCTAACTATCACACACGCTATTGAAAGAAATCTTACGGCCAGTTTCCATGGAGTGGTTCCAAAAGTGTCCATGGAGTTTCTTGCCCGTTTTTCTCCATAGGAACCAACTAGCTTGCTACATATTAGTAATCTGTGGAACCAACTACTTTAGAATAGGCAACTAGATTCATCTTTCCAACTGACAGATTCCTTGATAATTCAAAAGTGCCTGTAATTGGGTTAATTGAAATAAATGCTTTGAGTTTGAGTTGAGTTTCACCATCCCCAAATAAGCTTCCGTTAACTTATCTAACAGATCAATCATAATAAAATAAAAATACTTTTCTTATTGCAATTTATCTGTTAGGCAATACTTTTCTGGTTACTGTGTTATATGCCTTTAACCTTTTGAACGCCACTGTCACATATATGTGACAAACGAAATCTTACCCTGAACGCCAACGTCACAAATATATGACAAAATACACGTCGCACGGGTCAAACCATATTATGAAATAAACAATTTAATCATTACTTTTGTGTGTTTTTATATATATAATTTAAAAGTTTAAGCTTCCGTCTATATTGTATTCCATGAAACTAATATAAATAAACCACCAATATCGAGAAATTTGTTGTTGAAGTGAAAACTTCTTTAGCGGCGTTGAACACTTTTTGTAATGGGTAAAAAATGTTAAACTCGCGTCAGGGCATCGCGTCAGGACACGTGACCGTCAGGAGAGATTCCCCCCCCCCCCATCTCTTTCTACGGCGGCGCCAACCGAAGTGAGACACGATAATGGATGGATGGATGGATGGTGATGGTGATGGTGATGGCGATGGTGATGCGATGGCGATGGCGATGGTGATGAAGATGGTGATGGCGATGGCGATGGCGATGGTGATAGCGATGGTGATGGCGATGGCGATGGCGATGGTGATGATGATGTGATGTGATGTGATGTGATGGTGATGGTGGACGCGTTCGCGGACGCGGACGCGGACGCGGACGTGGATGGACAGCTGATGGCTCGACCGTCTGTGTAGTAGCCACACTGCTGTGTGTTCGTAAAATTCGTGTACTTATATAAAGTGTTTCAAAAAATGTAAATTGAACAAAGTGCATCGATTAATGAAATACGCAGAAATAGTGAAAAAAAACTTAAGTTATATTCATTCAATTAATAATTGATTTATTTCAACGTTAATATTCAAGTTTTCACTTCTGCCGGCACTCCCGGAGTGCAACCCGTCTTTTTTTTAAGTGTGTGTGTGTGTGTTGTTTTGTTAAAGTGGCCTGGCGTCAGGGGTACGGCGATACGTTTATACTCTGGCTTTCAAAAGGTTAATCTATTTTCTATTCCATTCAAATCCGCTCTCTCCACACCTCCGCTTACCTCCCCGCTTATTTCACAGCCCCATCTAAACAAACATGAGGACAAATGAGTAAAGTTTTCTAATAAAAAACCCTCACAACGCGTGAACATATGATTTAAACTTTTTTCTGTCTAACTGTGTTATCATGAGTTCATCTCATCATTACCCCGTTACCTCTGGGTTCACCCTTGGGGATATTGTTAGGATAAATTTCGGATAAAAGAGTTGGAACCTAATTATTTTTGGGGAGGATGTTTTCTGAAACTTTTCATTGTCAAGAAGGTAGAAAGTTTTTCTTCTGAGTTTGTTAATTATTTATTTAAAATTTTCGTGTCAAAATAATTTACTAAAGGTGCTTTGATATCTTCATTAGGTATATTTTTTCTTTCTTTTTAACATCATTTTGTTAAGTTTTCACCTTTTCATATCTTTAAATATCTGATTGAAAACTTTTCTTTTATTGTCAGTAAAATGGTACTTTAGCAAACGAGCTTCCCCTTACTTTACCCCAAAAGGAGGGTAAAAGATAACTGCAATACTTTCAGTTCGCAGTAAATAATATTTTAACAAGCGGGTAGAGTGCCAAATCGCCAGCAACTCCGCAAATTAGCCGCATATTTATGTAGCGGTGAAACTTTTAATGTTGCGTGTAATGTACGCCTGCCAGGCATTTTGCTGCGTGTATGAATTCATTGTTGTTCCGTTACTTAGTTGGTAGGTTCTGTTTTTGGCCCAAGATAGTTTGGTGAATGATTTTATTGTTTTGGGCGGTTTTCTTAAGATGGTATTTTGTTGTTGTTTCATAGTCGATTATTTTGCCGTGAATTAGCGTTTTTATGTTGGTCATCTGGCAAATTCAACTGTGTAAAAATATAGGACGTTGAGAATAATTAAAAGTAATAGCTTGTTGGTTAATTAACAGCTTTTTATAGGGTCATTCTTTAAAAAAAGCAACAAGAATCGTAAAAGTTTTGATTAATAATACCACTATCAACTGTACCTTTGGACAATCGAGTATGTACCTACTTATATTGCTTTAAGGAAAGTAAAAATATAACTTAGACAGCTACAAAAATTAATTTACTACAAAGAAAATAAAATAAAATTGAAGATAGACAAGAATAAAATAAGAATGACTGAAAAACAAAAAAAACCTTGTGAACCTCACCAAAAACACAGAAAATAATAAAACAAAATCACCTTCCTTTTCCTACAACCATCCTACCTAACTCGACCCAATCATAACACTTTGAAGTAATACAATAACTGGCATTCCACGTTAACAGGCGAAAATCTAACAATTCCCAGAAAATACGCTCCATAATGAATTCAAAATGGATCCAAACAAGTTTAGTTAATTTCGTTTTGCCAAATTGAAATTGTTACCGAAGATGACATTTTAAATTGTTTCGTAACGAGACTTCTAATTATATCTGCCGTTCTTAATGTCTCAATTTATTGTCAGTTCATGGTATTATGAAAAGGGTAGATAATGGATTTGGGGAAATGTGTCGGTAATGTGTAGACCATGTTATGATTGTTTTTGGTGGAGACGGAAGATTCTTGAGTGGTTTGAGTTGAAGGTACAAATGAACATGCTTAAGACGGCGCCGACCGTACAGTGGCGCCCTCATCGTTTGTTTGGTTATTTATTTTATTTTAGAATGAAAACGCAGAAAATAAGCGCATTAAGTTGTGGTCCACAAGATTATACGTTATTATTATTATTACAAACGGTAGTTTTACATTGTTTAGTTTTATTATAATCACTAAAACGGATAACCGTTATCTGTGTTAGTAATTTTATTTCAGATAATTAATATCCATAACTTGTTAGTATGTATAAGCAACAATATTAGCTTACAATTATGTTAGTATTGTTAATACTTATCTTTATGTAGACTATTATATAAAACCTATTAAATTATGACTATTATATTATGTAATAATAATAGTCACGTATAATTTTGTGGACCACAACTTAACGAGCTTATTTTCTGCATTTTCATTCTACAATAAAATAAATAACCAAACAAACGATGAGGGCGCAACTGTGCGGTCGGCGTCGTCTTAAAATCATGTGCAAAAGTTCACTGCGCAGGATCACCTTTACCAAAACGTGGTCATCGTATTAATGGTTCAGCAGCTTCAATATAATCCGGAATAAAGCGTTCGTGGTGGAAGCGGTACGACAGTGGCTCCTCTGGCATCATCTGTCGTCAGAAGACAGCCACCACGCACGCATCGTTGCGACGTTCTGCTAGAGTGACAGTCCCTAGCCAGTGTCACCCTTAAGGCGGTACCCCGACCAAAACCGCGTTTTTCTTCGTTAATCAGAGACTCAATAATTATTAGAAATAAACTAAATCTGAAAGCACATTATTAATGTTCGATATCCTATCATCACATTGCCCGTTATTATTTGTTTTTATATGTTACTTATAGGTACATTTAAAATTAATTTTTAAAAAAGTGACTAAAATTATTGATTGCATGGATCTTTTGCTATAGTTGACGTTCTATTAATTTGAGGATTTCACCAATGGATAGATAATTTAAAAATCTAAATAATCCATGTTTTAATTTATTTAAAAAGATCGCTATTCTTTTTTTATTAAAACAATCCCAAAAATTTTGCGAGTTTTATGATAAAGGGACGTGCGCAGTTACGCTGCATCCCTTTCGTACGAGGAAGTCGTGTCGCTCTCTGTCACTGTCGCGAATGCTCAAGGTTATTTGGTCGGGGTACCGCCTTAACCAATCACTTCGGTGATTCCAGTAACTTCGTAACAAAACTAGACGGCGCCACTTGCTGCGCCGTCGTAATTGTAAATTATGTACACTAGTTTTATTTTTTATTTTAATAAATAAGTAAGTACTTGTATCAGAAGTTCAAAATGCAATGCAATACAAAACTGAACCTTGACAAATTGATTGAAGCTGTACGAAAAAATCATATCTACACCAGGAAAACTTAAATATACGAAAGTAAGAAGGAAGGGCGCTTGCTTTTAAGCAACAGATGACAAATTTCACACGAGTTGCCACTACAGAAAAAAATAAATACAAAATCCCCACCATAAAATATCTATTTTTACTAAAATTCGAAAACACTTAAACAGCCAAGTTATTCCAAGGGACCCCATTCATAACAGGAACAGTAACCTTTTAAAAACTATGACAATAAAAAAAGATATATTTCTGTAAAAGTTGGGCGATAAACGTGTACAGTACCCGGCGATAAATATTGCACATCGACCTTTGGAAAGAAACAATCGGCTAATTTCGGCTTCGTAGTGCGTTATCTCTGTCGCACACTACCTATGTGACATTAACTGACGTTTTGTCAGTCGTTATTCAAGTGCGATAGAGTGCGGTCGCGTCCAGTTCAAAATATATATCTAGAGTTGTTAACACCCCCAAATTTAAATAATTTAAAGTTGTACTATGGCATCTTTAGGAAAAATAGGGGAACCTTTTTATTTTACCCCAACCTAAAGCAATCATTTATAGAAAAATTGGTGTATTTTATACAAAGAATAAAAAGAATTATCAAAAGAAGCAAATCATAATTGTTTTAACAGCTCCTAATAGATACCGGACTGTTTGTATTTCGTGCGACAGAGATAACGCTCTACGAAGCCGAAATTAGCCGATTGTCTCTTTCCAAAGATCGATGTGCAATATTTATCGCCAGGTACTGTACCATGTAATTGGCCGACAATTTATGTGGCATTCGTATTACACTTCGGGATTCTTCGGGCGGAATCGGAAAGTTGCGAATTGAGTCCTTATTCGATGATAAAAGTTTGTTGCAGTTAAATTGACTGTTTTTATACGTTTTTTGGCAATAATAACATTGTTTTGGCGGCATTAAGCTTTCATATTTTCGTCTAATGTTGCATGAAAAACGTTTTCTGTCATAATAATTATGACCAGCCCATTAGCAAAACAATTTCTTACAAAAATAAAGTCGCGTCTGGAAATCGAACTTGAGACCAGACTCGGCTGACTTTGGCTAATTTTAACTATATACCTACCTACCAACATGCATAACATCACGCATATGTTCCCTAAAGGTTAGGTTATCATATTGGAAGTTAAGTGTTTTTGAAGTGAAAACTTCTTTAGGCGCGTTGGGCATTTTTGGAGATGGGAAAAACCATTGAATTCGCGCCACTGTTACCATAATCGACATCGCTTCGGATGTGTTCGGCTGTCCTCGGGATGTTCTCGGTTTTAATGTATATTCGATATGTCAGTGAGTGATGGCAAAGTATTCCGTTTGTGTTTTGTTTTCACTTCTGTCGGCACTCCCGGAGTGCCACTGTTTTGTTTAGTTCCATGTAATAGGGGGTGAGCCTATTGCCATCAACATCAAAAGTCATTTATTCAAATAAGACTTAGAATCAGCACTTTTTGAACTTCAAAAGTTACGTATGACACTCCCCCAAAACGCCCACCCTTCTCAGGCCACAAATCTAAGAGTTCCAGCTGCAACTGAAAAATTTCCAATGGAAAACCCTATACCTAACTCTTTGCTTGACCAGGGGATCGAACCTAGGACCTTACGCTTAGCAGTCATTAATACGACTATTACAGTCCGTTTTACCTCTGGCAGCAGTAACGTAACGAAGATCACAATGATTCTGACAGACTTGTCAATGGCAGCAAACAAACAGCAACCTTATTAGAATGAGAATAAAGATTACTGTGATAAACCACATTTGCTATTGCTGCTTTTGGACAGTGATGCAAAATAACTGAGAAAGGATTTTAGGCCAACGAGGCAGTCCTGTATACACAGAGTACATCAAGCTACTACAATCTGTCAAATTTCTTTAATAGATTTTCAAGTTTATCGCTCAAGCATAAAGTTCAAAGTTGATTAGGAAAATTTGACAGTTTCGGGTAGCTTAATGAAAGACCTCACTATAAAATATGACAGAAATAATGTTATTAAGCATTCCCTTAAAAAGTAAATCTAAGAACAACTTTTATTACATTTTCATAGTCAGCTCGTATAAAAATTAAGTTAATTACATTCTTGTGAAGGCCTTAAATCTTTCAATCACGTTAATAACAGTTAATAAGCTCTCAACATAAGTTAATAATACTTAGTTATTCATAGGCTTTCTAGATGAAAGTAATTTTTAATACTAAATTGAGTTTCATTAGTCCTAGTAGGTACTTTGCCCGCGATTTCGTCCTCGTGGATTTCATATTATCCCCTACAAAGTTCCACTCCCCTTAAACGGTAGTTTTCATATAGACTGTACCGAATTTCAATAAAATTTGGCAAGAAGATAGATGCCATCGTAGTAGCACGTTCCCGTGGGATAATTCCCGACATCCACGCGGGCGAAGCCGGGGCAAAAGCTAGTTTGTAATCATAATTAGTGGTTACAGGGACCGTGGCTGAATAATAACAGCCGCACAGGTCGATAGATCAAGTTAAGCTATGCTTGCCGCGGTTGGTCTGTGGATGGGTGACCATCTTTACATACCGAGACTCCTTCGTGCCTCGGAAAGCACGTTAAGCCGTTAGTCCCGGCTGTCATTCGTGGATCTTTGACAGTCGTTACGGGTCGTCAGAAGCCCGAAAGTCTGACAACCAGTCTTACGAAGGGGTATCGTATTACCCAATAACTGGGTTGTGGAGGTCAGATAGGCAGTCGCTTCATGTAAAAGAGGCTTACTGTACCATTGTCGACCAACTCACCTTCTCAAAAATGCACGTCCAATTTAAATCTCATCTTCTTATTCATTAATTCTTTTATTTCCAATGACAAACACCAAAACAGCCCATTAAAATCAAAATAAGAAAAACATCTGTAAAGGCATTCAAAAGATTTTAACGCAATTTTATCTCTAAAAAAATATTTTGCTAAGACCCCCAAAATTATTCTTTTCACCTTGGACCCGAAATAATAAGCTTTTGTTAAACAGTCAACAATGCTCACAAAGGTGTTAATTTAAGAATACAGCCATTTGTTAAAACGGAATTACAATTCTAAATCTGTCGCCCTATAAAGATATTACGGTTGTAATCTGTAATTCAAATACCTTTATGAATGTTATAATTTAACTCTAAGGGATTTAAGGTTACGGTTTAAATTTGTAATTAGGTGAAGATTTTAGTGTTATACAATGTAATGGGCTGGGAGTTAGGCTCTAGTCACACGGTCCGGCTACCGGGTACCCGGTTTCAAAAGGCCCATTGTCTACAACGCTACACAAAAGTAACGTGCTATAAACTCAAATTACGAATGGGTAGCTAGAATGTCACAGCACAAGTATTTCAATGGCGATCTGTAAAGGCAGGTACTGACCGGTGTTACGGGCCGTAATGTACCATTCGCAGCGAGCATGTTACGTTACGACGTGTTCTCGTTGTTCGTTGCGAGCGCCTTATTTCCCCGTACTGATTGCACGAACGCTCGCTGTGTAACACGTTACATTACACCCCGCAACGCCGGTCAGTACCCGCCTTAAAATATTACTTACTAACGCGTTATTAACTACATATTTTGTGATTGGTAAATGCGTGTGTCTAAGAGTAGTAATAAGGGAGTGAGTGAGTGTATGAGTGTGTAGATTTATCGTAGTTTTACATACATAAACTCACGCTTTATTCCCATGGGAGATTGGCAGAAACTACATTACACCTGCTACAATCCTTAAATATTCCTTTTGCTTCGCTTACGTTCATTCATCTGGTCATACGCAGGCTGCGAATACTACCCACTCGACCTTTTTGAAGAACACCGATAATACCACTTTAATTATGTCCTTCTAGAGCCCCTCCCAGCGTTTCCATTCACATCTGCCTCGTAAATTCCTTATGTTAGTGTTAATTTATTCAAATCTGTTCCTTGCATACGGAACTGTGCCGCACGTTTACGTGTAGGTTTTTTCTTTATTTCTAGTAAGTATAAAAGCTTTCACACGTATCAGCACGATTTTCCCGGCTTATACATTCTCACCGGGTAACCGGTACGGGGTACCGAGTATCCGGCAACTAGATCGTGTGAAAAGGGGCTAAAGGGGTCGGAGTTCTTGTTAGCTAGCGTATATGGGAAGAGGTGGAAGCCAAATGTATTAATAATAGTGGCAGGTTTTTGTATGTTCTGTATTCACAGCGTGTCAAATGGAAGAAGTATAGCAATACATGTTATATTTTAATTAGATGCGTAAAGTAAATGTTCTTTTTCATTTTCGTACTATAGAAGGTGTTGAAATGTTATTTGAATAATTGCTAACAAAACGTTGTACCGATGTAAAGTCAGAGAATTTAATTGATAAGCAAATTACAACTTAAATTGTCCGTATATTAAAATCACAACTGTCATTCTTTGACAGTTGTATGAAATAGTTATAACACGGCAAATTGACGTAGGGTTTCAATTAATTTTTGAGGTAGCTGAAATACCGTCATGTTAACATCTAGCTCTGTCGAAAATAATTGTTAAAAATACAAAAAGAACTTATGATCAGTGTTGTAATAACTTTAACATAAAGACACTAACGTGGAGTTCAGTGACTAATGTTTGTGTGCGTTAAAAATAAGACCTTACCGAGATAAGTGGAAAACAAATAAGTTACCGGTGAACTTTGAAAACTAAGCTAAGTGAACATTATGTGTGGTAAAACCTGGTAAACATTAAAACAACATCGTCTTAACAAGAATGTGTGACTAATCCTAATACCTAAACCAGTTGAATTTGATGTTTTACGGGAAAAAAAATACGATAACAGTAATTTGGCCGTTTTTGTTGACATCCCGTTCGAATTTTTGCACCAACAATAGACAATCTTCAACCAGTGTGACCATAAAAAAATATAGTATGAACATTAAAAACGTTAAATCGCGCCATCTAGTGTAAAACTTTGTACTACCGAACTATGTTACCAGCCTTAATGTATATTACTTGAAGAAAATAACCAACTTGTCATTTAGAACTTTACAACAGTGCCATCTAGTTTACAAACATTTAATCAATACTCGCTCGCTTAATGGTCATAAATTTCACGATTACAATCAATGTCAAATTGACCAAGTGGTATGTGACGACGACTGCCAGTGAATAGTTTGCGAGTTCAAATCTCGACAATACGTGTAAAGACAAGTAGTTCTTTTTGAGGATTAAATTAAATTAATTTCAAGATTTCTAGTATGAACTACCTAGAAAATATTACGTTTCGTCGTACGCGCGTTCGAACCAATTCGGACCCTGCTCCAGACGACAATGACTCAACATCACATTCACAGATAATCGAGTGCACTGCTAGTAGCATGCCTGACATATCAGTAGACGAAAACTATGATCAAGTACGAGCATTAAAGGATGAAATACAAAAACTTGTATCTCAATTAGATAGTGCTCACAAGGAGATAGACATATTGAATCTAGAAAATAGTAAACTTAGGTACACAAATGAAGACTTGATTAAGAAAAACCAAATATACAAGAAAGTAACTACAATTAGTCCAATTAAAACAAATCAAAGTACTCCAAAGCGTAAACCTCTAACAAACTGTAAAACAAAACAAACACAAACTGACATACAGACAGATGAACCAAAAAACACACAACAGAGTTGTGCTCAACAAACTGGAATAAATGAGCCGCCGCCGCCGGAAGGTTTAAATTTATCTGATATGGAACCTAATGTTGTCTACAAGGTGCTGCCATTACAAGTAACTACAGAGGGCACCACGATTACAGACCACGCATTGGGATCGAGATCGACGACTCAACATAAATTAATTTTGAAAAACACATATTTCACTAAAGTATGTTTAATTAGTGATAATAATGTAAATAATATATTAAGAATTGCTGAAAACACTTTTCCGAACGCCAAAATCTGTCACTACTGTATGCCCAATGCGGGTACAGCGGAGCTCCTTGCATCATTGGAGAAGAAATTAGTAGACTACACTATAGATGACTATTGTATAATTTTACTAGGCGAAAAAGACTTTTTAGAGTCCAATAATTATGAAAAATTGGTTAATCACATAAAATGTAAAATCGAAAATGTAATGCACACTAATGTTATTCTATGTTGTCCTAATTTTAAATTAAAATGGAATGTTAACTTATTTAATACCAGAATAGAAGCGTTCAATCGACTTATGTACCAAAGTAATCTGGCTTTTGAATATGCATATTTGTTTGATACCAACAAACATTTGGAATATAATTATAAAATGTTTTCAAAATATACAGGCAAAGTCAACAATAGGGCTATTGTAAATATCTTTCAGAACTTGAATACCTACATACAGCTATCACTAAACTCTGAATATGAAAATAACTGTGACAGTATCGTTAATAAGTACGAAAACAGTAAAATTAGCCAGTTACAACCTGGTACTATTCCTTACTACTTTAAGAAAAAGGTAATTATGGATAGAGATGCATTTTTTCGTTGATAAACATGTCTCAACTGTAACACATCTAAACGAGTCTGTAGATAGTTCATTGTGTAATCGTTTAAACATATTCCATCAAAATATGTGTGGCTTAAATAATAAGAAAGATGTTTTAGAAATGTATCTAGATGACTTGAGTAGCCCTTCGAATTATTTGTGTATTAGCGAGCATTTTCTTAACGAAGAACAAGTTTCCTTGTTAAATCTTTCAAATTACAAAGTTGCATCATATAATACCAGAGTAAATAAGTTGAGAGGAGGGACTATTATCTTAGCAGGAATGGATAGGGAATACGAGGATTTACCCATTGCCAAAAAATTACATAAAATGGACAGTTTTGAAATATGCTGTGTCAAAGATGTTTTAACAGGTCTTTCTGTGTGTTGCTGTTATCGCACGCCTTATGATAAAAACTTAGACACTTTTATGGTGAGGCTCGAAAAGCTACTGGAACATTTCTTTAACAAGAACTGTGTTATTTGCGGTGATTTTAATATTGACCTATCAACTGACAGTAATAAAAGGAATGACTTATTAAATCTATTGACATGTTACAACTTCAGACCTCTAATTAGTTCGACTACATTTATTCGAAATGACTCACGATCTTGTATAGACAATGTCTTCTCCAATTTATCAGACGATTGCGTGATAAGTTGCGATGTTGACCACAATGGCTTGGCAGATGGACATGCAGGATTACTTTGCAGTACAGTATTCAGAAGTAACGAACTATCTAGGAATATAAAAAACAGTAGCGTTCAAATTACCAAACGGATTTTTAATGCAAACACAAGAAAAAACTTTAGAAATTTGCTATTAAATAAAGACTGGAGTGATTTCGGAATAAACTCGTTTTTAAAGCAATTCGAAGAAATGTTCACACGCTGTTTTAGGAAAAGGAAACTGCAGGTACACTTAACACGTAATACGCAGTTGCGCTGGGTCACTAAGGGTGTAAAGGTGTCTAGCAAAATGAAACGATTTCTCTGTGCTGGCAAAGGGAATAGGCAAAATGATACTGTGAGGGATTACAGGCAAAAATACATCGCTCTTTACAGGAGTGTAATAAATACGGCTAAAAAACTAACAGTACAATCTGAATTAGCAAAATCAACGAACATCTCAAAAGACGTTTGGAAAGTTATAAACAAACATAGAAATAAGAGTGTCAAACACAATACAAAACTAATTTTAAAATCCAATAATAAGATTATGTCAGAACCATCAGATATTGTGAACATCTTTGCCCAGCAGTTCAAACTCAAATCATCAACTATTGCATGCACAGAGGCTGCCATGGATATTCTACGTAAAAGCGCAATAAGAGTAACCAATGACCTTATCCTAGACCCTGTCACTCCCTTTGAGATATTCAAATTGGTGAAAAAAATGGACGACAAAAAATCTTGTGGCTTTGATGACATAAATATATCAGTAATAAAGGACAATATAGACGTACTAGCAGAACCTTTAAGCATTTTTTATAATAAGTGTTTTGATGAAGGAATTTTTCCGGATCAACTGAAGATAGCCAAAATAATACCTGTACACAAAAAAGGATCTAAAACAGACCCAAAGATGTACAGACCAATTTCATTACTACCTATTCACTCAAAAATTCTTGAAAAGCTAATTAAAACTAGATTACTCAGACATTTCAACCTAAATGGAGTGATAAGTAGAAGACAATTTGGTTATCAGAAAAACGTTGGGACACAAGACGCAATATCGACTCTAATTAAGGACGTAGTTAGCAGATTGGACGACAAACAGAAAGTAGCTGGGCTTTTCCTAGACTTAAGTTCAGCATTTGACACGGTGGATCATAAATTATTATTAGAAAAACTTGAGCACTACGGTGTCAGGGGTAAAGTACTGGCCCTTCTCACGTCATATTTAAAAAACAGGAAGATGTTCGTGGAGATCAAAGCGGTGGTGTCACAGACAAATTCCTCAGGTAAAAATTGTCTAAGTGAAGAGACATATAGGTCCCAATTGTCTCCTGTACACACTGGCGTACCACAAGGTTCCATAGTGGGTCCGATATTTTTTATCGCGTTTGTTAATGACCTTATACAACACATGAGCGAAAAAGCTGCGGGATCTATCCAGCTTGTAGTGTTCGCCGACGATACTAATGCGGTTGTTTCGGCTGACAATATACACGCTCTTAATTCAATAGTTAATCAAACCTTAGATATCTTCCACAGTTGGTTTGCTGTTAACAGTCTTAAAGTTAATGCCAGCAAAACCAATGTAATGCTTTTTCGTTCCACTTCCAAAAATAAAGAAAGCATTGACTGCGTCATAAATGGAGAAATTGTGAACGTGGTCCCAGTGGTTAAGTTTCTGGGAGTTCATATCGATAGCCAGTTACAATGGAAACCAGAGCTGACATACCTGGAGAAAGCAATCAGCTCTGCCTGTTACGTACTAAGAAGTTTAAGAAATGAGGTAACCACAAAACACTTAAAAATGGTCTATTACGCATTAGTGGAGTCTAAACTGAGATATAGTATACTTTTCTGGGGAGGAAGTTATGATTACAATACTCATAAAGCTTTTGTAATTCAGAAGAGAGCAATCAGAACCATAGTTAGAATTCAACAGCAAGAATCATGCAAGCCACATTTTAATGACTTAAATATATTGACAGTCCCAAGTTTGTATATTTTGGTCCTACTTAGCCACTTATCAAAATATATCTTTGAATATGAGACTGAAGATGAAAGGCAAAAAAGGGAGAGTACAAGAAGGAAAGATCTCCAAATGAAACAAGTGCCTCACCTGAACGTTGTAAAGCATAGCGCCTACCACAAGTCATTAAAAATGTTCAATAAACTGCCGACAGAATTAAAAAGTCTAGTACATACAAGTGAGTTTCAGAATAAGCTTAAACGGTTCTTGTTAAATAAGTGTCTATATTCCATTGATGAATTATAATTTAATACAAGTCGAAAGTAACATAAATAAATTTTATTGAATATTATGGATTGACTATTATGAATTGACTATGACAAATTTTATATTTTTTTTTATTATTTTTCTGATTTTAATTGTAATGACATAAATGTAGATTGCATGCATGATGTTCTTATGTATTTGGTTATAGAAATTCAGACACGATGTAAAAATTGTTATTGAATAAATGAATTGAATTGAATTGAATTGAATTTCCCTGTAGTACAACTAAAGTGGTACCATACTATACTATTGGTAACTAAAACTAACCATATGTAGACCTCAGAAAACGGGAACTATACCATCAAACCTTCATTAACGAAAGATCTTTCCTCCTTATACACAAAAATCTGCATGAACACCCAAGATAACTTCAAAACGGTTTGCATGTTCCACAGTTTACAAAGTATAAAACGTTGAAGCTTGAACAAGAGTTTTTATGACGCTAAACCGTTGGGGAGGGGGGGGGGCAGAACTGCTGGATTATGGCGCATTTTTCTCGCAACAAAATTAGCAGTTGTTCCGCTGGAGACTTAAGCTTTAGGTTGCGGGCTTGGTAGAAGCGGAGGCGGGAGCGGATTCTGACTTAAATGATGATGTTAAGAAGTTCTTAAAATGTTGAAGTTGTATGTATGTTTGTAAAAGGTTATCTTTGGTGATATATAACCTATAATAACAATTCTTTCACTGATAGAAAGCTACACTATTTCCAAATAGCAGTAAGTTATATTGTTTACGATTTGAAGAGCAGGGTGGAGACTTCCTCATGTTTCATAGGAAAGGAAGGATCCTCCGACCAGACGGGCGCTGCGTACTGTGGGCAACTGCCCGATGGTTGTCGTCGGGCTGTTGCACATACCTACACTAATCTCGTGGAAAACTCTGTTTGCGCAATGTAGGATTTGTGTGACGTCAAGTGCTATGCGGAGTTCGTATATGGGGCTATAGATGCCACCACAAATGATATCAAATTATGATGTTTTTAAACGACTTCTAAAACGGAGGAGGACTCCAAAAAAATTTTAAATTTTAGTATGTGTTAATCGTAGGTTAGGTTAGGTTTATTAATATAGGTAGGTTATCGTATTATTTTTTTACTTTTAGTGCTTTTTGGGATTTTTGAAGTCGGTTTTTTTTTGCAAAAAAATTTTTAAACTACACATTTAGAAAATTTATAAGTGAACGCAGTAGTTCCCGAGAGAGATGCTGTTGATCAACTTACATAAGTTTTACATAATTAATGTACTTGTAGTACCTACATTATCACGGAGTGAAGGAGTGATTCTTGGAACAAGTGTATTGTCAACTGTAAAATATGATACTATTCTTTACAACTGTGTCGTCTAGATTATTGCGCATTCCGCTTCAACTGGACAAAGTACAGTCAGAGAAAAGATGTCGTTTTAAATTATCTCAAGTGTTCCCATTTGTAGAAGAATTCCAAGATATTAGGTTCTAGAACTTTCGGATACAATTTCGTTTAAAAAACATGTTTTTAATATTATCGGTGGAGGATAGGCAATAGAATCAGGAATATAATTTATAAAATATCATACTAACATATTTTTCTATTTCCACCACCTTTTGTATGGGAAAATTTTGGTGTACTTTAGTGACGCCTCTGCCTCACGCACCGAGGAACATAGGCGTGATGTTCTGTTAATTTACTACTTACAGGATCAGACTTCAGAAGGTCAATTCTCGTAATTTACTACGTTCAAAATGTAGTGGCAGTCTCATCTCAGCGACAAACAAATGTAAAAACTTGTCAAAATGTATGGAAATTAGAGGTATTTTTGACAGATTGAGACTGAGATCAGACTGTGAACGTTCTTAAAATTACTAGAATTGCCCCTCTGTAATGCTACCTAATGATAGAACATATTATCCCTCTTTCTAACGAGGAGGATACTCTGTATAGGAACACTTTGACACACGATTAAGAATTAAAACCTACAGAGCGCTTAACACCGGAAAAAACCGGTCAAGTGCAAGTCGGACTCGCTCACCGAGGGCTCCGTACAAATTAATTATTAATTTTTGTAATGTAACTAAAAATGTACGGTTTTCGAATTTCGAATTTTTTCCTTTACTTGTGCTACATGACATTGCTTCTTGCCTAATTTCATGATTCTAGGTCAACGGGAAGTACCCTATAGGTTTTGATTTCGGAACATAAACGCCCGTATCTTTTGATTGCTTTGACTTAGAAGTTTGATTTTTCACTGCTTCAAGGGATTGCAGCCCTGAGTATTTGACATTAATTTTAACTTGATAACTCCACGCGTTCTTGCGAAAAAGGGTCTTGACTGACGGACAGACAGACGGGCAAAGAAGTGATCTTATAAGGGTTCCGTTTTTCCTTTTGAGGTGTGGAACTCTAAAAACCATCTCAAAAATACACCCTCAACCAAATGTTTCCGTCTTTACCCGCCATGCACCACACCCTCTGCTACCCTAATATTACCTAGCACACATGTTCGCGCGAGCAATATTAGGATTATGCAACTAATAAACAGCTTCCTAGGAAAAATAACAAAAAACAAAATAATGCTGAAGCAAAATATTCTTGAAAGTAAACTATGTAAAGTATTTTTCATAAGTCCCATTCATACAGGCGTGTTCTGTTAGCGGAGAAAAGGAAAAAATAACTCTTTTTTATTCATGTTTTCCTGGTACTTTTTTCTGAAGCCGTCTGTATCGCGGAGTAATAAAAACGTGATAAGTTTTAATTAAGGAAATACATTAGTGTATTTGTGCTATGTGATTTCTTGGCAGGAAATTGACAACTTTCTTTGCAAAAGGCCATCAAGAGGTTCTTATTATTTAAAATATCTATCTAGGTTTTGCCCGCGGCTTCGCCTTTCGCGTGGATGTCGGAAAATATCCCATGGAAAAGTAGGTACTACCGGAATTTAAAGTAGTGTTAGTCTAGATTATAAATTATCTGTGTGCCAAATTGTATCCAAATCCGTTCAGCCGTTGTTGGGCCAATCCGGAACATATATCCAGATAAGCAGACTTACAGGACAAACGGTCATAAAATCTAGAAACTATATTTTGGGAATTAGACTTGTTCCCACACCTCGCTGCAATCACTTTTTTCAAAAATATTCAAATGTATATAAGTCTGTTAGCATATAATACTATGCTGATTTAAATTAAATTTTGTACATGAAAATATAGAAAGAAATAATTTAATATTCTCAATATAACAGATGCAGTCAGTAAGTAAATTAAAAGATGAATAAAATTATTAAGTCGCTGTGTAATACTCCAGGGCGAGTTATATGAGAACCAAGTTGGCAGTTCAAAACCTAATTCTTTTCAATTTCAAGCGTACTTTGTTATTGCTTGGAAATTATCGTGAAAAAACGTAGACTCAAAATTGCCGCCGACACGCAGAGAGCAAGACTCGCGATCAAAATACGTGTTCATTTTCTTCGTAAGAAGAATTCTTTGCCTGTGCTGAAGCTAATGAAGTTATTGGCTCTTACAAATAATAAACGTACTGCCAACCATTGAGTTAAAATGTACTACGTACTAGAGGGGACGCCTCAACCCGCTTGTTTGTAACACGAGTTAGAGCGCACGCAACTCGCTTAAAATAACACCCCCCGCTTGCCCCGCGCATGCCCCGCTGTCATCAAGTGCGCGCGGTAACTTTTGTTTGAAATAGCTTCTCTAGTACGTAGTACATTTTAAATCAATGCTGCCAACTTACAAAAACGCTGCATTCCTTTTATCCAAACTACAACATACCATAAACAAACAAACAAAGCCTTCTATTACAATATATCGTCTAAAAATCCAACAAATAGTTCGAAATACAAATAAACGAGTGTTAAACAAAGCGCACTATTTAATTGAACCAGATTGAACCGGATCGGTCCGGATTGTAGCGCGGATAACCGGTTGATACCAGGATTATTCGCAATACTGAGCAATGGTTAAACGGTTTAAAATATTTTGTTTTTTTTTTTTGTTTGGAAGTGTTATAAAAAGAAAAATAATGTATGGTGCTTGTGTAGGAGAGAAAATTAATCATCTTGCCATTTCTTAGCTACGAGTATATTGGCGTGGCTAGCTGACATAGCGAATTATTTAATTTAATGTTCTGTGTCTCGTAATATTAATTGCTTTGCATACCTAGTTACTTACTATTGTATAAAATCAAGTTTTTCTAACTGAACAGACAGCTGTGCTACTGGGGAATTTGTTGCGCTACTTCTTCTTTCCACGGCACAAGGAAGGGGTGAAGGGCGGGCGTTTTGAAGGGCAGTTTTATGTATATTTGACGTTTGCAAAGTGCTGATTCTCAGCCTAATTTGAATAAATGACTTTTGATTTTGATTGTAAACTTATTCAATACCCTATTTCGATATTTATTAAAGAACTCAATTCCCCTAATTGAAAACGTTCATTATCTTGTCGCAATCTTATCTCGGCGACAATCAGTGACAAAAACTTGTCAGACATTTAGAGGTGGAATTTGAGACAGATATAGACTGATATTAGAATTCCATTCTTAATAAAAATACTAGTTATTATTCTGTACTAACAAGTCGACTAATAATTGGTTGAAACTGGTATTCTGCCATTTTCGATAATTTTGGAGAAGTAAAAGGAACTTAAGATTCGTTGAAAGAATGAAATGACGCCCAGATACCGCTCAAAAGATTCGTTAGGGATTTCAAAACGCAACCTCTAACATAACATCACGCCTTGTTTCCCAGAAGGGTTGGGCAGAAGTGTACCTCTAGTAGACACACCTCATTTCGCCAGTTATGTTTAGGTCCCATATAATAGGGGGAGAGCCTATTGCCATTAATCGGGCACAAATCCAGACTCCGGGCTGGTACTGAGATTCCAGTTAGAAAAACCCAATAACACTTTGGCCGATCTGGGAATCAAACCCAGAACCTCATGCTTGGCAGTAGCGCTTGCGACCACTAGACCAATGAGGCAGTACGCAACCACTACATGGTTGTTTCAAATTAAGAGTCGATCATTAATTACTTAAACAGCAACAAAATTACCTTATCTACCTAGCCTTTTCCCAACTATGTTGGGGTCGGCTTCCAGTCTAACCGGATGTAGCTGAGTATCAGTATTTTACTTGGAGCAACTATTTATCTAACCTCCACAACCCAGTAACTGGGTAATACGATACCTCTTGGTAAGACTGGTTGTCAGAGTTTCGGGCTTCTGACTACCCGTAACGAATGTCAAATATCCACGAATGACAGCCGAGACCAACGGCTTATCGTGCTTTCCGAGGCACGGAGGGGTTTCGGTTTGTAAAGATGGTCACCCATCAACAGACTAACCGCGGCAAGCGTAGCTTAACCTGATGATCGACCTGTGGGGCTGTTATTATTTAGCCACGCAATAATATTACCTATTCCCTTGTAATTTAACCACTATTATTATTACATGAAAGCCTTGTTTTCAGCAGTCTGTAGACGTTAGCATGTAAAACGCCTGAATTTAATTTACATGTAATTATTTAAGCTTTAGTTTTAGACTCAAGGCAATTACAATGACTGTAGTTATAAGAAGGTACCGACCAATCATTCATAGATCTTTGACAGTCGCTACGGGTAGGCAGAAGCACGAAAGTGACAATCAGTCTTACTAAGAGGTATCGTGTTACCCAGTAACTGGGTTGCGGAGGTCAGACAAGCAGTCGCTCCATGTAACATGCTGGTATTCTGCTGCATTCGGTTAGACTGGAAGCAGACCCCAAAATAGTTGATAAAAAGCAGGCAGATGATGAGAGCAGTGGTGGCCCAGTGGTAAAGGCCGCGACTTACGAGTTGTAGGTCGTAGGTTCGAGCCCAGACAGGCGCTTTACTTTGTGTAAATTATTTCATCACCACTGCTCTCAAAACGGTGAAGGAAAACATCGTGAGGAAACCGGCATATCGTAGAACTAAAAATTGGAAGACATGTGACATATATCTACCAACCCGCACTGGGCCCGCGTGGTGGATTACGGCCCACTCCCTCTCCCAGAGAGGAAGCTTGTGTCCCAGCAGTGGGAACATTATAGGCTGATTACGTAGGCAGATGATGATAAGGCGGTACATTTTTACTTTAATTTTAATTGTAACTATCGCCTACTTGTAAGTTCCTGAGTTCGATTCCCAGTTCGGGCAAAGTGTTATTGAGTTTTTCCGTTAGATGTTTCTCACTAGTAGCCCGGAGTCAGGATTCGTACCCGGTTGTTGTCAATAAGCCCGCCCCTTATTACATGGGATTTCAACATTACAGGCAAAATGTGGGTAAGTACAACTCTGCCTATGCCTTCTGTGAATACAGGATTACAGGCGTGATGTTTACGTTTGAGTACTTGGTCCTGACATTGACTCCTAAGCCTAAGCCATTACAAAAAGTTTAAATTAAGTGCCCTTGTTTGGGATAAAAGTTTTAAATCGGTTTTACAATACAGCTGCCGATCTTCTCATGTTGGCTGAAAGGGTTCGGATCAGTGTTGGTCAGTTGGGTCAGTGGGTCAGATATGTCACACGGCTAATGGAACATGTAGGCGTTTTTTTTTTTGGGATGCATGAAGAAGCCTCCTCGTGTAGCGCAGTTTGTTCCGCCAGTTAGTCAACTGAACCGAGCGCTCGGCGCATCCTGAACAGTCGCACAAAACACCGTATTTGAATGGACAATTCTTCCCTTGCGGTGGTAGGGTTAACGCCCGCCTGGTTTGCGACCTCTCTCCCACCGGAGTCCAGCGTCAAGCAGCCTGCTGTGTTTCGTCGATGCGTGGGAGTTCCAGTGCCTTAGACATCTTCTGGGAACGCTCGTTCCATCATAGACCTCATCCATTGCTTTCCATCAGGTCATTTATTACAGTTTTAATACGAAAATTGAACGAGTACTGTAGTAATAATAGCCAACTGTACAACCATCGTAACTATTTACTTTTGACAGGGCCTTGATTTCATAGCACTAAGGGTGTTTTTTGAAGATAAAGTTGTTTCGGTCCTAAATTATAATCATCATGTTTCTCGAACCCCTCGGAGTGGTACTGATTTATTCAAAGTAAAACCTGTCAGTACTCTCATCCTCATATTATGTCACAACGCTTATCAACAACGCTACTACAAAACAAACCCACCAAAACAAATAGAATAATAGTGTTATTCTTTTACTTAATAAACTTTTACATGATATTTTCGCAGCAGAATTACAGGGATACATAATGAATGAATGCATTACACAATTACACTTACACACACATCCTCTCATCAGAAATCATATAAACATTTATCCCGAGGCACCAATCGAATGCCTGCCAACGTCCTGCTAATTAAGCCAATTAAGAATAAAGGGCTCAACATTATTATTTACAAATTTACAACTCTGTTGACTTTCATTACAACAATAAACAGTCGTTTAAAATCCGGACTGAATATGAAGAGCATTAACGGACACCCAAATTATGTAACACACCTCTTAAGGGCAATCAGTATTCTTTTGGCAATGCAACGAAATGCATTGCTACATAATAATTTTTGAAAAAAAAAATATTTTTGCCTTAGTATTATTAATATTTAATTGCATACAGAGAGCTACATAATCACAAATAGCATTCTGGGCATTAAGTTACATAAATAAACTTTAGAATGATCCATCAATTACATCTGCTACAAAAAAGACCATTTCTTGAAAATAGGACGATTTACAATAAACATAAAGTCGATAGCTATGTTAATGTTTTAAATAATTATAATTTAGTAATTATTTTATCATAACAGCCGCGTATTGAAATTTGATCAATATACAACGTTAACCAGCGCTGCAATTTGCAGAAATCGTAATCGTAAGAACTTTGTGGGCCACATTGAAGGAATCATCTTAACTGGCTAAATTTCGCAGCTCTTTTATTTTGTACCACTCTTTCCAACACGACAGAAAGAAGCCAACCTATCTTTATTTTCAAATCACAATTCTAAACTGTCTTTTGTTTTCTCCCACAGATCATGCCTCTGCAATAGTAGGCACGACGGCTCGCCTCCGTTGCCGCATCGATGGCCGCTCCTGCGGGGCCATGCACAGCATCAAATGGTACAAGTCTGAGTCCCGGCTTTATGTGTACTCCATCTCTGGGAACACGGCTATTGATCGGCCGGAGGGACCTATGAAGGATAGGTGAGTTCGCTTTTGATTAAAAAAAAATCCTTATTTATTTCGGTTAATTTGGTTTTACGTGGATATTTTGGGTTTTTATTTCGTATCTGCATAGCTATTCACAACTATTCGACAGGCTATCGTATCGAAAATTACATATTTCGATAACCTGATTTGCCTTATCTCCGACAGCAAACAGCTATCGGAAGAATAGCGGTCGTCTATTTGATTTAAATTGACAACGTTTTTGGGGTTTGGACTTGTGAACAGCGCTTAGAGGACTCCTACGATAACATTGATTGATGTTCGATTCGGTACGGAAGCGTATCGAGTGGTTGTGAATAGATGCTCAGGTTGTTTTTACATAACTGAATAAATGACATAAGTGCAAAAAGAATCGAAAAAGACGGCAAGTTGTTACGTTTTCTACGTGTTTGAAATTTAGGGCACTGCAGTCACTTTCCTTGCAAAATTGCAAGAAAAATATGTACCACATTACGCTAAGTTTTCACATAGGTAATATACAACGGTACTTTTTGGAGAAATATTTTAATGAGTAAGATTCGATTTCAGCTTGCAAGTTCAGTGTTAAAACTGCGTAGCAAGTGTATGTTTTTTTAAAGTTATTACTTGCGAAAGTCCGTGTGAAAATATACGATTTTTTTGTATTTTTAAGCTTTATGACAGCCTCACTGCTTGCAAGCGTGACAAAAATAATCCATTAAACTCATAAAAGTCTAAAAATTATACTAAAACAAAGCAGTACTTTTACTTCCAACGACAACAATAGTAAAAAAAAGATAGCACGACATAACAGTTGCTTATTGTCTTGTTCCTTTAAGTTGTACTTTTTCCATCCCTTTGAGTAAAACAACCAGAAGGATGAAGATGAATCTACAAGCACTTAATTGAACAAACAACTATATTTTCCTGAAGTTTTCTTAGTATAGTTTTCCTATTACCTATAACGTTTAGTTATAAGTACGAAAAATTAAAACGCTATTATACGACTTGTCCTTGTCCACAGTTGAACATAGGCCTCCTCCAAGCACCTCCACTTTGACCGATTTTGTGCTTCTCACATCCAAAGAGTACCTGCGGCCTTCACAAGGTCGTGGGAGGCCTTCCAACGCTATGTCTTCCGGTACGCGGTCGCCACTCCAGAACCTTTCGGCCCCATCGGCCATCTGTTTTGCGAGCAATGTGCCCAGGCTGAAAGTCACCCAAAGGGCAAACAAGACTAACTATTTAACTACGCATTATGTAATTTCAATGACAGAGTAACTATACAAATAAATAAAATATCAAAAAAAGACACTGGTCTCGAAGTACTTATTAATTATTATAAAAGGATTGAAAAAAAAAATTGGTTTTAATTTGATACTTGCATTTTAATGTTCAGTCAGGGAGTATTGTTCAATAGATTGTCGCAGCTTTCACGATTAATAAAGGACAGTTGAGGTTTGAATATACGGACAATTTAAGTTGATAGTAAGCAATCAATTTTGCTGATTCTACATAAGCAAAATCAAACGTCATTTATTCTAACTTAGCTGAGAATCAGCACTTTTTGAACATCAAAATTACATAAGACAATCCTCCAAAACTCTCACCCTTCACCACTTTCTAGTACTTTAGCTGGGAAGAATAAATGGCGCAACAAACTCCCCAGCAGCACAGCTATCTGATCAATTAGAAAAACTTGATTCTATACAATAGTATGCATACATACGTTACGAAATATTATGTTTGTCTTCATTGAAAAGTAATGATACGAACAAATAATATAAGTTATTTAAAAACTGGTAGACTACTTATGAGTTTTTGGCAAACTTTTATTGGTTTCCCAGCTCAACATTTTCTCAACAATCACTTAAGAACTATTCTACCCAAGAATTTCCTACCTTCAAATATCAAAACAAAAAATAACAAAACTACCCTCAACAACAAAATTTCATAACATACCAAAACTTCACAGAAATAAAACAATACAAGAAATTTTTTCTCACAAAATGCGCCAAGACAGAGACGTATCGTCGTGTCATTGCGCACAATAGCCGGTAAGTGCGGCCGTTATGAACAATGGCCGCCGTGACGTCATCAGCTCTTTACTTGAGCTGTTTATTTTGTGCTGATTTAAGTTCGTGTGGCGTTTTGAGTTTATTGTTGTAGGGTTTTGATCTTGTGGATAGAAATAACGGATTTACATTGGGGTGGGCGTAAATATATGGCACATGGAATTGTGAGAATAGCCAACATTGGTATAGTGGCGCCTTTGAAGTTAATGCTGGGTACTGTAAAAATGTCAATTCTGCTCGATGACAAAGAGGTTGGTTGTGGTGATCAAATCGCAGTCGTTTCATGTTAAATAGTACAGCCATCCATACTTAATCACACTAATATTATAAAGGCGAAAGTTTGTGAGTGTGTGTGTGTGTGTGTGTTTATATGTTTGTTACTTCTTCACGCTCAAACGGCTGGATCAATTTTGATGAAATTTGGTATAGAGATAGCTTGAGTCCCAGAAAAAGACATAGTACTTTTTATCCCGATATTCCCACGGGATCGAGACTTATGCGGGTAAAACCGCGGGGCGCAGCTAGTTATATTATAAATTCGAAAGTAACTCTGTCTGTCTGTCTGTATGTTACCTTTTCACGCCTAAACCACTAAACCGATTCAGATTAAATTGGGTATAGAGATAGTTTGAGTCCCGAGGAAGGACATAGGATAGTTTTTATCCCGATATTCCCACGGGATCGACACTTATGCGGGTGAAACCGCAGGGCGCAGCTAGTGCATAATAAAATAATAATTCGGCTATATCTAAGCCGGTTAGACTGAAAAACCACTAAAAACACCTGGCGAATACTGATTGTAGGTATTTCAAATACTTACCTACTAAATAAAACACGAAACTTGCACCCTACCACCACTATCACTTAGTAAGCCCGTAATTCCATACATTTGTACACAAATCACTAATACCATTTCAAATTAAAGTTTTCCGAACTTTAAGTAACAGCTGATCGCATTAATATTTCAACAAATTAGTCTAGACACCCTTTCTGCTGTCCACCAATTCACATATGTACGTATAAAGATAGCCTAAAAATTGCAATTTCGACCCTAAATGATTAAACATAACGTTCTTACAAAGTGCATGTTAAGTTTGCTGATTCCACCTTCGAACTGGACATACATAATTATCTTTACTGACTGTCATTTTGATTTTAAACCTTATGTCTACGTGAGTAAGGTTCCAATAATTTACCTATTCGATATTGGTAGTAAATCAATACTCCCAATTTCAGTCCTTATTTTCATACGCGTAAGGTGCATGTGAAGTGTTGATAAGGTTTCATCGATAAACTTTTCCTTGTAGCCAGCACACTCGAGTTTAGACCTTATCTGTATGTGTTTAAGGTACAAATAAATTGCAAATAGGTTGGTTGGTCGTATTCACTGTAAAACTAATTGAATTCACTATGAGCTCAAAATGGCGGAGTTATTACGTGTCGAAGTCAGTTTTAAATCGTTAAATTGATTTTGATGTTCGTGGACATGATTTGTTTTTATATTTCTGGGAAAGAGAGAATTATAGGTTTAAACATCAAAAATTCTGCAAATTAAATTTTTATGTCGCAATACGTAAAAGCCCCGAAAAAAGTTTAATTAAAATGCCTCGTTTCTTAGAAACAGGCTAGCAACAAAGGTCTCCAATGTCTCATAATAATAACACATCCATAAATATGTTTGAGCTAGAACAGCAATACTGTCAACAGAAATACCCGGACGAGTTCATTCACAACTGCTCCAGTCCTGGGCCCTCAACTGCTTAATTTACGCTAAACACATTAGCAACATCTTACATCTCAAAATTACTGGATACAATCTCCACCCAACCCTGCAATTTCTCACCCATTTCCTTAATCTATCGCATAAATTAATTCCGACAAAAACTCCTTGAGATAAAATACTCATTCATCAGAACGAGTGAACGAACGAATGATTAATTCCCCCTTTTATACTGAAAGAAAATCTTGAAAGAGATTAATCAGAAGGCAATAAGAATTGCCGGTATATCGACACGTAATCCGGTCGATCGAAAAAGATGGGACACTGAGCTTTAGGGTGAGGTCACAGTAGTAGCGCACGGCGACATATGTTCTTTTCAGCTTTTGGTAGTAACTAAAATAAAATTACGTATCACAGATCAAGGAAATACTTATTGTCATCACAGTTATTAACCTCAATAAGTAACTTTAATAAAATATAGGGGTGCTCTGACAGTGTCGGTGATCTACCTCAAAGTATTTAGGCAGCAGATAAAAAATAAGTTATTTATTTTGGACTAACACTTGCAAACATTTTGTAATCCCATCAAAGTGCGTAAACGTTCGTCAGCGTATTAAAAACATCGAAGTAGATACAGATAGCATTTAAATTAACAGTAAGAATAATATCATCGTCGCATTCGAATCTTTAGGGTGGGTTAGGCTAGTAAACAGGTAAAGAGCATTCCTTCGTTGGCCCCATCATTTGCCTAGCCTTTTCCCAACTACATAGTTTGGGGCCGGCTTCCAATATAACCGGAAGCATCCAAAAACCAGTATTTTACAAACTCACCTGTATACAAAAAATTTAACAGAAACATAATACGATTGAAATGACTCTCGCTCCTCTCAAGCAGAGTAACCCCACCTTATATAGGATTTATTAACGAGTGATAATGGAATCTGTGCTCAATGTTTACGTCATTTCACATTAAGTGGGTTTTTGCGCGACTGGGCTCAGGCTCAAGCGCACGGTAAAAAGGGGTTACCTTTTCACGGCAAAGCAATCGAAATACTATGAATTATATATTTGAGAGGCTATTTTTGTGTCTGGACGTTTGTAATTTGATCGGTTGTTAATTTTACATTGAAAAAGTCTAGACAAGATAAAACGTGTTTTTTTTTAGTGTTGAAGTGAAAACTTTTTTAGGCGAGTTGGGCATCGAACATCGAAGAACGCGCACTGAGTCCGCGTGGTAGATTGCAGCCCGCTTCTTCTCGAAGAGAGGAGGCCTGTGTCCCAGAAGTGGGAACCTTGTAGGCTGATTATGCTTTAAAGTTCTCTATTTAAATTTTTAACCCCTTAAGCTTAGCTTTACTAAGACTGTAGTGGCCGCTAAATAGCGTCCGCAATTTGCCATCTACTGACGTCACTGAATCGTTATTAATGAAAGTAAGTTGGTGTGTTTCCCTAAAGAGCGTTTTTCGGCACCGTAAATTCAAACCTGGCTGCAATCATTTTTATGACGGCTGTCACTGCGGCCGTCATGTGACGGCCACCGCTATTTTAGAAAACCGCCACTTTACTTTACTAATAATAATGAAGTTTTACTGACATAAAAAAGGTGTTACATTTTAATTTGAAGCCCTGACTCCTGAGCTAGGTGGTACCTGTGTTACAGGACTCAAAAGTACGTACTAAGTAAATATTTTATCATATCTGCATTTAATTATTCCACTTTCAAGCGAAGGGAATATTGATGACCGCTTGCTCATGCTTGTTGTTTTCTTAAAGTGTTGAACTTATTAATTAAATATCAAAATGGAATTATAAAACCCACTTAGTATTCCCAAGGGTTGTAACCTGAAACCTATTACGCATTTTAATTAGGACTTTCAAACATCAAATTCAACTAATTTTAAAATAAAAACACGTATCGCCAATAAATTATGAATGAAAAACATCTGTCGTTTAGATTAAAGTAATAATAACAGTATCAATTATGTTAATTCATTTTCATGTTTTATAAATACCTATTATTACTTGTAAGGCTTTAATCAACAAACCAGTCTTAAAATCATTTATTCAAATTAGGCTGAGAATCAGCACTTTTCGAACATCAAAATTACCCCCAAAACGTCCACCCTTCACCACTAGCACCTAGTGCTTTAGCTGGGAAGAAGTGGCGCAACAAACTCCCCAGCAGCACAGCTGTCTGTTCAGTCAGAAGAACTTGATTCAAAGGTTGGTTTTCCTTTCGCGTAATTGCCGCGATTCTCGCTTCGTACATGCTCATCATGTTCTGCTTAGCTTTTTCCCAACTATATCATGTGCGGCAAGCGATATCGTAATACCCATTAACTGGGTTTTGGAGGTCAGATAGGCAGTCAGTCCATCCATACTTATAATATTATAAATTCGAAAGTAATTCTGTCTGTCTGTCTGTTTGTCTTTATGTTACTTTTTCACGCCTAAACCGCTGAACCGATTTAAATGAAATTTGGTATAGAGATAGCTTGAGTCCCGGGAAAGGACATGGGTACTTTTCATCTCGATATTCCCACGGGATCGAGACTTATGCGGGTGAAATTACGGGGCGCAGCTAGTGTAAAATACTGGTGTTCATCTACATCCAGTGAGACTGAAAGTCGTCCCCAACATAGTCGGGAAAAGGCTGGGCAGATGATGACTCGCTTGGTAGACTTATTGGTGGTCGCAGTATGATTTTGAGCGGCTCTCTCTGTCTATCATATTCCTTAACATCACGCCCATATTCCCCAACAGACTAGACAAAGGTGAGGAACACCTTTATTTCGCCAGTGATGTTAGTCCCATGAAACAGGAGACGAGCCGATTTCCACCAAACGAGCAAAAATCCAGAACACGGGCTGCTTTTGAGAAATTCCTGATGAAAACCCCAACAACACTGCCCGACCTGCAATCAACCCAGATCCTCGCACTCAGCAACAGCTCTTTTGACCATTAGACCACCGAGCCAGCAGAAAAAAATGCACTCCAATCAAGTGACTTTTTAGCTTGATTTACGATATCTTGTTTAGATTAATCAAAATCTTAGTCAAGTTGATCATCACGACATGATTGCAGCAATACTAGTACAAATGATTGAACGCTCAAACAAGTTTCTTGATTACCCTTAACATGACATCATTGTAGAAGAGTTAAAACAACAAAGTAAGTTAGTTGTGTCAATCAAGCAACTTAATCAACTTGATTGCTGCAAATAGGTTTTGTGATAACTCCAATCAAGATCCCGTTTCAAATCTCAATCAAATAAAATAGTAGCTGTGATCATTGTGCTTGATAGGCCAATAGAAGATATACAATGTGATAGGGGTGGGACTTCTAACCCGTTAAGGCTGAGTACTACATCTAATTTTATCGACAAAAAAAATAATACGGGGGGTAATATCGACAAAAAAAATAATATGAAAATATTGAAAAATAGCGATTTTTTCGGTCAAAATAATTCAGAAATGATTTTTTTTTCTCACCAAAACATTATCAAACATATGAAAAAAGTAATGAATTAGTTAGCCAAGGTTATTAGAAAGTATCAAGCGCGCCGTAGTACATTTAAAAAAAATATTAAAATAGCCATAATTTTTAGGGGAAGGGGGTTCAACCCCCCATATCATTTTTTTTGTCGATAAAATTAGATGTAGTACTCAGCCTTAACGGGTTAGAAGTCTCACCCCTATCACATTGTATAGAAGTCAATCTAAACAACATCTTGACTGTGGCAACTACTTTTTTTTTCAGTGTATTGCCCATCCTCATTAATTAAATCCCAAGTCACCTTATTACGCTGAAAAGGGAGGCTTTTTGAATTCCATATTTTAAACCAAGATGGCGGCCAGATGATAATAATTCAGCCAGTCACCTTACCGCCTCAGCAATGTGATAGAACAGTAATAAACAGGCATACGTACCATTTTCGCACCCTTACGTGACGTCACACTGAGCACGTAGCATATTACTACGGCGTAGCTGTCGCTGCTACGGCGTAGGTCTTACTACTACTCTCGCCGTAGCACTAAGATTAAGTAATTCGACTCAATTTAGATATTTTGATAGTTCGCCGATTGCTTTGCCGATTTTTAATAAGGCTTTGAGGACAAAAAAGATTTTTGTGTAATCAAATTATAATTTGGTAGACGTTGTCTCATAAATATGTAGGCAGACTATTACGCACTTTTATTAAATTCTGCTGAAACCTTTTTTCTAGATATGTCTATGTAATTTCGTTGGTGTCATTATTTTTGACTGATCTAAGGTTAAAAGGTGACATTTCGACCGTGGGTTGTTAAATATATTTTATAGTGAGATTTAATATTCATTAATATTTATAAAAAATTTGGAAATAATGAATTACTCAACAAAGATGGATAGCTATTTATCTAGACTTTTGTTTTTATATCTCACTGGTTGAGAAATATAATTATGACCTTTGTCCAGCGGTAGGTCGACTCAAAAGCTTGTAAAATAAAATAAACTGTGGCACTCCGGGAGTGCCGACAGAAGTGAAAATAACACACAAACAGAATACTTTGCCATCACTCACTGATATTTCGGATATACATTAAAACCGAGTACATTCCGAGGACAGCCGAACACATCCGAAGCGATGTCGGTTACGGTAACAGTGGCGCGAATTCAATGGTTTATTCGCATTTCATAAAATGCCCAACGCGCCTAAAGAAGTTTTCACTTCAAAAAGATTATTGAGTGTAAGTTCAATTCACATTACTTCTTATCAAAATACACAAAACACTTCAAATGATCGCATAAAACAAAAAACCTACACGCTTTACTATACTAAAAAATATAGCCAGCCACTTCTCCAAAAAAAAAATAAGGAAATCTAATAAAAACGCCTGATGTCTTTGTGGAGTAAAACGGCAACCTCTACAACTGACATTTACCGTAAAATACAGATGCCATAATGGGGGAAAATCCACGACTCCTGAAATTTTAATATAGCCTGCAACGTTCACGGGAACACGACTGACAACCTTTGTGAAATTAAATAAATCTTTGTAGTTACTGGTTTGTGTCTTGACTTTGTGATATTGGGGGGTAAGCAGGAAATTTGGTAGATGTTTCATTTGGAGTTTATGAGTCGATCGATCTACTGTATCTATATAAAAACTTTTTAACAAAAAAATTAAACCTCCGAAAAAACTGAAAAGCAAAAAATAAAAACCTTTATTATTTTACCTTAATAAATAAGTTCTTAAACTAATGCAAGTATACCTAAGTAATTTTGAGTCGGCGCCAGGTCGTGCGGAGAGCGCATTTTTTGTTTGGAATGTTATATTTATCGCTAGAGATTTCACGTTGCATTATTAATTTGATTTAGTTATTTCTTTAAATTTAAGGTAATTTAGTGATCATTGTTCATTGATTGTTTGGCGCCGACTCAAAATTTCTTAGGTATACTTGCATTAGTTTAAGAACTTATTTATTAAGGTAAAATAATAAAGGTTTTTGTTTTTTGCTTTTCAGTTTTTTCGGAGGTTTAATTTTTTTGTTAAAAAGTTTTTATTTTATAATTTTTTGAGGCTATAATTTACTAATTACTACATGCTTAATTTTTGACTACTCTTAAAATAGCTACCTAAGTACCTTACTTTAGATATTAACTGTTATATAATCCTACTTTAATTATTCTTTTTTGTATAGTAAAATACTTAAAAAAACAGGCTTTATATACCAACATAGATAGGCCTTTTATTTTAATTGTAATACACAGCTCAGCATTAAAATCTGTGAATGAACAATAAATCACCCCTATTTTCCCACCCTTAGGGTAGGATTTTTTTTTCCAAATTTACATGGGACCAACTTCGAGGTATGTCCTATCCAATAAAAAAAGAATTATTAAAATCGGACTACTCTGTATAAAGTTATGCGTGCTCATACATTACAATCAGTGAGTGAACAATCAATCATCCCCTGTTTTCCTACCCTTAGGGTTGGATTTTTTTTTCCAAATTTATATGGGACCAACTTCGGGGTATATTCTTTCCAATAGAAAAAGAATTATCAAAATCGGATTGCTCTGTAAAAAGTTATGCGTGATCATACATAAAAAAAAAAAAAAAAAAAAAAAAAAAACAAGAAATATACGCGTGGAATTGATAACCTCCTCCGTTTTTTCGTCGGTTAAAAATACATATTATCGTCGCTTTTCGTGACTGTTTGTGCGACGGATTTTGTTGCGGTTACCATAATTATGTCTGTAAGAGGTCGTGGTCTAAGGTATACCCCGCGGGCCCAATGTGTGTTGGTGGATGTCACACGTCTTCGAATTTTTGGTTCTAGGACTTGCCGGTTTCCTCACGATGTTTTCATTCACCGTTTTGAGAGTCATCATCATCATAATCCGCCTATAATGTTCCCACTGCTGGGACACAGGCCTCCTCTTGGTGAGAAGCAGTGGGCCGTAATCCACCACGCGGCCTAGTACTGGTTGGTAGATGTCACATGTGTTCGAATTTTTGGTTCTAGGACATTCTGGTTTACTCACGATGTTTTCATTCACCGTTTTGAAAGTGGAGCTGATGAAAAAAAAATGTAAAATTTACACAAAGTAAAGCGCCTATCTATGTTCGAACTTCCGAAGTTAAGACCTACAACTAGCAAGTTGCAGCCGTTGCCACTGGGCCACCACTGCTCATAATAATAAATAATAATAATATTCCACAACTATCACACAACGCCATCTAGTCCCAAGCTAAGCAGAGCTTGTGTTATGGGTACTAGACAACTGATAAACATACTTATATATTTCTAAATACATACATATTATCCCTTAACTTGGCAAGTGTACTAGAGGGCACATGAAAATAAGATATGAGTTTCGGCATGTGACCTATAGAGCCCCGTGCTCTATAGGTCACATGCCGAAACTCATATCTTTTTTTTTTTTTTTTTTTCTTTTTTTTTTTTTTTTTGTATTCTCTGTAAACAGACCCGTGTCTGTTTACAGAGAATACAAAAAAAATATGATAAATGTCAGTATGTTAAAATTATTTTAGCAGTAGCTCATACTGACACATACTGACATTTATCATATTTTTTTTGTATTCTCTGTAAACAGACCCGTGCTCTATAGGTCACATGCCGAAACTCATATCTTATTTTCATGTGCCCTCTAGTACACTTGCCAAGTTAAGGGTTATAGATAAATTACACCCAGACACAGAACAAATGATCGTGCTCATCACACAAACATTTGTCCTGGGTGGGAATCGAACCCACGACCTCCGGCATAGCAGTCAGGGTCACTAACCACTAGACCATCAGGCCTGTCAAAAAACTGCTCATAAACTGTCCAGTAAAATTTTTTTGAAGTGATAACTTCTTTAGGCGCTTTGGGCATTTTTTGAGATGGGAAAAACAACTGAATTCACGCTACTGTAACCGTAACCGACACCGCTTCGGATGTGTTCGGCTGTCCTCGGGATGTACTCGGTTTTAATGTATTTCCGATATGTCAGTGAGTGATGGCAAATTATTCTGTTTGTGTTTTGTTTATATGACGATTCAAAAAATACACACGTAATTGTTCAAGTTTTCACTTCTGTTCGGCAATCCCGGGGTGCCACTTTTTTTTTAGCAGCGCGGTGTGGTAGGGGTGTGGTGACGTGATGCGAGAGCTCAGTGATTCAACAATTCAATTTGTGACAACTATCACCCTTTAAATGATTAAAAGTTACTTTACTTTGACCCAGCACACCTGTATGATCATACCTCTGTCTTCACTCCTAGACAACTAACACCAATACCATCCCAACGAAAATTATCCTAAGGACTCAATCAAAATCGACTAACACGATCTAAATTCTAAACTAGCTGGTTCTATGCTAAACCGTCAAGTTCTTAGTTAACGAGTCTGCATCGGTAACAGTTTAATAAGCTTATTTTAACTCCGGCGGCTGTTGCAAAGCTTTCTCGACTTAACGTTGTTACTACGGAATTAACTGTGGGATTGTCAGTTAGTTAATTAACAGGGAGAATTATGTATTGTAGTGTTTTAATTTAGGTCACGAAATAAATCCTAAAGGTACAGTTTTACATTGTTCTCACATATAGAAGCAACAAGATTAATGTCCCAGGATTTTGTAATATCTTGATTTAAAAAAGTGTCCATGGAGTTTCTTGCCCGTTCTTCTCCATAGAGATCTACGCTTTGGAATGGTCAACTAGCTTCAACTTTCTGACTAACTGACTGACTACTTAATTTTGACAATTCAAAAGTGCTTGTACATGGTTTAATTGAAATAAATGTTTTGAGTTTGAGTTTGACAGTCAGCAACAATAGTCGATTAACACTGTCATTTTTACGTTATTAATTGACAACAATGGCTTTCATTTTGACAGTTCCACAACATTTATTGCGCTATTTACGTTGTTGAGCAGACAAATGTGGAGTCGTTCTGCCCATGCAAAGCTAGTGGATACAGCTTTGAATGAAACGTGCCGGATCATCACTGGTTGCCTAAAACCGACCCCGGTACAAATGCTGTATCCGCTAGCAGGAATAGCGCCACCAGTGATTCGCAGAGCGGTGGCAAGCTCCAGCGAAAGGGCCAAAATGGTCTCCGACACACGACACCCTTTGCACGACAACACCCTTGTGCCACAAAGGCTGAAAAGCCGAAATAGTTTCTTAAAGTGTGTCGTCTCACTCACTGGCGAACTACCACAAGAAAGACTGAGGCTGTGGCGAGACAGTGCTTCCTTACCCAAACCGTTCGTTCCACCCGCTGAGGACCTCCCACCTGGACATGAGTTACCTTGGGTAAACTGGAAGTCTTTAAACAGACTCCGGACCCAGGTTGGCCGAAGCAAGGAAAACCTGTTCAGGTGGAAATTTATAGACGACTCCGCCTTGGAGTGTAAATGTGGTGCTGTTCCACAAACGATGAGACACTTAATATCGTGCCCTGCGTGTCCTGTCAGCTGCACGTTGCAGGAACTGATGGACGCTAGTGATGGCGCCAAATAAGTGGCCGAATTCTGGGCAGAGTACATTTAGATTGCCATCGACACGCTAAGAAGAAGAAGCAGACAAATTTTTTCGAACATATGAAGCAATGAATTAGCAATATTATCCTTCAAAATGATTCAGATTGCAATTTGCAATTAGAGTGCAGGATCCTAAGATCCTGTTCCGGAGCTCAAATCAGTTTTGCAGCCAAGATCTTAAAATCTTCAGATCTTTGCCGCAAAATAGATTTGAGTTCCGATTACACGACGTGATTTTGAATAGGCTTGCTGAACCGTTACTGTTTAAGATAGAAGAAGGCCTATAAAAGACAGAAGCCTATTACGGCCATATTTTAAGGAATAACCCTACTATAGGCCGACCTCTTAACTGAGACGTTGCCTGAGGTAGCAGCGAAGTGCGGGAAGGGTGATAGCTGTCACATGTTGAATTGTTGAATCACTGAGTTCTCGCATCACGTCACCACACCCCTCCCGCATCGCGCTACTACCTCAGGCAACGTCTCAATTAAGCAGTCCGTCTATAGTGGAAACTCAGGAAGAGTAAGTAGCACGAGAAAAAAAAATAAAAGAGGAAAAAGAAATAATATAAAGCAGAAGAGTATTCTATCTATCTCTATCAGCAATAAATATTTTAATTTAATAACTTTAAACGATGCTGTCCGTGTTTTCCAAGTCCAAGTTGGTTGCAAAATTGTGCAGGCCAATTAAACTTACTCGCACTTGCAAAATATAGATTCAGCACCTGCCGGTCTGCCCGGCTATCTGCCTTAACAAATACCTCTCCTCATAATCAAATAAGAAAGTACCAGATTCTGAATGAAGCCATTGGCACACCCAACAATAACAGCCAGCCTTAATTGGACGTAGTTCGGTGGCGCCTAATTAGCACATTCTACCGCGAAGTTGAGGCTGTTTGACTCGAAATAATTACAGTTTAAACCTTAAAGTTGCACCGGATACGGATATCGTGCTTACTGATCATTTTATAACGTTTTTAGGAGGATTAGAGGAACAGTTATTATGAAATTAAGAAAGACTTCGCGCAGGATGCTGGCTTTAAGTGTTTGGTGCATTTTGGGATGGTATTATTGTTGTAATTTTGGCGTACACTCCAAAATTTCTCGGAATTTTGCTAAGGAAATGCTTTTGTGCAAACGCTAAAGTGGCTTAAAAACTTTCTTATCTAGAATAGTGAGAATCGTGGAATATTTTGATGTTTTGTTTATTTTCACGTTGTAATGCACTATGCTACTTTCAATCTGCATTCAAACGTGTTAGTAAATAACAGCTTCTTTTTTAACTTCTAAAGTGTCCACCTCACGAATTTACCTATAAAAGGTAATATTTGGAATATTACCTTTCATAAAAACGGATATTTAACAATAGATTGTTGAATAAATTATCACCAATTTACTGAAAGCACATCAGCACACAAATGAAAGGGTTTGCTGAGAAGAATACGAATAAAAAATAAATGAATAGTAAAAAAATCATTTTTTTTAAACTAGCTTTTATTTAAATGCTCTAAACGGAAGAAAATAAACTTTAAATTGAATCAAACCCATCAATTTATTACATTACACAGTTTATACGGTATAATGCTTGTCGCGAGAGTCAGTTGCTACTCACTGCTTATCTAATGCAAATGTAAATCAGCCTTAGGGTCCTTTACAACTACAAACACTCCAAAATCTTCTTTCTCTACAAAAACAACAAACCCCATACATCACTCCACTGTCACTTTTAATCCAAAACGACTCACCCAACTTGATTAGTTCGAAACTGAACCAAGCTTAAGCACCGGTGTATAAATCTGCTGTAAATCCGTTTTGGAGCTCGCTAGCCTACCCACTACTTCCACCCTTGTACGTTGATTTGTACCGGTCGTTAAGCGTTTTTGGAGCGTAATGGCAGTTGCATGTAGGTCATACTGATTTCGGGTTTTGAATGGGATGGGTTTAAGTGGTATTAATGTAATATTTATAGGTATGTGTGTTTGTAGAATTTATTACGCGGTTTTTACAATGTAAAGGTTTTGCAAGAAATGGCAGAATTATGTATTCTACTAAATACAACTTAATTCATTAATTAATTCACTGACAGACATCGCACTGTCTAAACTGCTGAGACTAAAAAGCTTGAAAAATTGCATAAGAGTTCCTTATAATATAATGAAGGTTGTCAGTATGGAAGAATTTTTGAAAACTCATGCTCTAAAAGAGTTAAATAGGGGATGATTTTTTTTTTACAATTCATTATGTTTGCCGATGGGAACTCCCATCTGGCACACGGCTTGTAAAGACGCCTAAGACGTTAAAGAATTCCCTGTATACCTTGTATAAACAGCTAGGGATAGGTATTTAATGGTCTTTCTCCTATACTAGCAGCCAGGTACCCATTTTTATATCCAGAGTTATTTCTCAAACCAATTTTTATAAGAACATAAAATTCTTCATAAAACGGCGAAACAACAGTAATTACATTACCTACCCCATAAATGTCAAGAGTATGAAATATTAAATAAACATAAATCTTAACTAACATAGCTTCAGTTATGCATAAAAACTGCATAAGCCACCATTTTTATTACTACGAGTTTTACGACCACATAAATATGAACCGCTTTGCGTCGGTTCGAACTAGTTTTGACCAGATACAACCGGTTATAGCCGGAGTGGTGCCAGATTCAATATCGCGATTTGAGGTGAGCAATTAAGGGTGGCAGCATCATGTGTAAAATATTTGCGACAGTTGGCAGGTCGAAGTTATGTAGAGAACTGCTTTGTTGTTCCAGTATAACGATGGCTCAGTTCTGGAATCTAATAGGCTGTGGCTCTCTGTAGAAAACTTATATAGGAAAATTTTGTATCCTAAGCTTATTTTTTTTATTTTTTACTGCTTTTACTTTTTGTATTTATTTCATCACCACTGCTCTCAAAACGGCGAAAGAAAACATTGTGAAAAAACCAGCATGTCCTAGAACCTTTGAAAATTTTGAAGACATGTGACATCGAGCAACCCGCACTCGAATCGCATTGTGGGATATAGTCCACTCCCTCTCATAGAGAGGAGGCCTGTGTCCCAGAAGTGGGAACGTTATTTGATTATGCTATGCTTATGCGTAGCTAAGAATTGATGCTATGTTGCGACGAAAATTAAGCTCGACCCCCTGTTATCAACATTTACGAGTTGATAATCTAAATATCTCGAGAATAAAGGAGTTATTAACGTTACTCCCCTCCCTTACCCCTATTGCATTTTTTTAAATGGCATTTAAATAACCTCCTTATTTTTTGAAGTCGGTAAAAAAACAGCATCCTATTTTTAGTCCAAAACAGTATTGCCATATTATAAATTAAGTTAATAATACAATCACAATTTGGCAACACCAGAGGGCCGAAATTGGAACTAATTTACATATTCCATGCACAATATTTCGTTCATTCACTTTAATGGGCAGTTGGAAAACTATGCCATGTTTAAATTAACTCATTGGCTCATACCCACATGGGTCAAACTATCTTTATTACTATATAATAATACCAGCCTATTATTTGTCCCACTGCTGGGCAAAGGCCTTCTCATACAGAGAAGGCACCAGCACTGATCACCACACTTGCTCAAGACGAAATGGCAGCTATACTCGTAAATCCAGGTTCCCTCACGATGCTTTCCATCAGCGAGGTCAGTAATGTCCAAAATAAACTCAGAAAGAGTTTACACATATAAAATGAAAAAGTAACATTGGTATTTGTCCGGATTTGAACCCACGACCTCGTGCAAGAGAGGCGAGGCCTCAACCACTGGGCCATCACGACATTCATCTTTATTACCATCAAAACATTTTTCCAGAAATTACACATGACCCACCAGCGTAGTAATTGCAAAACATACAATACCAATGCATTCACTTTGACAATTCAACAGTTTTCATTGCGTTACCTACATTGTCGAGCAGTTGATTGTTTCAACCATATGAAGCAATGGATTACGTATTTTCTTCCAAATCCTTCTAATTGTGATAGAAAAATGTGTTCTGTAATTGATTAGCTGGTATGTGGTAACCGCAACTGCAATACTTCGTAGATGCCGTTTAGCTAGAACATGTTCTTTGACGCATTCTGCTTATAACTCCTAAATAATAACAATAAAGAGTGTTTCAATGCCTGGTAGAGGTCATTTCTTATAGAAGGAAGGACCATTGATAGAAAGAAAGAAAGAAAGAAAATACGTTTATTTGCGGTGAAAATGACGCAAAAAGAACAAAAACACAAAAAATAAAATAAAAAGGTAGGTAAACATGCGTCACATCCACGCAAAACGGCTATCGCTCAGCATTATGCTGCGACCCTATGCAGGACAGAGCCCCAGCGCTGGTTTTCAGCGACAGCCGGCGCTGACGTAATGACGTCGTCCGGTGCAGCAAACAATTATTAAAATACAGTGTACTTAAAGAAAAATAATCGGTTAAAACTTAAAAGTGATAGAATATTATACTAAACAGGAAATAGACATAGGTACAGTACACGCTATGAGAATGTCATCCTCAATAAACGTTTTACACATTATGAAGTGGCAACATTTCGAAGCGTCCTTATGAATTTGACGTAAAATGTGTACCCAACGTGCACCAAAGTAATTATGTATGATGTAAGAAATTACAAAATGGCCAAAATGATGTAATGTGATGTATTAGTATTATGCAATAGTTATGTGTCACTGTTGTGAATGTTTTATGCGTTTGTGAGTGAATGTGCAAGATGAGATGGACCCAATAAACGGACAAAACAAATCCTTGGAAACTGGAGGATGACCCGACATGCCATTGAACGCGAATTGCACGCACACGAATTGCCATTGAACGCGAACCCAGTGAGAGGCCCGTGTTAGCACACTCCAGGTTTCTTAACAATGTTTGTCTTCCAAAGCAATTTTACTGATGTTCAAAATCATTTTTAATCAAATCAAAAACAGAGGGTATTATGAGTTTAACGTGTGTATCTGTGCCAGTCTGCGTCATCGTAGCTCCCAAATGGCTGAAACGATTTTGTTTTTTTTTTTGTTTTTTGAGAGGGGACTTGATCGAGAGTGTTCTTAGTTAAGATTCAAGAAAATCGATTCAGCCGTTTGTAGGTTATCAGGTCTTTTCTAGTTGATGACAGAATCAACACTTTTCGTTATAAAAAGTACACTAGGAATTGACAGGGTTTAAGCTCGTAATTTTGTCCTAAATTCTCCAGCCCACAACATTACAAACAAGGATTTGTAACATTAAAATCTCATACTGCCGAAAATAGGCTTCCCTATTGCCCCAATTACAGCATCATGCAGTACCTCGCTTGTCCGTTATTTCAGCAGAGTGTAGGACAACGCTCAATTAGCTGCTACACTGACGCTATTTGCGACGGCGAATTTTCAATTCGAGCCTGCGGTCCTCAAATGTTTGCTTTTTAATGAGATGCTTCCATACTGCTGTTGTAGATAACTATGTATCAAAATAATTTGAGAGACTATAAACTGAATATAGAAGGAATCAAGATACTTAAAATCAGGTTTGTCTGGATTTGTTTTATCTGGAAGTCAATGATTACTAATTTATGAGGCCATAAATTGTATGGGTTTATTGTAACTGTGACTGGGCGCCTTATATACTGTAATGTCAATGTTATACTTAAGATAATACATTGTACACAAATAAATAAATAAAAAAGTGATGTATGAAACGGATAAACGATCAAACGACCTTTATGAAATAGATAAACTCCGTGTAAGAAACCCAAGAAATCGGCTGTCAATGATGCAAATAATCTCGTCTTTCCTCAGGCCATACAAAGTGATCGATACTTTGAGAATTGCTGTCATCACCGATATTTGTTTAACATCGCCAATACAGTTTCCAAATGGGTCAGTGTATGTCATGTCATAAGCGTTGATTTAGCAAAATGTGTTAATTATGCATCCATTTTGGTCAATATTCTAACCAATATTTTGCATGAGAATATATTTTGCTTTTGCGCTGTCATGCTATCCATATTTTAACTGCACTAATAAAATAATAGTTACAAATAGAAACACTGAAAATAAGAATGTCAAGAGTAGAGCGAAGATCCTGGGGTCGATCCCTGGGCCGAGTGGTGAGCGGTTTGCCTTTAAGAAATTTTTAGTAGCTCGGAGTCAATAGCCTCACTCCTCGATGATCTGTCTCTGTAAGAGGGGAGAGGATTTATTTTAAAGGTAGATAATATTTTAATCCCCTATGAAAATATTTAAATATAATATATTCGTGGATTCGTGGTTCACATTTCAAGTTCAAATCGACAAACACATAAGTATTTGTCTATTAGGACTATTTCGCCAGTTATGTAATAAGTCAGTGTGCACACGAGCGACTTGCGTCACTCGTGTATTTGACTATGGTGCTCAAATACATGGGCGGCATGTTGTCCGCGATCGCAGTTACCTCAGTCGGCGACGTGTCGCTCGTGTTTATGGACACTCAGACTTCTTACATAACTGACGAAAAGACGGCGTACATAAAGTATGTATATTATGTACCTACGATTCACTACAATTATCTCAATATTTCCTCCAGAAATGCTAGTACAGAGCAAAATTACACGCGTTTATGTTCTACTGCTCCAAACACGAATACAATTTCTGAATATGTACCACGAGAGCTGCAGTAATTACTATAAATACAGGATAACTTCTGCGAATATCGAGTATCTAAACAGGAATTGTACCGATAGAGGAGAATTTGTACTGTTTCAGTTAGTACTTACTTGGCTATGAAACTTGAATTATCTGGATCTAGCTTTTAACTGCAGTTTCGTGCCCGTGGTATTTTTTTTACAAAAGCCACGATTTTTGGGACGAAGTTCTTTAACGCAGCTTGTGGTAGGAGTAAACTGGTAGAAATCGTCACGTAATGAAAAATCGTTAGAGAGAGAGAGAAGACAGTTTTCATAGCTTTATTTTTCAAGATGGCTACTGCGAATATTTTCAAATTTCTCGTCATGGTTTTTGAGGGTGCTAAAGGCGATAGCGAGGTCAAAATGAAAATCTAAGATGATGAAAACTCTAGTGAGTGATTCTAAAGTATTAATCCAGGTTATAAACTAGGTATCGGTGTGTCAAATGTCTTCCAAATTAATTCAGCCATTATTGTGTGATTGAGTAACAAATATTCACATTTATAGCGCTAGCAGAATTTATAATTGCTATCACTCATAATGTACTATGCAATCGTACGATCTAAAATAACTGAAATACAGACCACAGAGCTATGATTGAAATTCCCTTTGGAAGTCAAATGTTTTGATTAAACGGGTAGTAACGGGAAACATTCCTAATGTGACTGAAATGCTCGCAATTTAATATCGAAGTTATTAAGTACGTATTTAAGATTTGATGGCTTTCAGTAAATAGATGCAGTTTGAATCAGTTTATGTTTTTATAGCGTAGATTTACATTTTTAGGACCATGTTTTTGTAAATGAGGGGCTCGTGACATCACAGGCCGCGAAGAGGTTAAACTATGCTTGCCGCGGTCGGTTCGAGGATGGGCGACACATCATTACATATCGACCTCACCTTCCACGACCACATTGCCACGGAAGTTAAGGAATCCTACCAATAAAGGTTGGGTTTCGTTTCGCGTAATTGCCGCGATTCTCGCTCCGCACATGCTCATCATCAGCTTGTGCGGCAAGGGGTATCGTATTACCCAGTAACTGGGTTGTGGAGGTCAGATCGACAGTAACTCCATGTAAAATACTGGTATTCAGCTGCATCCGGGTCGACTAGAAGTCGACTCCAACATAGTTGGGTAAAGGCTAGGCAGATGATGATGTTTTTGTAAATAAGGATCAGTATATTATTATCAATACTGTCAGCTTCTTACTATATATGGATCACTACTCAATATTAATTAATATTTATTAAACAGATGATCAAAAAAAATAGATAACTTTAGAACTTACGAAAAAAAAAGCAACAAAAATAAACATTTTGCTGAAAAGTTGCGTTCATACCAAGGTTCATGCGGCCTTTCCGGCTTAAAACCACCTCAAACCGGAATCCGCTGGTTAAAACCAGTATTTTCCGGCCGGCCGCCCCGTACATTGGGGTCAAAGGGTTAACATTATTATTTACTTATGGCGGACAAAAAGTATCAAAATGATTTTGGTCCTTTTTTCCAGGAAAAAAAAAATGTTTATACAAGCTTTGGTCTTTTTGATGTTACTTTTTAAAGATTGAATTACATGTGATGTTGTTTTTTTTTGTGAAAATAAAAGTCATCGTTTATGTCCTTTGATCCATGATCCTTTTAACACACAGAGTTGAAAGTGGCATGCTAGGACTCAAAAAATTACACCAAATACGAAGGTAAAGCAGCGGCGACCCATTGGTAACGGCCCAAACTTACGATCGTGGGTTCGAACGCAGGCAGGTACTTTACTTTGTGTAGTTTATTTCATCATCACTGCTCTCAAGACGGTGAAGGAAAATATCGTGAGGAAACTAAATGTTTTAGAACTAAAAGTTCAAAAACATGAGATTCACCAACCTGCACTAGGCCCGCGTGGTGACCGGTCCACTTCCTCTGACAGAGTCTTGTGTTCCAGCAGTTGGAACTTGTGCTCATATGCTACAAAGGCAAATAGTTGACTTAGACATTACGCTTGGCGATCGCCGTATGCTAATATCAATGGGTACTTTGTAAAATTTCCTTACATTTTACAATAGGCAACATAATAGAGGACATCGTAATAACGTCATATCTTCAAGTATCTTTCTCCGACTACAAAATATACTGCAGCAATGAAAATTGCATTCCGCCTCGTAGGTCGACATTCTTTAGTCAGTATTTCATATTTGAAACAGAAACGGGAAGGACAAACAGTAATAGGGGAAGTATTGCACTTTTTGTACTTATTGATATTGTGAGCAATATATTTGAATGTACTAAAGATAAATGTATAAGGGATCTTTGTTATGTACCATCCATCCATACTTCCATACTTATAGTATTATAAATTCGAAAGTTACTCTGTCTGTCTGTCTGTATGTTACCTTTTCACGCCTAAACCGCTGAACCGATTTACATGAAATTTGGTATAAAGATAGTTTGAGTCCCGGGAAAGGATATAGGATATTTTTTATCCCGATATTCCCACGGGATCGAGACTTATGCGGGTGAAACCGCGGGGGGCAGCTAGTACTTAATATTTTCCATTTTATTATTATACATCCATACTTAACTTTGTATGTGAGTCTGTTATCTACTTACGCTGTAACGACTGAACGGATTTCGAAGAAATTTGGCACGCAGGTCCAGGCATGACCTAGGTAGGACACAGGATATATTTTATCCCGGTTGTAAGTTCCCGTGGGATAATTTCCATCTTCAACGCGAGTAAGGCTATGGGCTAAAACTAGTAAACAAACATATAAGGAGATCTTTGTTAAGGAGATGGTCTCGAGAAATACTACAATCTTACTTATTTCTGTCACCAAGTAGCTGGCCTGAAACCAAAAGACAAAAAAACTCTGATGCGTATGTGTTAGGTCATTCGGTGCCTTTCAAAATGGTTGAGTAAGATACGTGTCATTGAATTTTTCCATCTAGAAATTTTCAGTAGATGCCTTTTTTTCTAGATGGGAAATCATCAAATGACCCCTCCCGCTCTGGGCAGAGCAGAAGGCAGTGTCAAACTTTTACTGACTAAAACCCACCCGTGTTCCTTTCTTAGCCCTTTATGTTCCGGGGTGGCGGTAACCCTTTCGGACAATCCCGCACCCCTGGCAGGCTTCGGCCCTGACAGGCCCCTTCCTTTATGCTGATATCTCTTTGAGGCGCGCGTGAAACACGTACGCGCCGTCCGGCACGGGCCTGGTCCAGATCGGACGGTGAGCTACCCATTACTCTCCGTCCGCAGGCCCGCGCCTACGATGCGTGTAACTGCCTGGGTTTTAAATTTGTGCCTATATTGCATAGAACTTTAACATAACTAGCGAAATGTGAATATTCTCCTATAGAATATTACCCAAAGACTCGTCAAAGAAGCTTAGGTACCTATAACCTACACTTCTTTGGCGTGTCTTTGAGGAATACAGGGGTGCTGTTGTGTTGTTTTATTTAAACCCTCATTAACACAATATCCTCATTAACAAAACTACCTCCCAAATCCAGTAAATATCGACCATTTTAGCTGATTTCCATCCGAAAATTGTCAGCCCCGCGAATAGGTAACTCTTGCAAAGCGATAAGCAATGTTCTGGAATGTTGCCAGTACACTGCAACGGAATAAATCTTTGGCCACTATTTATGCCAAACGTGTTTTCAAGCTGAGCTTTGGCACTAATTGTTAGTCTTGTCAATTATAAATCGTCCATTAAGGTTAATGGGAATTAACTAGAGAACTATCGTGGGATTGCGAGGTTGGTAGGAAGGACAGCAAGTTTACTTTAGAAAATCTCTGTTAATGGGTAAACAATGGTAGCAGGGAGCATTTTTCTTCGTGTTAATAAAAGTAAATTATTGTATCTGTGTTAAATAAACGTTTTCTTTATTTTACTCATTCTTGAGTAACGGGCCTAATTCGTACAGTGGTTATAACTGCCTTACAAATTTCATGTCCTTGTTTAACTGCTCAAGGACCGCGGGACACCGATCGGTGACCAAACAATAGAAAATCAATTGTGTCTCATTAGCGGAGCTTGACAGATTAAGATGAATAGTTAGTTGCTATCTATACAAATAAATAAAATTGGAGTGTCCGTTTGAAATATTAAAATAGCAGCTTTTTACTAAATGCATATGGATGTATACACGGTACATATACCAAAACTAGCAGACCCGCGACTTCGTTTGCGTGCTTGACGGAAAACGTTTTGATTTTTTTGCGCGGAACTCTAATTCTTTTTCTAAAATAATAGTAGCTTAGGTTACTCCTTATTACACCTGCTATCTGCCAGTGAAAGTCCTGCCAAAATCGGTCCAGCCATCTCTGAGGTTAGCCGGAACAAACAGACAGACAGACAGACAAAAATTGTACACATCCACACCATATGCATTTAGTAAAAAGCGGTTATGTTAATATTGCAAACAGACACTCAAATTTTATTTATTTATATAGATTAGGATTAAGTATTTACATAAATATTTTTATCTAGTCTTTGGTACCACGTCTGATGCTGACTTTTTGTAAGGACCAACTTCAGTTTTCCTAATATCCCATGCTACCTCTGATTTTTCCGAACATACCATTCCTTCTTTCCGTTCAATATATTCTGGACATCAATAAAAACGCTAAAAGGGTCGGTTTAAATCGTTCTCAAACAAATAATATCTGTTATTCCGGTCTCGTCGAAACTGTTTGGTCGACACGGAGTGTTTATTGTCGCTCTAAGGGTGAGGCTAAATAAATTTGAGCGAGGTGCCAGTTATAAGACGATGCAGGCATGAATTTTGAGTGGGTGAGCCGAAAATATTTTTGTATTTTATGGTAATTTTTGGTGGAGAAAACATCTGGAGGGCGTGTGGTACTTGGGTATGCAAGATGAGGTGAAAAATATTCCTCTGTTAATATGATAAGGGAATAATGCTGGGAAGGAGCAGCGATGTCTCAGTGGTAACGGCCTAACATACGAGTTGTAGGTCGTGAGTTCGAACCCAGGCGCTTTACTTCGTGTAAATAATTTCATCACCACTGCTCTCAAAACGGTGAAGAAAAACATCTCGTGGAAACCGGAATGTCTTCGAACCAATATTCGGAGACATGTGACATCCGCCAACGCGCACTGGGCCCGCGTGGTGGATTATGGCCCACTCTCTCTTACAGAGAGAAGGTCTGTCTCATCATTGGGAACTTTATAGGTTGATACTGCTGAGACTTTTAGAATCTGCCTGGTTAATAAAAGGATTAAGAAGGTGTTACGAGGAAGAACATAAGACCACAAACAATTTCAGCAGAAATTGTACATACATTGTATTGTTCATACTTCCATACTATCGACACCTAATATTATAAATATTGCTGTCTGCTTGTCTGTCACCTTTTCACGGATATCAACATTTGGCATTCCGATAGACCATTACCTGGGTTTGGACATAGGATACTTTTCATCTTGGTAGTATGTTCCCGTGGGATAGGGTAAAAGCTACTGAAATTAATTGCAATTAATTACTACTAACTGCATCACTTCGTTTTATCTTTTACAAATACTCAAAAAATAAAACACCAGTCATAATAATTTTATGTTACATGATATAGTATAAAATAAAAATGAAAAACAAATGTGTTCTTGTATTTAACACAATCATTTCTGTTCCACAGTTCTGAGCTTAACACAGGAACCAGGTAAAGTAATTTTGCCACGTACTCCTTATTACTGTTAATTTCGGAGCTTATTGTTATTATTTTATTCGCTTAATGTGTTATAGACTTTATAAATATCCCACATAAGGTTTACTCTTGTGTGTTTTATTAGTATTCAGTGTTATCAGTGGTTAAGAATATTTTATTTTTATTTTGCTTTAAGTATAATTCGTATTTCTCATGGGTCTAGTGATCGCTAGCACCAGCTGAGGATAGGGGTCCTCAGTTCGGTTCGCAGGTAGGGCAGAATGTTACTGGGTTTTCCTATCAGACATTTTTCAATAGCAGCCCGGTGTCTGGATCTGTTCCCGGTAAATAACAATGAATCCCTTACGTGGGACTAATGGCTAGTTTACACAGTGCGAGCTGCTGCCTAGCCAGTAGACACCTACTCGGCTTGTCTACTTGTACGCCAGTAGCTCGGCTTGCCCTTGCTGTCTACACGACACATAGTAGTTGCTGACCAGTCTTGCGAGTTGTCGCGATATCGAAGAACGTGTTTTAATTAAAAAAAAAAAAAACGGTAATAAGGTCTATGAAAACAATATATGTTAAAAATTGGAAAATGCCTATAAAAAACTTAAAAAAAAAGAGCGAAAGAAAAGGGCACACAAAAACACAGGTTCCGCTCACAACTGTCCGGCTGGCATTGGCGAGCTACAGCCGAACGCGTCCAAACGATGCAAGTGATGACCGAGTTGCTGCCATGTGCGAGTTGCTGCCGGGCGAACAGGCGAGTGAAAACAAAAAATGTTGAAGTAACTCGGATGCGAGCTACTGTCCAACTCGCACCTACGAGTTACTCTTAAGTTACGTCCAAACAGTGCAAGTTACTGCAATACAGTTACTCGGCAGGCTGACTCGTACGCTAGCTCGCACTGTGTAAACTAGCCATTAAACATGAGTAACAAAGTGGATGTATGTACTAAATGCCGCTGCTTATCCCTTTCGTGAATACAGGTGTGATGTTATGATATGCAAGTAGAATACGAATACTATAGCTTTCAAATAAACCAAACTGACGATGGCAGATACCTACAAATAGAAGTACGTAATAGAAAATTCCAAAATGCTGAGTGAATGCGATGTATTTGATTTAGTCGATAAAGCAACATTTAGTTCGCAAATTGTTACGTGTATGCATTTGTTAATATACGATGTTGTATTGATTGTTGTATTGTATGTTTACATACCTACTTTATTTCATATAGCAAATATGTACCTTTGTTCCGAAACATTTTTAAATGATTTGGTAAATGATATTTATTTTCGTAAATTGGTTCAGAAAAATTCTTTTACTTACACCTATGCTATAAATCCTCCAAATAAGTTTCTGAAACAGTTAGCTTATTGCCAACATTAAAACAACCAGTGTCATAGTAACCATAATATCATTCAAACGAGTGTTGTACTAAATTTAAAAAAAAGACGGGTTGCACTCCGGGAGTGTCGGCAGAAGTGAAAACTTGAATATTAACGTTGAAATAAATCAATTATTAATTGAATTAATATAACTCATTTTTTTTCACTATTTCTGCGTCCCTTTTTTCATTAATAGATGCACTTTGTTCAATTTCCATATTTTAAACACTTTATATACACGAATGTGTCCACGTCCACTTCCACTTCGACTTCGACTTCGACTTCGACTTCGACTTCGACTTCGACTTCGACTTCGACTTCGACTTCGACTTCGACTTCGACTTCGACTTCGACTTCGACTTCGACTTCGACTTCGACTTCGACTTCGACTTCGACTTCGACTTCGACTTCGACTTCGACTTTGACTTTGACTTTGACTTTGACTTTGACTTTGACTTTGACTTTGACTTTGACTTTGACTTTGACTTTGACTTTGACTTCGACTTCGACTTCGACTTCGACTTCGACTTCGACTTCAACTTCGACTTCGACTTTGACTTCGACTCCGACTTCGACTTCGACTTCGACTTCGACTCCGACTTTGACTTTGACTTTGACTTCGACTCCGACTTTGGCTTTGACTTCGACTTTGACTTCGACTTCGACTTTGACTTCGACTCCGACTTCGACTTCGACTTCTACTTCGACTTTGACTTCGACTTCGACTTTGACTTTGACTTTGACTTCGACTTCGACTTCGACTTTGACTTTGACTTCGACTTCGACTTCCACTTCCACTCCATCCAATCCATCCATCCATCCATTGTCGTGTGTCTCCTGACGGTCACGTGTCCTGACGCGATGCCCTGACGCGAGTTTAACATTTTTTACCCATTACAAAAAGTGTTCAACGCCGCTAAAGAAGTTTTCACTTCAAAAAAAAAACCTTACACCACCCCTTAAATGTCTTAGCCAGACAATCACAATCAATAGCCGCCGGCTATACCCAAAATAATGTAGTCTATGCAGGCCAACCCAATGAGCCCAATAACCGAGCCTAAATAAATAGTCCATCGTCACAGGAATACTGAAGAGTATTGCTTCCAAGAGTCGCGTCGACAGTTTTTCATCATTGTCATATTGATATTGCTGTGTTGTGTGAGGAGTTTATGTTAAAGGTTTCATTGATTAAAAATACTAAACGAAAAGGAATTTAAATAGATTTGGTCCTTTGATCCGCGTTTTATCAGATGTCTATAAATTGTTCAAGGGGTAAACAAGGCAACCAGCTTTCAACACAAAATTTTAAAGTAATTGAATAAGTTTATTTGGCAAATAAATGGCGGAAATTATTAAAGTGACATTAGGATCTGGCTTGGAAACAGAGAGCATCTTTAATAAACTAATGACGTTAATTAACTTTGGAACACAGATAGTTTATAGCCTGGGTTAACTCCTAGGTTGCCTTTTATCCTGGTAAATGACATGGCTTAACGACTTTCAGACATCCAAAAATAGTAACTGTATATAATTTTGCACAGAAGAACTATGCCGGATATCCTCTTAATACATATGAAATCCTAGTCACCTTTGATAACGACAGAAGCATAAAATATTGTTAGCCAAAACGTCAAGCTTGACGCCGATAACCAAAGTTTAATAGCATAAAAACCCATCGTATACAAATATACATGCATAATTAAAGACCCGCCATCTCACTGATAAAAAAGGTAATAATAATAATCTTTGCAAACCTCCGGATAGTTCCACATCAAGTATGTAAATCCCTTATAAGTTTGACGCTGATAACCAAAGTTTAATAGCATAAAAACCCACCTTATACAAGTATACATGCATAATTAAAGACCCGCCATCTCACTGGTAAAAAAGATAATAATAATAATCTTTGCAAACCTCCGGATAGTTCTACATCAAGTATGTAAATCCCTTATAAGCTTGACGCCGATAGCCAAAGTTTAATAGCATAAAAACCCATCCTATACAAGTATACATGCATAATTTAAGGACCCACCATCTCACTGATAAAAAAGATAATAACAATAATAATCTTTGCAAACCTCCGGATAGTTCCACATCAAGTATGTAAATCCCTTATTGAAATATTAACCAAGTTGATATAAAAAGTTCTAATATATTCAATGGGAAAACTTTGCAGCGCCGAAGAACCGTAGTTTTGTCGCAACTTTAAATTATTTAAGTTTTTAATGCTATTTTTTTGTTCGTGTATTAAGGAATTGTATTGATTTTGTAAGGAAGGAGTGTCTGAGATAATGTCTACATTTTGTAATACGATTTGAACTTAGCATTTTTTTCTAATTAGTAATACCTAAGTAGATGCATTCAATTATTTTTCGAGTATAAATTTATGAAATGGCTGAAACTTCGAACACTTTTATTTGTTACTTTGCGTAGCCATGAAAGCCCTGTCTATTGGCATGAAACATGATTTTTTATAAATTTATCTGCCTCAATTATTTTATGTTACTGATCACTTTAAGCAATAAGACCGTCCATTGTGTCACCCTACATTTTACATTAAAGAAAACATTTAAAACTGTAATTAATATGGTTTACATAATCCATAACATAATTATCATCACACCTGTAATCCCGATGGGCTAAGTAGAGATGTATCTATAGTTAACCCACATTTTGCCAGTTATGTCTAAGTCCCATGTACTAGGGGGCGAGCCTATTGCCATCAACCGGGCATAAATTCCGACCCCGGGCTGTAAGTGAGAAATTCCCACATACAAAGTTATCTTTGTATCTTACTTTCAAAATCATCTCTACTTAAAAGCTCTATTGACGTTCACACCAAAATACGTATCACATCCACACCAAAATCTTTCCGCAAGTCCTCATAACCCATTCTCATAAGAAACCCATTAGAGCCTACTATACAATCGGCACGTGCGGCCCGGAGGACCAGAATGGGCAACAGGACCAAAATACAACAGTATCGCATTAACAGCTATATATTTATACGGCGTTTGGGTCAACCGATATTGAAAGCCTACGAATATAATATTGTCCAAGTTTCTTTTTGTATTATTTTCTACAGTTTTTTTTTTTTTTTTTTTTTTGTACATGGATTCACGCTTAGGATTTTTGTGTTACCTGCTTAATATTTTTAACGCGTCCACGTAAGCAACGCAAGGTAGAATGTAATCCAAACTAATATAATAAATGCGAAAGTGTGTCTGTCTGTCTGTTACCTCTTCACGTTTTAACCGCTGAACCGATTTAAATGAAATTTGTTATAGAGATAGTTTGAGTCCAGGAAAAGGACATAGGATAGTTTTTATCCCAATATTCCCACGGTAAACTTATGCAGGTGAAACCGCGGGGTGCTGCCAGTAAAGTATACATCGTAGTTGTGGAGGTTCGATAGGCAGTTGCTCCATGTAAAATACTAGTATTCACCGTATTCAGCTGCATCCGGTTAGACTAAAAGCCGACCCCAATATAGGGGGATAAGGATATGGGAAAAGGCTAACCAGATGATGACGAAGCATCATTTACATCATTATCCGCAGCAAGACTTCACACGCTCCTGAGGATAGGCCTCTCTTTTCATATGCCAATCCCCACGCTCCTGTGCCAGCCTTATCCAGGTTCTATCCGTGATGGTCACAATGTCGTCCGCCCATCTCGCCGTCAGCCAACAGACACTTCGTCTCCTACTCCCTGGATGGATGAAGCATAATTCCGCCAAATAGGGAACAAACTAAAAAAAAAATAACTTTAAATCTGTTTACAGTTCTAACTTTGGGATTTCGGAATTGCCATTGTGTGATTTATAAAATAATTATAATAATTTTTCTGCGTCATATTGAAGACTGAAAGCAAGCGCTAAAATCATTAGAAACACACTAGAAAGAAGGGAAACACTGGGGAAAGGTGACTCTAATCTCTAGTGGGTATTATGACCTTGAAGAACTAAAATAATACAAAACAGAAAATAAACACGCTTAGTCATTTTACAAGCGGACATTTATTTAAACATTGTCCAAGGAGGCCCAAAAGGGACTCCATAAATCCTAATGCCCAGTTATAGCCTTTGGGGTAATATTATCTCGTTATATGACTTGATATGTGTTTACTGAACAAGATTCGGATATTTGTTGTTTTTGGTCCTTCGAGCCGGTATACAGAAACGAATATTTGTGAAGTCAATGGGATTATATTTACCGTTCGGCTTCGGTTTATCGTAGGTAATACTGCAATATAGACTATTAAAATATGTTGCTGTAGTTGCTATTTAACCGGTGTGCATGTATGACCAGATGTATTAATGTAATCGACGCAAAAGAAGTATGTAAGGATCGTTCTGTAGTTTCTGCTTACCCCCAAGGAAACAAGGCGTGACTTTAACCAACATACTTTACCTATTCTACAGTTGGTTTTAGCCTCCTCTCTGTGAAAGGGAGTGGGGCGTAGTCCACCACGCGGGTCCAGTGCGGGTCAAAAAATGTCACATGTGTTCAAATTTTTGGTTCTAGGACATGCCGGTTTCATCACGATCTTTTCCTTTACCGTTTTGAGAATATACTTTTTAAATAGGAAACTTTTTAACATTTTTCTCATTTATTTGTCAACAATGACATTGTGTATTTTCACCCCACCAGTCACAAACCCCGACTTTTGTGTCACGTTCTACTTTTATGTATTTCTGTTTCCTGCCAAATATGTGAGGCCTTGAATTATGTATTATGATGTTTGTGGCTATTGTCTGAATTCGGACAGAAAGACCCGCGGTTGTGCCGGGGGGATTGCTAATTTTTAAGGCCATATTTTCTTGTTAGGAGTGAATTTAACTCTATGGCTTATTATAAATTTGTATATTATTGTATAGAATTAAAGTTTTTCTAACTGAACAGACAGCTGTGCTGCTGGGGAGTTTGTTGCGCCACTTTTTCTTCCCAGCGAAAGCACTAGGAAGTGTTGAGAGGGGGGCGGTCTTTTGTAATTTTGACGTTTATTAAGTTTTCTGCTGATTCTCAGCCTAATTTGAATAAATTACTTTTCATTTTGATTTTATATAAATCTGTCGGATTGACAATGGCTGTGGATTTGAATAATTAAAATCAGATACCGTACAACATAATAGGCTATTCGATTATTATGCACGATATACTATTACAACAAACAGAATTGAAACCGTAATTATTGTTATTAGCACATAATTATACTAATACCTAAGTGGTCGCAAGCGCTACTGAAGAGCATGAAGTGTTGGGTTCGATTCCCAGGTCGGGCAAAGTGTTATTGGGTTTTTCAATCTAGAAATTCTCAGTGGCAGGCCGAAGCCTGGATTTGTGTCCGGTTGATGTAAGTAGGCTCACCATCTATTACGTTAGACCTAAACGTGTGAAATGTGAATGAAAATGGTCTAAACCTTCAGGGAACCAGTCGAGATGTTATGTATGGTGTTAATAATACATATTGTACAGACGCCAGCACATCAAGCTACAACAATCTGTCAAAATTCTTTAATAGATTTTCAACTTTACTGCTAAAGCATAAGGTTCAAAGTTGATTGGGAAAATTTGACAGTTTCGGGTAGCTTGATGGGCTAGCGTCTGTACAATGTACTTGTACACATTATGCTCGACAAATTTTCAATCCACCTTTACGAAAACCGTACAGGAAAAGGGGTTGCCTAACGTAGCCGTTAACCACATAAAGGATCTAATTTTCACCGGCACCCGTACCTGTCAAACCGGAACGCAACAATGTTGTTTAGAGGCAGACATTGGTATACCCAAAGTTCTAGTATAAGTTGGTGCGTTTTAGCTTGGCAATAGCGGTCATTGCTCTAACATTAAACTGTATGTATAGTTTTTAACCGACTTCTAAAAAAGGAGGAGGTTCTCAATTCGAATGAAATTTTTATCGAAATCGGGCAAGCGGTTTTTGAAAAATCTAAAAATTTATCTACATTGTCTACATTAACGATCTTTTTGTTTATTTTGTGGGGTAGGTACAACTAAAAAGTGAAAAATAAAAACTTTTTACAAAAAAAAAAACAACCGCTGGCGCGTTGGTTCCGCATTTTCGTTTTTTGACACCGACTTCCAAAATTAAAGTTATTTATCACTTTGTAGTGTTTTTATTTTGAAGTCGGTTGTTTTTTTTTTTTTTTGTAAAAAGTTTTTTTGATTATTGAAAAATGTTGGCCACGTCACTATATCGATTATAGACTTAATTAGTTGGTACACACGAGGGGATATCCCCTCGTCTCTTACCCAAGCTTATTAAGTTCGGTAACAATAGAAAAATTAATCGTGTCTCATTAGTGACAGTTGAGATCATTTGAAATGAAAAATTACTGAATCTGACAAAAATGAGGGTGGGTCAAGGACAGCTATTGTCATGGTGTAACATATAATGATGTACAGTCAACCGTACATTGTATCATTAGAAAACATGCACTACGAAAACCGCCCTTACAACTACCACGTGAAGGCGCTGTCTACTTTTTGAAGTGAAAACTTCTTTAGCGGCGTTGCACACTTTTTGTAATGGGTAAAAAATGTTAAACTCGCGTCAGGACATCGCGTCAGGACACGTGACCGTCAGGAGAGATTCCCCCCCCCACTCTCTACGGCGGCGCCAACCGAAGTAAACCAAGTGAGACACGATAATGGATGGATGGATGGATGGTGATGGTGATGGTGATGGTGATGATGATTGTGATGGTGATTGTGATGGTGATGGTGGACGTGGACGTGGATGTGGACGGATGGATGGACAGCTGATGGCTCGACCGTTTGTGTAGTAGCCACACTGCTGTGTATTCGTAAAATTCGTGTACCTATATAAAGTGTTTAAAATATGGAAATTGAACAAAGTGCATCGATTAATGAAAAAAGTGACGCAGAAAGTGAAAAAAAAATTAGTTATATTAATTCAATTAATAATTGATTTATTTCAACGTTAATATTCAAGTTTTCACTTCTGCCGGCACTCCCGGAGTGCAACCCGTCTTTTTTTTTATCACACACACTAGCTTTTCCAATTCACTTTTGACATTAGCAGAATAGTCGACATCGGCTTTACTTGCCATAAATAAAAATACAATAGAATAGACTGTACTTTTTCTGCCGGATTCCTTTCGAAAGGAGCTCTATTACCTGGCGTACATTATGATATCGTCACGCTAGTTAACAATAATAAGACCACCACCAGGTACCACTCACGTACTTTGCTAGCCCATACAACATCATTGCGATCACAATCTAGTTCAGACCAAGCCTAATAACATAAACAGGTAATAACTCAGGCAGATAATCTTAATGAGATCGTACACCTACATCACAGTAGTACTGAAGCTATAAACACGTGATAACATCTCGTTTTAACTGCGAGATATGTATGCCCCTATGTATGTCTGAGTGATCGTTATTAGTTAACCACTAAAGACCAGAACCCTAATTGCATAACACATTATCAATCACAATCTGAATCATTTTGAAGGATATTACTAAACCATTGCTTAATTTGTTCGAAGAATTTGTCTGCTCAACAACGTAAATAACGCAATCAATGTTGTTCGTCATAATCAGCCTATAATTTTCCCACTGCTGGGACACAGGCCTCCTCTCTGTGGGAGGGAGTGGGCCGTAATCCACTACGCGGGCCCAGTACGGGTTATTAGATATCACATGTTTTCGAATTTTTGGTTCTAGGACGTGCCGGTTTCCTCACGATGTTTTCCTTCACCGTTTTTGAGAGCAGTGGTTATGAAATAATTTACTCAAAGTAAAGCGCCTATCTGGGTGCGAGCCTACGACCTACAACTTGTAAGTCGCGGCCGATACTACTGGGCCACCACTGCTCTCACGTTGTTGTACACACGTTCACGTTGTTGTGTTGTTACTGTTAATGTGTTACGTAACTACCCCCCAGGTACTGATAGATAAATTTGATCAATTGCTAAATATCGTGTCAAGCAATTGGCGGTTGGTTTTTTCGTAATTTGACAGGAAATTAACTGACTGAGGAATTAACAAGGCTTTAAGAAAACAATTCAATTTATAGTTTTCATTAATATATTAATAGCTACTGCCTTGTTGGTTTGGTGGTCGGAAGCGCTAATGCTGAGCAAGAGGTCCTGGGTTCGATTCCCAGATTGAACAAAGTGTTATTGGATTTTTCCAGCAGGAATATTTCAGTAGCAGCTTGGAGCGGAGATGTTTGCCCGGTTGACGGCAATAGGCTCGCCGCCGAGTAGAATACTCCTCGCCGGAGTAGAATACGGAATGTCGACGCCCAAAATATCGATAAATGCTAATAAGATGCCCATTACATAGGACTTAAATATAATTGACGAAAAATGTGAGTGTACTAATGTACACCTCTGCCCATTCCTTTAGGGAATATAGCCGTGATGATGATGTTATGTTATTAATAACTTTTGTTACCTGTTACATCCTTCAAAAGCGTTAAAAGGTAGGAGAAAGACGTTTCAAAGGACCGGATAGCAATTTAGAAAGTTAAGATTGTCAAGTAAAAGTTTTGGTCTTAAGGTACGCACGACGACACATGAAGCTATAGATTGCCAGTTTTAGTTGACCTCGCATTGTATAGGCTTTTCGTATAGTAAGGAGTCAGCATATACGGGGAATTATAGCTTGATATATCGTGCGTACAGCACATAAGAGGCAGTATGCTGAAATTGACAAAGGTGTAATTGCAAGGTAGCTTACTAAAAAGTAAAAATAAGATATACTGACTCAAGCAATATATCTTTTTTTCACGATTATGGGGTAGTACTCGTCCGCATCGCTGTCATCGGGAAACGTGTCCAGAGGACTGGCAGCATATCCATATTGGATGACAATGCTAATTCTTTGGCCAAAGAACTAGGGCTTTCAAACTCGGATAGTTATCAACTCCGGAGCTAGTTACGATGTTGAGCAATGAAATCCGGAACTCCGGAGTTGGCTCCGGAGTTGACAGCTTTTTTAGAAATTAATAAAAAGGCCCTTTATTTTAATCAATAGAAGTTTTATTTGCAAAGGAATCAGTGGTTTTGTTTAAAAATTTACTGTCTGACAGACAGAAGTTATAATAGACAACTAAAACGCATTATAAAATATTAAAACAATCATAAAAAATAAACTTTTTTTTAATAAAGGTCCTCTGCATCCGCCATTGTCATAAATTGCTTTTTCTACTCTTACGAATCCATCCAGATCCAAATTAGCTGATGGGGTGCTATTTTTTATTTTTTTATTTGCTTAACTCTTGCTCCAGTTGCTCTGCAACACTTAGGTGCAACTCTGGTTCATACGTTTCCATTGGTAATTCTGTTGATGATGTAGATGGCAAGTTTACGCGGTAGGTATTTCAGTCTTTTCAAAACGTCAACAATTGTCTCAGATATCTGTTCATTATTTGGTTTTCTAAAAGTATCATCTTCTTCTGATGAAAAAAAATATCGGGCCGACGCAAGCCGAGCACTACCGAATAATACCGAAGTGTTGTGCTAAGGACTTAAGAAGGAATCAAACAACGGGTTATGTACGCTCAAGAATTAAGATGCGTTTTTCGTCGTTTTGTAAATAATGTTTACATGATTTTTGAAAACCGGTTTCAACTCCGGTTTTCTATTTCAATTCCGGATTTAAAAATGCTTAAAATCGCTCCGAAACTCCGGAGTTACGAAACTCCGGAACTCCGGATTGAAAGCCCTACAAAGAACGAGCCAGCCCTCTGGTCGCGTGAAGTGTCCAAGCAATAAATACAATTTTGTAATAAAATTTGGCATTCAACCAGGTAAACGGTTTTGGATTACGATAATTATCTTCAGTCATAAGATTTTGAAGCGACATGGAGCGACTGCCTATCTGACTTTCACAAGTCAGTCAGTGGGTAATGCGACACCTCTTACTAAGACCGATAGTCAGACTTATTTTCCGGCTTGTGACTATCCGTAATGACTGACAAAGATCTTCGAATGACAGTCGGGACCAACGGCTTAAAGTGCTTTCTGAGGCACAGAGGGGTTTCGAAATGTAATGGTCACCCATCGATGAACCGACCGCGACAAGCGTAGCTTTACCTTCGATCGAAACGTGCAGCTGTTATTATTTAGCCACGAACTTTATATTAATTTCATTAAAAAATTCAAGGGAACCCATACTCGGTATTAATAAAATAGGAATGGTCAAATCTATTTTTAGACTACCCACATTGTAGAATCCAATCACCGGGTACAGTCAACAACACGTTAAGCGTTAAGAGTACTTTGTCCGACAAAGTGGCAATCTCCCGAGATTCAACGACGATTGTGTTGATAACTGTACAGGTAAGCCTTAGCTAGTTGACATCTTTAGTGTGTACGACCACTTTTTTAGAAGAAAAAAATTGGAAGGTTATGTGGCATAAAAGAGTTTTGTTGTCATCGGTCATGGTCAACACCAAAAAATATTTTGTCGTAGATTTAAAGCTACATGACATTTATCGCACTTTGACTTTGCTAAATAAAGTTAACGTTTCATACAAACATAAACGTTATGCGTTATCAAAATGTTCATATTCGTATAAGCTAATATGATGAAGTGTTTTATATGAATAAGAACATTAATCACATTAGAATAATGTTCATATTCACATGCGGTATAAAGTGATCTATGATGCAAATAACGTTAAAAAAAACTGGAATTCTGTTTGCATTTCGTCACAAATCCACAACTTAAAATTGTTCAATTAAACTAAAATTATAAAGGCGAAAGTTTGTGTGTGTGAGGGGGTGTTTGTGCGTGTGTGTATGTTTATATGTTTGTTACTTCTTCACGCTCAAACGGCTGGACTAATTTTGATAAAATTTTGCATGGAGGTAGCTAACACTCTGGATTAACGTATAGGCTACTTTTTATTCCGATATTCCCGCGGGATCGACATTTAGGCGGGTGAAACCGCGGGGCGCAGCTAGTACTTACATAAAATAAAATTTATGTAAATAAGCGTCCTATTGTTAGCGACACAATTGGGTGTTAAGCCCCACCCGCTGTCGTGTCGTATCGTGTCCGTTACGTGTGTGCTAAATTAACTGCTACCTTGTCCGGACAATCGAAGTGCAATTAGATGCCCCGGTATGTAGCGTTAGCAACGTAAATGTGCCAAATTAATTTCATAATAACGTAATTATCATTACGCCTTTAGCCGGTTGAATACCTTAATTACAGAAACAGTCAAAAAGCCATTGTGCCTCGCGTGGATCCACGATCGATACGAAGGGTATTTATTTATTTATTTAATACTTCAAGCACATAAATGTACAGAGGCGGACTTAATGCCATAGGCATTTTCTACCAGTCAACCTTTGGGTGATGCAGAGACAAACAGCGGTAGGTGCAATCATGAAAATTAAGGAATAAATATTTTAAATATAAAGATACGCATAAACCTATTAAAACTATGAATACTACTGGTACTGTCTTATATTACACTCACATGAGTGTAATATAAGCCAGTTATGTTTTAGTACCATGAAATAGGGGGCGAGTCTATGGCCGTCAACAGGGCACAAATTCAGGCTCTGGGCTGCTTCTGAGAAATTCCTGACGGAAAAACTGAATAACACTTTACCCGACCTGAGAATCAAACCCATGAAAGAGACCATTATCTATTGAGTTTAATTTATTGAAATGTTCTAAATATCCCTTAAAGGGAAAATGTGTTGTTTTGTAACCTGAAGGCTGAATCGTCATAAGGCAGTCTTATTATAGACTGCCTTATGATGATTCAGCCTTTAGGTTATTATACTTGACATACAGAAATAGAAAAACTCTCTCTGCACCAAGTAATAGTACTATTATAATTACAAAACTTTCTTCTCAACTATTCTGCGAACGGTACCTGCAATTGATACATCCACACGCCAGATACGGCTAATTGAGGGTAGGCAAAGAAAAATCGATTACATCCCCCATTTGGGGGTAATTTAGATCCTTTATACGGAGTTCTGCGCCGTAATACTGGCTAGTTGAAAGTCATTGGATTATGGAGCTGTCGGTTTCGAATTTCGAACGAAGCCGCCATATTTGAAGTTCTTTGTGGTGGGAGTGAGGTGAAATGAATGTTTGGACGCTTTTGTTGGTGGCTGCACGTTGTGTTGTGTGCAGTTTTGACGAATGCGGGTTAGGATGGGGGTAAAATTCTGGTGCTCTAGCTGAGCCGTTTTGATTAGAATTGAAACTGGGAATGATATATTTGGGGACAGCTATGTTGTTTAACAGTGTCTAAGAAGTAGTTTTAGCAGGTTCTTATACTTTTCTAGTCAAAATATGCTTATGTTAATGTTGGGTATATGTCATCAACGGGTTGTGTTGTAATTTCTATTTGCACTTTAAGTTATCGCAGACGTGACAAAATACAGCAATGACTCGCCACATACCACACGAAAGCGTGCAACTATTCACGTCAGAATGCAACTCCATAACAATTAATGACAGCTTATTAACCTTACCTCGTATTACATACGGAAGTGAACGAGCAGTTCAGATTACCACACGCAAAACAAACATTCATAATTCATATTTATTGCTCATATTATGTTAATTACTATAATTATTTACAAGGAAGAAATGGTTGAAGTTTAGTAGGTTTTATTTGGTGTTGATTGCATTTAGTCGTATTATATTTTGTAGAATGAAGAAGCAGGCCTATAGACCTTATTGTGCGGGAGAAGTTTAAGTAAATAAATAAAAGAAGAAGTTTTGGAAGTGTGGAAAAGGCAGAAGGAGGCTTTGTATAGCATTGGGATATTACAGGCAAGTTGTATAGATAGATATTATGAATTTTATCTCCCGAACAATTGCCTAGGGCATTGTGCAAACGTAGTAAAAAGAAAACGTTATTAGGAGAGGATTTAACAGTACTTAGACTGGATCGATCAAACATGCACGTTTTTTTTTGTGGACCTCGTAAAAGACAAAAAAATATCGTATCAGATGAAACAATGCTATGCAAAAGAATTATCCTTTGCTTCGTATTATACAAAACAAACGTGTCAAATGCACGACCTCCTTCTTTTTTAAATCGGTTAATAGTGTGGTGTGATCAAAAGAGACAAACAAGAGGCCTTGCTAGGTTCCTCAAGAATTGCGTAAGCTAAATGCACGCTTTAAATAAAATATGTTTGTTACGAAAATAATGCTTGTGAACAGCGCATTTCCCCATGTAAAGCTCACAAAATATATCGTCGAAAAGCATTCGGTTACTGGCTAGTTCAGGTTTGAAAGCTCCTGAAATGCATAATCGTGGTCAGTCTCTTTGTGAACAGGGATAAATACTTAGTACCTGTTTGTTGATTGAACAGTGTCATGTGGAGTAGAGGTTTGGAAGTAGTGATTGAGCTTACTAAAATAGTTTTGCCAGAGTGGGCAGCCATTTATAGGTGATTATAAGCTATGGGGAAATTGTTGAGGGTAATACAGTTGACAGGAGAGACCTTTGCCCAGCGGTGGAGACAACAAAGGTTAATAAAAAAAGAGTTTATAATCTATTTCATTCTTAAGCATGTCCATGTCGAGAAAACAAAAGAAATAACAATCTGCAGCCTGCCCTACTGATTTTTGCTATAGAATTTCTCATGTCATTGCCTTCGCACGGAGCTATAAATCACCCACGCCACGTGACCACCTTTTTCTATGATAACCTGGTACTTCTATTAATTTCATAAAAAAAATCTAAAAATACCATATATTTACAGAAAAATTAACCACACCAATATTCTCCCCTCCTTCGTGGAAAAATACAACCATATTCCAAATATAACACGAAAAACTCGTGTCCCTGCCGGTGGCTTACCGCTTTTTCCAAGTTGGTAACACGTCGACAATAGCAAATCCTTTAATCCTGGCTCTATGGAGTTCGGGATCGTAGTTCGGAACTCGAAGCCTGGGTTAAACCGATACGTGACTTGGTCGGGGCACTGTCGTAGCGTGCTCGCCTCGGAAGGTGTAAATGACCCTTTTTTTCTTTCTTTGTATTGTTGCGCGCCACAATTGATGGCGACATTAGCTACCACTAGCGCCATCTAGTATCGAGTAGCAGAACTTATAATTATTCGGGTCCCTTCTAGAAACTTCGATGATAGAACTTTCCAGAACTATCGACGTCTGGTCCGTCGGGTTCGGTACGTACTCGAACATTCTAGATGTTTCTACGGTAGAAGGTTCTGGAACTATCCGAGGCCTATATAAGGCCGGTGTGCCTGCGAGCCGGCAAACAGTGTTGGATAAGCGATACAAGCGATAACATCGAAGCGATCTTCAAGTGCGACTCTCAAGTGATTAGTAGTGCGATTGTGTTTTATAATTAGTGTGTTTAAGTTGTAATTTGTGTTTTCTAATTAAAGTGTCTATTTTTGGTTATTAAATCGGCAGTTTTTATTGTCACGAACCCCAAGCTCGTAACAATTGGTGTCAGAAGCAAGGATTAAAAATCATGCCGATTCTACCGAAGGACGACACGGAGGGTATCCGTACCCGGAGTCAACGCCAGCAAGAGACGGACCAGAGGCGATTCGGTGGAGCAACGCCACAGACGTCGGAGGGACAACTACCAATCACGGAGGCCGGCCCGTCTACAGCTGCTCCAGCATCATCAGCACCAGATTTTGCTGCTCTGATGATGATGCTGCAGGAGCAGTCTCGTCGGTTGGAAGAACAGCTCCAGCGGGACAAGGAGGAACAGGCCCGCCGACAGGAGGAACAGGCCCGCCGACAGGAGGAACAGGCTCGTCGGCTGGAAGAACAGCTCCAGCAAGATAAGGAGGAACAGGCCCGCCGTCAGCAGGAGCAGTCCCGCCGACAGGAGGAGCAGATGCTCCTTCTGAAGGAACTTCACGCTACCTTCGGGAAAGACATGAAGGAGGTGAAGGATAAGGTTGCTCAACATGACAACCGCCTGTTGGAAGCTGAAACCCGAATCGACCAAGTGAATAATCGGGTTGACAACGTGATGGCTGACGTGAAGAAAACCGTAATGGCTGACGTGAAGAAAACGCTGGATTACCTCAAACTTGAGGATGGAATCGCAGCCCCCGTAGCTACAACACCTTCGCTACGGGGATTCAAAGTGCCACCGTTCGACGGAACTTCTTCCTGGTCGGCCTACAAGATTCAGTTTGAGGCTGTCATGAAGGCGAACGGGTGGAATAAGAGTCAGGCCATGACTGCCCTCACCCTAGGCCTGCGCGATCAGGCCTTAACTGTGCTGGAAGCTCTCAGCAAAGAAGTGACTTACGAGCAGCTCCTTGAGGCATTGGAAGCTCGGTATGGCGATGCTCACCTGGAACACGTGTTTCGTGCGCAGCTCAAGGATCGCGTGCAACGCAATAACGAAAACCTGCAGCAGTGGGCCCTTGAAGTTGAGAAGCTGGTTCGGAAAGCATACCAGTCTGTACCTGCGCTTATTGATGGGAATTTGGTGCAGGTATTTATCGACGGCATCCGCGACCTTGAAGTTAGGGCTGCTGTGAGGCTCGGTCACCACGGGACGCTTAAGGACGCCTTGGCCCATGCACTGGAGGTGGAAGCTGTGCGGCAGGATCATCGTTCCCATCGCGTCAGGGAGGTTGCAGCGGCTACAGTTCGCGACCGTAATAAAGATACAGCCCTAGGTGCTACGGCTGTGGGGAAAGGGGCCACCTTCGATCCAGTTGCCCTAAGCGAACTGCAGAAAGAGAAGACCGAGCTCCAGAGGGTAGTGCGGCTAACAGCACCGCCCAGCAACAGCAGCAGGGAAACGAGTAATAGCCAGGACTGCGGGGCGGGTGCTGGCTGATGCTCAAAGAGCCCCAAGGATTTCGATCACACAAACCCTTGACGGGAACAGCTTAATCATCAAGGGCGAGGTCAACGGAACGCCGTGTAAGCTGACCATAGATACTGGAGCCTCTCGTACGGTCGTCAGTTCCCAACTTCTAAGTCGGTTCCTTGGGGACTCCGCATACAACCGAGAACGCATTAATTTGGTAACAGCCACCGGTCAGCGCATACCCGTCCATGGAGAGAAGAAGATGGAGTTGAAGCTAGGCAACAGAATCTACCTGCATAATGTCATCGTGGCCGATATAATGGACGATTGCATCTTGGGCCTTGACTTTATGAGGAAGAATTATTGCGAGATTGACGTCAAGCAAGGGGTTTTGAAATGTGGACAAGAGGAACTTTTTATGGAAGGGGCATTACCAGGGAATGTGTACAGCCTTAAAAAGATTGTTCTTCCGCCGAGATCAGAAACGATTGTGCCGGTTAGTCTTCCTCGGAATCCTGGGAAAACTAATCGTTGTGTACTCGTGGAAAGGGTAGACAATGACCTTCCATGGAAAGTGGCACGAACTTTGGTCAGAGCCACCGACATCTCAGGGGTACGTGTGCTGAACCTTTGTGATCAGGAACAGATTATAGAGAAAGGCACACTGGTTGGTACTTGCGAGGAAGTGGATTGGTTGCGTCGATGCCAATATCTATCGACTGGGACCCTCAGCAAGGATGCACACACGAAAGTGTCCACACTTTTAGAAGACTGCCGTAGCGCTCTGTCCCAAAATGAAATGGTGAAGGCTAGGAGGATGTTACTCAAGTACGCCGATGTTTTCTCGGCAAACGATGCTGACATCGGGAAGACTGGCTTAGTTCAACACAAAATAAACACAGGAGAAGAATTGCCTATCCGTCAGCGGCCAAGGAGATTGCCGGTAGCACGTGAAAAGGAAGTGGAAACCATGATTGAAGGAATGGTGAAGGATGGTGTTATTGAACCTTCATCTAGTCCATGGTGTTCACCTGTAGTGCTGGTAAGAAAGAAGGACGGCAGCATGCGGTTTTGTGTTGACTATCGTCGCCTGAACGACGTTACGAAGAAGGACAGCTATCCTTTGCCAAGAATTGATGACACGCTGGACATGCTTACTGGAGTAAAGTGGTTTAGCACACTGGACCTGAAAAGTGGCTACTGGCAAGTTGAAATTGATCCCAAGGACAAGGAGAAAACTGCATTCTCGACAGGAAAGGGTCTTTGGCAATTTAAAGTTATGCCGTTTGGATTGTGCAACGCTCCGGCAACGTTTGAAAGACTGATGGAACTTGTACTTACCGGGCTAATTGGCGATGCCTGTCTGGTCTACTTGGATGACATCATCATCGTAGGCCGTACGTTTGAAGAACATCTTCAAAATCTGGAACGCGTGCTCATGAAGATCCAGAGTGCCAACCTCAAGTTAAGTCCGAAGAAGTGTTCACTATTCAAACGACAAGTTAGCTTTTTGGGGTATGTAGTGTCGGAAGAAGGTATCCGCACGGATCCAGAGAAAATCGCCGCTGTCAAGAATTGGCCAGTTCCAAAAGATAAGACGCAGGTCAGAGCATTTTTGGGTTTGTGCTCTTATTATCGGCGATTTGTTAAAAACTTTGCGGATATAGCCAAACCCCTGCACAAGCTAACCGAGGAGAAGCGACATTTCTGCTGGGATGAAAGTTGCAATATCGCATTCCAGGAGTTAAAGGACCGACTGTGCAAAACACCTATTTTGGGGTACCCTGATGCAGGCAAGGAATTTATAGTTGACACAGACGCAAGTGACATAGGACTTGGTGGTGTATTGTCTCAACGGAATGGTGATCAAGAGGTTGTAATAGCGTACTTCAGCAAGTCGTTGTCAAAGCCGGAAAGGAACTATTGTGTCACGAGACGGGAATTGCTTGCTGTGGTAAAGTCATTGCAGCATTTTAGCAAATATCTTCTGGGGCGGAAATTCCACTTACGAACTGACCATGCTGCACTGAAATGGCTATTGCAGTTCAAAAATCCAGAAGGTCAAGTTGCGAGATGGATTGAACTACTGCAGGAATACGACTTCGTGGTCGAACATCGCAGCGGAAAATCTCATGGCAACGCGGATGCATTGTCAAGAAGACCTTGTCCTGAAGACTGCAAGCATTGTACTAGGCAAGAAAGTAAAGAAGTCGTACCTGTGAGGATGCTCAAGACAGACCTCAGCAACGAGTGGAAGGAAACCCTACAACGTGCCCAGCAGGAAGATTCAGACCTCAAGCCGATTCTCGAGTGGATAAAGGCCGGTGCACCTAAGCCCACGTGGAGCGACGTCTCAGCGATGAGTTCGATCACAAAAAGCTATTGGGCCCAATGGGACAGCTTGGTGATTCAGGAAGGAGTCCTGTGCCGCAAATGGGAAAATGCTCGAGGAGACAGCTGTCATTTTCAAATGGTTGTCCCTAAAGCTAAAGTACCTGATGTTCTACAACTGTACCATAATGGTTGTTCAGGAGGCCATTTGGGAGTTAAACGGACCCTACTGAAGATACGAGAACGGTTTTACTGGGTCCACTGTCGTGACGATGTCGAGGACTGGTGTCGCAAATGTACAAGTTGTGCGGCTGTAAAGGGACCTCAGACGCGTAGTAGAGGTGCATTGAAATTGTACAATGTTGGTGCACCATGGGAGAGGATAGCCCTAGATGTTGCGGGACCGTTTCCGGAAAGTGAGAGTGGTAACAAGTATTTCATGGTTGTGATGGATTATTTCACTAAGTGGCCGGAAGTCTTCGCCATTCCAAACCAAGAAGCTTCAACAGTTGCAGATAAACTGGTTCATGAAGTCTTCTGCCGTTTTGGAGTACCTTTAGAGATTCACAGTGATCAAGGAAGGAATTTTGAGTCCCAAATATTCCAGGAAACTTGTCGAGTTATGGGTACTCATAAAACGAGAACAACTTCTTACCACCCACAATCGGATGGAATGGTGGAACGATTTAATCAGACATTGGAGAGATACCTGGCAAAAGTTGTGGAAAATCGGCAACGAGATTGGGACAAGCACATACAACCGTTCTTGTTGTCATATCGAAGTGCTGTTCACGAAAGTACATCGGTGACACCAGCTTTCGCAAACTTTGGAAGGGAATTACGGCTGCCTGCAGACCTGATCACCGGAATACCACCTGACGCCCCACGCAGTATAACCGATTATGCGAATGACTTGCGGAACAAAATGAATGACATCTATGAGCACGTCAGACAATCGGGCCAGCAAATGTCTGAGAAGATGAAAACCCGTTATGACCGCAAAATGAACAATAAAGGGTTCGACGAAGGATCACTAGTGTGGTTGCACAATCCAGTCCGCAGCAAAGGGAAATCTCCTAAGCTTCAAGCTAAATGGGACGGACCGTACCGGATTGTGACAAAGATCAATGACGTAACCTACCGGATACAGAAAGGTGCAAGAGGTACTCCTAAGATCGTCCATGTGGATCGACTGGCGCGTTATTATGGGGCCAATAATGCTCGGGACGAGCATGTCTTAGGAGGGGGCAGTTTTGCGCGCCACAATTGATGGCGACATTAGCTACCACTAGCGCCATCTAGTATCGAGTAGCAGAACTTATAATTATTCGGGTCCCTTCTAGAAACTTCGATGATAGAACTTTCCAGAACTATCGACGTCTGGTCCGTCGGGTTCGGTACGTACTCGAACATTCTAGATGTTTCTACGGTAGAAGGTTCTGGAACTATCCGAGGCCTATATAAGGCCGGTGTGCCTGCGAGCCGGCAAACAGTGTTGGATAAGCGATACAAGCGATAACATCGAAGCGATCTTCAAGTGCGACTCTCAAGTGATTAGTAGTGCGATTGTGTTTTATAATTAGTGTGTTTAAGTTGTAATTTGTGTTTTCTAATTAAAGTGTCTATTTTTGGTTATTAAATCGGCAGTTTTTATTGTCACGAACCCCAAGCTCGTAACAGTATTGTACTGTAGGTTTGATAATAAGCTCATTATTCTTATGAATGGATTTAACTGTTATCATCATCTGCCCGTCTTTTCTATGTTGGGATTGGCTTCTAGTCTAACCGGTTGCATCTGCATATCAGTATTTTACATGGAGCGACTGCCTATCTGATCTCAAAAATCCCTTACCGATACCCCTTGATAAGACTCAGTCTCGATCTGTCAAATAAACCTATAATTTTCCCTACATTTTGACATTTGTTTGTCGCTGACGGCTGAGATGAGACTGCGACTAGATTTTGAACGTTTTAAATTACGAGAATTGCCCTTCAGTTCTATTGTACCGCAGAAATAAACAAATTAAAACGGTTTAGGTTGTAACATGCAATACAATCATTTATAATGTTAATTTCATTGTTGGTATGTTAATTAGTAATATTTTACGTAGCGTTAAACACGGTGATTATTAAAATAGATTTTATCAATGTGATTGTGTGACTAATTGACATTAGAAATGTCAAACTCGGTGCCGAATTTTCATGGCCTGAGCAAAACTCTTGTTATTAAATCTGCGTGTTAATTGCGTAACACGCTATCACTAGTAATGTTTTTCATTTTGACAGTTTAACAACATTCATTGCGTTATTTACGTTATTGAGGAGACGAATTTTTCGAACATATGAAGCAATGGATTAGCAATATCTTTCAAAATGATTCAGATCGAGGTTGATAAGTGTTACGCATTTAGGGCGCTGTTGTCAAATCTCGTGTTAGTTAATGTGTGCTTTTATAATGTGTTCCGTGTCGTCAACGATGACGTCACGTTATCACGATAATACAGGGATATAAAATGTATGGAAATATGTAAAGACGACCATAGCATGTGTCCCTGAAAACGTGCAAAGACATCGCGGAAGTCTTAGGCGTATATGGCGGGACGAAAGTGACGCCAATGCGGGATTGGTCTATATTGGTTCAGGATCGAGTTGAGTGGAAACAGGAAAGGGAGGCTTTTGCCCTGCAATGAGACAATATTATAGGCTGATTATTATGATTTTAAATTCCGTCTGCGATAACGTCAACGTATTTCCATAACAATTTCATGCCGATAGAAATTATAAAAGCGCACATCATGAATTGTTGCTCTAAACAACAAAAATCAATGATAATAAGAGAGCAATAAGATTTGAACTGTATTTTAACACTACTATTACATCTTTTCCCATAACAAAGTGAATCATGGCTACCTACCTAGGTAAAAGTAATAAACCAAAGTTGAATTACAAAACCAAACGATACAGCGAATAAAGAACCTGTAGCTAATAATTTTTTCAGTGTCAGAATTAAGTCCTATTTTCGCTGAAAAAGTAATAAATCAAGCAATCTAAAGATCTTTCGAAACACTTCCTTTAGCCTACCGCGAAAGCAACTGTTAATCATAAAAGTTCTATTATTAAACACGACTCGACATTATTGAGACTTTGAACCCGTGAACATTTAGAAGGTACTTTCTTCCTTCATTTTCAATATAAAATACCTCGAATATCACGCCTATATTTCACGAAGGAGGAGGCAAAAGTGAAGGAAGGAAGACCTATTATACCTAGACTCGCACATCGCCCGTTATGTTTAGGTCTGTAACACGCGAGTCTTGCCATCAACCGGACATAAATACAAACTCCGTACTGTTGGATGATTCCTGATGAAAAAGCAAATAAGCCTTTGCCCGACCTGGGAAGCGAACCGCGGGCCTCTTATTAAGCCAACGAAATTGACACTACTAATGGCTATAATTTCATACCGTAGTGAAAAAAAAACGGGTTGCGCTCCGGGAGTGCCGGCAGAAGTGAAAACTTGAATATTAACGTTGAAATAAATCAATTATTAATTGAATTAATATAACTAAGTTTTTTTCACTATTTCTGCGTCACTTTTTTCATTAATCGATGCACTTTGTTCAATTTCCATTTTTTGAAACACTTTATATACACGAATTTTACGAATACACAGCAGTGTGGCTACTACACAGACGGTCGAGACGGACGCGTCCGCGTCCACCATTACCATCACATCACATCACCATCACCATCACCATCGCCATCGCCATCGCCATCACCAATGCCATCACCATCGCCATCACCATCGACAAAGCCATCGCCATCGCCATCACCGTCACCATCGCCACCACCATCACCATCGCCATCACCATCTCCATCACCATCACCACCACCATCGCCATCGCCATCGCCATCACCATCACCATCCATCCATCCATCCATTATCGTGTCTCACTTGGTTCACTTCGGTTGGCGCCGCCGCCGCCGTAGAAAGAGATGGGGGGGGGAATCTCTCCTGACGGTCACGTGTCCTGACGCGATGCCCTGACGCGAGTTTAACATTTTTTACCCATTACAAAAAGTGTTCAACGCCGCTAAAGAAGTTTTCACTTCAAAAATATGCGGCAAGTGGCTTTAGGTTGGGGTAAACTGTGGGTTCGACTGCAAAAAACCTGTCACTTTATCCAACTGTAATAATCTGACAGGAGAAATTCGTGCAAAAATGATTTCTCAAAAGTCCTTAAAAATTTTAACCGAAAATCCAAATCTAAATTACAAAACCACTGGACTGCGGACAACAAATCTCTAAAAATGTAATAAAAAATTACTTAGTTTGTAAACTTAATTAAATCTCTTATCAAGCTGTATCGAGATAAGGGGAAAGTTGAAATTAAATTACAGTCCCCCGGTTTACGGAGACCTAGTGGAATGGATCTTTCTTTATCTGTGATTAATATGACTTTTTGGGAAGACATTTCTTATTTCGTATAGGTATGTATCGTAAATGCAATTTTCTGGTCCTTTAGTTGGTTTGGTCTTTCTATACAGATCAGGTTCCATTTTAAGATTACGATAAACAGTTCTTTGTTTGACAAAATAATTATGTTCTTTTGTAAAGTATTAGTTATGTGTTAACACAAATATATGCTGAAAATTTAGTGTACTTACTTATAACAAACGTAGGTATACTTAATATAAAGTAGTAACTATATTAATAATGCAGTAACTACGTTTAATAATTCATCAAATCTATCCAATTTTAAAACCCCCACAGGAAAAATGAAGGATAAAATTTTAATAATAAGTCCCAAAAATCTTCACATTCAATCGAACAGAAATCGTGATAATATACTTAATTGAATAATTCCCTAAGACTTTCCTCTAATAATTCCATTAATTCCCCCATCATCCCCCAATTACCCCGGGGGGTGGTAAAAGAATATTCGACAGGATTCTGTCCCGAACTAACTCCGACTCGAATTATGAGTAATCTCGGATATTTAGCTGAGACACTTGGCTGTATGTTACACCGAAGTGTCCAGGAAAGTAGAACTTGATTACTACCAAATTAAAAATTGTATCACTAGTTTTAGTTTCACATACAATTTTAACTTATGGTTGGTATACAATAACTTAATATTATGGTTTTACGTGAGATGTGAGTGAACCTTTCTTTTCTTCTCTTTTTAGGGTCCGTAGCCAAATGGCAAAAAACGGAACCCTTATGGATTCGTCATGTCTGTCTGTCTGTCTGTCCGTCCGTCCGTATGTCACAGCCACTTTTTTCCGAAACTATAAGAACTATACTGTTGAAACTTGGTAAGTAGATGTATTCTGTGAACCGCAGTAAGATTTTCACACAAAAATAGAAAAAAAAACAATAAATTTTGGGGTTCCCCATACTTACAACTGAAACTCCAAAAATTTTTTTTCATCAAACCTGTACGTGTGGGGTATCTATGGATAGGTCTTCAAAAATGATATTGAGGTTTCTAATATCATTTTTTTCTTAACTGAATAGTTTGCGCGAGAGACACTTCCAAAGTGGTAAAATGTGTGTCCCCCCCCCCCCCCTCTAACTTCTAAAATAAGAGAATGATAAAATTAAAAAAAAATATATAATGTACATTACCATGTAAACTTCCACCGAAAATTGGTTTGAACGAGATCTAGTAAGTTGTTTTTTTTTAATACGTCATAAATCAAAAACCGCAATTTACCTTTCACAAAGTTACAACGAACTACAAGAACTTTTATATTATGTTACTTGCTGCTACGGAACCCTTCATGGGCGAGTCCGACTCGCACTTGGCCGGTTTTTGTCTGTACAATTAAGTTTGCTAGTGGCTCATACTGTCGAGATTACAAAACAAAACATTCAAATGCCTCAAAGACATTTAAAAGAAGTATGTTAAGATATGCTTGTATAACCAGATGTATTAATGTAAACGAAGAAAATAGAGTAAGCTTGTAAGGATCGTAGCAGGTGGCGTTCTGCTTACCCTCCTGGTCAGAAGACATATTGTGTTTGTTAAAATGCAAAGAATATTGGTCGAATGGATGCATTAAACACTCTCCTCCTCCTTGCGTCGTATTTCCAAGGCTGGGTGGGTGTCTTGATTACGTCATCGTTTCAAGACGTTCGCCTTGATGAGATTCGTCCACCTACTTTCAGCAACACGCGGCTGTCGAGGCCTTGACGTTTAACAGGAATTGAAAATAAGCTGTAATAAATCGGCTACAGCAATATTTAAGGAATAAACGGTAAACCCCAACTGCGTTTAGCTATGTTCCTGCTTTTTTTTGTATGAATAGGATTAACAACGTCTTTAAACAAAAATATAAGAACGCTGCACCAAGATAAACACATTTCTCTATCTTCATTCCGTTTTGTAAAAGAAATCCAATTTCCGTCGCAAGTCTCCTCCACTTTGGCCAGTTTCTCAGTGATTACAGCGTAGAAGATTATTTTTACAAGAATTCCCTTAGCTCTATAAAATAAGATACTCGTTATGCTTCGGTGTAAGTAGCAGCCAGAACAATACAGTTGAAAGAAGCAACTTAGCAACGACGAATTAAAAACTTTTTGATTTTTTGTCTCTTACACAGCGGACGACAGTTTTTTGTATACTAGTCCTTATATATTGCTGTTCTCCTGGTAGCTATGATTAAAAGTCACCCTTTGTTTAAAGCTGAGAAATACTTTGGTAAAATGTCTTGTAAACGAGTTTTGAGTACTTGGAACTGGAGATTGGAAAGTAATCAAGAAAATTGTTTATTAGAATACATTTTTCATAAATCGAAAATTATCTGGAAATGGTTGAACACGAAACAGGGACCCGTGGCCAAATAATAACAGCCGCACGGGTCAATCGATCAGGTTAAGCTACGCTTGCCGCGGTTGGTCTGTGGATGGGTGACCATCTGTTACATATTGAGACTCTTCCGTGCCTTGGAAAGCATGTTAAAAGCCGTTGGTCTCGGTTGTTATTCGTGGATCTTTGACAGTCGTTACGGGTATTCAGAAGCCCGACAGTCTGACAATCAGTCTTACCGAGGCATACTATTGAATAACCCAGTAACTGGATTGTGGAAAATTTAGATAGGCAGTCGCTCCTTGTAAAATACTGGTATTCAGCTGTAGCCGGTTAGACTGGAAGCCGACCCCAACATGGATGGGAAAAGGCAAGGCATCTGCCTATCCTTTTCCCATCCATGTTGGCCTCACATTTTCCCATGATAGTTGAACATGAAACTCAAAGAGCCATTACCAGGAACCACCTAAAAGCTTCGTACACCTATTCTATTTTGGTAAATCCATTTGCCTTTTCTTAGTTTCTAGTTACCACTCGGCAAAATTTCATGAAAATGGAGATTTGTGAATTTTGCGATAGCCGATACAAAGACGAAATCAAAATCCATTGGTACATTTGATTGAGTACTGGTTAGCTGCACCGTTGTAAGTCTTGACACAGAACCCGCAGGCAGGCTGGAAAGTTTGACTTTGACTATTCGTATACCTATATGTATAATTAGCATAGTTTCACAATATTTTACTCGTTGACATTTACCGACCATGTAGGTTATCTATATAGTTACCCCCTTATTCATAAAACTAATCAAACCTATTTTAGTTATAATGGGGTTTGTCTCTTTCTTACACACAGAAATGACAACGTGACAGATAAAGACAAACGTTCTATAAACCTATTTTAGCTAAAATAGAGATAAAATAGGATTATGAATAAGGGGGTTAGCCTGTAGGAATACTTTTAAACATATTTACATAATATAAGCTAACATATAAACTATAATAATATTTATATGAACAAATAAACAAAATAATCATAGGGCATCAAAGAATTCGTCCGCATCGCTGTCAACAGGAACAGTGCCCAAAAGACTGGTAGCATTGCCACTTTATATTGCAATGCTAATTCTTTGGCCAAGAAATAGGCCAGCCCTTTGGTCACGTGAAGAGTCGACTAGTTTATAGTTAGTTAGTTTATAGTTATAGTTTTACGCAGAAGCATTGGTCCATGAATCATCTATGATTTCATGGGCACTAAAACTACTCGTATGTAATATATATGTAGGTCTAATTATGGCTAAATACTTGGTCCCATATAAGGAACAACGCTTGAAGACTATATTAAGTCAATTTCCAACCTGGAATAGTTTCTTGTGGACCGAAATTCAATTAGCTACACATTTACCTTAACTGGTCTTAGAAGCTAAAAAAGCTAGTCTTAGCTAGGTGATAGGGATATTAGCATGCCTAGAACGTGCCTAGTATACCTGAAGTGGTCCTTAAGGAGATAAGCCCTAATCCATAGCCTTAATTTCTCCCAGATCAGCATGAAAATGTACCCTTAAAAAGTTATCCACATCAATATGCCGATGACGTCACCAAATTACACCTACCCTCATTATGCGAACTGTAATCATGAACATAATAGCATACGTGACGATGGCAACAACTTTGTCCTTGAACAAAAGTCAAGGTAAAATCACTTTTAATGTTGAAGAGTTAGAGTTGAAGCAAGGTGTATAACTTGAGATTGTTTTTCAGGGACATGACATGCAGTACCAATATATCTTGAGCTCTAAGCTTAAACATTGATTATTTGTATATAGGTTAAGTTATATTGGTCAAGTGAATGCGGATCATATAGCTACGAATATACTAAATCATAATAAAACTCGACTTTTATTGTTATGCTGTTTTATCCCGCGGTTTTACTCGTTTCAATCTCAATAAATATTTGGTTTGTTTTACTGTGAACTATGTTCCGTTTAATATCAAAGGTTATTTGTCTTTTATTAGGTACAACGGTGGAAAACCCCCTTTGTTTGAGAAAAACGGTCGAAATAAAATATATTGATGTTCGTTTTGATGTTTTCTGATAGTTTTATTGGTATTAAATTTGACGTATAGGCCGTTTTTATCGCATTGTTAACATGCATATGAGTACATACGTTTATAGATAGGAGGCTTTTTAGAATAACAATAACTGTCAGGTATTTTCTTATTTAGAATGTACTTATTCAGGTACTTATCTACTTAATTTGTAGAGGGTTCATAGCATAAATCAAAGGTCACAGCAGGTTGGCTCGCTCTTTTTAATAGGCTACTGAATGGTGACTGAAATATCAAACAATTTCTACATCGCAAATGTAGTTTTTTTCTTGTTCCTTATCAGGAGTATATCTGGTCACCAATCCATGAAATTTCAAGCTGGCCAAAACCTGAATAACTAGCCTTAAAAAATTTCAACGACAACAGATTCAATTGAACGGGATTTCGAAAACCTTAAGATTTATAACCTCCAGTTCCAGCATCCCGAAAACAAAAACCCTTCACCACTATTACATCCAAAAACAACCAATCACATTGAGGTTCATTTCCAAAATGGCCGACAAAAAACAGACCACTTGCAGTTGGAAGGGGATAAATCACCTCTCTGACACACATTCGGTACATATCTTAGAGCCGGAGTAAAATTCACAATGGACGAGGGATAACCTGACTATAATTCATCCCCTCCCAATATTAGGGGGGATAGGATTTACATACCACATTTCATTCGGCCTACCCATCGGATGGTTGATTTATGCCGCGTCTCCCTTGGTCTTGAGTTGTGTGGTCCAAGTTTTGGGTGACAGCGATTCTTATTGAATGCTGATATTTGCATGCTATTCTGTAAAACTGTATTTTGTAGTGTCGTTTCGTAGTTTCGTACTGTCTTTCTGTCTTTTGTTGTGAACAAAAGATTTAAGCACCAATTATTTCACTGTATAAGACTACGGATTGCAAAGCTTGCTTTTAGCAATATTACATTTAACAATACTAACACATGTAAAATACTGATACTTAGCTGCATCCTGTTACACTGGAAGTCGGGAAAGACTTCCCGATATTAATCGCTGCCGTCACTTTCAAACATGCGGGCAAGAACTGGACTTACCCTAATCATCTACACGCAGTGAGCAACTGGGATAAATATCTGTCAGAAAAAAGCCCAGTGCATAGCATTATCAGCCTAAAACGTTCCCAGTACTGGGAAACAGGCCTCCTCTCTGTGAGAGAGAGTGAACCGTAATCCACCACGAAGGCCCAGTACGGGTTCATGGATGCCAGTGCGGATTGATAGATTAGATGCTTATAAAATTGCACTGCAGTGAAAACATTATAGGGTTGTATTATTACTATTAACAATTGGTCCTTACATCCGCTGCCTCTTACAACTGCCACCACGAATGACTCCCGACATTTGCGGTAGACCGGCGAATAAATTTTATTTTTTCTCGCCGCGCGACGCGCTGTTCGATTGTGGTCTGATTTATGTCATATCAGATGGATTTGTAATTGGACGATGCGCTCACGTTTACCTTCCTTTTTGTGGAAGAGGTGATTTACAAGGCGTGGATTTTATGTACCATTTGAATATGCTTGTTGAGCATATTTATATTAGAAAGTTTTTACTACCTATTAAAGTCAAACTCAAAGCAATTATTTCAATTAAACCAATTCTAGGATATAAACAAATGTGTACTCTATGACTCTAAATCTTCTAGCCTTACAATATTTATTAAATAGACAAAAAACACACATACAGAAATCACATCATCAAAAAAATCCTTATACATTACTTCGCGTGACAACGTATAACGGAAACCTTACGTAATTAATTTATAATTAATGAATTGCTCATTAATAAAATATCCGAGGTGCTATCGCTGTTACCGAGCAATTTAAATACTTTCACGTCATACTGTTCGCGTTCAAACACGTTTTTCGTTGTTGGGTTATGAAAATGAGGTGACTAAGTGGTGGATTTGTTAAAGATATCAAGAAAACTTCGCATGTGCTAAGGTGGTAGAAAAATATTTATGTAAATTGTTATAATTGTAGCTCGAAGTTAGCGATTTGATTTCAAAGTCTAGGCTTCTAGATTTTTCTGTGCAATAAACAATGCTTACGTTAACACCATTTTAGAATACATAAATCTTTTGAAAATAGAGGATTATTCATAATCCAGTACAAAATATACGTATCTTTGTTAACTAGGATATTAATTATTCATGGCAGAATAAAGGAGCTAACCTTATATGTAAACCAGTTTATCATTAAGGGATTTATTTTATAGATGTTTCTTCAAGTTATGTTATAATTAACGTTGTTTTTGAAATACTTCCATGCCACTTGAAAAATAAATAGGTGATTACGACACACGACTTATTTTTTTTTTGTTAACCTATTTTGTCCCACTGCAGGGCAATGGACTCCCCCACTTTAAGGTAACTCCCCCCCTTTTAAGGTAAACAATCTAGGTTCGTCAATAGTAATAGTAAATCGTCCATTAAGTCTTAGTCACTACCCAAACATCATCTTAGTCAATACACAAACAATAATTCAACCTGCCAACCGTCTGGTACATTTGACCAGAATCCAAATTCCTACACAGCATCCCTTACACTAGGGGTGTGCAATAACTCACATTTTCACCCCCACGACTAAACGCCATGAGCCTTGCATAAATTATAACTGTCTCCTATGATGGGTTTAAGTAGTTGGAGTTTGGGTAGTTTTGCCTGTAACGTTGTAGAGGGAAATCTATGAATTTTGTTGGCCGTGGTAGATTTTAAGTGAGCTGTTGGTATGTAGTTCTTGTAAGAAAATTAAGTCTTCATTAAAGCTGCTTGGAGTCTTAGAAGGCTTATTAAGTCTAGACCTGCGTCCTTCAGTTTAATTATGAATCTTTTCTTTGATTATAAAGGTAATATTTTTGTGTCTGCTTTTTCTTTCTTTTTAATATATCGCACACCTAGATCTAAAGAGAGCTAACTCTAAAATGTAAATATTTGGAGCATGCATACTATCGAGTTCCTTAACTCACTACCTAGCGACCAACAAAACAGATGCAAAAACTTATAACATCATTGTTCTATCTGCATTTAAAAAGTATTGATCAATACAGCAAACTCCTGTAGTGCACAGGGAGATGGTAATCAGTTTTTCAACTTTTCTGAAAAAAGTGTTTTTTTGAGTTAATCGCTGTTTAGATCTAGGTGTGCGATATCACGGTTACTAGGTGGCCTAACATCAGTTCTAAGGCCAGGCCTAAGTCTGTTCACTCACATCAAAGTTCCCAACTTGAGTGACGACATTTTAATGCATTCACCAACACTAGCGGTAGAAATACGCTGGATGCAAGAAGCACAGAACCGGTCGAAGTGGAGATGCTTGAGGGAGGCCTATGTCCAGCAGTAGACGTCTTTCGGCTGAAGTAATGATGATGATGACCAATACTGGACACTACTGGGCAGTCAACAATGCTACTAATTTGCTTACTCATTTTACCTTGGCATGAACAATTCTCATAAAATCTGTGACTAATAGGTACTAACGGTTCCTGTTAAAGCATTTATCCTGAAAATACTAGCCACCTTCTCTTCGAACATTACTGTGTTCTGGGGTAAAGGACTCGCGCACACAGTGCAAGAAATTTCATGAAGCTTTTAAACTGGTAACAAGAAACCGTTACTATTTTCCTCCAAATTACCGCCATGTTTTCTACGCCAAAATGCTCAAAAAACATACTCGTAACATCAAGCCTGTTTTCTCCGAGAGGTTATTCAGATGTGTACTTATAGTACACCCACACCTTCGCTGATTATGTTTACATGATCAGCCTATAATGTTCCCACTGCTGGGACACAGGCCTCCTCTCGGTAAGAAGGAGCGGGCATTACCACCCAGGCCCAGTGCGGGTTGGCAGATGTCACGTGTCTCCGAATTTTTGGTTGTAGAACATGTCGATTTCAACAAGATGTTTTCCTTCACCATTTTGAGAGCAGTGGTGATGAAATAATTTACACAAAGTATAGCGCCTTAGCGCCTTAGCGCCCTCTCACAGAGAGGAGGCCTTTGTCCCAATAGTGGGAACATTATAGGCTGAATATGCTTATAGCGCCTTCTGTGTTCGAACCTACGGCGCGGGCCACATAGAAGGGGCGTGAGATGAGAACGGGACGCAGATTCACGTATCTTCATTATTCGCCAAACAAAATGTACGCGTCGATTTTCCATCTGTATACTAATTGCCGCGTCTGCGCCCCGTCCGCGTCTCAGGCCCTTCCTGTGTGGCTCGCGCCTACGACTTACAACTCGGTAAGTCGCGGCCGGCACTGGGCCACCATTGCTCAGTCACAGTTATGTTTAAGTCCCATTTAATAGGTGCTAGCCTAGTGCTATCTATCAACCGGGTCCAAATCCAGACTTTGGGCTGCTACCGAGAAATTCTTGATGGAAAATCGCATTAATACTTTGTCCGATCTGGGAGTAGAACCCAGAGCCTCATGCTCAGCAGTACCGCTTGCAACCTAAGACCAGTGAGACAGTTTGCCCAAAAAACTGTTACAAAAACCAGGTGCCCCAAAATTTTTTCTCTCCTAAGTCGTGAAGATAGAGCGACCTCATTGTCATATTTGTTCAGACCTGTTTGCACCGGGGGAGCGCAATTCTTAAAGAGATAATCCTTGAATAAAGCCTCTTATTTATATTGGTGGGCTTTGAAACAAGCGGCGGGTTTGTGTCGGGGTGAAAGTTTGGAGTTGCTAGTTTGCCGGGTGGCTGACAAATGCAAAGATTTTGGTTTTGAGGGTGGGAAGTCAAGTGTTTTTATTGTTTAATTTCTGGTACATTAAATTGAGGTCTTTGTTTATCCTGTCAAGGCTTATTGCTGGTTATGGTACCGCTATTAATAGGTCACTAAACAACATAACACCATGCCTATATTCTCCGGAGAGCTAGGCAGAGATGTACCTATAGAACCTACGTTTCGTTAGTTATCTTTAAGGGTTATGTATTCGGGGGCTAGCCTATTTCCATAAACCGGGCACAAAGGCAGATTCCGGATTGCCACTGAGATTTTATCATTTAGGACTAGCTGTTTTTCATTGACCAGAAAGAAAGATCATAGGGCCCACACTTTTGCTAATCAAAATAAACTTCTATGTAATATTTCTTTGCTAGTAAATACACGTGGCATGTTTTTTGACGAAAACACACTTACTATTATTACTCTACACCGTTTCTTTCTTACTAATTCCTTTCAATTACAACAATAAGACACAATTCACGTCTAGCGTAGGCGTTCGTCGAACGTTTACGTTTTGCGCACAATCGCGACGTAAATGCAGTTATCACGCAATATTAGTTTCGATACTATCATATCTAAAACCAACGTTATATGCGAAGACACCAATCTTGGTAGAATGGTGATCACAAAATACTGTTATGTACCTACAAAAAGTGGAGACACGACCCTGATATAGCCATACCTTCGCACGCCACACAATTTCTAATCATTCTAAATATTAAATCCTCTTCCAAAATATTCCCGCCAATTTAGAGCCCTCCACTCCAGTCTAATCTCGACAGACAGCGCGTGATAAGTGCCCGCTGGCAAATCCTTAAAAATTACGACACCGTGTCCTCGCACAGCGGTTTTGTCATATTAGTGTAGTGCCGCGGCGATATATTTTGGCTTACACAGAATTTTGTTGGAAAACCAAGCGTTCATTAGGAGGATTTTTTGGAGAGATTGTTCACGAAAAAAATGGTGAAGTGATGTATTTTTTTAGGTTATGCGAAGGCTCGCTACGACACATTTTGATGTCTGTTACTGTTTTTGTATTCTTGAGGTTTGTTAAAGTATGTAGTTAAGAATGCCTTCAATGTACATATATCCAACTTCTTTTTAAATATTATCTGATAAGTGTTTTCTTCACGATCACATTTTTTTGGTCCTAAGTTTTAATATAGACGAAAAGTGAGGCATGTGAGCTAAGAGAAAACAACTAGAGACCAAAAAATACGCCTACCTAGTCCCTCCGAGACCCAGACGGGTCAGACAGGTTTAATAACCGTAGGTACATAACGGTTTATTAGGTTTACGTGTTAGGAGTCGAACCTATCGGCACAAAATGAAATTGGTCCTCTAATTTTAGTACACACTTAAATTGACAATTAAGATCTTTATGGAAGTAATTAGGGCTTTATGAAGGCATTTATTTTTATTGGTCCTTAGGTACTTACACGTTTTAAAAACGGCAAAGGCTAATTTGTTGGTTAATTTGACCCAAACCGATTAATCTGTCAAACGCCGCTAATGAGACACGATTGATTTTCTATTGTTTCGTCGCCGATCGGTGAACCGCGAAGCTTGACCGGTGAAAGAGCAGCAGGAGAGCAGTGGTGGCCCAGTGGTAATGGCCGCGACTTACGAATTGAAGGTCGTGGGTTCGAACCCAGACAGGCGATTTACTTTGTGTAAATTAATTCATCATCACTGCTCTCAAAACGGCGAAGGAAGACATCGTGAGGAAACCGGCATGTCTTAGAACCAAAAACTCGAAGACATGTGACATCTACCAACCCGCACTGGGCCCGCGTGGTGGATTACGGCCCACTCCCTCTCACGGAGAGGAAGCCTGTGTCCCAGCAGTGGGAACATTATAGGCTGATTATGCTTTGCTTAACAGTTTAAAAGCTATCGCAAGTGGTATTAAGCCTGCTTCTTAACATCAGTCTAGGACTCTTAGGAACTGAGCAAAAAGAAAAACAATGCTAGTAGGCGATACGATGCGACGGGGTGGCTTCGTGGAATAAGAAGTTTTACGCAGACGAAGTCACGGGCAGAAGCTAGTTAAACTTATAATAAAGAAATCTCAATGTTTAATTTGTCAAGTCGTAGAAACCGGGAGAAGCAGGGGCCGGTCACTAGACCACACTAATATTATAAATGCGAAAGTGTGTCTGTCTGTCTGTCAGTTACCTCTTCACGCTTAAACCGCTGAACCGATAAACTTTCTAAACTGCAGTCTCATGTTTAACTAAACCGCAAACCTCCAACTTTACCTTAAGCAAAAACAACCAAAGAATGATAATATTTATCGTTATTCCCAGTAATGCTTTAAGAAAATAAAATTTTAAGCTAATACCGTTTATTGGCGAAGTTTCCCCGAGCTTAGCCGGATTATCCTTTATTCCTATTTTTATCTGGGCTTTGGGCCAACAATCGCGTTTTGTATATCACTCGTGTATTTTTCTGCCTCTTACACTTAGGAGTTCACAATGGATTTAGATTGTGAGTAGCCTGCTTATTGTTGTGGAATGATTTTATTTCTTGGTAGGTTTGGACATGTAAAAGGATTAAGAATGAAAAGTCCATTGTGGATTATTAGTATCGATCAATCAATGATACACAAGTCCTTGAACGTGGATTTTTTTTTATCAGTAAAAAAAAACTAATATTTATTACAGTGAGCTGGACTCCTTTAATATTGGTCCTTGGCAGCTCTGGACAGAGGTGGAATGCGTGTAAGGCGGGCCTTTGCCCAGCAGTGGGACATCAACTGTTAAAAAAAAATATACAATTACATCAAAGATTTTTTTTTCCAAATCAAAGTACCTACCTATACCTAAAGAAGTGTGTTTTATTTATGAACAGTATGCTTATATACAATATTTTTGACTATACTATTAACTATTTACCTAAGTATAACATGTAAAGTCAGTACCTACACTACCTTCTGGCTTAATTATTTCAAAAGTACCATATGTTTTTATTAAGAAAGAATTCAATCATCCAAAACATTTTAAAATACAGAGAATTGGGTTATTCCAACCCTTAATAAAGGCTATAGATAAATGAAATTCTACTGCGTATTTCAAAACAGTCACGGGACGTTGCAACAAACACTCATGAAAAATGACACATATATTTTTTATTTCCCAAATCCACAAGGACATTTATGTCCATCCAATCATGGGGATTGGACCACAGCACCCTCGGGCCGAAGGACCGGAAGGATATGACGTCATCAATCATAATTCCGGGAGGATATGAGCGGGCAATTTAGATAATGCCCACAACTGAAGATTGGGAGCCGTTAATTTGAATTTCAGCTGATTTAAATTGGAGTTTGATAACTCTTTATGTGAATGAGATAATTTACCAAATCACACTAATATTATAAAGCCGAAAGTTTGTGAGTGTATGTTTATATGTTTGTTACTTCTTCACGCTCAAACGGCTGGACCAATTTTGATGAAATTTTGTATGGAGGTAGGTGACACCCTGGTTTAACATTTAAGCTAATTTTTACCCCGATATTCCCACGCGATCTACACTTATGCGGGTGAAACCGCGGGGCGCTGCTAGTTTGATTTAATTATAGAAACATTTTACTTTAGTTTCTTAATCAGCTTTCTGAGTGACTAATATTTTTACCTCAGCAGACGAGAGATAGTAGGTACCAAATTTCTTGCAAAAATCTTATTTATGAAAACTACCAACCAGGCCAGTCTGGGTTTGATTTCCAGGAATGTTTCAGTAATTTCGTTCATTCGGATGATAACAATAGCCAATTACAGTTTGGTTTTTGATCTCGTTAGTAACATGATCTGGTCCCGGATATTCTCCAGTTTTGTTCTGTTAGATGGGGAAATGTACGTGTCCTCTACCTATCTTCACTGAATACAATCGTGGTGTTATGTTAGTATGGCTGACCAACATCATCATCATCTGCCTAGCCTTTTCCCAACTATGTTAGGGTTGGCTTCCCAGTCTAACCTGATGCAGCTGAATACCAGTATTTTACATGGAGCGATTGCCTATCTGACCTCCACAACCCAGTTACTAGGTAATACGAGACCCCTTGGTAAGATACGAGAATACTTAATATTATAAATGTGAAGGTATAGCTATCTGTCTGTTTCTTTTTCACACCCTAACAGCTGAACTAATTTCGATATTTGGCACACGGATAGACCAGGATAATTTATATTTATTTATTTGCTAACATGTAAAACACTGTTTAGTAGGCATGTATTCAAATTTCATGACACAGTATTAAAACATGTACCCTGTTAGGGCACTGCAACTTTCATATATCCAGTTACATAGTATTGTAATATTGATTCTTATTATTACAATTTACATTATACTAAACATTAAAAATTAAACATAATTACAAAAATTTATTACATATTATTTTAAAATTAATCATTAGGTAGGTACTATCAATTTATTCATTCATTTTAGTCCTATAGGTAAATTAGTATAGTCATTTATTATTTCACATTTACGTCAAGCATATTATTACAAGGTCGATCGATTCACAATTTGTATATCCCGGTAGCACGTTCCCATTGATTAATTTCCGAACACTACGCGGGCGAAGCCGCGGCCAAAAGCTAGTTTAGTATATTTTCAATCATATAATATTCTCTGCGTCAGCACCACAGCGGTCAGTAACGTAAAGAATGTCACGTTCAGCAGCACCAGTAAAATGTTTACGACCTCACACTCATTTGAGGAATCCGGCGCGGGGCGTAATGAAACGCGGAACTGAAATGAGTTTGTGGAATATTTGAATATGTGGGTAGTTATACTTTTCATATAATATACAGGCTTATTTTTTTATCACCATCCAAATTTTTACAGGGTGAAATCACGAAAAAAAAATCAGCTGTTTCATACAAAAGTTCAATACCTACTTGACCAAAATGTATGAAACAGCTGATTTTTTAAAGTTAAACTTCTTTACGCACGCTTGACTTGGGGAGTAAGCTGGCGAACGCGTTACGAAAAGTGTGATCGGGCGAGGCGAACGGGAGTTGAGTGGGGGATATAAGAAAGAGAAAGCAGTGCGCGCGCACATTTTCTTTCTCTCTTCTTCTCATAGCCAAATACGTTTGAAGTTTCACTTCAGTCGTGTGGTCATAGGCACACTCGGTTTTTTTCGTGATTTCAGAGTTGGTCCCATAGTGAAAGTTGTTCATATTCATGGGTAGAACACCCTGTAAAAATTTGGATGGTGATAAAAAAATAAGCCTGTATAGAGTGGCAAAAAGTCAGATGGTCCTGCTGGCAAAAGTAGCTATGACCATTACCACAACAATACATTAGGTTAAGGGTAGTTCTTCAGGCACAAAATTTTCGATGTCTATGGGTATATTTCTGTAACCAACTAACAAAACGGCACGTAAATTTTTTTTTGTACAGTTTAGCTTTATGCCTTACTAGGACAAATGATATTTTTTAAATACTTGCTGTCTAGGTACAAAATAAAAATATTTGAAGTGTGTTCTTCTGATTCATATAACGCGTCCGTTAGCCATTTTCCGGTACAAAATGGTCGATGTCGCATTTTCCCTTTGATACATCAATATAAATTATAATTATATCGAAAGGAAATGAGTTGTCCTCTTACAAAAAAAATGTGTATTGGTTATAACTACGTTATTTTGTTTATAAATAAGTAAATAAGGAATGTCCGGCGTATAATACTGATTAATGTGGCGTAAGCTTCACTTGACCGTACTTGGTCAGGTAATAATAATGAGAGTCTGGCTTCCCGCGTGGGGGGAAGCCAGTCGTGCAACGGACGAGCTAGAAGGTGGACCTGCGGCTGGTTGGCTTAGATCCCGGTGTTACGAAGGAAAATATCTGATTCACCTGTGTTTGGTTCAGGTGGCATTATGATTACAATGCCTACTTTATAAAATTTATTTTATTGTTTTAAAACTTCAATCTGTGTTTCGTGTGATGTTTTTAGGTTATGGAATCGTGTAGAAAAATAACAATAATGAAGTCTGTATGTATGATGAGTTATGCATGATTGTAGGCAAAAATCTGATTCAACTGTGCCTGATTCGTATGGTCAAAACCCCCATATGACTAATGAAATAAATTCGATTTCCCCTTTCCAGCACGAAAGGAGTGCTTTTGTTGCATTATAATGTCCAATGTTTGACCGTGTACAAGTCAGTAGTTCTAGTCTTATTTATTATCATTTATTTAGCTTTAACCTTTTGAATAATTAAAAAGTGACAGGAGTATAAAACTGTTCTAAATATGACACTTTTGATGTGTCTTAGTCTTAGTTAAGAATAAATAATTATTGTTTAGAATTATCAATCAAAATTAACGGTGTATTTATTACTTTTTATTTCTGTTTCTGATTCATCTGGGCACAAAATATTCGAACGTCGATATCTTGAAAACTACTTTATAAAAACGAGCCCCTCATACAAACATATGTTCTTTGGTATGTCTATTTTCATATGAGCATGCGTTACAGAGCTGAAAGTGAAATTAAATTTTGGCCATATGGATCAGTCGAAGAATCAAATTTCGAAGAACTACCCTTAACTGATGCGTTGCTTACTTAGTTTAAATTATAAAACAATGTTTCATGAATTTTGGCGAACAAACATGGTCCTTGTGATAAAATGTAACTAAGGTCATGTAGACACCCTTACTAAGGATTTATCGGATATTTTGCCATCTATCATCATCATCATCTGCCTAGCCTTTTCCCAATTATGTTGGGGTCGGCTTCCAGTGTAACCAGATGCAGCTGAATACCAGTATTAAAGTTGATTTGATTTCAGATTTTGCCATGCATTAAAAGTTAAATTCTTAAGTAATGCCTTGTCATAAATCTCAATTTTTAAATGCAAGTTTTCATACTTATATCCACTAAACATAGCATAACACCCCGCCTGTATGCCCTGAAGGGTTAGGCAGAGAGGTATCTATAGTACAGTCACCAAAGGAGATAAATAACCAGGGTCTTCGGATATACTTGAAGTTTAGTAAGAAACCGATGGATGTTTTTGAATGAAACCTTCTGCTTCCATTCATGAACTGGGTCACCTTTGTTCTCTTTATCATTATGCGATTAGAAGATAGTTTTAACTTAATTAATTAATTAACTCTTTGTTTCGTATTAATTAAATTAAATTTTATTCGAAAACAGCTATCGGTTTCTTACTAAACTTCAACTATATCCGACGACCCTGGTTGCTTATCTCCTTTGGTGACCCTACACCCAAATTCCGACAGTTCTGTTATATCCACTCAAAACCATGCTATTTTAATTAAACCATGTTTTATAACTAAGCCTGTATCTAGGATACAGGCCTTAAAGACAAAGTTTATGTCTCAAAGCATACCTACCTAGCACCTCTAAAATGCATCAGCTGGTTCGTAAACCATTTTGAATATAGCGGTGCAAACTTGCACTATCTCATTACCATGGTTTATTGCCAGTTTTATGGGCCGCATAAATAAACCCCGTCTAGGAAGGTGCCTGAGGTATCACCCTCAATGTTTGTATACTTATGGGAAATGTTATGGTGGCAGACATTTTTATGATGACGTTTCTGTTTTTTGGGTTATGGTACCTATCAGTGTATATGGTATATATTATGTAGGCATACACAAGTTGCACATTGCACAAAAAGGTTTTAAATAAGCCTGTGTTTTTGATTGACAATGATCATATTGTATCTACACAAAAATGATAACGACTGCTGTTCATTTGGAACCAATACATTTTGTAACTAATTGGCGTATTCTATTTATTGCAAGAAATATTTTCTTGTTCCTTCTCTAAATCTACTGCTTTTATTAATTTATTAAAGTATAACAACATGCTTTTTTAATACTAATTAGTTAATAGGGAAGTAGAATACTTTTCCAGGAAAATATTTTGGTAAATTATTCGACGTGTCATGCATAAGGCTCCCCTAAAATGACATGACATAACGAGCATGTACAGAAATATCATAACCATTTGTTAATAAATAACAATTTATGTAACATGCTGACTGACAGGTCACCACAAATCAAAACTAACCTACATATTTAACTGCATTCTATTTTAGTTTCCCAAACCTAACACTCAATTACCAACTTTATCACCCCTAATAACAGAGTTTGAATTAATAAAGCAAATACGCTCACGTAAACCTAAAACATTCCATTCAAAATTAAACCTTCTACCTTTAATCATAGTGTAGAGATTTCCTTGAGGGGTAAGACAATGTCTTCAGTAAGGTTATGGCGTCGTAAAGAGTATCGCCCTTGGCCCCAAAACTACTTGATTTTATATTTCCATAAGGGATGATATGTTCCCTTTATGGTGCATGACGATAGCACTCTTTAAGGGAATGTGTTATGAAGGGAAGGAATTTGTCATTTGAGCCCATATCTTATGATGGGTGGCAGAGTTGTCAAGATAAGAGACGTGAGTTATATATGAGGAAGAAAAGTCGTGAGGAATGTTATGATGATGAATGTGGATGAAAAAAGGAACAATTGATGACTGAGATTAATGGACGAAGACATGCTGCGAGAACACAAATTAATTGGGATTAGGACAGGATTATCATGATGAAGGCTTGAATTATGAAAGAAAGAAATACCAGTAAAGTTGAGGCAGCATTGAATTAAAAAGAATTGCTTATAAAAGCCTGTAACATTAACTCACTGCAAAGGAAAGGCCCCTGCTCATACAAAGACAGAACAAGGATTGACTAACACTCTTCCGCTTTTCTCGTGTTGGTACGAGGTATGTGCGAAAAGCATAATTATATTGCATGTTGTACGAAGATTTGTCAGTAAGGTTGCCGGCTACCTGACTAGTTGCGTCGGACGACGTATTGTCACTGGTCAAGACCCTTTTCAATTCCCAAATCGAATTCTAATCTCTGTACCAATGTCTAAGTTACTTACATTTTGCATACTGGTTGTCGCTTCATTCTTCATGTCTGTGTTGAGATGACATTGAGACTTCCTTTTAAACATTTTTTTTGTAATACGAGAATTGACCTTCTAGTTTCTTCCTTAAATTTTTCTTTCTTCTCTATGAGATCTTAAAAGACAACAGCGATCATGCTAGGCTTAACTTTAGTCAATGTGAAATTAATGAGCCATAAAGTAAGATTACATTGAATAGATAGCTCCATCTCAAAACAATGCTACCAACATCCCACCCTTAAGCAAAGTCGATTCGGTTAACCGTTTATGAGCAGCTCAACGTTTATATAGCTTAAATATTTCATGCTATATGCAAGCATGAAGCTCAATTTAGTACGTCATAAAGTGAGTCATGTCTCACAGTGTTGTGGGTGTGTGAGTTATTTATATGTGTGGGTAGTTGTGTATTCAGGTCTTAAACTGTCAATTTTACCTGGGTATGGTGAGATGACTGGCTAAATATAAGTAGAGGAATTTTTAATCTTGTTTTTTTAATTGTTTCTTCATTTGTGTGTTTTTTTACGTTGTTCTTGCATATAGAAGCAACAAGAATAATGTATCCAGGATTTTGTAATATCTTGATTCAAAAGAGTGTCCATGGAGTTTCTTGCCCGTTCTTCTCTATAGAGATCTACGTTTTGGAATGGGCAACCAGCTTCAACTTTCTAACTGACCGACTATTTAATTTTGACAATTCAAAAGTGCCTGTACATGGTTTGATTGAAATAAATAATAGTAATAATATAATAATAATTTTTTATTCATAAGTTCACATATAAATTACATAAAAGTTACATCATTACAAAGTTACATATTACTATTGTGAAGAAAATATTAAACTATGCCTAAAATAAATCTAGCGTATAACTTATATATATATATTGGTTAAAGGCCTAATGAATACAGTAGCGACCTGCCTGACGTAGGTTTTTTTCAAACCTGTGTTTCAGGCCATCACTTAAGAACGCTGATTGCTTTAGTGCACTATTATGTTACTTTACATAGACTAGCACTGATACATAATAATTATATTTTTAAATAAAAATTGAGTTAACATAAATAAACTTATTGCAGTACTTCTAGCAATTTTTCCGTGTCTGAGTAATTAAATGTCGCTAAGTATTTACTCAACATTTCACTACATTTTTTACAATTTACACTAGGTATATATATTTAGAGACTTGAATGGTTTGAGTTTGAGTTTGAGTATGGAAGACCAAAGAAACGATGGATGGACACACAGTCCAAAGAAAGAGTAAAGAGGGTGGCCACCGAGATGGCGACTAAAAGAAGTAAACGAGAGAATGATGATGAGAATAGTGATATTATGACTGGCTAATGATGTTCCGAAACTATTTGAAAGTAAATCAAGATAACAGACGTTACCTAGAAAGCCGCTAAACTTAATAGGACTGGGCCGGACATGTTTGCCGCATGTCAGATGACAATTGGGCTAAGAGAACCATCGATTGGGTCCCACTAAACGCACGACGCCATCGCGGTAGGCCGAGACGAAGATGGCGGGATGAGCTTGACTCCTACTGTAGGGACTGGCCTGCACTCGCAAAAGACAGAATTGTGAGGAAAAGGAAGAGGGAGGCCTTTGCCTTGCAGTGGAACAATACAGGCTAGTTAGATTAGTAATCTCGCTGACTATCTAACAAGTTCTTCAAGTAACAAAACAGTGGCGCCGATTCCCTTGTTCACAAACTAAACTAAATTTAAGTTCAGTGCATCTTTTTCTTTCTATTTTATTAAGAAAAGGACACAACATAAATATTAGTTTAGTCCTGTCAAATTAGTCAGCGCCTGACATAAATTGACGTATTTTTAGTAGCCAATTTTTTAATCACGTCTAAGTTGTCTATGGAGTATCTTGATTTGATTCATTTTGTGCTCTTGTACTTATTTAAACCTATTCTGGAAATATACAGTTCTATTGCTTAAAATCAACCAGCATTTTATTGTACAAGGACTAAACTAATATTTATGTTCTGTCCTTTTCCTAATGAAATAGAAAGAAAAAAATGCACTGAACTTAATTTTAGTTTAGTTTGTGAACAAGGGAATCGGCGCCATTGGCTACTTCTCTGTAGGTGAAGAAGAAAAACGTCTCACATTGTTTTAATGCAAAGGTATCAAATCTGAGAAAAAAAAGATCATCATCACCACGCTTGCACGGGTTCCGCTCAGGTATTTAGTATCAAGTTCCGCGGCTAGAGCGGAATAGTTGGAGCCATAGTACCGCATAGGTATAGTTTTGTTTGTTGGGCGAAACCTCGAACTCGGTATTCTACCCACAAGGATAGCGAAATCCGCTTTGGTTTCACTTGGTTTTCTCTACCGCAGACGGTAGCGAATACCGCTTAGGTTTGAATAGGCCTTAATCTGTCAAGCTGCGCTAGTGAGACACAATTAATTTTCTATTGTTTAGTGACCAATCGGTCACGCGCGGGGCTTTTCCTCATGATTTAATTCTGGATCGTAAGTGGCGTCAAATAGGTTTTGATAACCACCAAAAGAGTCTCCCGGTCTGCTTTGAAATAACCTACAATCATCAATACATCCACCTAGCCTATGTTATCATTGGTATTTCTTTTAAATTCGGAGCAACCTAATATTGGAGAGCGTATAATTATAGTGGTGTGCGAACACATACAAACTTTATATATATAAAAATGAAACCCGTTTTCCGTTGTCACGACATAACATGAAAACGGCTGGACCGATTTCGTTGAAATTTGGTATAGAGATAGTTTGAGTCCCGGGAAAAGACATAGGATAGTTTTTATCCCGATATTCCCACGGGATCGACATTTACGCGGGTGAAACCGCGGGGCGCAGCTAGTGAAGAATAAATTGATTCTACAACAATAACATTTCTCAAAGGACTCAAAGCCCGCATGCAACCACAAACCACTACTGTGACCACGCTCCCGTAAGGACATAAAAAGAAAATAACAGTAGTTTACCACACATCCCACGTTTTGCAGACATTAAGATTTATTTCTAACGAGAAAAATGCCATAAACCGCCGCCATAGTATAAAAATTCTATGGATCACGGAAATTATTTCCGCTCGTAATATTATTTTAGTGCTTTCCATAAAACTGTGGTGAGCCAATATGTGAGTCGCTATTAATCTGTCTATACGCACTTTTATTTGTTCTGGGGGAAGCAGGAATTTAAGATATGTGGAGGTGCACTTTTGTTATACCTGTTTAAAGAAGACTAGGTGTTGCCTGTTACGTATATAAGAAGTATTAGAATAGTGGCCTTTATCCTTCACCAGGTTCCAGGCTACCTATCTGTCCAAAATAACTATCTGTTCACTAGTTCCTGCGGGAAAAGGTAGCAGACAGACAGATTTACTTTCGCGGTTATCTATATACTAATCTATATTTTCTATCTGTACTAATAATAAAGCTAAAGAGTTTGTTTGTTGCCTACAAACAAACAATCTAAAACTAATCTCTGGAGCAACCAGTCGGATTTGAATAAAACATTTTGTCTTTGATAGTCCAATTCTTGAAAAAGGTTATAGGCTAACATCACGCTAGGACCCTTCGGAGCTGAGCAGAAAGAACGCTAAGCGAAAACGAAGTAAGAGCTCGGGTTATGCGATGCGACGAGGTGGGTTGGGGAACAAAATATTTCTTGAAATTGCAGGCCGAAGCTAGTTTAATGATACGTCTCAAATCCAAATTATTTAATTACTAGACAAACCTATCTCAAAACAGGATGCAATATGCGTAGTGACCGCAATAGGCAAAACGGGCTGGTGACCGCAATCCAATCGTCTCGCCCCGATTACTGTTGTACATCATCGGAAAATAGCACAATACCGGACCGAAAGACCAAAATTTTGCATCCGCCGTGCCTCGGAAAGCACGTTAAGCCGTTGGTCCTACGCCTGATCTTTCTGCAGTCGTTTGGGATTGACTGGCAGAGTGAGAATTACACCATTCAAAGTGTACCTAAGTCTGCACCTATGTTACCACCTCTTATTTTTTTTCATGTTCATTCCATCTTTTTTTTTTTGTAATGTGTTTCATTTCTTTTTTTGATTTTTGTTTTTTTATTTATATCTAACCGTATGCTGCACTGGCTGACGTCATCACAACGCCGGCTGTCGCTGAAAACCAGCGCTGTGGCTCTGTCTCGTATAGGGTCTTAGCATTATGCTGAGCGTTGGCCGTTTTGCATAGATGTGACGCATGTTTTCTTCCTATTTGTTATTTTGTTTTTGTTTGTATTTTTGAAGTGAAAACTTCTTTAGCGGCGTTGCACACTTATTGTAATGGGGAAAAAATGTTAAACTCGCGTCAGGACACGTGACCGTCAGGAGAGATTTCCCACCCCCCCCCCCCTCTTTCTACGGCGGCGCCAACCGAAGTGAACCAAGTGAGACACGATGGATGATGGATGGATGGATGGATGGACTGACGGACGGACGGACGTACGGACGGTGACGGTGACGATGACGGTGAAGGTGACGGTGACGGTGAAGGTGATGGTGACGGTGAAGGTGACGGTGACGGTGACGGTGACGGTGACAGTGACGGTGATGACGGTGACGGTGACGGTGACGGTGACGGTGACGGTGACGGGGACGGGGACGGGGACGGTGACGGGGACGGTGACGGGGACGGTGACGGTGACGGTGATGGTGGACGTGGATGTGGATGGATGGATGGACAGCTGATGGCTCAACCGTCTGTGTAGTAGCCACACTGCTGTGTATTCGTAAAATTCGTGTATGTTTAAAATATGGAAATTAAACAAAGTGCATCGATTAATGAAAAAAGTGACGCAAAAAAAGTGAAAACAAAATAAGTTATATTAATTCAATTCATAATTGATTTATTTCAACGTTAATATTCAAGTTTTCACTTCTGCCGGCACTCCCGGAGTGCAACCCGTCTTTTTTTTTTGATGCGTCATGTTTGCCGAAAATAAATGTATTTTCTTTCTTTATTTCTTTCACTATGGCGCAGACTGTTGAATAATTAGGAGATAATATAAAAGTCCACAATATAAAGAATGAAAAAGAAACATAACTTCACAAGAAACATTCTGACGGCTCAACAAAGATTGCCCTACCAATTCAAACTTCCTTAACCTTGAAAGAAATATCTTTTAATACTGTAAAAACCATAACTGGCGCTAAAGAATGATTCCTACTCTCATATTACAGCTCCTAAAGACATTATAAAGTTCACCAAAGCTCCGCAAATGGACTCCCCGACATACACCTTTTGTAAAAAAAGCATTGTTGCCAACAGTGAATTTAAAATCACCCCGGAAAGGATGGCCTGTAATTGTTCTTTACTTTGCGACGTGAATTTTTTTGTGGAATTGTGGGAATTTTAAATTGTATTTGTAAAATCGCAACTGCGAGATAATATATTTGATTGTAATATTATAATAGTGTTGAGAGCATTATTTAAAATTCTGTATGTGAATAACCATAAAATTCAGGCTATTTTAAACGCAAAGGTAATGCGGATGCTACTTTTTTTTCATCTGAATCGGTATCGGAAATTGAATTTAAAAAAAATACCGGTCAAGTGCGAATCAGACTCACACACCGAGGGTTCCGTTCGTAGGTATGTAAAGTTTTAATTCCCTTGCGAGTGTCAAAATATGCGGCATAAACGGAACATAAACGCCCGTATCTTTTGATTTCGTTGACTTAGAAGATTGATTTTTTTCATTGCTTCAAGGAATTGCAGCCTTGAGTGTTTGATATTACTCGTAATTTCAACTTCATAACTTCACGCGTTCCTGAGAAAAAGGGTTTTGACAGACGGATAGAGAGACGGTTAACGAAGTGATCTTATAAGAGTTTAGTTTTTCCTTTTAAGGTACGGAACTCTAATAAGTCCCAATTGATACAAGTTTGCGCCTGAAATCATGACAATTACGTACAAGGTTAAGAACGCAATATTTAAATGCTACTCTGACTGTCTATTCATTAGTGCAGTTAGGTATAATTCTAGGACCACATATCTCATTTAACCTCGTGATTTTTTAGACAATTGTATTAGTACTCAGGGACGTTACATAAATAAATCAATCATTAACAATAATTATATTTTCAAACTCTGACAGTCAAAAATATAACTGATAAAGAACATTTCAGTTATGTTGACATAATATGCTAAGATAAATAATAAAAGTAATTAAAGTGATTGACCGATTATTCTTTAGGTTCGTCTCTGAATGTGGCAATTATTCCGCCAACTATTGTGCAACATGCGAAGCGAACCACGTTTCCATTATATCACAAGTTATTTTTATTGAACAACTAGCTGCGCCCCGCGGTTTCACCCGCATTAGTCTCGATCCCGTGGGAATATCGGGAAAAAAAGTATCCTATGTCCTTTTCCGGGACTCAAGCTATCTCTATACCAAATTTCATCAAAATTGGTCTAGCCGTTTGAGCGTGAAGAAGTAACAAACATATAAACACACACACTCACAAACTTTCGCCTTTATAATATTAGTGTGATACCCAATCATCCACACAGAACTCTTAAGCTGGCAACCCCGTCTCAATATTACAGCCAATAGTTTTCTTGAACGGCACCGTTCCGCTCCGATGGCGCACGAAATCGCCCGAAGGCTCACGAAGGCGCACGAAAGCACCCGATAATTTCCATCTACTCCATAGGCTTATGTTTTGTTTACATTGTAGCAAAGTGAAATATTTTGGTATGTTTGAGTAAAGTTGTAAATAGTTATTTCTGTAGGAATGTGGGATTATTACTTTGTTATAATGATAGTTCTTCAAGGCATTTGATGGGGTTTGGCTAAGAAGTAACGTAATTGAATTCTTGTGAGACCAACGCGTCATAAAGTATGCTTAGAAGCAGTTCTAACATTTAATAGTAAGACAGAATTATGTCTTTAATCACGACTGTTAATACATGGATATGTGAAGGCAGTTTATTGGTTTTTCAACCAATCAAAATTATGTCACAAGCCACAAACATTCTGTGTACCTATACATACATGTTATGTAGTTATAGAGGTACTCGTATGAGGAACAGGGTGTAAAGTTCACTCATCCCCCATAGAAAAGGGAGGATCCTCCGACCAGACGGATGTTGTGTCTGGCGGGCAACTGCCCGATGATTCATATCGGGCCGTTGTATCTATGCTAGTTGCGCGGTAAACTCTGCTTGCGAGATGCAGGATTTCGGGACGTCAGTATGACGCGTTGTTCGCATGTGGCGCTGTAGATACCGCTACATAGTTATAAGTCCCATCGGACTATGAGAGTGAGTGAAGAGGGAGTGCACATGTGTCTGCGCACAGACTTGTACATTATATCTTCCGCGCCAAAGGCTGGTCTGAGCTAAGATTGGCCACCGTGACCGAAATACGATCTGGAGGACTATATGATATGTAGTTAGGCAAATGTGTACAGAATAGTCAGTTCAAATTCAGAAACAATTACACCTGTCGGATATAAAACACAAAGATGATTGGATAAATTGGTCTTGCATACTGGATTGGAGCAGAATTGCAAACATAGAGAACCTATAATAACTGTCAGTGGTAGGTACTAAATTGCAAAAAGGATATTAAAAAAAAAAAAAAAAACAAAAGACAGTCCCCTAAACGCCCGCTCTTCACCACATGCTAGTGCTTTCGCTGGGAAGAAGAAGTGGCGCAACAAAGTCCCCAGCACTTGTAACGTTTACAGTGCTTATAAAAATAAGCACTAGAACCCTCAAAATATGCTCAAAATTGCCAATTTAAACTGCTGTCAACAGAGGCCTAGTGTACAAATTTGACACTATTAATGAAAAAAGAAAAACATAGGGACACCGTATGTATCCTTTTTATTCATTTTATGAAATATCTTTTTCATTTCTCATACTCGGAAAGTAGTATTTGTTTGATCCAAATAGCGGGTGGAAGACGCTGCTTCCCACCACAGGGCGGGAAAGACTCATAGTAATTACTTCCCTCTTTAGGGTGGGAATGAATTTTAAAAATAGAACTGTAGTCAGCTACGAAATTTTTTACATAAATTAAGAAAAATGCTGCAGTCTTGTGAGTGTATAAACAGCCAGTGTGAATTTAAAAAAAAACCTATTAAGCGGGACAGCCCGCGGCGATGACGCGGTGTGTTCCATATTTAAAATAAAAAAAGTCAATAGTATTATTTGGCGGGATACTAACCCTGTAAGCTGTACCGAAATTCAAAAACATTGCATGTTATTGTTATCAATAAATATTTTAGAAAAACTACTACTTTATACTTTCCTTATATTCGAAATGAAAAGTAGAGTGTTTAACACGGGTGAAAGTCATCAATTCCTACTCGGGCTATATCCGCCCTCGCTGCACTCGGGCGTCTAAATGCCTCGTATTGGAATTGATTCCTTTCGACCCTTGCATAACAATCTACTATTAAATTGGTCCAATATTGGAGGAGGAAATAGGCAAGAGCCAAACCTCTAATTATTACTTTTTACGTAGGCTTCTTCTAAAGCCTCTGCGACCGCATTTCCCTTTAAGTATCAATATGTTGCTTCAGGTTTTCACTAAATTCTTTTGACTGCCAAATTCGCAACCTAACTAACAATTTAAACACCCCACTGAGTGAAAATGTCACGAACATAAACAAAGCCACAAGGCGGGTGATGTAAGCGTTTGTCTGTGGCGCTGTAACAAACTGTGTGCTGAGCTGAATGATGGCACCAGCTAGCGGATTTATGTATTATATGCTTGTGTGGGGGTGGGTAGAGAGTCTAGTAAGGTGATAAGGAGTTTTTGGATGTAGGGTTAAATTAGATTTTTTTCTGTCGGAATCATTCAGTATGCTTTATTTACATAATTTAAAATGCTAACAGCCTTAGAATAAGAATAATAATCTGAACAAGTATATAAAACCGGTCAAGTGCGAGTTGGACTCGAGCACCGAGGGTTCCGTACAGTTTTCGGATTTTTTCCTTTACTTGTGCTACATGATATTTCCAAATTTCATGATTCTAGGTCAACCGAAAGTACCTTATAAATTTTGATTCCCTTGTGTCGAAATATACGTTTTTTGTGGTATAAACGGCCGTATTTATTTTTTAACGTTAACTTAAAAGTTTGATTTTTTTACAGCTTCAAGGGACTGTAAACCTGAGCATATGGTTTTAATTTCAACTCGATACCTCCACGCGTTCCCGAGATAAAGAGTCGTGACAGACAGACAGACGGACGGATAACAAAGTGACCCTATAAGGGGTTCCGTTTTTTCCTTTTGTGGTATGGAATCCTAAAAAGAAGGGAAAATAATCATAGGGCAATAAAAAAAAGACGGGTTGCACTCCGGGAGTGCCGGCAGAAGTGAAAACTTGAATATTAACGTTGAAATAAATCAATTATGAATTGAATTAATATAACTAATTTTTTTTCACTATTTCTGCGTCACTTTTTTCATTAATCGATGCACTTTGTTCAATTTCCATATTTTAAACACTTTATATACACGAATTTTACGAATACACAGCAGTGTGGCTACTAAACAGACGGTCGAGCCATCAGCTGTCCATCCATCCATCCACATCCACGTCCACCATCACCGTCACCGTTACCGTCACCGTCACCGTCCCCGTCCCCGTCCACGTCACCATCCCCGTCCCCGTCCCCGTCACCGTCACCGTCACCGTCACCGTCACCGTCACCGTCACCATCACCGTCGCCGTCGCCTTCACAGTCACCGTCACCGTCACCGTCACCGTCACCGTCACCGTCACCGTCACCATCACCGTCACCGTCACCGTCACCGTCACCGTCACGGTCACCGTCACCGTCACCGTCTTCGTCACCGTCACCGTCATCACCGTCACACCGTCACCGTCACCGTCACCGTCATCACCGTCACACCGTCACCGTCACCGTCACCGTCATCACCGTCATCACCGTCACACCGTCACCGTCACCGTCACCGTCACCGTCATCACCGTCACACCGTCACCGTCACCGTCACCGTCATAACCATCACACCGTCACCGTCACCGTCACCGTCCGTCCATCCATCCATCCATCCATTATCGTGTCTCACTTGGTTCACTTCGGTTGGCGCCGCCGTAGAAAGAGGGTGGGGGGGGGGGAAATCTCTCCTGACGGTCACGTGTCCTGACGCGATATCCTGACGCGAGTTTAACATTTTTTTCCCATTACAAAAAGTGTGCAACGCCGCTAAAGAAGTTTACACTTCAAAAAGTTTAGTTAATACTAGCTATCCACTTTTGTTTTGGAGGCTCATACGTTCGTAGCGCTACAAGAGCTACGCCGTAGCACCGCGCCAACTTGATGTAAAACTATAATACATTTACCCCCTTACTAATAAACGTTGCATAGCGTCTGTATAGTTACACAACGCTTTGTCTTCTTCTTTCGAAAGTCAAATTACTGAAGACTGAAAGAGAGAAATCGGTGTGTAACTATTCATCTGACATAATACGTTTATTAGTGAGGGGGTAAGTAAAGAGAGGCAAATTAATTGTTAATGGTCCACCAACTTATATTGTCCGAAAATTCAAAGCTCAACTGTCATTCTTTGACAGTTGCATTAAATGGCTTTGACACGGTAAAGTGACGTAGGGTGTATTCGCTTGACATTTCATTTCCCTGGCTGTATTATAATATGGTTGTGTGGGGGTGGGCGGAGTTGCAAGTAAGGTGTGAAGGAGTTCATGGATGTACGGATAGGTTTTGTATCAGACAGAGTCAGACTCAAAAATATGTATGTATATATCGACAAGAATGCATTTGATTGTCTACAATCTCTGTTCTATAATACTGTATCATTGTGTAACCACAATTAAGCATTCAATCTATACATACATGTGCAATTATTGTCGACTAGCTGCACCCAGCGGTTTCACCCGCGTAAATGTCGATCCCGTGGGAATATCGGGATAAAAAGTAGCTTAAATGTTAATCCAGGGTGTCACCTACCTCCATACAAAATTTTATCAAAATTGGTCTAGCCGTTTGAGCGCAAAGAAGTAACAAACATATAAACACACACACACACACACTCACAAACTTGCGCCTTTATAATATTAGTGTGATTCATGCATTTTTTTGAGGCGGATTGTATATTGGATTTTAACATTACTTGCAAAACATGGAAATCCAGGCGTGATGTTTTTTTATGAGTCTGCTATGTTGTTCGAAGCTTTCTGCTAGGGGTTTTTTGCTAAAAGCTAGTAGCTAGTGAAAATTGTACTCACAAAAAACACTTTTTCGATTCAAATTAGAAGCGAGCTACGCCGTAGCCGCGTTGTTACGGCGGCAAAAAAAAGTTGATAGTGTTATTTTTTCTTGTCATATACTGCAAGTATCTTCTACTTAAATTCACTCACGGACAGACAAAACAGCCTAAATCACTGGGACTAGAAGCATGAAATTATGCATGCATCCTCTAAATAAATAAAACAAAGTCGGGTTAGTTATACCATTTATAACTCAAGAACGGCTGGACCGGTTTTTATGATCTTTGATTTGTTGGATTTGTCTCCGTCCCGAATAGCAGAATAGCTATTAAAACTTTGGACAAATTTACGATATAGAAAATAATGAAGATAATTAATTTTCTGCTACATTTTTTATGGAACGGTTTACTGATTCTGAAGCGGTACGAAGTTCGCCGGGTCGGCTAGTAGGTTATAAAAGTTTGTAAAGAAATTCACGGCTTGTACATTTTATAAACATACATAAGCACTCGCCATTTTCCCATTAGGGTAGGCAGAAACTACAAAGCTCTGTATTGTTTTACACTTAGGTATTCAACACTAGCTGCACCCCGCGGTTTCACCCGCATAAGTCTCGATCCCGTGGGAATATCGGGATAAAAACTATCCTATGTCCTTTCCCGGGACTCAAACTATCTTTATACCAAATTTCATCTAAATCGGTTCAGTGGTTTAGGCGTGAAAAGGTAACATACAGACAGACAGACAGTGTTACTTTCGAATTTATAATATTAGTATGGATTTCCATAAAAAAATAAATTTAACCAACTTAAGCCTGGTATAATCCCTACTTACCTCCTAAAACATAAGAAGCGTGATAGCCTGCGGCTGCTAACAAACTATGCTGTCAGTCAGAGCGATGCTGCGGTCTGGCGAGCGAGCAGAACACCTGCCCATCCCGGATTTAGCGCCGACATTTTACATTACATTTTGGGAGCCATTTTAGGATTGGTGTAGGAGGCTGTGATTGGTTGGTTAGACAGAATAATTAGGTACAGTCACAAGCACTAATATGAACACCGTGAGTAACTTTTAAAAGTTATTTTCTTCTACTGTACTTATTGATTTTATTTTTATGTTGTTACGGACGATAATTCTAAAGTACTATTATTTTGAACTCCAGGAACATTAAAATCCAAATTTCTGGCTACTCAAAATATTCGTAATGGGCAATAAACCGAATACAACTTGGCCCGACCCGGGAATTGAATACGAGACACCCGTGTTCAGCAGGTCAGTTTGCGATCACTAATAATTTTCATTGTTTTTACCTTTAACAAAACATGTAGTGAATCTGCTTCTAGGTGCTCTGAAATTCACCCTTATTATCATCATTATTGGCAATCTCGTTCCACCCAAGGGGCTTTAGACAGCATAGGTTTTCTCCCTTTTGTGACATCATCATTTCGGCCGAGACTCGTCCACTGCTGGACATAGGCAAAGCCAAACACCTCCACTTCGACCGGTTTTGTGCTTCTCGCATCCAACGAGTTCCTGCGGCTTTCACCAGGTCGTCGGTCCTCCTTGTGGGAGGCTTTCCAACGCTACGTCTTCTGGTACGCGGTCGCAACTCCAGAACCTTTCGGCCCCATCGGCCATCTGTTCTGCGAGCAATGTGCCCTGCCCACTGCCAGTTAAGTTTAGCAATTCTTCGGGCTATGTCGGTTACCTTGGTTCTCCCGCGGATCTCTTCATATTTGATTCAATTACGCAGGGAAATTCCAAACATAGCCCTCTCTAAATAAGGCCCCACGTTTCACTTGCCACTTTTGTGACATACTGCCATGGAAAAAAACCTCCCACAATATTAACCCGCTGCACTACAACGTCACAGTATAAAAAACTCGTTGGAAGTCCATCGAGAGTACATTAAAGTAGTTAATGGTTACCATTATCAGTTGCTCGTAACTGCTGGTTAAACAATAAACTGTGGTTAAAACTAACGGGAGGTTAGTGCGTTGTTATGAAAGTTGTTTTTATTGAAGAGTAAAATGGATTAGTTTTATGTTAGGGAAATGAGTTGCCTGTGGGAGCCATTAGAGTTGCCTGGTTGTTATAAAATTGTGCAATACCAATTTGAAAGTTTTCAGTTTGTGTTCAAGTGTACTTAAATAAAACAAAAACCGTGTGGGGTTGGGTAACTCCCAGCAGGAACGAGGTTCGAAATGAAAGTTTAAGATGGTGGCTGCGAAAATTTTAAAAAGACGAATTTGTAAAAAATTTGCAACCGCCATAACGGATTATCATTTTAACCTCAATATCGGCTTTAGCACCCTCGAAAAGTATGAAAACGACACCCATGATGAAAAATTTTCATAATTTTTGGCATAACGCGTTTTCGTTACGTGAAGATTTCTACCAGTTTACTACCACCGCAAGCTGCGTTAAAGAACTTCGTTCCAAAATAGCCACATAATAGTTATCAATCAACATATCATGTCTCAATCAATTAAACCCTAAAATGGAATTCAATACTGAATTACAAAAAATCGGAAATAACGCCGCCATCTTGTTTTGCCAATACAATTTCTGTGAAAATTTCACAAACGTTTACCATCAGCGCCCCCTATTAATATCATTCAGGTGCCAAGAGATACTTGTAGCATTATAAAAAAAATATTTTTCCCATAACCTAACCCACAGACCTAGCCACTATAAAAGTCTAGAAAATACCTTCAGTCTAGACATTAGCTTCCCACTAATGAATATTGGCTATACCCACTCTATTACCATAAACAAGCTCATCCCCGTAAAAGCACCATAAACTAACTATCTTTAACTTTTAAAATATACCGACTTCAAAAGAAAGTAAGTTTCGTGTTTATGAGTTCAGGTTTTTAATAAAGTTTTAAAAAGAATGTTATGTACGTATTAAAAAATGAAGTAAACTAGTCAAGGTATTTCTTACTTATTTTTTCTTTAAAAGTTTATTAGTCTCCATGCTTGAAGCTACATCCAAAGTCATCATCATCATCTGCCTAGCCTTTTCCCAACGACTTTTGGGGCCGGTTTCCACTCTAACCGGATGCAAGTGAAAACCAGTATTTTACGTACATCGAATGCCTATCTGACCTCCACAACCCAATTATTGGGTAACACGAGACCCCTTGATAAGACTAGTTGTCAGTTTTTCGAGCTTCTAACGACCTGTAACGACTGTCAAATATCCATGAATGACAGTCAGGACCAACATCTTAACGTGCTTTCTGAGGGACGGAGGAGTTTCGGTATGTAAAGATGGTCACCCATCCACGGACCGATCGCGGCAAGTGTAATTTAACCTGATCATTCGACCCTTGCAGCTGTTATTACTTAGCCAAAAGCCCCTCGCGCCAGCTACATCCAAAGTAAGGCAAATGACTTTGTATAACTTGACTCAAAACAGCTTATATGAAAAGTTCCTTTAAATCTTCTCTTGTTTGTTATACAAAGGCATACTTTCAAAGCAGTGGTGGCCCAGTGGTAACGGACACAACTTACGAGTTGTAGGTCGTAGGTTCGACCTCAGACAGGCGCTTTACTTTGTGTAAATTATATCATCACCACTGCTCTCAAAACGGTGAAGGAAAACATCGTGAGGAAACCGGCATGTCCTAGAACCAAAAATTCGGAGACATGTGACATCCACCAACCCACACTGGGCTCGCGTGGTGGATTACAGCCCACTGCCTCTCACTAAGAGGAGGCCTGTGTCCCAGCAGTGGCAACATTATAGGCTGATTATGATTATGAAACTTTCAATATTTTTAACGTAGTTACATAATTGATTTTCTTACACACACTTGACTTATCATCACGCCTGCATTCCTCGAAGGGTTTGGCAGAGGTGTACCTATAGAACACCCACAGATCGGCAAGTGTGTTTTTAACGGGGCACAAATCCAGACTCCGGGGAGAGCCGACAGCTAGACAGCTACTGAGAAATTTCAGATAGAAAACCCAATAACACTATGCCTGACCTGGGAATCGAACCCAAGGCCTTATGCTCAGAGATAGCGCTTGCAAGCACTAAACCAACGAGGCAGTCCAACCAATTTGAATGTAGTTAAATAATTGATTTTGTTACTGCGGTTCAAAACGCATCATAGAATACATGGTTTCATTAAACTATCGTACCTAGAAACCTTTGACAATTCAAAGCCTAACTTTACAATAAAATCATAACCAAGTTAGAGTCAACACCAACAAATTCAAATGTAACTGCATAAATTATTCAAAGTACAGTCAGCCACACAGGTGTAGCATTAGTTTCGCGTATTGTTGGGGGAACAATGCAAAGTTTGTTACTGCTACTGTTGCCAGCATTGTGTGGCGTACTGTACTATTGTGGTGTAATAACCGGTATTAGTGAAGCAATTTATAATACAATTTGTCAAGTCTGGGGTCACATCTAAGTAAAAATGGTGTAGAGGTTAAGCTATATATGCCGCGGTCGATTCGAGGATGGGTGACCTTTTTTTAACACTTAAAAATCCCATACACGAGCAATTTATTTTATTTCTCATTTTGAGTGTTGTTTTTTATTTATATATAATCGTATGCTGCACCGGTTGACGTCATCACGTCAACGCCGACTGTCGCTGAAAACCAGCGCTGGGGCTCTGTCTAGTATAGGGTCGTAGCATTATGCTGAGCTATAACGGTTTTGCGTGGATATGACGCATGTTTTCCCCCAACTTGTTTCTGAAGTGAAAACACCTTTAGACGCGTTGGGCATTTTTTGAGATGGAAAAAAACCATTGAATTCGCGACACTGTTACCGTAACCGACCTCTCTGTATATAAGTATGACGATTCAAAAAATACACACGTAATTGTTCAAGTTTTCACTTCTGCCGGCACTCCCGGAGTGCCATTGTTTTTTTTTTTGTGTACTTGTGTTTTGTCTTTTAATGCGTCATGTTAACCGCAAATAAACTTTTTTTTTTCTTTCAATTAATTGCACAATTCTTGGCAATTATGGTTAACTATGACACCTCAACAACACAGATAAATTTATGGGAATACTGTAAATATTTATAATAGTATACTTTACTACAATATTATATCCTACCTGTAGAAATTGCTTCGAAAAGCGCTATTTTAGTTTAGCTGTCCGTTTAAGCACACACTTTTTAATGAGATCAAAAAAAATTAAAAGACAGCCAAAAACCTCGGAATCAACACATTATCTTTAACTATCAAAACATAGCATAAACATCACGCCTGTTGACTCCGTTGGGTTAGGCAGAGGTGTACCTATAGTACACCCACATTTCGCCAGTTATATGTAACACATCGTAAATAATAGAATCCCTCCAACCGATTCCAAACTCCGCGTTTATAGGTAAACGAGTAGACAATACAGAGACCAGGACATCCGACAATTAAAAGCGTCTTAAATGGGCCGGCGTGGCGTTGGCGTCGACAAATTAACTAGGCGTCGGCAAAGGAAGCCATTTTTTTAGTTCCACTCTATTTTGTACAGGTACAGGACAATTTATTTGTGTAATTTATTGTCCAAGATTGAAAAATTGGATTAAACTGCGATATCTGTCCGTGGATGGTCGCCGTTTGTTGTCCAAGTAAATCTTCGTCAGTCGTTTTGGGGTGATGGCAGTCTGTTTTGTTTTAGTGTAGTTGTTTATTGTAGATTTATTTTTATTTGGCATAATAATAAAACCATGCGTCGCACTGCGGGGCAGATCTATGCAATTTTTCTCACTGAGTGATTTAGCGTTTGCACCCAGGTGACAAAATCATAAAACTTTTTAATGTCCGCTGCTATATTTTGGGTTCTGGAATAAGTTTTCTACATCGAATAAATTGCAAATAATTATTTTAATTTAACAAACTATAATGTTTTTTGAAAAGTTTCTTGCACCACTTTGGCTACGATGTTTTACAACATAATTATAGGGTTGGGAAATTGGTTGCTATTTTATCTATGTACCTACCAAAAATCCATGTTCGCAAAGAAATATAAAATATAAATGATTTGATTTTTGGGGGTTGTCTCACACAAATTCGGCATAAATTACTAATTAATTATTAGTACCTATAGATGAATAACTATTTACACTAGGTACTAAATTCAATGACTAACTAGACAAATAAATACAAAAACAAAAGGACACTGGGGGGGTTTAGACCGGAATAACTCGAAGTAAGTACTCGTCCGCATCGCTGTCATTCGGAAACGTGCCCAGAAGACTGGCAGCATTGCCATGCGGAATGGCGATGCTAATTCTTTGGCCAAAGCATGACCGAACGACTCTAATTAATTTGATATTGAATGGTTTCTAATTGGATTGACAGTTTGGCAAATATTGCCAAATTTGTCAATCTGTCAATTCAGTAGTTATTTCTGTATTCTGAGGCCTATGCCTGTTTCTATAACTAGGAAAAATAAGTGCTTAGTTATTGTTTCAATACTAGCAGACGCAAAGAAAAAGGGTCCCAGAGTACGTGGCAGTTAAATACGACACATGGAGTTTGATTTGAAGACTCCGGACTAGTCCGGGATATGAAACCAGTGGAAGTCCTAGTGACACAACTGCCACAGCAGAGTAGTTACGTAACACACTATCAGTATCTAGCAAAGGGTTTCATTTTGACAGTTCGACAACATTCATTCCGTTGTGTATCTTGTTGAGCAGACACATTTTTCACATTTTTTCAAGCAGAATTGGTTTTATATGCCTATGCATATAAAACCAATTCTGCTTCATTATTGTCACATTGAAATTTATGTACAAGCACGTTGCGTCATCACTACAGCTATATGGTTGATTAGTGGCGGCTCTATAACGTAATTAGTCTAGAACCAGCTGCCTTTCAACGAGTCTGTGGCTATTTCAGAAACGCAAAAACTGGGTTTATTTTCATTGGATATTCGTCCAAAAGTTATAGCTACGTGAGATCTAATGACGAAATTTTTTACCCATCTACGGCGAAGCTCAAAAGAACGTATATTACTTCGAGTTTTATCAACACGCATACATAAACTAATGCATTTTTCCCGTGACAGAAACTACGATCCTCAATCACAGTCAAGTTTAGTGTCAAAAACAAGGGTTTTTGACACTGAACTTGAATGTGATTATAACTAAGAGAATTGCCCCTCAGATCTCAATCTGTCAAAAATACCTCTAACTTCCCTACATTTTTGAAATTTGTTTGTCACCAAGATGAGACTGCGACTAGATTTTGATAACGCCCGTATACACGCACGCTGGTTGCAACTACCACGCACCTGACATTACATAGAACATTACCAATAAGGACATAATAGTGATATATGTCCTTCTAAGGGACGCCTTAGGAGGACATATATTGACCTCCTGGTATATATTTTTATTTCATCAACATTTGACTAAAAGAGATGGCTAAAAAAAAACCCAGAATCGCCAGAAACATCATATATGCCATTTTTATAGGCATAATATGTACAACAAAAATATATAATAATATACTGCAAAAACGACGTGGTATACTAGATATACAGGGTGAATTTTTCAAGTGGGCGTGTATGGCCAAATCCGAAACTATGAGGACTAGCGAAAAGTACTCAAAGGAGTCGCGGGCTCGATTTTGATGAAAACTAAAACTGCATCATTGGATTTTTGAAAAATCTATATTTCTAGCCAGGAATCGAACCTGTTGATTTTGAAAAAAAAAACACTGTATTATTACACCATTCGATAGTGTCGCTAGTAAGGATCGAATTCTGGGAAGTAATGACATACGTCAAACTAAAATAAAGAGCTCATTTACACAAAGTAAAAAAAAAAATCAGCCTGTATAAAGATTATTAATAATAAAACATATTAAAAGATGAGGGGTATATTTTTTACATTATTTGAATATATTATCATAATTATACTAAAGAGATTGTGATAAAATAAAAGTCGAGTAATCAATGTAAGTATGAATAACATAAACACACAAAGTATAATAACTTTTATACTATATGGTTTAGGAGGCTGATTTTTTGAAACCGTACTGGGTTTACTATAGTGAACCCATTTTTATACATTTCGTTGCTGGCGATTCTGGGTTTTTTGTCTATGAACTTTTAGCCATGTCCTTTCTTTAACTTAGGTAACTATTGAATACGCTGCTCTTAGATGTGTTTCTGTAACTATAACACACCTTAAAGTGACTGATACAGCATGAGACTTAATGGCAACTTAAGAATGAGTTTCATTTGATAATTCTTGTATCTTAAAGTTGAGTTGTCTAATAATAAATCACGTCAGGACATGTTGCCCCATTGTCGTTACGTCACTATATGCTAACGACAGTTTCCAGGGGCCCATTATTGAGTAAAGCCCTTCCATTTTATCTGTGTATAATACATAAAACATTAGTGAGGCAGGGGCCTTTCATAGTTCTAGGTACTAGTCCACTTTTGCCAACCAAACCCCATGGCTCAATATCTTTTTAAGTCCTGCACGAACCGTTGCCCTTGGGTACACTTGCATAGTGCGATTATTGTCGGTTGGTGCGTCATTCCATTAAAAACGTGTAACAGGCCTCTGCAGATTGGCTTCGGCCCTTCGTACACCTTCCAAATCCGTGACCTTACGCTCGTGTCTGGAACCGGATTTCCAGTTATTAGCTCAACCGTGGCTAATGAGACACAATTGAATTTCTATTGTTATAAATCAAATATTGATTTTCCCACAGTACAGTAACTTTAAATAAAATATGTGTAAAAAATATTATATATTTTCTAAAATACATTAAATAGGTATCTATAGGAACAGAATCAAAGCTATAAATATGTAGTTACCTAGAGTAGCTATAAATCTTCAATTAAATATAACTCCATATTTAATATCACAAATGAAATAAATTCCAAAAATAACTTCATTAAATATTTAGCGTAAACATAATTTTCATGACATTTGGTAGGAATATTTTACTTAATATGAAATGATAATTATAATAATATTTCAGAAATTGTCTTTATGTCTAAAACATTTTAATTTAGGTAGAAATTCGAATTTTACGAAATGGAAACTATACTCGGAAAATGTTTAGGAATTTATCAATTTAATCTTCGTAATTACCGACCAGGCAAGGCTGTCTTTTCAAGTCAATAATTTTGTTCAACGATACTATTTTGTTATTGTTACCTTATTTATATTTCCTTTATAAGTATTTACTTTTATATGTTTACATAGGCTTAGTATTAGATATTAATGTACCCGTGTGCTTTTTATCAGAGCTGTTAATTCATTATTTTTATACCAGTTTTATTTAAATGCCCCAATTTAATTGAAATGCAAAGTGATGGCCTGAAGCACATGTAATAATAAATATTTTAGTTTTAGTTTAATTTTAGGCGCTATAATTGTATAGGAAATTTGCTACTCTTGGCTAAATTACACCTTTTGTAAACGTTTTTTTTTAATTAAATAAATAACTATGTATTATTATTTATAAAATATTACAATTTTGTTTAACCTCACTTCGTCTTAACATCTTTTAGCGTTGTTGGTCGTTTAAAGTATTATTTCTATAATCACGACCCAGAGGAGTCAGCTAGAAACAATAGAAAACTCGTCTCGTCACAATTGAAACAACTCTACTTGGAAGGGTTAATAGGAAACCCATATGGTCAGCAATCCTATTAAAAACGAAACTACACCGACATCCCGAAAAAAAGTCTCTACTACCCGAATTTCATCTCAACTAAAAACCAATTTTGCGCGAAAGTCCCATCGCACAGAGCTATCAATCTATCAGACAGTCCACTTAATTAAAGACTTGTACTAAGAACTTGCAGTATCACCGAACTCCCATTAGCCGAAGGATTTTCGGCGAAAAAACGTAAATAGTTACTTCGTTTTCGATGCCCAATGAAGTTTCCAGATTCGCTTGTTTTTCGTTCGTGACTCGCTGTTTTAGGAAAAGGGGGGTAATGTTAGAGATTTTTGTACTTTATTTGTGTTGCTAGCTTTTGCTTGCGGTTTTTCTTGTATCGTAGAGGTCAGATAGGCAGTCGCTCCATGTAAAATACTGGTATTCAGCTGCATCCGTTTAAACTGGAAGCTTAGGCAGGCAGAAGTCTACGCAGCAAAAAGCAGAAGTCTAGGAAGCAAAAAGCAGAAGTCTAGGAAGTGAAAGTCTAGCCTAGGCAGGCAGAAGTCTAGGCAGCAAAAAGCTAGGCAGATTATGAGTTAGGTATTCATAACCTCACAAGGACCAACGTGACTTTTTCTGCACCTACCTGCACATAATTTCCAAGAGAATACTCGCAATGAACAAACGTATTAAATCACATTGAATGTCGTGTCTCTGTACGAGAAGATGGATTTACCTTGTAATATTCAGACGGTTTCATAACACTGATTCTAACATCAACATTCTCTTTGCCCACAGAGTAACAATATCCTACTCAAAGAACATGACGTACGCCGAGCTGGTCATCAACGACGTAAAGCCAGAAGACGAAGGCGTGTACCGCTGCGAGATCACCTACCTACAAGTTGGGGAGGACTGCAACACTGTGCAGATCACCGATTTTCATACTTACAGTAAGTACCTAATGTTATTTTTTAGGTTATAGACACAACATGTAGATTTTATAGGATTAAGATTAATTTTCAGAAAGAAAAATTATGCATTATTATTGCGCAGTGGAATCGTCCTAGGCCCATAACCTGAAGAAATAATTAAACTTGAAATAATAAAAATCTTTTAATCAGTTAAACTTTTAAAACAAATTATTTGAAAGATTATTTTAAACGGATAATGTTAGCCATTAGCACACACGAGATGACAGATAAAAAAACTCTTGAAATACAACATTATGTAAACAAGCTTAAAATATGTTACGTGTTAATAATTAAGATTTACCACATAAATAAAAACAATAATTAAAATAAGTATAAAGAAATATAAATAAATAATTGCATTTGCAACGAGTAGAATACCTATTAAGAATATTTAATGAAAACTGTCAGTCTATTCTGTAAATATCTCACCGTGAAAACTTATGTGAAGTGAGCTTTAAGTGTCTTTCCATCTGATTTCTAAAATAACACAAAATACAAAATTAATAATCATCACATCATCATTTCATTTTTTAATGCGCGCTTTATTTGTGATAAGCATGTGTAAAAACACTTTGTGAATGTGTGCGTAAAGACGAGTATCGTCAGCACATAACACGCACACGCATTTGCCATTGTCTTGGACGGTAGCGAGAGCTCCTGCGTTTACACACACATTGACAGTGTATTTTTACACTTGGTAACAACAAGTAAAGCGCGCGTCGCTTTGTGAGACAAAAATAATATACAGTGTTTGATTTTCTTTATAATTTGTTCCAACATTGAGCGCTTCTAGATTTGTTTAAAAATGTAGGTTCTTATGCATTGAAGTTTTCCAAAGAAACAATGAAAAGGAGAAACCCGTAACTAACCAATCATAAATTTTTAGCGAACTCCTTCTAAATTCTCAAGCCATTTCATTCTCTTCCATTTTCTTTGTTCCGCAAACTATAAGTAACTTCTAATACTAAGTGTTCAGTAGAACCGTGTTGTAAGTAAGTGGACGACAGATCACGCTCATAAGTTGTGTCAACATGACAGCCAATCAGACGGGCGGATAGTGGGCTAGTAATGGGAAAGTATCGATATTTTTAGGTCGAACAGTAGAGTAAATATCGACACGAATTTAAAATGTTCCACAATGTTGTGAGTGAAAATTTCTATAAACCGTCGGGAAGACAATATTATTGTTTTTGAAGTGAAAACTTCTTTAGCGGCGTTGCATACTTTTAGTAATGGGTAAAAAATGTTAAACTCGCGTCAGGACACGTGACCGTCAGGAGAGATTTCCCCCCCCCTCTCTTTCTACGGCGTCGCCAACCGAAGTGAAGTGACACACGGACACAATGGATGGATGGATGGATGGATGGATGGATGGATGGATGGATGGATGGATGGATGGATGGATGGATGGATGGATGGATGGATGGATGGTGATGGAAGTGGAAGTGGAAGTGGAAGGTGAAGTGGAAGTGGAAGTGGAAGTGGAAGAGGAAGTCGAAGTCGAAGTCGAAGTGGAAGTCGAAGTGGAAGTCGAAGTCGAAGTCGAAGTGGAAGTCGAAGTGGAAGTCAAACTGGAAGTCGAAGTGGAAGTGGAAGTCGAAGTGGAAGTCGAAGTGGAAGTTGAATTGGAAGTCGAAGTGGAAGTGGAAGTGGATGGATGGATGGATGGACAGCTGATGGCTCGACCGTCTGTGTAGTAGCCACACTGCTGTGTATTTGTAAAATTCGTGTATATAAAGTGTTTAAAAAATGGAAATTGAACAAAGTGCATCTATTAATGAAAAAAATGACGCAGAAATAGTGAAAAAAAATGAGTTATATTAATTAAATTAATAATTGATTTATTTCAACGTTAATATTCAAGTTTTCACTTCTGCCGGCACTCCCGGAGTGCAACCCGTCTTTTTTTTTTTTTTTTAATAAATCTCACGTTAAGGGATTCATGGAATTTTCGATTAAAGAAAAATGTTTTTTTTTTATAAATCCTTTTGTTCCACTTTCCAAAAAAATAGCCTACATAATAATTTGCATTTATACATATTTTTCCAATATTTAAACTGCAGAAACATGCAAACTTATCAAGACAATAAAGGAATAAAAACCCTTCTACAAGTTATAAATCTCTCAACTTGATAAATGTTAAAAGGGTTAAATTTGGACCTCATGTTGATCTATGTCGGAAGTCTACTCTTGTCAGGTTGTCAGATAAAACCCAAAAGTTATCTGATTCTATTCATTTTCATTATAGACTTAGAGTTTTTAGTTCTAAGAAAAAATTATGTATTTCTGCACTTTTTTATTTCTTATTAACACAAACAAAACATTTCTGTTAATACAATAGGAGAATTTAATGCAATAAACGTAAATTAAAATAATTAACGATCCCAAACTTTGATAATGGTGTCCATTTTGGCAATCGAAAACTTTGTTTAATTGTTATTAATTGATAAATGTGCCCGCAATCAATTTTTATTATGGTTTGTAAACAAACAATTTATAAACTTTGAAAATGAAATGATAAATTGAGTTCGACCCTCAGTGTGACGTGATTGAAGAGGATATCAGGATAATAATTTCATTACAAATTAATATAACAGGTACCAACTTACATAGAAAATCAATCTTAATACCAAACCATCATCATAATCTTCCTGTCCTTGCCCCATGTTATTTGGGGTCGGCGTAACACGTTTTCTTCCGCCATTTAACCCTGTCAGCTGTCACGCTATCATTCAATCTTAATAACCAACTAGTTCCTTTTAAATCACAATAATACGTATTATAAAGGCAAAAGTTTGTGAGTGTGTGTGTGTTTATATTATGTTTGTTACTTCTTCACGCTCAAACGGCTGGACCAATTTTGATATAATTTTGTATGGAGGTAGCTGACACCCTGGATTCACATAAACAACTAGTTCCTTTTAAATCACACTTAATATTATAAAGGCGAAAGTTTGTGAGTGTTAGTGTGTGTTTATATTATGTTTGTTACTTCTTCACGCTCAAACGGCTGGAACAATTTTGATATAATTTTGTATGGAGGTAGCTGACACCTTGGATTCACATAAACAACTAGTTCCTTTTAAATCACACTAATATTATTAAGGCGAAAGTTTGTGAGTGTGTGTGTGTGTTTATATAATATAATATTATGTTTGTTACTTCTTCACGCTCAAACGGCTGGACCAATTTTAATAAAATTTTGTATGGAGGTAGCTGACATCCTGGATTAACATATAGATTTATTACTTTTTATCCCGAGATTCCCATGGGATCTACATTTACGCGGGTGAAACCGCGGGGTGCTGCTAGTTAATAATAATTTTGCAGTGCATTACAAGTTATTACAACTTGGCATCGTACCTATATTTTCCGAAGGAGTAGGAAGCGCGAACATTTTATCAATATTATGTTCTAATAGGGCGCAACCCAGACAACCGACCCGAAAATAAATCAATAAAAATAAACTATCGACACATCCCATCCCTACTAGCGTTAGGTTCTCTAGGATATTGCGTTTGTCCCGCCTCGGGCCAAGCGACTCACTGAGGTGCCACACACTCCATCCCTGTCTAACACACTTTACCAAACAAATTGCATCCCTCTCCCTCGTAACAGCATACGTCTTTTCTATGAAACAAATGGATGTACGATATTTTATTTGATACTTTTCTGTCGACGATAGGTTTTTCCGAAGATTACTAGATATTTTCTCTTTTGTTATTTATGGAAAGGTATTGTTTCCTGTGAAGTCGGTAAATAGAGGGTATGCCGGAAATTAAGTAAGTGGATACACTTGCAGTGTGTAACCGGACGAAGAACGATTCCTTGAAAGCTTTATAGGATCAAAATAGCCTCTTCGGGTGGTTATTCATGTATCTCCTGTGCATTTTTGGTTGTCAGTCCCGCTTCTATCTTGCGGATTGGCTAATATATATACTTTGGTAAATTATGCTTTTCTTATAATCGATAGTGTCGATAGTGCTTTTAATGACAATTCATTAACCCTTTGTATTTAAACGTAGATCTACGCGAGACACAATGGCTTTTTAATTGTGTCTGTGATTACGGCATTCAAAGGATTAAAGCCATAAGTATCTTCTTCTTTTTCTCGTGTCGGTTATTCATATTTTGTCCTACCACTACGTTGCAAATCCATCATCATCTGCCTAGCCATTACCCAACTATGTTGAATTACTAAACTATCAAAAAACGAATATCTTTCCATAATTTAGAATGCACAGCTTCTGAAGATAAGAAAACATATAATAATTATAATCTCTAACACACTGAACGACGACGTAATGCTCCAGCTAGGAGTCTGATACCAATAGATGATTCATAATGACTTGTTGAAGTGAAAACTTCTTTAGCGGCGTTGCACACTTTTTGTAATGGGTAAAAAATGTTAAACTCGCGTCAGGACACGTGACCGTCAGGAGAGATTTCCCCCCCCCCCCCCCCCCCCTCTCTTTCTACGGCGGCGCCAACCGAAGTGAAACAAGTGACACACGACAATGGATGGGAACCAAGTGACACACGACAAAAAACTTGAACATTTTGAAATTGAACAAAGTGCATCTATTAATGAAAAAAGTGACGCAGAAATAGTGAAAAAAAAAAATGAGTTATATTAATTAAATTAATAATTGATTTATTTCAACGTTAATATTCAAGTTTTCACTTCTGCCGGCACTCCCGGAGTGCAACCCGTCTTTTTTTTTGTATTGTTTTTATATTTTGAATTTTTGAATTTTTGAATTTCTTTTGATTTAATTTTTAATTCTGTGACCATGACAATTTGAATCTTTTAATTTTCGTTTATTTTAATTGCATTGACATTTGATTTTAATTTTAATTCTGTGACCTTTTTTTAATTTTGAAGTGAAAACTTCTTTAGCGGCGTTGCACACTTTTTGTAATGGGTAAAAAATGTTAAACTCGCGTCAGGACACGTGACCGTCAGGAGAGATTCCCCCCCCCCCCCTCTCTTTCTACGGCGGCGCCAACCGAAGTGAAACAAGTGACACACGACAATGGATGGGAACCAAGTGACACACGACAATGAACTTGAACATTGTGAAATTGAACAAAGTGCATCTATTAATGAAAAAAGTGACGCAGAAATAGTGAAAAAAAAAATGAGTTATATTAATTAAATTAATAATTGATTTATTTCAACGTTAATATTCAAGTTTTCACTTCTGCCGGCACTCCCGGAGTGCAACACGTCTTTTTTTGTTTTATTTGTATTCGTTGAGCAGTGGTGGCCCAGTGGTAAGAGCAGTGGTGGCCCAGTGGTAAAGGCCGCGACTTACGAGTTGTAGGTCGTAGGTTCGAATCTAGACAGGCGCTTTACTTTGTGTAAATTATTTCATCACCACTGCTCTCAAAACGGTGAAGGAAAACATCGTGAGGAAACCGGCATGTCCTAGATCCAAAAATTCGAAGACATGTGACATCTGCCAACCCGCACTGGGCCCGCGTGGTGGATTACTGCCCACTCCCTCTCACTGAGAGGAGGCCTGTGTCCCAGCAGTGGGAACATTATAGGCTGATTATGTATTTGTAGTGCTCCCTTTCACCGGCTTCATAAGGTTCATAACTCATTTGTTGGGCTTGGTATAACCTCAGATGTCATTGCTTGCGGTAGCGTCGGGGGTCGGGTTGCCTCCTTCCCTCAAATATGGCGAGGGGGGTAATGGCTGATCTTTGCGTTATGCTCGTGAACGGGTGCTGCTTGTGGTGACTGGTCGTCTTGCTGACCATGGTTTTATTGTTGTTATTAGTAGTAATAACTTGTTTATTTATTTTACTTCGATGGTCCTAGTTTATCATTTGTGACTTCAAGTGACAGCTATGTAAACAGAACCCAGCATTGCATACATATGTAAGCTGTCACGCCCTTTATACCTGGAGGCTTTTATTTGGTCAGTAAGTTTTTTTTTTTTTTTTTTTGGTTATATTTTTAATTTTTTTTTGCTTGAGTACGTATAGTGTTTATTGTATTTGTTGGTATATTGGCGTGGCTAGTTAACCTATGGCAAATAATTTAATTTAAGGTTCTGTGTCCTGTAATGTTAATTACTTTGCATACATAGTATTGTATAAAATTAATTATTTTCTAACTGAACAGACAGCTGTGCTGCTGGGGAGTTTGTTCCGCCACTTCTTCTCCCCAGCGAAAGCACTAGGAAGTGGCGAAGGGCGGGCGTTTTGGGGGACTGTCTTTTGTAATTTTGACGTTCGAAAAGTGCTGATTCTCAGCCTAGTTTGAATAAATGACTTTTGATTTTGATTTTTTTTTTTATTCGTTAATTTATTTTATTTGTATGCATTGAGATTTTATTCAGAGGGTTTTTATTTGGAGGAATTTTATTCTGTGGCAGTAGGCATGGTGATGTTTTCATTTTATGTAATATGGGTCTTGCCTGAATTAAATGAATTTTAATTTATATTATTTGTGAAGAACGCTTGGTAGGTTAAAAGATGTTGAGGAGTACTAAAAACGGTGACCAAAACTTCACTGGTCATAAGGTTGACCAGTTCTGGTCTGCAAAGCGTGTATGCAAAAATCGCGGAAAACAGCTAGCGTTGACTTAACGAAAACAAAATATCGTCCATTCTTCGCCGACTATGTAAATATCAAACCGACGTATTTGCAAACAAACAGGATAGTGGCTGTTGATTTTTCGGCGGATCTTGTATTTGGTAACAAAACATGAAGTTCATGTTAATGCTTTTCTTCTTTTTAGGGTTCCCTACCTCAAAACGCACAACTCGTCAAAATGTAGGGAACAGCAAATTTTTTTTTCGCGATTTCAGGTTTGGTCCCATAGTAAAAGTTTTCATAATGATAAGTACCTACAATCTCCCATTTCGATTTGACACATGTTTTCAATTTCAACTTGTATGTAGGTGCACCCCTGCCTAACCCTTCAGAGAAAAACAACCGTGATGTTACGTTAAATGTTTACAGATTCACAATTTGACAAATATGGACTAAAGATTAATAAAAATTAAATTTTGATTTAATTTAAATGCTTTGACTTTGAATTAAATAGATATTTGATCTATTTAATGCAAAGTCAAAGCATTTATTTCAAATAGGCACATAAATGCACTTTTGAACGTCAAAAATTACCTTAAAATAGTATTGATTCTAGTCGCCCCTTCCAAAAGAAGAAATTAAAGAAAAGACATCGAAAGAGATTTTCATTAGAGTTGTGGCTAAGTAATAACAGTGGCAAGGTTCGATCAACCAGGTTAAGCTACTCTTGCCACGGTTGATCCGTGGATGGATGACCATCTTTATATATCTAGACCCCTCCGTGCCTCGGAAAGCATGTTAAGCTGTTGGTCTCGGCTGTTATTCGTGGATCTTTGACAGTCGTTACTGGTGGTCAGAAGCCCGAAAGTCTGACAACCATTCTTACCAAGGGGTATCGTATTGCCCAATCACTGGGTTGTGGAAGTCAGATAGGCAGTCGTTCCATGTAAAATACTGGTATTCAGCTGCATCCGGTTAGACTGGAAGCCGACCCTAACATAGTTGGAAAAAGGCTAGGGAAATGACTGAAAGAGATTTTCATTGAAATATTTTTTTATTACATGCTATAAAATTAAAAACTGCAATGAACTTCTAAAGGTCATGAATATTCAATAAACAATATGAACTAAGAACCTTTCGAATTTGCATACAAATGCGATTTCAGATTCTGATCACTATTGTTGATTTTAATTTAAAAAATAATGGCCAACGAAGCCTGATATTTTAAACCGATATGGGAATAGCCAAGTAAGCTGTTTTTCTGCCTGCACTTAGGGTCAAAGGTTCAATAATCTATTGAGGCAAATTGTTTTTCTCTCGTTTTGGCACGAACTATTTAGAAAAAGGAGTTTTACACACTTCGAAATCGATTATATAGATAGTTATGTATGGGTTTGCTGTCCAGATTGGCTTAAAGTTTGGACAAATTATCTTAGATTGAACGAAATGAACCATCTTTGAGAGAATAACTAAATAGAATAGAATAACATAAGATAAATAAATAAGATGTAACTTAGTCTATGAACTTTTGTATTTATCTGTAAGGACTTGTAATTAGCCATTTAGTTATATATTATTGTTATAATAATTATATTATTAGTTTGTAAGAATTCGAAAATAAAAACTTGTCAAGTGCGAGTCGAGCTCGCACACCGAAGGTTCCGCACAAATTTGTAGGTATGTAACTACAAATTTACGGTTTTTGGATTTTTTCTTTATCTGCGCTATTTAGACGTTGCTTCGTACCAAATTTCAAGATTCTGAGTTCACGGAAAGTACAGTCAGCAACAAAAATTGATTAACACTTTCATTTTTAAATAAACTACTTTTTAGCTTTTCAAATAATAGCAAAGAATTTATATCTAAAATGTTTCTTTTGCTGGAATTTTGAACAAATATTTTGCTCAGTAACTAAGATTAAAAGAATTTGTTGCTGACCGTACCCTGTAGGTTTTGACTCCCTTGCGAGTGTCGGAAATTTGCGGCGTAAACGGCTGTATCTTTTGATTGCGCTGGCTTAGAAGTTTGATATTTTCACAGCTCCAAGGGACAGTAGACTTGAGTATTTGATATAAATTCCAGCTTGATACCTCAACGCGCTCCTGAGAAAAAGGGTCTTGACAGACAGACAGACGGACGGATGGACGGATAACAAAGTGATCCTATAAGGGTTCCGTTTTTTCCTTTCGAGGTACGAAACCCTAAAAATGTGCGGGGCTGACGAAATATAGGTTTAGTATAGGTGCACCTCTGCCTAAACTTTTTGGGGAATAAAGGCGTCAAGTTATGTTCGGAAAAAAGCCGCTCGGCTCACCTGCCGAGCCCATCAGAACATGATTCAGCGAGGGTAGGTGCCGAACGAAGTTTGTCATCGGCACGAGTTGGGTGAATACCGAATATGTGTAGTAATTGCTTCGGGTTGGCTTTCTTCTACAACAAATAGTGCCGAATCAATTGTGCCGACCCGAACAAGCATAAAATGATTAGCCAGTCTGCAACATAATTATTTTTTGGGCAAATATTTTTTTGTTGTTTCATAATGTTCCATTTCCATGAATCAAAACCCTATAAAAAAGTACCTACAAAGAAAAATATTACAATGAAAATATTTTTCTTTGTACTTCTTTTTAATGTTTAAGAAGTTGTCAGTCTATTAAATTTTCTATACTACTACTTACCTTTTAGATATTTATTTTTTCATTCTAGCAAAATAAACCTTATTTTCTGATATCCCCTCGAGGGACGTAGGCACTTTGAAGATACATTAGAACCAGAGTTAACCCTACACTTACTGTCTCCTTTTTAATTCGGAGCGTAACACTCAAACGCCGCCGGCCATGTAAGGGTTACTAAAGAGGGAGATGGGTCGAAAAGACCCGCCGGCGGTTCGCTAAAATCTTTGAAATCGTACAGCGTTAATTTGTAATGGTATTAAATGCCTTTGAAATACTTATTTCTGCCACCCAGCAGCGTTGCTTTGGTCCTGTCTAAGAGGTACGGTAAAGGTTCTTTAATCCTATATGTTTATACCAGACTGCCCCTTTGGTCTAGTGGTCGCAAGCGCGACTTCTGAGCGTGGGTTCTTGAGTTTGATTCCCAGGTCGGGCAAAGTGTTTTTGGGTCACGTAAGCTATTGGTTCTGCCCCTGATCATTCCAGTTGTGTCGGATTGCCGTCCCATCGGTTTATGAGATTAAGTGCACCTGTCTGTGCTCTGTAATTATTGTACCAGAATCTAGACATCATCAATGAACGAGACCAACTACCTAATACTTGCTTATGGGACTGGCAATAAAACACTTGAATATGTATAGAAGTGTCCTTCAGACCTTAGAACAGCTACAAAGCAACTGTATGTTTTGAATCAAATCGTCTTGATGACCTAGACAAGAAGCGCCGATTACGCAAAAGTCGCTCAAAGCCTTTATATGTATAAAAACGTACAATAGGAGATGGCCGATGGAATAAAGCTGAATTGTCACCAAAGTTAGAATAGAATAGAATACTCTTTATTAATATAAAATACAGACATAAATATAGAAACTTTACAATAGGTGATACAATGGGCGGTTAGGCCAAAGAAACCAGGGCCGTCCAAAAGCGCGCTGGGTTGACGATATCGTCAAAGTTGCGGGAAACACCTGGGTGACAGACGCACGGAACCGAGAAGTATGGCAGAAGAAAGGGGAGGTCTATACCCAGCAGTGGGTGATACCGGGCTGAACTGATGATAATGACAATGATCAGCTGTTCTGTACACGGTGTGACCAGAGGGGTAATTCTCGTAATTTTTAGAACGTTCACAGTGTGATCTCAGTCTCAATCTGTCAAAAATACCTCTAATTTCCTTACATTTTGATAAGTTTTTGACATTTGTTTGTCGCCGAGATGAGACTGCGACTAGATTTTGAACGTTTTAAATTATGAGAATCGGCCTTCGGGTTTTCAAGACCAAATTTGGTTTTGCAAGTCCTCAGAACGCTTACGAAATTATATAAGATAGTCTGGGTCGCTGTCGCCGGACACGTTAAAGAGGACTATGTATATTATATTAGAACAGCTACTGAAACGTGAAACCTAATTAATTGTAAATAAGTATCCTAAACTAATATTGGCTTTATTTAATTAAGTGAAAAATATTTTTCCTTTGTTTTGAAGGCTGAATGGTATAATTTCAAAGACGTGATTTTAATTAGTGTTTAGTTGTTTGTAGAATCATTTAATTAAATATTAAGATTCTTTGATTCGGCTTATTTCTTTGAACCGTTGAGTAAGATTCGCAGAAAGTATTAATTCTCTAAAATAATTCAAAAGATTTTTCGAGAATTTGGTAAGTCTTCCATTTCTTGGAAAGCCTTTAGATATATTTTTATTTGGGTTGTAAAAATGTACCTATTGTATAGTGTATATGTAGTGTATCTTTCGTTAACTGACAATTAATTCAAACATTTATTTTATTAAAAATCCACTCGTAAATCCATCCACAATTTATACAATTTAATACGAATCATTAGCTAAATAATGCATGTGTATTTAATTTGCTCAAATATGTAATATTTAACAAGCCACTCATTGGTGGAAACTAAAGAGCTTGGGAATTTTATTGACATCAAGTGTACTTAAATGGAATATACATTAAACATTTCACATTATCACGACACAAAAACAAACAAAACCAAAATTAAAATTGATTACACAACAACACTGTGAATATTTTAAATTACACCAAAATATTCTCTTAAACCATTTTCAATTAAAGCATTTATTAACACGTCGAGCACATTACAAACACATGGCAGGGCCAAAAATCTCTAAGATAAATCACCAATTTATATTACAGGGCAATTTCGTAAAATTTCCTCTAAAGGGTACATAATGGTATAAATATCAACCTGCAGAGAATAGCCTAAAATGGTCTCGCTTTTATTGTGAAAAGGATTACGGCGGGTCGAATCGACCCCTAGTAGTTTGAAGTGTGGCATGAACAATGGAGGGTTATAATAAAATTCAGCTTAGGTTGCGTATCATAGATTGAGAATGAGTAGAAGCGACACATTCTCAATTGCATTCGGTCTCGGAGCGTAAGAAACGTTCAGAATAATTATCCCAGAGGGGCAATCTAATCTCTTAGTCTCAATTTGTCAAAAAATCATCAAAGGACATGGTCCATAATGTATGGACCAAAAACCCAGATTCGATTGGGACTAAATGGGTACCAGTAGTTTCATTATATTGCACAATTTACCCTACCGAAAAGAAATGCCGAAATCGATGGGATTTATGAGCTATGGTAGACCTATCTCTGATCATAACGATAGTAGTTAGTTTCCTAGGACGAGCTCCTTCATAAAAAGCTATTTAACTACTAAAGAAAGTGGCTAGAGTGCAACAACGATCTTTTGGCACCTGAATGCCATTGACAGGGAGGCGTCGTAGGTAAACATTTATAAAACTGGCACAGATATTGTATGGAAAAATCAAGGTGGTGGCGTTAGTTCCGATTTTAGACCTTGTACGTGAGTGTCACTTCTTGATTTTATTATTCAAAGGTCCTGTCTGGTGTATATCAATTTTGTATGCGGCGACGAAGGGTTTATAATATATTTTCGTGTAAAAATTAGTAGAATAAGGGTTATATCATCATAAAATATCGTGTGAAGTGCTGTCAGCCATTTTAAAGTATAATGAGCTGTCAATGTACACGTCTTACATAACACAGGCATTTTTATAACCACTTACGATTTAAATATTGAAGGGTTAGCAAGGAACATAGCACTTTGGTGCGTGACGTCACTCACGGAAGCTCTTTTTAGGGTTCCGTACCCAAAGGGTGAAAACGGAACCCTCTTACCCTAAGACTTCGCTGTCTGTCCGTCTGTCTGTCACCAGGCTGTATCTCAAGAACGCGATAGCTAGACAGTTGAAATTTTCACAAATTATGTATTTCTGTTGCCGCTATTACAACAAACACTAAAAACAAAATAAAATAAATATTGAAGGGGGGGCTCCCATACAACACACGTGATTTTTTTGACGTTTTTTTGCTCGATATTAATAACGGCAACAGGTAGACGCTTGAAGCTACTTAGTTGTATATTCACTTTAAAAATAAATAATGAAATTAAAATAAAATAAATTAAGGGGGGCTCCCATACAATTTATATTAGTTAGTGTTAAATATTGTACGGTCGTAAGGAACCCTTAAGGACTCGCATTTGGCCGGTTTTTTGCCCTTGTTTTTTAAAGTAGTATCACAAAAACCTTAAAGGTACTTCACTATCATTCTGCTAGTAGCTTAATGCATTTAGTGCTGGCGCATTTTCTGTATTTTCTTCTTTGCATCCCTAGGTGATGTTATCTCAGTATTGAGTTTCTTTTTATTAGACATACATTCATCTTTTTTCAGATCTGCTTCAAAATTTGTCGCCAGTCATACTTAATTCTAACTTTTCTCGTACTGCGACAGAATAATATGAAAATCCTCATTTCATCCACATCACTTAACACATTTCGAAATGATGAATAAGTACTTCACATTTACATATTACTTTTAAACTTTCTCTCACACATGCCATTGTGAACTTAACCAAAATAATCTGGAATTATTTCACTCACACAAAATTTTACCGCCACAAAAATAAAATCTAAGAAAGAAAAAACCGGCCAAGTGCGAGTCGGACTCGCCCATGAAGGGTTCCGTAGCAGCAAGTAACATAATATAAAAGTTCTTGTAGTTCGTTGTAACTTTGTGAAAGGTAAATTGCGGTTTTCGATTTATGACGTATTAAAAAAAAACTACTTACTAGATCTCGTTCAAACCAATTTTCGGTGGAAGTTTACATGGTAATGTACATTATATATATTTTTGAAGTGAAAACTTCTTTAGCGGCGTTGAACACTTTTTGTAATGGGTAAAAAATGTTAAACTCGCGTCAGGGCATCGCGTCAGGACACGTGACCGTCAGGAGAGATTCCCCCCCCCCCCATCTCTTTCTACGGCGGCGCCAACCGAAGTGAACCAAGTGAGACACGATAATGGATGGATGGAGATGGTGATGGCGATGGCGATGGTGATGGCGATGGTGATGGCGATGGAGATGGTGATGGCGAAGGTGATGGCGATGGTGATGGCGATGGTGATGGCGATGGCGATGGTGATGTGATGTGATGGTGATGGTGGACGCGGACGCGGACGCGGACGCGGACGTGGATGGACAGCTGATGGCTCGACCGTCTGTGTAGTAGCCACACTGCTGTGTATTCGTAAAATTCGTGTATATAAAGTGTTTCAAAAAATGGAAATTGAACAAAGTGCATCGATTAATGAAAAAAGTGACGCAGAAATAGTGAAAAAAACTTAATTATATTAATTCAATTAATAATTGATTTATTTCAACGTTAATATTCAAGTTTTCACTTCTGCCGGCACTCCCGGAGTGCAACTCGTCTTTTTTAATTTTATCATTCTCTTATTTTAGAAGTTAGAGGGGGGGGGACACACATTTTACCACTTTGGAAGTGTCTCTCGCGCAAACTATTCAGTTCAGAAAAAAATGATATTAGAAACCTCAATATCATTTTTGAAGACCTATCCATAGATACCCCACACGTACAGGTTTGATGAAAAAAAAATTTTTGGAGTTTCAGTTGTAAGTATGGGGAACCCCAAAATTTTTTGTTTTTTTTTTTCTATTTTTGTGTGAAAATCTTACTGCGGTTCACAGAATACATCTACTAATCAAGTTTCAACAGTATAGTTCTTATAGTTTCGGAAAAAAGTGGCTGTGACATACGGACGGACGGACAGACAGACAGACAGACATGACGAATCCATAAGGGTTCCGTTTTTTGCCATTTGGCTACGGAACCCTAAAAAGAAACGCAATTTTTTTCATACAAAATTACCACTTGCTAAAAGATTGAGTTTGAATAAAACTTTTTTACAAAAAAAACAACCGACTTCAAAAAAAAACACTACAAAGTGAAAAATAACTTTAATTTCGGAAGTCGGTGTCGTTGGTTCTTCATTTTCGTTTTTTGACACCGACTTCCGAAATTAAAGTTATTTTTCACTTTCTAGTGTTTTTTTTTGAAGTCGGTTGTTTTTTTTGTAAAAAAGTTTTTATTTTCCACTTTTTAGTTGTACCTACCCCACACAAATTCAATTAACACTAGTGCATTGAAGAATTGAAAACACGACTCGAAGAATCATCAATATTCCCATAGAAATGCCGGAGATGCAGTACATTTATGCATATAACTTCGTACATAAGAACAATTAGCTAATGTATTATATACTAAAACCTTCCTGAAAGTACGTAGATCACACTTATGAAAGAATTATCAAAATCGGTTCAGCAGTTTTTGAGATAATCGCGGACATACAAACATACATACATACATACGGGTCGAATACAGAACCTCCTTTTTTAAAGTCGGTTAAAAAGCAAAAGAAACGCGAACTAAAGGCATGTTTCTTTTACCCACAAGAAATCCGTAATGGACATATTTTTAAAGGGTATAGCTGTTTTTAATCCTCGTCCTCTTTCAACGCAACTTTTTGATGCTGTTGCCTTTCGACGATGGCTTTTAAGACCGTACGACGCGCGACGGTTTGGTTTAAATTTTTTATTTGAAATTAGAAAAAAGGGATTACCTAGTAGATACCTAATGTTTAGGAATCAGTAGATTTACGACTGCTGTTGTTTTATGGTTGCAGACGTGATTGCAGAGCGTTGGACCTTGGATTCGATTCCCCGGGTCATAACTTTCAGGCCATGATTTGCGATATTAATGAGTGCGTTTCAACAAATAGTTCCTATGCCGTTATGTTGGCAACAATGTATACCACTTCTTAATCTTCACCACTCCTTAACGTTTTGGGCATGATTCTTACACGGACACCTTATAAATCTTAAAAAAAAACCGCAGAATCGTCTTCCCATATCTACTATCTTGACAGACATGGGGACAAAACACATATATTCCTAGCGGAGGACAGGGGAGCCAACATTATAACATAGGAACTATGTGTTGAAACGCACTCTAATATCAAAGTTAATATTTTACTGTTGTTTCCAGCAAAAATAAAAATAAATGTTCCTTTTAGTGTGCAAGTATTATCTAGATATCAATCTAATTTCAACTAATCGCCCACGACACGACAAATCGTCCCCCCTAAAAGCACCGTACAAGTTTATTCAGAAAATATTGGTAGAAGCTGAAAGGCTCCTCGGCATTCGGGCGGTGAATTAAAATGTCGCTGACTGCATACCTGGGAGACTGTTAGACGTTCACATTCATCACTAACCTGCATAGGAGGTAGACTGGCTAACTTTATTGCTGGAGGGGTTTTAAAAATACCGTGCAATTGGCCGGGCTAGTCTGTAAAAAGTTGCTACAGTTATTTTTTCTCCACACTGTTCAATTGATAGTTTTATAGAAAAGCCCGCGGCTTTAACCACGTAGATGTCAGGAATTATGCCACGGGATCTTACCACCGGAATAAAATTATGCCACGGGACCTCACGACTAGAATAAAAAGTATGTTCTTGTCAAGGTCATGGTCTACCTGTATGCCAAACATCGAAATCCGTTCTGCCGTTGAGATGTGAAAAGGTACTAGACGAGTTAGTTTCACATTTATATACTACTAGCTGCGCCCCGCGGTTTCACCCGCATAAGTTCCATGGGAATATCGGGATAAAGAGTAGCCTATATTATGTTAATCCAGGGTGTCGGCTACCTCCATACAAAACTTTATCACAATAAACACACACTCACAAACTTTCGCCTTTATAATAATAGTGTGATGGATAATTGCTGATTTATCAGAGTTAATTCTGTAAAATTTTCTACAAACCTCACTCATTACCATAACGTAGCATAATCAGCCTATAATGTTCCAACTGCTGGGATACGGGCTTCCTCTCTGAGAGAGGGAGTAGGTGGGTCGTAATCCACCACGCGGGCCCAGTGCGGGTTGGTTGGATGTCACATGTCTTCGAATTTTTGGTTCCGGGACATGCCGGTTTCCTCACGATGTTTACCTTTGCCGTTTCGAGAGCCGTGGAGATGAAATAATTTACACAACGCAAAGTGCCTGTGTGCGTTCATAGAAATGTAATGTTTCTTATATCTATGGTTCAAACCCACGACCTATAACTCGGTAAACCTCGGCCGTTACCACTGGGCCACCACTGATCACTTTTTAACCGACGAAAAAAAACGGAGGAGGTTCTCAATTCGACGCGTATATTTTTTTTTTTTTTTTTATGTATGATCACGCATAACTTTTTACAGAGCAGTCCGATTTTGATAATTCTTTTTTTATTAGAAAGGGTATACCCTGAAGTTGGTCCCATATAAATTTGGAAAAAAAATTCCAACCCTAAGGGTTAGAAAACAGGGGATGATTGATTGTTCACTCACTGATTGTAATGTATGACCACGGTTCATTTTTACAGAGTAGTCCGATTTTGATCATTCTTCTTTTGTTGGATAGGACATACTTCGAAGTTGGTCCCATGTAAATTTGGAAAAAAAAAACCTACCCTAAGGGTGGGAAAATAGGGGTGACTTATTGTTCATTCACAGATTTTAATGCTGAGCTGTGTATTACAATTAAAATAAAAGGCCTATCTATGTTGGTAAATAAAGCCTGTTTTTTTAAGTATTACATTATATTATTTAGTATTATATTACACAAAAAATAATAGTTAAAGTAGGATTATATAACAGTTAATGTCTAAAGTAAGGTAGGTATTTTAAAAGTAATCAAACATTAAGCATGTAGTAATTAGTAAGTTATAGCCTCAAAAAATTATAAAATAAAAACTTTTTAACAAAAAATTAAACCTCCGAAAAAACTGAAAAGCAAAAAATAATAAACTTTTTTTATTTAACCTTAATAAATAAGTTCTTAAACTAATGCAAGTATACCTAAGTAATTTTGAGTCGGCGCCAAACAATCAATGAACAAATATTACTAAATTACCTTAAATTTAAAGAAATAAGCAACGTGAAATCTATAGCGATAAACATTAACATTTCAAACAAAATATGCGCTCTCCGCACGACCACACGCAACGAATTAATTTGCTTGTTTGGCGCCGACTCTAAATTACTTAGGTATACTTGCATTAGTTTAAGAACTTATTTATTAAGGTTAAATAAAAAAAGTTTATTATTTTTTGCTTTTCAGTTTTTTCGGAGGTTTAATTTTTATAATTGAGAGCTAAACGACCATAATACTTTTATCAGTACGTTAGTTAACCGCACCAAAAATAAATTAACTTAATTAATCCCCATATAACAGTGTACCGTGTCAAAACACTGTCTAAATTACAGTCAGTGTATTTAACACTTTCATTAGGCCGCGGCGAAATCAAAGGGATTGTGAACCTTTGATGTTGCCGTTCGGCTTTGTTGCGTAGACAACGGGTTGGTGGTGCATGGCCTTATTGCGACCTTGTTGCCATATAATGAAGTCTCATTAAGTAGGTAACAACCTGAGTAACAAGTTGAGTGTTGTTTCAAGTGATGGTAGTTCTAGATTGAGCAATTTCTGCCGTATTGCTAAAGTCATTAGATGCAAATCTAATTCTGGTCGTTTATTCATTGAAATGTCTTATTGGTGTCTATTTAATGGTCTGATTATTATCTTACTGCCTCTTTGGTTTAGTAGTCGCTCGGGCGACCGCTGAGCAAGAGGTCTTGGGTTCGATTCCCACGGTCAGGCAATGTCAATGAACTTTTTTGTTAGGAATTTCTCGGTTGCAGCCCGGAGTTAAGATTTCTGCCCGGTTTATAGCAATAGGCTCGCCCTTTATTACATGGGATTTGACATAAACATAATTGGTGAAATACGAGGGTATAGTCAGCCTCAAAAAGATGCAGTGCAGCATCGATAAGAATTAATTTCATTGTCTACAATCTTTGTTCTATAATAATATATCAGTGTACAGATAGCGCCATCCACGAAGACGCGCCCCACTCTTCTTCCTAATCGCTTACAGTACAAGTGTGCAACATTCCGCTAGTGTTTTAGTTTTGTCGATTTATTCGATACACAGTAATTACTTATTAGTAGGTAATTAGTTTGTATCAAAAAACTAAACCTCTAGCGGAATGAAATATCGATAACCACTAGCTATTAGTAAGGAAACGTGGGGCGCGTTTTCGTGAATGGCACTATAGCTATACATGGGCTGACTGTACTATATACTTCTGCCTACTCCTTTGACGAATACAAGCTTAAAGTTATGTTTGTAGTTGAGAATAAATCCCAGGCCATATGCAAAACTTAGATTGCCTACACGTTTCAGCAGTGACTGAACGATTGGCTTGCAGGTTGCGGGTCGCAGGTTCCACGGTAATCCCGCACGAAACAAATATTTGCGTGGCCTACAGGCTACAGGTAGTTGAACCGAATCCAGTCGACTGTACATTTGAGATTTGTATTTGAATATGTTCCTGCAATATGAGAGAAATCGTAGAGAAAGACAACGTGGGCCAATTTGGCCGATGAAACTTAACAAGTTTGGCACATATATCTAAACCAAACACGAAGGGCTGTCAGTATCATAATTGTTTACTTTGGTAACCTAAGTACCTACACTCCTTGAGACGGTCAGTGACACCGAAGCGTTGCTGGCCTTCCTTGAGGAGCTGAGGTGGATCGAATAATCGATTTTCCCACCCGTACGCAAATTACGCGCATAGACATGGAGTTGCAGACACCAGCCCGTATTACTTATTATCATAAAATTGTGGAATACTTGACGCTGACAGGTCTTGAACGCGGTTTAGATGTGCTGAATGCGTTCAGTTTCATCGGTGAAATTGACCCCAAATCTAAACTTATATTGGAAAGAGGTAACGTTGTCATATCAAGAGGTTGTGTTACCCAGTATCTGGGTTGTGAAGTTCGGATAGGCAGTTGTTTCATGTAAAATAGTGGTATTCCAGTTTTATACTGTTAGACTGGAGCCAACCTAAACATGGTTGGGAAAAGGGTCGACAGGATTATGGTAAAGTTGTTTGTATGTTTGTAAAAGGTATTACTGATTGGTTTAAAATTACTTTATTGATAGAAAGCTACACCGTTCCCGTGTGACGTAAGATACTTTTATACCAGAACAATGTACGGTTCCAGTGAAAATCTTCATCCGGGTGAAAAACCGCGAGGCGTCCCTGGCGTTTTACAGTTGATGTCTTTTATTTCTTGAACCGTTGGCTCGAGAAAAGGAATCGAGTAAAACCCAATGAAATACAGCCACACAACATACTTATAACAAAATATAAACCCAGCACCAATTCCTCATCACGCCAAAAACAAGACATATTATACGCAAAAACAAACACACAACACTTTACCCGACTGTGCGGAGGAAGGAAACGTCCTACATATCACGCCTGTACGGAGAAAAATGCACTTTTAGCCGCTCGATTTATTCGCCGTATACACTATACATTGCCGGTTGGCTGTGTCCAGGAAACTCTTCGCCGGAACACGAGCTACAATGGTTATGATACATTGTATTTCGCACGATAGCGCTAAAGTGATTCAGGGAGTTGCGGGATGGATTTATAGCGGATGGGAGCTGTTATTATTTTACATTTTATTATTTATTTTTGGTGAATTCGGTTTTGTGTTTTAGTGTTCATGTCGTGATGGTCTGGCAGATAAGGAACTGCTTTTCTTTCAAATCTATCAATTTATGTCACTATGATTCATTGTAGACTAGCTGCGCACCGCGGTTTCACCCGCATAAGTGTCGATCCCGTGGGAATATCGAGATAAAAAGTATCCTATATCCTTTCCTGGGACACAAGCTATCTCTATACCAAATTTCATCTAAATCGGTTCAGCGGCTTAGGCGTGAAAAGGTAACATACAGACAGACAAACAGAGTTACATTCGAATTTGTAATATTAAGTATGGATTAGTATGGATACTCTCAGTGGGGACCTTCTTGTTAGTCTATTGGTCACAGGCTTGACAGCTGAACATTGAGTCCTGGGTTCGATTCCTAGGTTGGGCAAAGTGTTATTGGATTATGCCTATAGCTTTTTGGTTCGATCCTCAAGTTGATAGAGGTTTGCCTAGTCCTTCAGTTAATATAGACGTAATGTTTTGTAAAATTTTCTAGTGAAACTTCTTTACGCACGCTTGACTTGGGGAGTAAGCTGGCGAACGCGTGACGTAAGCGTTACGAAAAGTGTGATCGGGCGAGGCGAACGGAAGTTGAGTGGGGGATATGAACAAGAGAAAGCAGTGCGGGCGCACATTTTCTTTCTCTCTTCCTCTCATATTCTCTCTATAGAGATATTTTGAGTCCCGGGAAAGGACATAAGATAGTTTTAATCCCGATATTCCCACGGGATTGACACTTATGCTGGTGAAACCGCAGGGCGCTGCTAAATTAAAATAAAAGCTTTGAGTTTCAGTTTTGTCATTTGCTATATTCAAATTAAATATCTCTTTAGCATATAGACTCCTCGGGTTGTAACTACAAAATTATCGACAATGATCCAACACCATCCCATCCCTAGGTCAGAGGTCTGAAACCACAACGCAATTGGTGCTATAACAGAGGCTCTTGTAACAACGGGACCCCATTACACCTCCACGACCCTGTTTCACAACGGTTTGAATACAAAGGACAGGCATTATTGGGTGGGCAGAGTGTACATACTGTACATGTTACTTGTCTGTTAGTTATTGGAAGATTTCTTGAAATAATGATGATCAGTGCCCAGTGGCGATGGCCTCGACTTACGAGTTGTAGGTTGTGGGTTCGAACCCAGACAGGCACTTTCATCATCATCATCATCATTTCAGCCGAAAGACGTCCACTGCTGGATTTAGGACTCCCCTAAGCACCTCCACTTCGACCGGTTTTGAGCTTCTCGCATCCAACGAGTTCCTGCGGCCTTCACAAGGTCGACACAGGCACTTTACTTTGTGTAAATTATTTCATCACCACTGCTCTCAAAACGGTGAAGGAAAACATCGTGAGGAAACCGCCATGTCCTAGAACTAAAAATTCGAAGACATGTGACATCTACCAACCCGCACTGGGCCCGCGTGATGGATTACGGCCCACTCCCTCTTACAGAGAGGAGGCCTGTGTCCTAGCAGTGGGAACATTATAGGCTAATTATGATGATTGTGTGCTTTAAATTCTAGTTTCGAGTTCTAAAAACAAACTTTCACAGTTTGTTTGAGTAGCAGAGACGGCGATCTAAGAGCCACTGTTTTTCTACTTAGTTTTTACAGCAGACAGACAGAAACAGAAACGAAGCAGAACCGTTTCGTTTTAAAAATAAGAATTTGGGTATCAAACGAAAACAGCCAATGAAAATTAACTACTCCTTCCCACATTAAGTCCAAAAACTTTACCAAATAGCCTTAGTTACCACGTTTTAGCCTATAGCCTGCGGGCAGGCTATAGGCTAAAACGTGAAGTATTCATAGCTGCAGTGACGTCACGGACCAGTAATAGAGGTACCGTCATTACATGCGAGGTGGCGTTATGAGCATCATCAGACGCGGTTGCTACGTATACGAGTAGTGTTGAGACGTGACTATCGGTATCGATAGTTTTGAAATGGGAATAGAGAATAGCGTTTTTGTGTTTGTATTGATTATTAGAGTTAAAATAAAAGCAGTTCATTAAGAATCTTCTATTACATATTATAAACTAAAGTCACTTTTTGTGTAACGCAACGGATTTGGATGCGGTTTTCACTATCTTTTAAAAAATGTATTTCAAAAGGTTTATGTGTAGGTATTTATATAAATTAATATAATCGTTCGTGTAGTTCTTGTCAAGTCGTGAAAACCGTGCAAAGCAATGGCGTGTCACTAGTACTACATAGCAACAATCATTTGTCCAATCCTTAAGTGGAAGTGGGCATTGACAACATCATCCAGTAAGCTAAACATTTTAATTCAACATCAAGAACATAATCAGTCTCGTAATTATTTACCTGCCGTATAATTACCTTAACCTGTACGAAATTTCATTAACGAAAAGGGGTATCTATGAAAGAGGGACGGCGAGACATGTGTACACTATATTTTACACGTATATACGAGTATTCTTATATTATTTTATCAACCCGCAACCAACCCACAGTGGGCCCGCTTGGCAGATGACAACCCACTCCTTGAAGAGAGGAGGCCTGTGTCCCAGCAGTGGGAACATTATAGGCTGATTGTGCTGATGCCTTTTGTTTTATACTCCAAACAATAGCAATCTTAATTACAAAACAATATTCAGGAATCCGTTGGATGCGGAAAGCACAGAACCGGACGAAGTGGAGGTGCTTGGGGGAGGCCTATGTCCAGCGGTGGACGTCTTTTGGCTTAAATGATGATGATTCGAAAGAAAACATAACATTAACCAAATACGTAACATTTTATTTGCTATAATATCATCAACGTTTGCAAATACTAAACTAACTAGGAAGAACATTTTATTCGTCCCCGGGGGCGAAATAACATGTCCCTAATGATGTGTTTAGAATAAAAACAAAATTGTGCCCGAATTGTTCGAATAATATCAGCTATTCCGAATGATTTTATAGTATAATACTTATCTGTTTTTGTGAAAAACCAATCATTGGTTTATGCTAATTTTGATTTTGTTTCAAATTGCTGCCAATAAGCCTATTAGCCGATTTAATTGAATGTTAAACTGTAATACGTAAAAAACGTGAAATAATTAGGCATTTTAAATTAACCCTATTATCGTAAACTAAACTCAATTTGTTATAATTATAGATAATAATTGCAATGTTTTACAGAAATAATCGTTAGTTTGGTATTAAGTACTAATTATTTTCGATCTCAATTTGATAGTGTAAACTTAATTATAGGAAGTAAGTTCAAAATCTTAAAAAAAAACTATCGATATAGCAATACACAGTCGTATCCCATCCCTACAGAATCGAAAGGGTCCTACTACACTCATTTCACGTGACATTACTCGAGTTGACCCGTCTATGGTCGTTGTAGAATGTCCGGTGTTTCGAGTTATAGGCGGTAGCGAGAGCGGGGTTGTAAAGGATGATCCAAGTTTTAATTGTAAGTCATCAAAGTTAATTCATAGTTGTAGGGTTGAAACAGTTAAGTTTACAGTTACACGAGGGTATTAAGATCCTTTAGGAGTGTCAATTCGTAAGTCTGGGTGTTCTGGACAGTCAACCCTGCTGGCAAATGGCAAAAAGGTTAGCTGTAATTTTTTTTACTATAGCCGGAGCAAGAGCTAATTTTAAACTAGGGTCCATTTCACGAAATAAGTCTCGCAGACGCCGCTCTACAGGCATGCGATGCAGACATACATCTTTATTTTTTATTTATATTAACATCATTTATTACAGGGACTGGTTAGTAAAATGCAATCTTACATAGAGAAACGTGTCTGAGGTAGGAGGGTTGTTGTAGGAATATTGCTGACTATATGATAAAAATTAGTGAAAGGATCTTTTGGCTTTCGAATAACATTGACAGAGGGGCGGTGTTGGTAAACATTTTGTGCAATTGTTTTTGTGAAAAAACAATATTGCAGAGTTAGTTCTGATTTTGACCACGTCTCAAAGGATCCTTTTACAACTTTGTCTAGGATTTCTACATGTTATTGTTAGTTCTAAAAAGAATTACTTTTCATAAGAATCAGTCCCAATAATTTGTTATTTTTTAAGAATCGATCACTAATATTACATAACCTTACTCAAAACTAAAGTATTACTTAAAACTCGTTAAAAGCCATTTGATTGGTTGAAACTAGTTTTAAATAGTACTTGAGTTTTGAGTAAGGTTCTGTAATACGGCGCTTAGTGTATCTTAACCAGTTTGTAAGAAATCTACACTTTGCTAGGCCAAAAAATAAATCGCCAATGTTCCTTGCTTCCGCTTATAACTCAAGCCCCATCATTACACGAATATTCGACAATCATTGGTCCGAAGCGCGGGCATTTTTTACAAATGCCCCGGATTTTGCCCAGGGGATAAAAATGGTCCACTTTTCATCGTCGTTTCACTCGTAATCGTGGGTCCTGTGTAAGCTCGGTATGATGTGGGTGATAATACCCATGGATATGATGGGAGATTGCTGTTATAGTGTAAATGGGAGTTCATGTTTTTATTGTATCAGTAAAAACACTTACATCTAAGTATTCGCGTTTGTTTTTATTTTGGGGCAAGCTGAAGGTGGAAGGAAGTGTCATTCTATCCATACTAATATTATAAATTCGAAAGTAACTCTGTCTGTCTGTATGTTACTTTTTCACACCTAAACCACTGAACCGATTGAGATGAAATTTGGTATAATATATATATAGTTTGAGTCCCAGGAAAGGACATAGGATAGTTTTTATCCCGATATTCCCACGGGATCGAAACTTATGCGGGTGAAACCGCGGGGCGCAGCTAGCAAGCAATAAAGCGAGCTACGATGTTGGGAAAGTCAAAAATGTCTTGGATGGACATATGTATCTCGAAAAGCCGACATATCGATCCTGTTGAAGGTCGTTGTAGAAATACGAAACGCTTTAAAAGAGATTGCTACTCGTCTGGGCCCTTAGAACAAATTAAAATTATGTATTAAATTATAGTTTGTACGTGAGATAAGTGATACAACACTCAATGGTAAATGAAAAATCGATAGAAAAAAAAAAAAAGACGGGTTGCACTCCGGGAGTGCCGGCAGAAGTGAAAACTTGAATATTAATGTTGAAATAAATCAATTATTAATTGAATTAATATAACTCATTTTTTTTCACTATTTCTGCGTCCCTTTTTTCATTAATAGATGCACTTTGTTCAATTTCCATATTTTAAACACTTTATATACACGAATGTTACGAATACACAGCAGTGTGTCCACGTCCACTTCGACTTCGACTTCGACTTCGACTTCGACTCCGACTTTGACTTTGACTTTGACTTTGTCTTTGACTTTGACTGTGACTTTGACTCCGACTTTGACTCCGACTTTGACTTTGACTTTGACTTTGACTTCGACTTCGACTTCGACTTCGACTCCGACTTTGACTTTGACTTTGACTTTGACTTTGACTTTGACTTTGACTTCGACTTCGACTTCGACTTCGACTTCGACTCCGACTTTGACTTTGACTTTGACTTTGACTTTGACTTCGACTTCGACTTCGACTTCGACTTTGACTTCGACTCCGACTTTGACTTTGACTTTGACTTCGACTTTCGACTTTGACTTCGACTCCGACTTTGACTTTGACTTCGACTTCGACTTCGACTCCGACTTTGACTTTGACTTTGACTTCGACTTCGACTTTGACTTTGACTTCGACTTTGACTTCGACTTTCGACTTTGACTTCGACTCTGACTTTGACTTCGACTTCGACTTCGACTTTGGCTTTGACTTCGACTCCGACTTCGACTTCTACTTCGACTTTGACTTCGACTTCGACTTTGACTTCGACTTCGACTTTGACTTCGACTTCGACTTCGACTTCCACTTCCACTTCCGCTTCCACTTCCGCTTCCACTTCCACTCCATCCAATCCATCCATCCATCCATCCATCCATTGTCGTGTGTCACTAAACTTGGTTCACTTCGGTTGGCGCCGCCGTAGAAAGAGAGGCGGGGGGGGGGGGGGGAATCTCTCCTGACGGTCACGTGTCCTGACGCGAGTTTAACATTTTTTACCCATTACAAAAAGAGTGCTCAACGCCGCTAAAGAAGTTTTCACTTCAAAAACCGGCCAAGTGCGAGTCGGACTCGCCCATGAAAGGTTCCGTAGCAGCAAGTTACATAATATAAAAGTTCTTGTAGTTCGTTGTAACTTTGTGAAAGGTAAATTGCGGTTTTCGATTTATGACGTATTAAAAAAAAACTACTTACTAGATCTCGTTCAAACCAATTTTCGGTGGAAGTTTACATGGTAATGTACATTATATATATTTTTTTAATTTTATCATTCTCTTATTTTAGAAGTTAGAGGGGGGGGGGACACACACATTTTACCACTTTGGAAGTGTCTCTCGCGCAAACTATTCAGTTCAGAAAAAAATAATATTAGAAACCTCAATATCATTTTTGAAGACCTATCCATAGATACCCCACACGTACAGGTTTGACGAAAAAAAATTTTTGGAGTTTCAGTTGTAAGTATGGGGATCCCCAAAATTTATTGTTTTTTTTTTTCTATTTTTGTGTGAAAATCTTACTGCGGTTCACAGAATACATCTACTTACCAAGTTTCAACAGTATAGTTCTTATAGTTTCGGAAAAAAGTGGCTGTGACATACGGACGGACGGACAGACAGACAGACAGACAGACAGACAGACAGACATGACGAATCCATAAGGGTTCCGTTTTTTGCCATTTGGCTACGGAACCCTAAAAAGAGCATCCATTTCTGAAGTTAGCTCTAGGAGCTTACGCTGCCCCTAATTGTATTTTGTAAAAGGACAATTATTTATTCTTAATACTTTTGAATCCTTTGTTAAACGAACATTAAAATACCGATTCAAAATATCCCACAAACCATAAAATAAGCCACTTAAAATCTCCAAACCTACAAACTTACGAATTTAAGTGCAAAAATCAATCTAAATTAAAGTAACATAGAAGGAATTCAGCGACCATTAGTCAAGATTACTGCCTGCAAAGATAAGCGCTCACTACGTCTGGAAAGAGTTATTTTGTGGAATAAAGCGTTCATTTTGAACCATTTGTCGGGCGATCACGATGTATGAACGGCTTATGATATTATTTGACGGTAAATTCCTATTAAACGTTTAGATTCGGGGAGAATTCTCTAACAATGATCTATTTTTGTTTGTCGAGAAAAGTCTTCGTTTAAACTGGACATTGCCCCATTTATCACCGTTCACAATGACAAACAGACAGTTACGAGTATATAGGTTTATTGGACTGAAGAATGAATCGATATGCTTATAAACTGATAATCTACGCCAATACTGATGCATCTGGTACTACGTAGGTACCGATATCATGATAGGAGACTAGAGAATTAGTACTAGTAGTACGGTTCTTTTTGAAGCAAGTCTTCTAGGTAAATATTACACTGGCATATCTATTTGTGTATCCTGTTAAGAGGAAATGCGGGTGGTCTTTTCTCCATAGAAACGCTCTCGCCTGTTTTCTTTCCGGTTAATGACCATAAAGCAAAGCCTTTTTACAGAATAATAAATATTAACTACTTGTATGTCCCTATGTTTTCCTTTTTGATACCTAATATTATTTTTATAAGCACTTGAACCCTCACAAAAAGGCTCAAAATTGCCAATTTAAACCGCTGCCAACAGAGGCTTAGTGTACAAAGACAACTATTCATGATTAAAGAAAAACATAGGGACACAGTATATATCCTTTTTATTCAGTTTATGAAATATCTTTTAAATTGGTCCAATATTGGAGGAAGAAATAGGTGAGAGCCAAACCTCGAATTATTATTTTTTACTTAGGCTTTTTCAAAAGTTTCTCCGACCGCATTTTATAATTTGAAAACATTGTATAAGCCAATTAGTTTTAAAAGAGTAACCGTGGAGTTTATTGCCGGCTCTCCTTCAAAGAAAACAACCAATTGAAACCGTGCACCTAGCTTCTGACGTTTCATTAGTGCCCGTGTAGGTTCATGTGAAATAAAATAAAAGTTTTTGATTTTGATTTCAGTCGTCATGCAGCGTTGCTGAGTTTCACTTTAAATTTTATGAATAACAGTGTAATTACAAGCACATGCGACATTTAAGTTTTACTCTGCGATAGCAACACAACTGCAATTCCTTCGGTATTGCAGTTGTTTAGAATCAGCGGTGACCACTACCCTAAAAGTGGACTGCTTACTTAAGCTCTGGCCAAACGGAAGCGAATGCCGCGTGGGATGCGGCATAAAATTCGCTCACGCCGATTGTGTCAAAAAACTTGTACGGGAGTGTTCTACTGCCACACCAAATGGAAACGCCGATAATTTTCGCGATGACGGGTGTTAATCGTAGGTGCAGTCACAACTTATCGCGATAATTATCGGCGTTTCCCGTTGGTGTGGCCCCGGCAGTACTAGCGCGAATACAGTCACGTGACTTTCTAAGCATTAAAACAATCGCCACACGCATGCGTCCCGCGCGGTACTCGCCTCAGAAATAAAATAAGCGAGCAATCAATAAGGGTGATTATAGATAACAGCGTACTCTTAGCATAGTCTTATTCATCTCCAAATTCCCAACGGTGATTAGATACAATCAATGCAAAACAGCAACTTCGCCAAACATCGTGTACATTCGGGGACAGTCGTAATTTCTCGGAGACTGTCACAACTTTCCGAAAGATAAAGTTAAGTTAAAGTTTCTCATTCGGAACTCATTAGCTGCACATGCTTATAGTTTACGAACATGTTGGTACGAGTACGAATGTGTTGGAATAAATATGTTGGTATGGACATGTGGACTTTGAGTTGCAATTTTGTACTGATGGGGAACCTATTTTTGGTAGACATACCTCTATTACATGGGACTTTAACATAACCGGCGTAATGTGGGTACACTGTTTGTACACCTCTGCTTAAGTCTTCGGGGATCACAAACATGATGTTATGTTATGTTTGGAACCAGAACCTGGGGAGTTTTTTGCGCCACTTCTTCCCAGCAAGCGCACTAGGAAGTGGTGAAAGGGGAGAGTTTTGAGGGACTGGCTTATCTAATTTTGACATTCGAAAAGTGCTGATTCTTAGCCAGAATAAATGACTTTTAATTTGATTTTGATTTAGAAATAGGACACCGGCAATTGCTGGACTTTGGAAACTCCTATGACAAGCATTGTACAGCAATAGGCTGCAAGTGAATGACAGTTTTTTAAACTTAGCGTTAATGCAAGCCTGGGTTAAAAGACTTTTTAATAACTTTTTTTCAAAATTATAGTGGTCTCCAAAAAAAATTGATCTATAAACTGACTCCAAATAAATTGGGATATGAAAAGGAGAATGATGATGAATTCGTGAAGTGGTCACGAAAGGCATGAATGTGGATGGATATAAGAGTAGGCAAAACACGACTGAAGTGAAACTTCAAACGTATTTGGCTATGAGAGGAAGAGAGAATGAAAATGTGCGCGCGCACTGCTTTCTCTTGCTTATATCCCCCACTCAACTCCCGTTCGCCTCGCCCGATCACACTTTTCGTAACGCTTACGTCACGCGTTCGCCAGCTTGCTCCCCAAGTCAAGCGTGCATAAAGAAGTTTCACTTAAAAAAAAAACGATGGATGGACTGTGTGAAAGATGATATGGCTAAAGGCTACCTAGATCACGACTAATAGAGAAGTATAGAAGAAATAAACATGTTCCGCCGTGCTAAGTACATTGGGACAACGACAAGAGAATTAATGATGATGAGTTCAACAGTTACTCAACTGAATCGGTGCCAATAGAACCAGTAACATCAATCTTAAACTCAACACCTACCTTCCTACAAATCTTTCAAAATCTAGAACTACCCGATTTATCATGTGAAACTAAATCGATTTGTAATGTTATACAGCGGCCTCCAAAAGTTACTTGACATTTTCCACTTCAACTGTGACACACCAAATTATGATTTCAAATTCTAGTGATCCATATGTTTGAACTGGTAAAAGGTTTCTAATGACTAAATTCACCTTTGTCTTATCATAAAATATTCAACTAACTTTTGTAACTACTGTACATAGCGATCACGTGGCGTTCATGACGTGTCCTTCTCTCTCCCGTGTCGCATTCGCCTCGACACTTTGAACAGTAGATTTGAGAACTATTTGTCTTACAATATTCAATCAGATGTGTAGGTATTAATTATTTAGTTTTCTCAGAAAATGTGAAATACTTGCGATGTGAGATTTGTACGCCTTTATCTCTGAAGTGAAAACCTCTTTACGCACGTTATGCATTTTTTGAGATGGGAAAAATCTATTGAACTCGCGCCACTGTTACCGTAATCGACACCGCTTCGGATGTGTTCGGCTGTCCTCGGGATGTACTCGGCTTTAATGTATATCCGATATGTCAGTGAGTGATGGCAAAGTATTCTGTTTGTGTTTTGTTTTTGTTTTCCCATACAAAGAAGGTTCATTGATCACCACGCTTGGTCACAGTCCAGGATTCCTCGCAATGACGTCAGGGATGTTCACGATAACCTTAGAAAGGTTTGTATCTTAACAGCCAAACAATATAATGTAATAAAATTTTGTATAATTGTTCTGTACCTTATACGTACCTAAATGCACCGCTGAATATTATTTTGTTTTTGCCGTTACATCCAGAGGTTTCTAGAATAGACCGCGGCAAGCGATAAAGCTGGCCAGACTCAGTAAAAAAAATACTTAAAAAGGTTTGTTTATACTACTGTGATCTATAGAGGATTTTGTTTTAGGGATCTATCCTTTTGACTGTTACTAAGAACGATTGATGTTATTTTGATTAGTTTACGTTCACTATATTATCCTACACGACAAAAGTAAAAGATACATAGATCAGATAGCAATCTTTTTCATCTTATTCAGTCGATAGCAATCCAAATGTACCCCTCCATATTTCAGTTGAAACGCAGGCCTAGATAGTGTTTATATATAATTTATTATTTTAGCTTGAACAGCAGTTAAATTTTCATAATTATGCTTTTAATACCAATCGACAAACCCGCTGACGCAATAATGACTGCCCCAAAAATACAAAATCAAAATGCACAATTCGCAATAAACGTGAAACCGTCATTTAAATCGCATTAACCCGGAACTAAACAGAACAGGACAAACACCGGAATAAATTCAAGCTGAATCGGGAAAATTCCCTTTAAAATAAATATCATTTTGGAAAACTATACCGCTTTGAACATCGACAGTTTTGTACAAACGAAACACCAGAACGAAATATAAAACAGTTTGGGACCAACGCTTTCGCTGGAAAGCAGCCAGGGTTAAATAAATATGTATAAACCGCAGAGTTAGGACCAGACGCTACTAGAGGTGGCATCGGCAAAACTTTCCATACAAACTAAGCGAGTCACCGTTTAGTGTGCATACAGACGAGTAGCACTTGTCATCAGTAGAGGCAACTGCAGCCGTCAACATTCTTAGACGGCTGTCGTCGACGCGTCGACGACTGCCATGAATTTTATAAGTACTGCCGTATCTAGACGCTACCGGCCATTCAGTGTTCTATGGTATAAACCACAGTTGAATTATACTCGTTGGTAAAAAAGGTTGAAAATCTTTCTTTTTTCACCAAATGAAAATTTGAAGGGACCGGATTTTTTGCAGATTTTGAAAAGATAATGTTTTGTTTAATCAGCTGGTTTTGGTTTTTCTTTTTTAAAGGCATTTAAAGGAAAAGATTATTTTGTGTTAGGAGGGTAGGTTACCCTTTCTTTGTGAGAACACAAAATGTTTTGCATTGCTAGCAAATATGGTTAGCCTTAAATAATGTAAAGCAAGGAAAAAATGTGTTTTTATTTGGTTTTTAGCTTACTGGAGTTCTTAAGCCGAAATCTACTCGTATAATCGTACACGTGCATTTACTTAAACATGGTCCGGTCTCTATCTTGTACTTGTAGTTTGACAGTTGTGCGACAGTGACAGGAATAACGCTTAGCCAATGTACGTACTAATTAACGTTTATCGATCTCGGCCTCAGATGGAGACTTTAGTTTGAGAAACGTTTTATTACAAAACTCACTAAGACACTTAGTTTAAAATATCACATCACACTAATATTATAAAGGCGAAAGTTTGTGAGTGTGTGTTTATATGTTTGTTCCTTCTCCACGCTCAAACGGCTGGACCAATTTTGATAAAATTTTGAATGGAGGTAGCTAACACCCTGGATTAACATATAGGCTACTTTTTATCCCGATATTCCCACGGGATCGACATTTACGCTGGTGAAACCGCGGGACGCAGCTAGTGTAATATAAAAATTAAGAAGCTTTGTTTTTCAGTTTGGATAATAGTCTCATGTACGGTAACGGTCAGTACTGCATTACCACCGTAAGGATTGTTTTGCTGTGAACACGCGCGGTACAGGCCGTATATACGTATGTGTGTATAAGTGATGTATTAACACAGAACGCACACCTCAGAATTTATACACTGGTGTCGAGCGAAGTCAGCGAAACAAAAACATATCGCTTTTTCACACACGCACCGTATGTAATTAAGTATGACCTTGGTCGGCTCAAACCATTGCTAAAATTGACAACATTGTTATAAGGCCCGATAGCTGATAGTGTAACGCATCGGATTAGCAAACATATAGGCCCAAGTTCCAATCTCGAAATGAGAATTACTTTCTTTTCATCAATTATCTTCATCTGTTCTTTTATTATTCGATAAATTAATAAACGAGAATAATAATGTAATAATTGTTTTTATTATTATATAGTTAGTGAAATATGGGGTAAAGAATAAAAATGTTTTATAAGTGATTACAAAATGTTTATTCGTTATAATTTTATAAAGAATAAATAAACTTCTAGTTTAGGACTTATTGTGGTTATAGCTTAAGTATTCATTTTCATTACGAAAAGAAGATTGAAACTAAACCTCAAAATAATCCTTATTACGAATATGCTACAGCATAATTTTATTATTACTAGGTATAATCAATTTATAATTTAATCCTTAGTATAATACCCATTATTATCAATGCAATCTTGTAAACGCTGGCGCATGGGCCCTACAATATTGCATAGGTTTTTGAGCTGGTTTTCGTTTGCACGGCGAACGGTTCGTAAAGACGTGTTGAATAATTCGGCAAAATATCTTGTTGGTATATAACCAATTGTTTCATATTCACTGACCAGCTGGGGCATTCCACGCAGCAAGGCTACCCTCTTCCTTATTTAGTGACCCTCCGAGTCACAGTAGGTAATTTTTCTAAAACAAAAAAAGAGTACTGTTAGTCTACTAGCAAAATACGAATACTATTGAGAAACAAAATTATAATGAAAATAGAAATGTTACATATAAGGATAATATAATGTTATATTCATCATTTAAAATCTAGGACTTCGAAATTATAATTTTTTCTTCTATTTAGACCTTATAATACGTTTAAAAAAATAACTACAAGGATCAGCAGTTCAATTTTAATAAAATAAATGTTTGAAAAAATAAATAAATCATATTCATAATACTCACATTCAGTTCAGTTTCATAAGATATTTGTGTTATATTAAATCCACTTTTACGCAGCGCAATCACATTCGCTTTCGTTTCAATATTCTGCATTTTAAAAGGAACTACAACACGGCTAATAGAACACACGTCGCTAACCCACAATAATTAACAACCAACAAACAACGTTCTATTTAATCGCGGTGAATGACTCGTAACTTAAGTATCTACCTTATACGTAATTTATTTAACTGTGGGTATAATCATAAAGTTTTACGAATTAAGCGCACAAGACGAACATGGCAAGGAAATATATTATTATAGTCATAAGCGTCATTATTCGAAGTAATTATTAAAAACATTTAAAAAAACTGTCACCGCGCGTGAGATTCGAACCCACGGCTCGCTACGCAGGACGCGCTTACCCAAATGTGATAACCGCTAAGCTATCATGCCACATACCATAGTGGTTGAATTAATGAAATACAATCAGTTGCAAATGAATGTGAGTGTGTGTGTCTACAGTAGAGAAATAGCTAATTAAAAGAAGGTCGTAAGTAAAACCAAAGTGTCAATCTATTGCTTTGTGAAATTACCACTCCACTTATGACCGTGGCCGTACATATAACAATGGATACGGGTTACTATTATAATGATTGATACAAGATGGTGTTGCCAACTTGTTATTGTGTAGTGCCAACAATTTTATCAACATTCGTCTTATGTCGTTTTATACGTACTACTGGTGGTAGATTAAATTTTGTGTTGACGAAAAAATATTTCACTTTTCTGACATTTACATTCGGTCTTGGAAATAATTTATTGCACCAAAAGCACTTAAAATATATTTTTATCACTAAACACTATTGCTGTGTTCTGTTTAAAACCAAATGGGTACCTACCGGTAGAATTGCAAGCACAAAACGTTTCTTCGTAAACACAATAACTCGAGGATTGCATTTTGGCTACGCCGTAGCAGTCGTAGCTGTCACTGCTACGCATGCTACGGTGGCGTAGCAAGTAATCGATTCGCTACGCGTTTTCTCTTGAATTTTATAGTGACGTGCATTTTGTCTTTTACTCGACTGTGGCCCAAAAAGCGGACTGTATTTTTTTAATACCTTATTTAAAAAAACAGTTTTTAGTATTGTGGGATCCACATATCCTTCTGATCCCAACAGTTTGAATGTGCGTGCATGGTTATAAGATTAGGGAAAGACCAAAGAAACAATTAATTGACTGTGTGAAAGAAGGTATTATAGCTAGAAAGGAGGTGACTATGACGACTAATAGAGAAGTATGAAAGAAGAAGACATGGCGCGCCGAACCCAAACCAATTGATATAAGGAAAAGAACATGATTTAGGTTTAATTATAGCAATGTTGTAAGAAAAAAAAAAGATTATCCCATTCCAAACGATACTGACCTACTCCAACTTGAAACTAAACTCCAATAAAAATTAAATTAAAAATTTAAAAAACCCCCGACTCAAACAAAAACCTCTAAAAAGTAAAATAATAATATATATTAGCCCTTTAAGTTTAATATAAGTTGCAGGAAATATTTTGATCCAAGCGTCCTCATGTCGGGGGACGGCTAATGAAAATAGGAAGTTAACAGCAGTTATGTTTCTACAATAGCTACATTCATTATTGCTGGGTTTAAGCCTCATCTGTTTGGCGTTTTCATTAGCCGTCCCCCGACATGAGGACGCTTGGATCAAAATATTTCCTGCAACTTATATTAAACTTAAAGGGCTAATATATATTATTATTTTACTTTTTAGAGGTTTTTGTTTGAGTCGGGGGTTTTTTAAATTTTTAATTTAATTTTTATTTCTTGCTTTTTAAACTTTATAATATTATATTACTAGTAAATTTTTTTTTTTTTTTTTTTTTTTTTTGTTTAGCCTGTACTGTCCCACTGCTGGGCAAAGGCCTCCCCCAAGTCCTTCCAGGAACTCCTTTCCCGCGCCACCTCAAACCAGCCCTCGCGGTACGCGTCCAGGTCATCTCGCCACCGCTTTCTGGGCCGACCTCGGCGGCGCCGTCCATCTTCAGGCACCCATTGTGTGGAAACTTTTGCCCAGCGGTCATCCTGCATGCGGCTGATGTGACCCGCCCAGTCCCACTTGAGTCTGGCAGCTTTCTTGCCTGCGTCTATTATACCCGTTTTGGAACGCAGCATGGTGTTTCGAATTTTGTCCTGTCTTTTTACACCCAGGATGCTGCGCTCCATTGCTCTTTGGCAAACGCCAAGGCGGAACTTTTGCGACTCGGTGAGTGACCAGGTCTGAGCACCATAGGTTAGGACGGGCAAGATACACATGTCGACGAGTTTGCGCTTCAGGGAGATCGGCAGATCACCCTTCATTAGCGTCTTCATGGACCAGTAGCTTTTCCAGGCGTTTTCAATTCGGCGGTCAATTTCCCTTTCCTGCCTGTTTTCGAAAGAAACTAACTGGCCCAGGTAGATATACTCATCGACATAATGTATTTCCTGCCCATCTATCTCGACCCTACGCTTGGTGCTGTTAGTCATAAGTTGGGTTTTAGACCGATTCATCGCAAGTCCCACCTTATAGCTAGCCGTGCTCAGTTCTTGGAGCATGATCTGAAGTTCTAGAGCTGTGGGGGCAAAAAGGACTATGTCGTCGGCAAAACGGAGGTTTGTCAGCCTCTTCTTGCCGACGTCAATGCCCTTGGTCTTCCATGACACTGCCAGTGACTTAAATATCTCCTCAAGTGTGCTTGTAAACAATTTGGGAGAGAGTGGGTCACCCTGCTTAACACCCTTTTGTATTTTGAATGAAGGTCCAGCAGTATTGAGTTTAATGTTTGCGGAGCTATTGTTATAAATGTTTTTCAAAAGATCGATGTATAGCTTTTCGAGTTCCTGGTGTTCTAGGGATGTGAAGATTTCTGAGTGCTTAATACTATCGAAGGCTTTTGTGTAATCTACAAAGGCAAGATACAGTGGTTTATTAAATTCTGTGTATTTTTCAAGGATCTGGTTTAGTGTTTGAAGGTGGTCGGTTGTAGAAAAACTTGGGCGAAATCCGGCTTGTTCTGGTGACTGGTGTTTGTCCAGTTTCCCGTCTATGCGATTCTGTATCACCTTAATAAAAGCTTTATATATATGAGATGTTAGACTTATTGGGCGGTAGTTTCTGATATCGCTTTTATCACCTTTTTTATGCAGAAGAACTATATTTGAATGGCACATTGGAATAGGTACTTTTCCTGTTGTCAGTATTGTATTAAAAAGGTTGGTAAGGTGAGGCAACAATGTGGGAGAGCCAATTTTTAACGCTTCGGTAGTGACTCCATCCTCTCCAGGACTTCTGTTGTAGCGCATAGTAGTGAGTGCTTTGTGCACTTCATAGCCACTTATTAAAGGAATGGAATCTGGGAGACTGTATTCTGTACTGATCGGGGGTGGTGAGTCATCTGAATATAATGATTCATAGAATTGGGTCGCTATTTCCATGATTTTTTCAATAGTAAAATAGTAAGTACATACTATACGATCCACATGTGATTAGCCGAAATCTGCGCAGCTGTACGTATTTTTTTACCACAGTGAAGCGAAGCTAGTTAGGTACTCGTGGTCGTTGGCGTTCATTCCATACTAACGTATTCCTCTGTGAATTCGCCATTTCTGGTGGCGGCCATCTTAGATTTGAAATTTGTAATAGTGTATAGTATTCTACTAGTCAAGCCCTTTCATTTGACACCCATATTGAGGGAATTATGAAAAAAAAAATATAATTCGCCATTTTGTGGTGGCGGCCATCTTGGTTTTGAAATTTATCATAGTGTTTGGTATTCTACTTGTCAAGTCCTTTCATTTGATACCCATATTGAGGAAGTTGTGAAAAAATATATAATCCGCCATTTTGTGGCGGCGGCCATCTTGGACCGATTTTCTTCAAACATAGCTAAGAACACTCGCGACTAATTCACCATTCAAACAAAAAAAAACAAAATCAAAATCGGTTTATCCGTTCGGGAGCTACGATGCCACAGACAGACACACACACACACACACACACACACACACAGACACGTCAAACTTATAACACCCCGTCGTTTTTGCGTCGGGGGTTAAAAATAGACAAAAAACATCTCCATACTTAATGAAAGCTATTCTCAAACTAAGCACGAGCAATTTAAGGAAGCTAAGAGGAAATAATTTAAGCAACACGCGTTGTTAGTTACCCGATAGAAAACTTCGTCCAAAGAATTTAGAAAGTTTGCCTTTAATTAAATCCGGGAAAAAGAAAATGTCGAGAACAATATATTAGTTAGTTTTAGTTTCATGTAACACTGTTAGGTGATCAGACAGTCGGAAACAAACAAATTTGTTTGAACATGCATATTGACTTTTTTTTAGCACGTTTTAATTTTTGGGGAAGTTATCTTTTTGTTTTTACTAACCCATATATCCATATGGGTAAAAAAAATCTTTATTATATTAGATTTTTTATCTTTATTTAACTATATACATATAAATTATATTTTTAAATATGAGTATAAAAAATATATAAAAACATTTAAAAATATAAAAAATAGTAGCCCACCGGTATCGGGAACAGGGTCCAAGCTACCGGCGGTCAGGGCTCCAGAGAGAGGAACCTCCTGACAATGCGAGCCGTGTCCAGAAGTACCGCTTTCTGAATCAAGCCCTTGATCCAGCTGCCCAACGTGAGCCTCCTCAGGTGTTATCTTTATTATTATTAGATTATTTTTTTTCCTTTTTATAACATCTAGACGAATTAGTTTCAAGTTGTGATACATTTTTATGTTGCATTGCATATATGTATTTGGAAGGCATGTTCGTTTCACTATTAAAAAAGTTAGTTTATATGTCGCAGCCAACTGGTAAAATTAGCCGTTTATTTAACCACCTGGCCTTTGGAAGTAGTGCTCGCCTCGCTTCGCTCTCTCGGCTCGCACGCGGTTGATCACACTTCTAACCTAACCTAACCCATTTGGTCGGGGTACCCTGGCTTAGTTACTGCGACCTATTCGGCTCGCGCGTGATTGGTTACAGTTCCAACTTAAACTATAATTGAATATCATTCAGGCCGATAGTTGAACGGCCGCCGTTTAGTTGAAAGGCTAGGCGGTTAACTAAACGACTAAATAAATCAGTTGGCTGCGACATATACATTGATTAAAGTTCAACCCCCTTATCTGTAAACGCGGAGTAAAGTTATGCCAAACGTACCTCGTAAAACTTACTTATAGTAGTTCTGAAGTTTATACTAATACTAACTTTACTCCCGTTTATTAATATGGCGGGCTAATGTTTAATTCCCTGTATTTGTATAAGTGTCTAGGTTTGCTTTAGATATAATGAAAACAATTATTTATCGATGAAGTTGGGACAAACTTTTGACCTCAAGACCAGTGGCAATCTGTTTAATCCCCGTGTAGGTAGTGTCATTGATTGATGGCAAAATAAGTTTAAAAACGAAAACGAAAAAGGATGAAACAAGAAAGTACCTTCCCGTGGTCGCATGCTACCATATAGCGTTGTATGTTAGTACAGCGGCATGCGACCACGGGAAGGTACTTTCTTGTTTCATCCTTTTCAATAGTTGAGTTTTAGTTTTTAAACTTATTGAAGTGAAACTTCTTTAGGCGCGCTTGACTTGGGGAGTAAACTGGCGAATGCGTTACGAAAACGTGTGATCGGGCGAGTAGGGAAGGTACGTAAAAAATAGCTGGAAATACCTGGTGTAAAAACCCGGTCCCGGTCGCATAAACATGCGACTGGGTTTTTACACCAGGTATTTGCTTCCAAGTACGCACACCAGGTACCGACTCAAAATACATGCAAGACTATTAAGTATCTTATACGGCTACTCGCTCAAATACGTAGGTACTCAACCACTAGTTTTCGCAAATGCGATCATTCTCCTTATTAGTAAGTCTACGGAACAATTTCGTATGCAAGTATTTTTTACTTTAATGGTTTGCAAGTATTTATTTGTAAACGCGATTTTGCTCCTTATTTATAGGAAGTCATTGATAAATTTCCTATGCAAGTAGTTTTACTTCCAACGGGGCTTTTGAATACGCGATTATCTGTATGAAGTTATGGATCAATTTTCTATGCAGATAGAAAATACTTGAAAGTATCTCGCTCCGTCAAGCCTCGACGCTCAAGTACGTAGGAACTCAAACTCAAATAGTTCAACAACCGCGTTTGTTTTCGCAAATGCGATCATGCTCCTTATCAGTAAGAGCACAGAATACTTAATAGTAATACGTACAGAAAGGACACTCCCTTCCTCGCCCTCATATCAGATACCGCACCTCACCCTGCACTTCGAGGTATTCGTCGCCAACTCTTTAGCAAGGGCGCTCGCGAACCGCAGCGCTGTATTGTTGACACGAACACACAATTATTATGTGATTTAAAAGTTTTATTTGAGTTTTAATCACGATGGTTGGATATTGTGATGCTTTTTAACCGACTTCTAAAAAGGAGGAGGTTCTCAATTCGGATGTTTGTATTTTTGAAGTGTAAACTTCTTTAGCGGCGTTGCATACTTTTAGTAATGGGTAAAAAATGTTAAACTCGCGTCAGGACACGTGACCGTCAGGAGAGATCCCCCCCCCCCCCCCTCTCTTTCTACGGCGTCGCCAACCGAAGTGAAGTGACACACGGACACAATGGATGGATGTATGGATGGATGGATGGATGGATGGATGGATGGATGGATGGTGATGGAAGTGGAAGTGGAAGTGAAAGTGGAAGGTGAAGTGGAAGTGGAAGTCGAAGTCGAAGTGGAAGTCGAAGTGGAAGTCGAAGTGGAAGTCGAAGTCAAAGTAAAAGTCGAAGTGGAAGTCGAAGTGGAAGTCGAAGTGGAAGTGGAAGTGGAAGTCGAAGTCGAAGTGGAAGTCGAAGTGGAAGTCGAAGTGGAAGTCGAAGTGGAAGTGGAAGTGGATGGATGGATGGATGGACAGCTGATGGCTCGACCGTCTGTGAAGTAGCCACACTGCTGTGTATTCGTAAAATTCGTGTATATAAAGTGTTTAAAATATGGAAATTGAACAAAGTGCATCTATTAATGAAAAAAGTGACCCAGAAATAGTGAAAAAAAAAATGAGTTATAGTAATTAAATTAATACTTAATTGATTTATTTCAACGTTAATATTCAAGTTTTCACTTCTGCCGGCACTCCCGGAGTGCAACCCGTCTTTTTTTTTTAATGTTTGTTCGCGCATAACTCCGTCGCTTGCCAACCGATTTGAAAAATTATTTTTTTTGTTGGAAAGGGTATCTTCCCAAATAGTCCCATGAAAATTTTATCGAAATTGAACAAGCGGTTTTTGAAAAATCAACTAAAATCTAAAAAAAATTGTTTTTGAAGTGAAAACTTCTTTAGCGGCGTTGAACACTTTTTGTAATGGGTAAAAAATGTTAAACTCGCGTCAGGGCATCGCGTCAGGACACGTGACCGTCAGGAGAGATTCCCCCCCCCCATCTCTTTCTACGGCGGCGCCAACCGAAGTGAACCAAGTGAGACACGATAATGGATGGATGGATGGATGGTGATGGCGATGGTGATGGCGATGGCGATGGTGATGGCGAACGTGATGGCGATGGTGATGACGATGGTGATTGCGATGGTGATGGCGATGGTGATGGCGATGGTGAAGGCGATGGTGATGGCGATGGCAATGGTGATGGCGATGGCGATGCCGATGGTGATGTGACGTTATGTGATGTGATGGTGATGGTGATGGCGATGGTGATGACGATGGTGATTGCGATGGTGATGGCGATGGTGATGGCGATGGCGATGCCGATGGTGATGTGATGTTATGTGATGTGATGGTGATGGTGATATCGATGGTGATGACGATGGTGATTGCGATGGTGATGGCGATGGTGATGGCGATGGCAATGGTGATGGCGATGGCGATGCCGATGGTGATGTGATGTTATGTGATGGTGATGGTGACGGCGATGGCGATGGTGATGGCGATGGTGATGGCGATGGCAATGGTGATGGCGATGGCGATGCCGATGGTGATGGTGATGTGATGTTATGTGATGTGATGTGATGGTGATGGTGGACGCGGACGCGGACGCGGACGAATATATAAAGTGTGTAGGTATATAAAGTGTTTCAAAAAATGGAAATTGAAGAAAGTGCATCGATTAATGAAAAAAGTGACGCAGAAATTGTGAAAAAAACTTAGTAATTATATTAATTCAATTAATAATTGATTTATTTCAACGTTCAAGTTTTCACTTCTGCCGGCACTCCCGGAGTGCAACCCGTCTTTTTTTTTTTTTTTTTTGTTGTTACCTCAGTTCCTCAGTACACCATTCATTTATAACCGATTTGGAAAATTCTTTTTTTTTATTTGAAAGGATATACTTTCAGATTGGTCCCATTGTCATCAGGTCAGGATTTGATCATGGGATCCTGGAGAAATCGAAGGAACTCTTCAAATATTATAGGCACCCCTACAGCGATTTGGGTATTTTTATAGTAACTCGTGCATTTGCTCTCGGATAGCACCATTTGGTGAAGTGGAACTGATGATGAAGACCACAGATGGCCACCGGAACTACTCAATAATATCTACGTATTTCACGAGTTGCGATTCGATACTTCAACATGGTTGCCAAGCAATTTATGCTCGTCACAATGTGAATGATGTTATGGAGCTGATGGTGGACCAGGAGAACTCCTCAACAATTAACTTCCCTGCATCGGAAAAAGCAATATTTTGTAAAAGGCGATGAGCAAGTTGACACTAGGCTATTGTAACTTAGATAAATTATAAGCAGACCCACTAAAAAGCGTGAAATAAAAACTTTTTAACAAAAAAAAACCGACTTCCAAAAAACACTTCAAAATGAAAAATAACTTTAATTTCGGAAGTCGGTGGCAAAAAAACTAAAATACAGATCCAAAGACACCGACTTCCGAAATTAAAGTTATTTTTCACTTTGAAGTGTTTTTTTGGAAGTCGGCTTTTTTTTGTCCGAATTCGTATTTACATAAACTGTTTGTAAGATTTCGCCTTTTTAATAACATGCGATTTAATAACCGATTATTTACAGATAAGTCATTTAAACTAAACTATTTTAGTGTTTTTATTTCATTACGAACCCGACTATATAAATAAACAATTGAACTATATGGTCACTTCATAATAATGCACACGTTCCGGCAGTGCCGCCGCCGACGTCGTTCGGTTCCCCGACACAAATTGCTTCCCGCGCACTTTTTTTTACGCTACTAGATTTCACGCACACATTTGCACGTATACAAACGTCATTTGTTTATGTAGTAGTAATAGGTAATTATTTTGCGAGCGTTGTATGGAGTGTCCGAGGTGTGGTAAGAGTATGGAACAATTTCGTATGCAAGTATTTTTACTTTAATGGTTTGTAAGTGTTTATTTGTAAACGCGATTGTGCTCCTTATTTATAGGAATTCAGGGGTCAATTTCCTATGCAAGTACTTTTTACTTCCAACAGGGCTTTTGTTTGATTACGCGATTGTACTTCTTATTTGTATGAAGTTATGGATCAATTTTCGATGTAGATAGAAAATACTTGACAGGGCTCGAGATACTTTCAAGTATGAGTGGGGGATATAAGCAAGAGAAAGCAGTGCGCGCGTACATTTTCTTTCTCTCTTCCTCTCATAGCCAAATACGTTTGAAGTTTCACTTCAGTCGTGTGGTCATAAGCACACTCGGTTTTTTTTTTATTTAATTATTTTGAGGCATATTTCAGTAAAATTTATATTTTTGAAATGTGCTAACTAAGCCCTTTCATTTGATACCCAATACGGCACAATTAAAAAAACTTTTTTTTTAGTTCATGACTTTATTTTCTCTAGAGGGTGCCATATTCAATTTAATGTGACGTCACATAGCCTATAACCAACGCGCAATCAAGACGCTTCCAATGACACCTCATTTGTCTAATTATGACAAGCAGCTTAGAAGTTATGAGGGAACAGATGAACATACATACATACATACCGGTCAAAATCATAACCCTCCTTTTTGCTTCGCCGTAGTCGGGTAAAAATAAAATGGAGAAAACTACTAAACGAAATACTTTTCACTGATTATAGCCCCCTAATTATCTTCGTTATCTTTCTATTTATTTTTTTTGTAATTTTGTAAACGAAAAAAATTATGTCATCGTGATTACCAATTTCTAATATTGTTTTTATATATTACCTACAACATGTATTTTTCGTCCTATCGTGACATTGAGTGATGCAGGAGATATTAGTGTTATACCAGTACTGTTGTATCTCCACATATTTTGATATGTTTTTGTCCGCCATATTCAATCCACACAAAACAATTCCCTCGAATAAATCACCAACTCCGTACACAATTAATATTAGAGTGTCCATGTCCATATTTTTGGCTTTCGTCCAGAAAGTTTTGTGCAAAGCAGCGGCTTCAGCGCTTCAAGCCAACAGATAATCACTGCGAACCAACGTCTTGGCAGAAGTCGCGACTTTATCTTTGGCGATTTTCAGTTTTGCTGTGATACGACTTAAAATATTGTCTCAGCTAACTGATTTTTGGATTCACTTTGAGAGAGAAACTTCTTAATTTACACTGATTTGGAAACTTTAGTTTTCAAGCTGTAAAAATATTCTGTTGGTACCTGTAACGTGATTGGGTAACTAAAACTTACAAGGTGATAAAAAGAAAGAAACGTTGGTTTATTGCTAAAGAAACACGTGCATATAAAAAGATGTGGCATCATTTACTCGAGCTAAATTAGCTAGAGTAAATGATACAACAATACCTACATAGGAAGCACCAACAGATTTAATTGAAAACGCTGTCATAAATCCGGGTCCCAGTCAATTCTAATACTGGTTAAGCCTTCGATCCCAAGCCTCCCAAGTTATACCTATGATAGTAATTGTAATTGCGCATATAGGTACTGAACCCGCCTGACAGCCGGAATTAACTAAGAATGGATTGACCTTGTAGGTAGAATAAAAACCATTTGGAATATTTCAAAAAACCAAATTGAGAAACATACTTCTTTATTCAATCTATTTCTATACATATTATGAGTTAATATTATGTTTTCACCCTCAAATTTTATTTTAAAGAATTTATTGCGGAAGGCTTATGAGTTACATTAAGTTAATATGTTGAAAAAAATGTGGTTTTTCCATTTCGTGTCACTCGTTAAGTATGTGGAATACGGATTTAACATTTTGGAATATGTTTCCTGACTCTTTGGTCTAGTATCATGTAAATGGAATACACGATTCAATTAATTTTTCTCGATACAAAAAAATTGCTAAATTATAATATAAGCAGTAAACTCGTATAAGCAGTAAACTCGTTTTAGCACAGACGTCGTTTTATTTCGAGCGCACGCACACTATAGCCATCACTCTTCTTTTGCGTTTCAAAAGTAATTGGATCATTTTAGCTCGCTTAGAAGGTTTCGAGGTTTTTAGATTTTCGAGGTAGCGCCTTAAATTACACTAATAAAAAAGAAATCTCGACAATTTGTCAGGTCGGAAAAGCCCTGCGACTTAGGGCCTGGTTGCTAGTTTAAAATAGAACGCAAAATAAATATAAAATAACATTTTTAATACAGTCAAAGGCAACCAAAATACAAACACGCAATTTTATCTCTTAATTAGCCCCAAATCCTAAATACCAGTTCAAATGAGCCCGACACAGCGTTCAAAGAACAAATCTACAAAAGACTGCAACACACTAAAGCAAAGTTTATAATAAACCAACACTAGTGGAACATTCCCAAACAGTAATTAGGAAAGCTACAGTTAAAGGCAAAGTTGTATCTTTACAGTTTTTAATTATGGACGAGCAGTTTATTCAAGTTTTGTTGACTGAGAGGCGATTGAACTGGTATTTGTGTTGGACTTCATTCTAAAAGTAGGTGTTTACGCATTTCGGTAGCTTCGTCTCATTTATTTACCAAGTCATTTTGGCGCTTTAATGGTAGCATAATTATAGCAGTAACTATTTATATTTATTTATTATTAATAAACAAATGAAATGCAAGTCAAAATACTTTAAGCACACAAATGCACAGAGGCGGACTTAATAGCAGAGGCATTTTCTAACAGTCAGCCTTTAAATGATGCAGAGGCAAACATAACACACAGGTGCAAAAACGAAAATTGAGGAATAAATATTTATTTAAATATTAAGATATACATAATTTTCTATTAAAACTATAAATAATATAACCTAACTATTTATCTTTATAAACAAAAATAAATACACCAGTTTACTAAAACAAATAAGGTTACTATTAACGTTGTGATGATACTGCCAGCTTTTTATGAATGTGCTATGCGAGTGTAACACATACCTCTACCTTCGCTTCGAGTATTTAGGCGTGATGCGTCTTATGCCTTAAGACGCTTCTGTGTCAGGACCTTTGCAACACAGCATTATAAATATCTTGCAATGTTATAATACCAGCCTATTATTATTCCACTGCAGAGCAAAGGCCTTGTAGAGGTACTAGCTGCGCCCCGCGGTTTCACCCGCATAAGTCTCGATCCCGTGGGAAAATCGGGATAAAAAGTATCATATGTCCTTTCCCGGGACTCAAATATCTCTATACCAAATTTCATCTAAATTGGTTCAGCGGTTTAGGCGTGAAAAGGTAACATACAGTCAGACAGACAGAGTTACTTTCGAATTTATAATATTATAGTATAGTATGGATGAGTAACAAGGTGTTCTTATATAGACAAAGAACGATCATTGATGACCACGCTTGCTCAAGACGGGTTGGTGATTTCAGACATATATTATCTATAAGCCCAGGTTTCCTCACGATGTTTTCCTTCACCATTTCAGTCTTGCAATGTTGCAAGGGAATAATTTATAGAATAACTTTTGCGCTGCAGCGCTGAACTTCTTCGTGTGCAATTTGGTATGGTCAAATGTTTTCAAATTACCAGAACTTTCCTCAGGGACTATTTGCTTGTCTCATATTACAATTTCAAAATCATCCAATTGTATGATTTGGTGATAAAGGAAGTCTACTTAAGAGGAACGGTTTTATTTTGAAAGTCTAGTTATCATCGTCATCTGTCTAGCCTTTTCCCAAATATGTTGGTGTCTTTTCTAGGGCTTCTAGTCTAACCGGATCTAGCTGAATACCAGTATTTTACATGGAGTAACTGTTGGTCTGAATTCCACAACCCAGTTACTAGGTAATACGATACCCCTTGATAAAAGTTGAATAGAAGAGTTAATTAATCTACTTATCAACATTCTAGAAAATACCTCCCGTGATTTGCCATGCAGCACTCTCCTGTCATCACTAAAAAGTAAAAATCCAATTTATAAAAATGTGACTGAAGCAATTACGAATCATATTACATTTTCCATCACCCTAGCTTCCTTTTAAGGCAGGAAGCCACAAAAGCGCGAAAAAACGTCCTCAATATACCGCAGCTATTAATTTTACTTGAAAACCTTTTCATAAATTTACTAAATCCAAACCTCGATATTTTCTTTTGAGGAGAATTTTTCATTTCATAAATGCTTTCGGGTCGCAAGTAGTGGGTCGACCGATGCGCTGCAAATAGGGAACGGATGGAAATGCTGATACATAATTATGTCGTAGGCGCTTTGAGAGTTGGAGTCATTATAGGGTTAGACATTTTTAAGGTTGACGATACGACTTCTAAGCGTGTGGGTGATGACTGCATTTAATAACAGGAATATTTAGAATTGATTTACTTGGTGGTCTGCTTTTAGGTGGTTGTTTAAGTAAAGTCGCCTAAGATACTGCTGTGAACGCAAGCCAGAAGATACTAATTTAAATACCCGGACGTAAACATGAAACATTGAGGTTTTGAAAATGACTACCAAACAGGTATGAGTGACAAAGATGACTCTACAAAGCCAGTTTTTTCGGAAATTCATCCCGTTCTTCCGACCGGGTACAGGGGACTTATTGTGTAACACACTATCAGTAGCAATGGCTTTTATTTTAAACAGCTCAACAACATTAATTGCGTTATGTACAGACGCCAGCATATCAAGCTACTACAATCTATCAAATTTCTTTAATATATTTTCAACTTTATCGCTAAAGCATAAGGTTCAAAGTTGATTGGGAAAATTTAACAGTTTCGAGTAGCTTGATATGCCGCCAGCGCTGCACACTATGTACGTTGGTGAGCAGACAAATTTTTCGAACATATTAAGCAATGGATTAGCAATATCCTTTAAAATGATTCAGATGTGATTGGAAGTCTGTTATTCAAAGAGAGTGCTGGAATTTAACGTAAAAATAAAAACCAAGATCAAGGTCAGAAAGATAAAGTCAAAGTCAAAGCATTTATTTCAAATAAGCACATAAAAGGCACTTTTGAACGTCAAAAATTACCTTAAAATAGAATTGATTCTAGTCGCCCCTTCCAAAAGGTAGTTTTCGTGTGGAGAAGAATGGGCAAGAATCAGGATAGAATTATTTAAGTTGTTGATAGACAACTTCAAAGGTATCTTATTTCCATTCTGCAAACATCGTATCGTCCCCGTCTCGTCACGCCTAATCTTATCTGCAATAACGATCTCAGATCGAAAGTATTTCATAAATAACGAGAAGCCTGCGCGATGCACTAACGATACTAGTTTGACGTCATTAAAATGAATTAATAGACCGCGAAGTTTTATAAGTGATCGGAATGTTTTGCTTCGAAGAGATTCTGTAATCGTATGCGCGTTTCCAATTATTCTTTGATCTTCGTGTCTATGTTTTTCTTGTTGGTTTACTGTTTTTAATTATTTGTTAGTTTTTTGTTTATTTACTGTTTTGGTATTTTGATTGAAACTCTTTCACTGTTTAGCGAATATTTGAATAATATCTTAACGTTCAAGTTCAAGTCGCAATCTCATGTCAGCGACAGGCATTGCAATTGGGCAGATGGAGAAGAATTTGTAGGTCGTAAGTTCAAACCCAGACAGGCGCTTTACTTTTTACTTTGCGTAAATTATCTCATCACCACTGCTCACAAAACGGTAAAGGAAAACATCGTGAGAAAACCGGCATGTCCTAGAACCAAAAATTCGAAGACATACGTCATCTACCAACCCGCACTGGACCCGCGTGGTGGATTACGGCCCACTCCCTCTTACAGAGAGGAGGCCTGTGTCCCAGCAGTGCGAACATTATAGGCTGATTATGCTATGCACACTTGTCAAAGTCAATTGAGCGCCAAAAGACCGCTGTAGCAGTGTAGATTCAAGTCCTTTACAAGCGAGCAATTTGGGCAAAGAAAATGTTTACATTGACACTTACTATCAATTAAATCACTCAAAAATTACTAATCCCTTTTTAAAAAGCCCAGAATTTAAGGACAAATTAGAACCCTGCTCACTGCTCAAAGAGAAAGTGCCGTGAAAATGAAAGTTAATTCCGAAAATCTTTCAAATTTTATCAAAGACTTAACAAAATCAAATGTAAAAAGCCATTAGGAACTCCAAAAAGTTTTTTATTAAAATCTTGGTAAAAAAAAATTGTTCTCGAACATTATGAAATTATTTCAAACGCCGAGTCTTTAATACTTATTACGTATATTGGAATTGGAGAATTTTATGTGAAAAACGAACAAATCTAGCAAAAGTTTTCATACAATGGAAGCATTGTGGACGGAGATTTTTTTCTATTTTATAATATCTTTTGTTGTAGTTTTGGAGATTTTCGGTGTAATAGATTGGTTCTTGTGAAATAAAATATAGGTCAAATCGTTTAAAATATTCTTTTTCATCTTTGCACAGAAAAATATAATTTGAATATTTCTATGAAAGATAAATAATTTGAATATTTCTATAAATATTTCCGGTTGGTGAATTCAGGCTTATATTAACTGTAAGTCCAAGTTTCCTCAAGATACTTTCCTTCACCACTGTCAGTGATGTCCAAGATAAAGTCAAAAAAGATAAAAACAAAAAAATAAATAAAGAACAACGCTAACGTTACCATGGTAACATAAATTCTAGATTCAAACATAATTTTTACCCGACTACGGCGAAGCAAAAAGGAGGGTTATGATTTTGACCGGTATGTCATGTATGTATGTTGTATGTATATGTATATATGCATGTATATAAATGAGGTACTCTTAGAAGCGTCTTGACCGTCCGCTCGTTATAGGCTATGTGATGTCACACTAAAATCAATATTGTGCCCTCTAGAGGACATAAAGTAATGAATTTAAAAATAAATAGTTTTGGGATGGTGCCTTGTTGGGTATCAAATAAAAGGGCCTAATTAGAACATTTCAAAAATATAAATATTACTGAAATAAGCCGCAACATAATTGAATAAAAAATAAGTTTAAAATCTAAAACCCGACTACTGAAAAAAATGAAACAAGAAAGTACCTTCCCGTGGTCGCATGCTACCATAGCTTATAATATGTTAGTACAGTTAATATGAAACTTACGTACATAATAAATAATATAGATTACATAATAAAGGAAACTCCGTTTTTGTCAAGTCGTAAAAACCGTACGAAGCAGTTGCTAGAATCTTGATAAATTAAAATACGAAAACATTTCAAGTTTTAAATTATTTACCCTTTAAATTCACAGCTTGAGCTAAGTTATGGCTTCCTAGAAACTGTTTTCTTGGTAAAAATTCAAGATATACATTACTGTTTAGATTTGCCAATGGCAAAATACGATGCATTGTCGGCTTGCCACTGACAGCCAGAGCTGTGCCAAACCGGCGTAGGGGTGAGACAGAAATTGTCGATATTTTTGTCTTCTGTTATTTATTATTTTGTAAATAAAATTATTGCGGCTGTTCTTTATTTATGGTGAAGAAAGATTGTATGTACACTTGATTTTCTTGATTGTAGTTATATTTATTTAATTATTTGATTTAGTTATTTATGAATGATATGCGTTAAAAATTTTAGACATACAAAGATGATAGTTTTAAAATTTTTTTTTTGACCATTAAAGGTTAATTTAAAATCACTTTATCTTGAAGTAATTAACACTAAACACTATTTATTAAGTTTAAAAAAGGTTTAAAATTTAAATTTAAATATAAAATCCAAGTTAAACTTAAATTCACACGTTGCTTCTTTTCACCAGTTTAAAAACACCCAAATAAATTCTGCTCACCACAACACAAATCCTGGCAAGCATCGATAAATTACAGAATATCGATAACCAGCCCCGCCCACCGCATTAGCGGAGTGCAAGACATGGCGATAGGCCAACGCGATACCCTGAGTTATCGATACAAACGCCACAGCACTAATGTGTTTGTGATCCTGAGGTACAAAGTTATTTATTGTGAATGAAGTACGAGTATGTTTGTATTTTTGTTCATTGTTTTGTTTATATAGGATGTTTTAAAATATGAAAACATCTTATATAACCAGTTATGTGGTTTTTTATTTTTGATGTAGATTCGAATTTCATCGATAATTTAAAGCGAATGTTTATATTCCAGATCGTTTTTCCTGATTTAAATCAAATTACATTATGGTGCTGAACGTGTGCGGTCAATATTAGATACATATAGGTACAAACAAAATTACTAAAAACTAAAGTTACCAGAAACTTGTTTTTTTTTTTTTTTTTTTAATTAACAATCTCCCCGTGGAGATGCTGTGTTTACAAATATATTTTTTTAAGTATTATAAGAATCATCATTATCATCATCTGTGTGAAATGAGACCTTTGCTCTGCAGTGGGACAGACTGGCATTTTTATTATCATACCCAAGTACACACCAAAAAAAAGAGAGAGTTTGAAAAAAAAGATGTTTTCGTTCTTTCCCTGGCCTTATTTTTTCATATGTGTTTTATGATCTTCCTAAAAACAAATAATTTAGGGATATATTGTTCAACTTTTAGGAGGTAAATCCTCATGTAAAACCCAGGTAAAAAAAGATTACCACAAAGAGAAATAAAAATATTTATACATAAAGAAGTTAAAAGAATATAATATAATCTAATACAGGAGGTATTAGATTATAACCGAATATCTTGAATATCATTTATTTCACTTTTCATATCATCTCCCATTAGACACGTTTTAGCCTATATTGTGTCCAACTACTGTACAATGGCCTCCCCTTTTTTCTCCCAAATCTCTCTATCTTGTATTTCTGGACATGTTGACCCTGCAAACATTACGCACTTATCAAACAAAAACACTCTCCAAACTTACAACCAATCCAAAATTCCCTTCACCTGCTGTACAATAAAGTGTCGTACATTCCGTAAAATTCCGTCTCTCCGCTACATAGCGGAGCTGCAAACATCTATTCCTTTATAATAATATATCCTGGGAATATTTGTGCTCTTCCTAAACAGGCTGCGATGTCGCTGGCGGATGACGTCACGACTCACGCTTCGCATTATTGAATTTCAGAATAGTTTTCGGATGAGAATTTAGTGTGGATTTATTTTTTGGTGAATGTTGTTAAAAGATGTGTACATGAAATACATGGTTACCTGTTATTCTTGTCTGCAAGTCTCTCATTGCAGCACAAAGGGCTATTCTCAATATTAAATTGGATGAAATGACATAGAAATAACTTCTTCGTTTTCTAAAAGATCGTGACTAGCACCCTAATTGCGTAATACACTATCAATTACAATCAATTTTAAGGATATTGATAATAATAATATCTTTATTTCAGAGTACAATTCCATATTCACAATACAAATTAGAAAAAGTATCAAGATGTTAGTAAAATAAACACTTAAAACTATGTTAGTAGACATTACCAATATATTTTACAGGAGCATGTAGCTGACTTAAGTACCAGATGAAAAAGCAATCCACTTTGTTGGCAATGACACTCGGGAGACTGTTGTTACTGGCAGGCACCCTGTGCAACAAGGATGCCATTGCTTCATATGTTCGAAATATTTGTCTGCTCAACAACGTTAATAACGAAATGAACGTTGATGAAATGTCAAATTGTAAGCCATTCCTACTGTTAGTGTGTTACGCCATTTCACCGCTGTCCAGTCATCATGCTCACGATTTTTCATTTACCTACTTGTTTTTCAAAGATGACACACACATTACCTATGTCATAATCTAAGTTTAAATATCGTATGAGCCTGTAACTTCACCGGTACCCATACCTTTCAGAGAATGAGACACAGCATTACATGTCGCAGAACGAAATAGGTACGATGATTATAGGTAAAAACCCGGACAAACTTGTATTTCATGGAGCTTTACTACTGACTCATACATAACCTAATAGATATGGGTATCAATGCCAGCTGTTAACAGGGGTAATTCGCGTTTCACAGTCATACCAAATTAAAAGATGACATCAGTAAACTACACTGTGTATGAGTTCATACAAAATCGTATAGATACAACATGTTCACAAATTCGCGGTATTTATTAGCTATACAGGGTGGGCTGCCGCATCGCGATAGTGTCGCATTTGAATACAACCTGCATTGTTTTGTATCTGGCATACTAGATGTGACTGTGTTTTTAGTTTTTGTAGGCAAAATATATTACAAAATTGAGCAGTCTGAAACCTCATGTCATCTCTCAAAATTACCTACATGAAACTCTTACTACTAGTGACGCGCAGAATATGCACTTGGTGCTTGAAAACTAGGTCAGTTCTTCTGGCCTTTTATATACACTAGAACTAAAGAGTTGGCTATTTAAATGCTCCAGAAGAAAAACATTAGATGTAGTTAAGAGCAAATAAGTTTTAGTGCATTATCTTATAGAGGTATTATCAACAGGGTGTAAAGTTCACTCATTCCCCATAGAAAAGGGAGGATCCTCCGACCAGACGGGTGTTGTGTCTGGCGGGCAACAGTGCCCGACCATTGATTCGGGACGTTATATACCTGCTAGTAACGCGGTAAACTCTGCTTGCGCGATGTAGAATTTTACTCTTCTGCTATCTTGCTGTGCCCAACAAGGTCCATAATGATCTCATTAAGTAAATTACCAACTAAGTACATACTGTGGAATGCAATAAAAGATTGACTATTGAGTATTATCAACATCTTGTAAAAACTCACTCTACCTTTCCTTCATGCAAACCTTTCCATCCTTTATCCAGGACATATCCAGTGTCTAAACCTCCACCCGCCGTTAATTCAACAGTGTAACAGCATCAAGCACTGATTATATTCACTTATATCGCTTTAATACGCTCGATGTGTGCTTTTTACTGGCACCGTCGGCGTCGTTAGAGTGCGCTCACACGGGCAATTTTCAGCAATTATTTCTAGGCAACAGTTGCCAGATACTTTCGGCAGCAACTTAATTGAATATGATTACTTAAATTGTTTAGCAATATCCCTTCATCTTCCTGCCCTTATCCCATGATATGATCCATGATAGTTGGGGTCGGCGCAACACATTTTTTTTCTACTATTCTCCTCTGTCAATTGCTTCTTATTTCGTATGGAAATTAAATTTATAATGATAGGTAATCAATTGTGTCTCATTAGTCAATAGTTCAAGACTTGACAGCTTAATTTGTTTCATAACCACTCAATATGGTGTTGTGATATCTCTAGCAACAATATTGCTACATGTAGTATAACGGACGTGTGTGAACGAGCTCATATAAACTATACACACCGATATTTTTTTCAGCCCCTTTCGGAGCACTGTCCGTCCACGTTCCCATCGCACGTGTGGATAGACCTTTAAGCCGTCTTTAAAGCCTCTCTTACTTTATTGAAGTTAAACTTCTTTACGCACGCTTGCCTTGGGGAGTAAGCTGGCGAACGCGTGACGTAAACGTTACGAAAAGTGTGATTGGGCGAGGCGAACGGGAGTTGAGTGGGGGATATAAGCAAGAGAAAGCAGTGCGCGCGCACATTTTCTTTCTCTCTTCCTCTCATCGCCAAATACGTTTGAAGTTTCACTTCAGTCGTGTGGTAATAAGCACACTCGGTTTTTTTTTATGTCCGACAGGGTACACAATGAGCTTCGTAAACCTAACCATGTCAAATTCAATAAATTTATTGAATGCTGAGTATTTGGGGATCGCAGTCTATGCTTGATGTGGTCGTGATGTAACATTTGACCAACGTTGTCCAGAATTGAGCAATTAAAGTTGCCCGTGTAAGCGCACCTTTAGCATGGCTGACGGTGGCTATTTATATGGTGACATGGACAATTTGCATGTCCACGGACGTGAGAACGTATCTGGCGGTTGTGTGCGGTGGTTTTAATGTAGCTGGTTTATTTTAGCACTAGATACAATACAATGTTTCACATGTAATTCTGGTATAAGGAAACATTGTAGGTTATTCTCTAAATATTACATTGTTTGAGAGGTGTTGAGGTTCAAATCTGCGATGATTTGCTTTCAAATGGAATTCGTTTGATTTAATTGTATTATGTTTCCAAGTCATAGGTATTTGATGTTTTTCATTTTGTTTGACATACAATTCATATCATGTGGCTCCTGACAAAGTACAGGTCACTTCTTCACAAAAACGTTCATAAAATGAAACTAAAGGTAGGTACTTATTAAGTTAAGAAGATGGGCATAGCATAATCAGCCTATAACGTTTCCACTGCAGGGATACAGACCTCCTCTCAGTGTGAAGCGCCACGCCGGCCCAGTGCGGGTTGGTAGAGGTCACAAGTTTTCGAATTTTTGGTTCTAGAATATGCCGGTTTCCTCACGATGTTTTCTTTTACCGTTTTGAGGGCATAGCAGCATACTCCTTTCACTGATGACAAAAACTGTGATCACTAGTCCGTCTGAAAATCAATACTAATTATGGTCCCTTCGACCATCCACTGTAACGGTTATTTGCAAGCCCATTTTCAGCAACAGACATTAACGGAATAATTGTACTAAAACTTTCCCTAACAAAAACTAACATCTCTTTACGCCTTTACAATTCAACAAATTACCTAGAACACAGGTTAACTAAACATCAGTGAATACATTACCATCTAAATACCTTCACAACTTTAGTTAGGATTAATTAAAGCATTTTAAGCGAATAATTTATTCAGTTTAAGCATTTAAGTTCTAGCGCTTAATGTTTTAAAATTAATTCGGGATTATTACGGCTGGGTGCTTAAGATAAGTCCAGTTTGGTTAAAAGTAAAATGAGTATGAAAACATTACCCTCTTTCTGAGGCAGTCGGGTAAAAAGGCCCAATCACTAATGTGACAACTTGAAGAGAAATGCGAGGAGGTTCTGCAAGGCAATATCCATACTAATATCATAAATGCGAAAGTAATTATATCCGTCTGTCTGTCGGATTGTTTGTCTGTTACCCTTTCACGCCTTAACGGCTAAACGGATTTCGATGAAATTTTACACACATGTAGACCAGGCCAGGTCCTGGTCTAGGTTAGTATAAAGCAAACTATTTATCCTGGTAGGACCTTCCCGTGGGATGATTTCCAACCTACACTCAAGAAACTGCGGGCAAAAGGTAGTCAACTATATAAACTTCAAGATTATCTATACGAAATCACAAGTGTCACCAACCTGCATAGGGTTTACGTCGTGGATTAAAACACACTCCCTCACCAAGAGAAGACCTGTGTCCCAGGAGTGGGATATTACAGGCAGATTATGTTTACAAATGTCACCCTTTTTCCCATGATGTATCTCAACATACATCGCGGAGTATAAAAATATTAAATAAATAAGAGAACATGCATAATTTCGGGAATGTCTGTAAGGTACTTCTCGTGACCTAGAAAGCTCTTGAAATGGCATCGGTCAAGTATTTGAACATGTCGGGAATCTGTAAAGTATGCAGTGTATACCTACATAGTCTATATTTTTACCTGAAAATTCGAAATTATGACACAACGAATTATGAAAAAGACAACATCTGATTGATTTTGGTTAATTGATTTCCATAGATCCTTTAAAACAAAAATTGTTTTTCTCTGACTGTTTTTAATATAGTGGGCTTTTTATTCGCTTTATCCTTAGGTTGAATGTCGATTGCATGTCTTAAAATGAAAAGGTCTATTTTCTGTGTGATAGTTAGACAGTTTCAACTCTTGTGAAGTTTCAATTGCATGGGAATTGTTGTCAAAACAGTTAAAGCAATTACAAGTGTGGTCAAATATTACCTTGTTTGACAATCAATCAATCTACCTAGTCTTTTCTCGACTTTGTTGGGGTCGGCTTCCAGTCTAATCGGATGCAGCCACCCAGTTACTGGGTAACACAATACCCCTTGCTAAGAGTGGTTCTTAGAATTTTGGGCTTCTGACTACCCGTGACGACTGATCTATGAATGACAGCAAACAAAAACAAGAATTCATCTTCCCAAAAACTTCAGTATTCACCTGTATAAATGACAGCTGGGCAGTTTCCGAGGTACGGAGAGGTTTCGACATGTAATGGCTGGTCACCGTTATTATTTGGCCACGAGCACCTCATTATCTTTTCCAAAAATAAAGAAGATATATTATTTACAAGGTCGTGATACACGTGTCTGTCCCGACTCGTTGACATGACTGTAGCGCCACAAACAAATAAACATCAAATAATAATAACATTCATTTAAGCTTGTTTAATGAATATTTACTATACTAGGTACTTGCCCCGGTTCAGCAAGGGCGCGATTAACATCTAAATTTTTTAAGCCATTGCATAGCTTTTATCGTGGGCTTTGAGCGCGGCGACCGAATCAAGAAATTCCGTAACGAAAATAAACCTAACAGCCCCCACTCCGACCGGCACAGCGGTGCGGCGTTGAAAGCCGTGCATCGTCTAACGTCGTTTCAGTTAGGCAGACTTCGGCACGGTGTTTGTGTGCGTGTGACTAGACGTATGCGTGTAGACTGTACGAAGCTCGCACGGATCGAGACGAGCTGCTTACTGTAACTTGAATTAATATCAAAGAAAAATAAATATTATAATTGAATAAGTTGATAAAAAATGCTATGCAATAGCTTTACTGCGGCAGTCCCCAAGTGCCACACGTATTTTTATTCTGTTCACAACACGTCTTGCACAATTTCTGAGCAGTAACCTAACAAAAAGTACTAGGCTTGCATGAATTCAATGATGGTATTTCATTAGCATTATTAAGTACTTATTTTAAGTACTACTTTGTATATATTTACATAATATTAAGCCTATGTCCATCTGGAACAATGTACCTTTAAAATGGTGAAAGAATTTTTCAAATAAGAGCTGTGATTCCGGAGATAACCCTCCACATATACACGAACTCACAAAATTCGCTCTCTCTCTTTATAATTTATTAAAGTATACATTTTGTGGTTTATTCACGTCATATAAGAACGCCCACCATTCATTTCAAAACCCGCTCAAACAAACACTCATACACGAATACGTCTGAAGACCAAGCTCTGGTACAGTTCGCAAAGTTAGAAACGAGGCAGTAGGACACTAATTTATTCGTACACAAACCATGTGTTTGGCACTAAGCCGCTAGCTCATTGCAATGTTCCCATTTGGGGTAGGTCATACAGATAGCGAACAGCGATTATTGGGCGTGATTGCTGAAACATGTAAAACGATAGAATAAAAATTGAATGGACAACTAGCTTCAACTTTCTAAATAACTAACCGACTCTTTGACAGTTCAAAAGTGCCTGTAAATGGTTTTATTGAAGGAAATGCTTTGATTTTGAAGTGGCAATAAGCAATTATGGCGTCGAACTAAAGAATGGCTCGTCCCGCCATCTTCTCCTAGGTCTGCCTCGATGACGCCGGATGTTTTGTTGGGACCCACATGGTGGTAGATTTGGCCATGACTCGTTCGATAAGCTGCAAATGTGTCCGGTCCAGTCCAACTTAAGCTTGGCTGCTTTTCGAGCGACGTCGACTTTTAGGTTAGTGTTACTTATGTACAAGATAGTTTTATCAATCAATTGTAATAACAAAATCAACATTTACCTAGTTCTATGTAGTTTAAACTCTGTTTAACTAAGTATATATATTTCATGCTGCATGACACTTACATAGTACACTCATCATCCCTGCTAAAAATAGAATTTCAAATAGTTTTTCTGTGTTCAACCAATACACACAAGATTCTAACATCGACAGAATGAAATGACATTACCTCTTTTTCGGGAAGCAAACTATCATTTCGCCTATACATCCGCTCTTTCATACGCTTTCCGCTCACAATATGACCTCGACCTCCTGCCCCAATTCCAACCACGTTATACCGACGAACACGGCTATCGCTGTAAGAAGATACTTAATGGTCACATTAATTACACATGAAAACGCTACAGCTAACTTGTTTTATTAAATCTGGCCCATTCAGTTGGGACGTTTTTTTTTTTTAGCTGGCTTAGTCCGTAGCTTATTTTATTTCCATTCTTTAATTATGTTTCATGCAATAAAGTGGTGGCGCCAATTATTCTTTTCACTACACTTGGCTTGCTCTCTATTTCATAAAGAAATATATTTGCACTTTTCATTTAAGGAGAATGAAGTATTAGGCAATCGAGTATAACGACATTTTTAGGTGAGACGTTTGTGAACTCGCCAACTTTTCTTACAGAATTTTTATCTCACGATGCGATGCGCGCTTTACTTATGGTTACCAGGTGTAAAACACACTGAGAAATTTTGTGTAAACGCAGAAACCTGTAGGATTCTTCAATATTGAAACATCATAACTTAGTATAGAAGACCTTTTCATATTAACTTTGTAATTTTAACAGGTAAACTGCGTTTTTGACAAAAGGCTATCGATTTCATTGCTCTCTACTAATGATCGTTTATAAGCTAAACCATCTTTAAGCACATGATATTAGAGGCTACTTAGACAAAACAACAACAAGTTTTTATAGCCCCTCAGCCAGCATCCATATTAAATCCAGCTCCAAACTTAGCCGTACATTGCGAGGGTAGTATCACGAAGCTGAACCCCACAAACATGATCCGCCAATAATTTAGATAATAGTTTTGAGTTGCAAACTCACACACAATAATTCAAGAGACCGAAGTCCACTTAATGAAAACAGAAGTTGTTGTGGGGCTAGTAAGTTGGAGGGAGCGGGTGGAGAAGCAAAATGGCGGATTTGAAAGATGCTTGAATTTTGTTTCGTTAGGAATAAGTTGATAAGGTCAAACATAACAATGATACGTTGATATTTCATATTTTTAATTATGTGCTTTTTCTGGAAACTTTCGGTTGTCGTTCTTTACTATACCGGAGAACCATCATTAGTCCTTTTAAATTACTGTATTTTTAAGGTTTCATCTGTAAAAAATTGATAATACAAATAAAAGGATGAAAGTCACCAACTTTCGAATATATTATATAACTGATCCATACTAATATTATAAATTCGAAAGTAGCTCTGTCTGTCTGTCTGTATGTTACCTTTTCACGCCTAAACCACTGAACCAATTTAGATGAAATTTAGTATAGAGATGGTTTGAGTCCCGGGGAAGTATATAGGATAGTTTTTATTCCGATATTCCCATGGGATCGACACTTATGCGGGTGAAACCACGGGGCGCAGCTAGTTTAATATAAACACATTCCACAAAATTATATTATTTTTACGTACTGACAATGGTGCTGCCAAATCTTGAAACTTAACCGCTTACAAAATTGAATCGTCAACCCTTAGCTAAAAACAGAGAACTATTTGTTTAACCACCATTTTATTTACTACTTAATAATGTCTTTCTTCAATATTTTTCTTTTGTAACTTCAGCTTACTAAATCGCGGCTCACCTAGCCCGAACGTAAGTCTCCCATTTCGAAGACGCAGCTCGGTTCTCTGTTCGTTATTGCTCTAACTTGTGCAACCATGTTGCCCGGTTGCCCCGCCCAATATTGCTCGATTTAATTAAGTATGCTTCCTATCTTGTATACAAATCTCGCTTCCTTATGATTTTGTTTGTTGAGTTCAGTAGAGGAAGATTTTGTATTATTTTTTATATTTTATTACAGAGCTATCATGGTTGCTTTCTTTCATTAACTTTGAGGTTTTACATCATTTAGGTAAGTCAGTCTTATTTGTGTCCTGCCCAACTGCATTTGAGTTCCAGAATACGTTTTCCGATATTAACCTCTTACAAACATATAAACAAACAATTTTTCCTTTTAATGACAATTATTATTATTTGAGATTAAATTTTGCAAGCTTTAAAACCAGCTAGAATAATAATATAGCAAGCGTCACTTGCTATCGTCCCGTCCAACAAAAATCTTTTACTTCTGAAAAAAACTAGCAATTTTTTAAAACAGTTGCAAGCTCTTGTACAATGAAAGAAAGAAATTATGCAAAATGGATGTGCTGAATGTAGTTTTTATTGAAGTCACTATTCTATTATGCAAGCAGTGCTTACATCAGTAGGGAGTTACAAACAGTTTGTGCAATGGGTACATTGTTTTTTCTTTACAAGTTAACATGGAATATCTTACCTGCAAAGACTTCAATACTGCCAGACAACGATTACGCTTAAAAAAAAGGATTTGTCGTATATCATCATATCATTTATCAATATTTGTATGTCGTTTGTTTGTTTGATTGCTCTTAGCGATAAGACCACCCATTGTAAAGTTTCTATATAAACTCCACGTCAGTAGTGATGAACACTTGAACTTCGAAAACCGCCCTTACTGGTACTGAATAAAGCCGCTATTAAACTCAAATTATTACCAAGGACCTGTAGTTAATTGTACTTATTAAAAACCCAGTTATCAAAACTCATAAAATAAACGCGAATCGCTTCCAAACTCGTTTAAAAACACGCATAAAAAAAACCTTTATCACCTTTATCATTGGTCTCCACTCACAGCACGATGATGCCCCAAACAACAATGTTTGTCTTTACAAAATTATACCATAAAAGCCTCCATATCCAAAGTTAATTAAAACCCCTGAATCTGACACGAGTTAATGAAAATCCAGCTTTAATTCAGGCGAAATGCTTAAAAAACTTAATTATCCGATTACACAGACCCCTTGTCAAGGGTATGACAAGTTAGCACCTTATTAAATGTTCGTATGATATGGGGTAATAATTTTACGCAGGAATTTTTTTATTATGTTGGTAGACTGGTTTTAATATGGCGTCTTTTTAGGGTTCCGTAGCCAAATGGCAAAAAACGGAACCCTTATGGATTCGTCATGTCTGTCTGTCTGTCTGTCTGTCTGTCTGTCTGTCTGTCTGTCTGTCTGTCTGTCCGTCCGTCCGTATGTCACAGCCACTTTTTTCCGAAACTATAAGAACTATACTGTTGAAACTTGGTAAGTAGATGTATTCTGTGAACCGCAGTAAGATTTTCACACAAAAATAGAAAAAAAACAATAAATTTTGGGGTTCCCCATACTTACAACTGAAACTCCAAAAATTTTTTTTCATCAAACCTGTACGTGTGGGGTATCTATGGATAGGTCTTCAAAAATGATATTGAGGTTTCTAATATCATTTTTTTCTGAACTGAATAGTTTGCGCGAGAGACACTTCCAAAGTGGTAAAATGTGTGTCCCCCCCCCTCTAACTTCTAAAATAAGAGAATGATAAAAATAAAAAAATATATATAATGTACATTACCATGTAAACTTCCACCGAAAATTGGTTTGAACTAGATCTAGTAAGTAGTTTTTTTTTAATACGTCATAAATCGAAAACCACAATTTACCTTTCACAAAGTTACAACGAACTACAAGAACTTTTATATTATGTTACTTGCTGCTACGGAACCCTTCATGGGCGAGTCCGACTCGCACTTGGCCGGTTTTTTTTTTGATGTTGGCGTTTTTCCGGGTGGAGACTGGGTGTTTTTTTTTTTTTGAGAAATACGATGGACTGAGTCAAATTCAATTAGTTGGCAAAACTCCAAAGATGTTAAGAGTGATATCAAATGAAAAACCATTAAACATCACAAAACTGCTTGTCACAAAATTGGCTATATGTGATGTACTATACTCTATTCCAAAAGTATCCGATGAAAATGAAAACAAAGCTTGTTTAGGTTAAATCCCAAAATAAATCATAAGGAAAAAAACTTTAAGGTGATTTAAAATTAGAATTTCGGTTTTAAGTAATTAAATAACCAAAAGGAAACACTCAATTTGTAAAAAAGTAGCACTACAAATTGACATCTTTGACACTTTTTGAACTGACCATACACACCGTCTTCTGCCTAAACCTTTTGATGAATACAGGCGTGATGATATAAACAATATTGTTCTCGCGATGTTGTATATAGCTCTCTATACAATCGTCGCTCCGTGAAGCCTGTGAAGCTCCCAGGAAGCTTCTGTGCTTCTGGACGGAGCTAGGCTGGCTCTGTTAGCCAGAATCCCTACGCACAACGGAACAAATGGGAGTCTAAGTGCGGAAAAGGGAGCCCCATCATCATCATCATCATCATCATCTCTCTATACAATCCTGCTAACAGACGTTAATTCCCACAGCGTTGAGGATAATAACGGTCAAGTGGGAGTCTTGACTTAGCGGATTACACCAGGGAATTAGGAATATTTAGGTGTTATTATATGCGTTATAGTGGGATGAGAATAATATGCGAAAGACATTTAGATCGATTGAGTTAAGGTATAATTACATTGGCTGGGTTTAGCGTTTTTGAGAAAAGGCGAGATAACTCTTTAACAAAAGTTGTAACTGTTAGTTTGTTTCAACATATTATGACCATTGCAACGTTTTTAATGTGTGGAATTTAAGAGAGACTGACCTCTGAGTTTGTTTCGGTGTTTTTCTCAGAGTAGTCGACAAGGAAGCACCGACCTCACTACAAAAAAAAACCGGCCAAGTGCGAGTCGGACTCGCCCATGAAGGGTTCCGTAGCAGCAAGTAACATAATATAAAAGTTCTTGTAGTTCGTTGTAACTGTGTGAAAGGTAAATTGCGGTTTTCGATTTATGACGTATTAAAAAAAAATACTTACTAGATCTCGTTCAAACCAATTTTCGGTGGAAGTTTACATGGTAATGTACATTATATATTTTTTTTTAATTTTATCACTCTCTTATTTTAGAAGTTAGAGGGGGGGGACACACATTTTACCACTTTGGAAGTGTCTCTCGCGCAAACTATTCAGTTCAGAAAAAAATGATATTAGAAACCTCAATATCATTTTTGAAGACCTATCCATAGATACCCCACACGTACAGGTTTGATGAAAAAAAATTTTTGGAGTTTCAGTTGTAAGTATGGGGAACCCCAAAATTTATTGTTTTTTTTCTTTTTTTGTGTGAAAATCTTACTGCGGTTCAAAGAATACATCTACTTACCAAATTTCAACAGTATAGTTTTTATAGTTTCGGAAAAAGTGGCTGTGACATACGGACGGACGGACAGACAGACAGACAGACATGACGAATCCATAAGGGTTCCGTTTTTTGCCATTTGACTACGGAACCCTAAAAAATACGTGTAAAACGCATTCTCTTGACCTAATTTTTTAACCCGAAAAGATTATCCACTTGTGTGGGAAACAATAACAGAAGAGCCTATTTTAGTTGCAAAACTGTATTCACTACTGAAGCCATCGGCTTATGCTGCGAACCCTTACTAAACTCCATACGTGCATCGACTCGGAATATTAGCAAAGTTCGGTATTGTCAAAAGGCGAAAGCTAAAGGATTAAGGACGATCGTTTTCCTTTTCCAAAACAAGGATTGGTAGAACTAAACCTTGTATTGAAAAATATTCATTAATTCTTGTAAATTATACATGTAGTTTCTTGCTTGTTCTACCTGTGGAACCTACAACACTTTGGGATGGGCAACTAGCTTCATCTTTCTGACTGACTGTTCAAAAGTGCGTGTAAATGGTTAGATGAAATAAATGCTTTGAGTTTGATTTTGTGAGGCTGCTTTTTTGGTCTAGTGGTTGAAAGCATATCTGCTCAGCGTAAGGTCCTAGGTTCGATTCCCAAGTTCTGTGGAGTGTTATTGAGTTTTTCCATCAGGAATTTCTCAGTACCAGCCCGGGCTTGGATTTGTGTTTGGTTGATGAAAAGAGACTTTAACATAACTGGCTAAACGGATCTACTATAGATATGCCTCGACTTAACTTTTCGGGGATTTCAAGCGTGATGTTAGGTAAGTTATTGTTCTTTCTTTGAAAACTCTGTTTTCAATGCAGTTTCGAGTGAAATTTTAATGCCTCCTGTATGTTGGTTAACGAAATATAATTTCCATTAATTCATTATTTTCACTGTTCGTCATGGCTTCATGAAATTCCGGTACACATCGTTGATTTTATGCTATTACAGCACTCATGATATTAAATATAGATATATGTTATTTATGCTTTTTACAATTCTGTGTTATTTATAGCCCATACTACATACTTTTATTTCAATATAGGTAAAGGCTAAAGTGGAGTATCTGTTTTGCGTACATTACCTATACATGAACAGAAAAATCACAAACCTCTTTAAAGAGGTTTCCTATCTATAAAGACAATTCGTCACTATTCCGATTCGTCACCAATCTTGTAAATGATCTGATCACAAACTGCGTTTTCCCTTTTTTCATATCTAGTAGTATACTATTTTTCATAGTTTAAAATAATGAAAGCAAATAATAATTACTTATCAAATCATCAACATTAATCCAACAAAGTCTACCAACCAAATCACTATTGCCGACACCAGCTGTACATACTAACACTAAATTAATATTAGCAGCCATATTCCTAATCAAAGTTAACGAAACTTCACATAACTTTCCAATATTAGTGTATGTAACAGTAAGGGTCCAAGTATATTACCTTGAGAAACGCTTTATGCTTGTAACAATCTGTTACAAGTTTCTATGGCAATTTAATCAGTTCTTTATCGTTGTTCGGTAGCCATATTGGTTTGAAAGTTTTGTTTAATGCAATTTGAAGGGTAGGTAATGTTTTGTCTTTGATTAATACAGAGTCATTGCCGGGTATGAGGTACTTGAAAGTGTCATTTGCTTGTTTAAGTACGTCATACTGAATATTTATACAAAAAGATTATTTTTTACATGAGTTTAGTCCTCATTTGAAAGTCGAATGAAACCCTGGAAAGCTGTGGAACATTTAGTTTTATGGAGTCCTTCTTGCTTTTGTAATCGGCAAACTCAAATTTAATAGCACGACCCTAATTTTACGCTAAAATTAACTATAAATACTAATTACAAGTGCATGCTTTGTTAACAATGACTAAATTATTCACATTATCAGCCTATAATGTTCCCATTGTTGGGACACAGGCCTGTTGGTGGACGTGACCGGTTTCCTCACGATGTTTTTCTTCATTGTTTTAAGAGTAGCTGTGATGAACTTATTTACACAAATTAAAGTACCTGACTGTGTTTAAACCTACGACCTGCAAACTCGTAAGTCGCGGTCGTGTCCACTAGACCACCACTGCCCTAAACTCTAAAATTATTCACAGCAAATAACATCAACTCAAGCTCCCAATTTGTGCATAGACAACGACTCAAAGCCTCCATTGACTTCCAACTCCAACAAAAAATTCTTAGCGGCCTCATAAAAGCTTATCTCTTCCTCAATGACGCTTTTAAGGCCATCTGGTGCCAATAACCATTCGGCTTCCTAAAAAACTGGGACATTACCATTAGGTTCTGTCATTAACCTTTATTTTCATGAAAAATCTATAGATCCTACATTATGATTGTTTAATCAGTATTGGGGAGGAAGAATGTCATTATCACCGTCATCGGGATTGTTCTGTTTAATTGGTACTTAATTGGCTTCGTTAGTCTGCTGTAGAGCTTAGTATTCTGGGTTCGATTCCCGGGTTGGTTGGAGTGGTTTTGGGTTTTTGCAGTTGGATATTCTTAGTGACCCGTACTCTCGCTGTGCCTTGTTTGTGGAAATAGATTTGCCCACTCTTACATGGATATTATAATACAAAAACGTAACATTTCAAAATCTGCCTACCCCTTTCCGAGAATACAAGCGTGATCTTATGTCATAATGATGACTCTGAGTAAGAAAATTATACCAAAACTAGCTGCGCCCCGCGGTTTCACCCGCGTAAATGTCGATCCCGTGGGAATATCGGGATAAAAAGTAGCCTATATGTTAATCCAGGGTGTCAGATACCTCCATATAAAATTTTATCAAAATTGGTCCAGCCGTTTGAGCGTGAAGAAGTAACAAACATATAAACACACACACGCACACTCACAAAATTTCGCCTTTATAATATGAGTGTGATAGTGTGATAATGTTGGTGAAAAGATGAAGATTGTTTTATATAATCTAACAAAGACCGTTTAGTATCACAACAACTAGGTGAGCATAAATAAATTAATAATTCAATCATAGATAGTACCGATCCAGCCATTTAACGTTTGATTCAGTAATTAAATATTAACTGAAATTTTCAGCTTCACAAATAATTCAACACCACAATGGTTAAATAATTATACATGAAAAAATGAATACACAAGTATACTAGGTTTCAGAATTCCGACAAATTACAGCAACATAAGTAATTTAAACTTTGAATCAATAAAATAATAATACTTTAACTTAACGCTCGCTTGAACCACAAATCACTAAATGCATTTAATTAATTAAAACCATCGTTTTGCGCTAATCATTAATTCAAACCATCATTCTATACATGAGATTTTCAAACGATTTCTATACATGAGATGAGATTTTTATACATGAGATTTTGAAATTCATTTAATGATTTGTGGTGCTAGCGGGCCTGTTTGTTTTTCTATTGTATTAGACAAACAGAATGCTAGCAAAAAGTGTCAAAATACAATATCACGTCTTATAGCTTATTGTTAGATAATATCGCTTGTAGCGATAAAACCGTCATTGGTTTTGAAACACAATTATTCAAATGATGTACAATAAAACATATCTATCAATCTACATATGAAGCTAGTTGCATATTCTAAAGCGTAGTCGGTATCTATAGAGAAAAAAAGACGGGTTGCACTCCGGGAGTGCCGGCAGAAGAGAAAACTTGAATATTAACGTTGAAATTAATCAATTATTAATTTAATTAATATAACTAATTTTTTTTCACTACTTCTGCGTCACTTTTTTCATTTTACGTCCACGTCCACGTCCACGTCCATCCATCCATCCATCCATCCATCCATTGTCGTGTGTCACTTGGTTCACTTCGGTTGGCGCCGCCGTAGAAAGAGAGGGGGGGGGGGGGGAATCTCTCCTGACGGTCACGTGTCCTGACGCGATGTCCTGACGCGAGTTTAACATTTTTTACCCATTACAAAAAGTGTGCAACGCCGCTAAAGAAGTTTTCACTTCAAAATGGGCAGGAAACTACAAGGACACTCTTTTAAATCAGAATATTGATAATAATGTATGTATTCTACATGTTGCGTTGTTATACCTAAAACAATTTGTAAAGACTAGTTGTTTCCAAAACTTGTCAAACAGACAAACAAAATATGATTATTTTAATTTTATTAAAAGTTATTATTTAATTACAAATTTTCTAAAATAGCGACTTGGAGCAAACTGCACTTAAAGAACTGTAGCGCAATCAATGAAACTAATTGAAAAAATAATCATCACTTGTTTTTTGAATTAGCTAACGTGAAGGATATTTTTTTCTTTTTCATTAAAAACCTTTTGTTTATTACCTCCCAAACTTCCTTCAACCTAATTAAAATTTCCAACGAAAAATTTCGACAAAATCATCTCCCAGCGGAATATCACCCGTCGGACATACATTGGCTGAACAAAAGTTTGTAGCGTCGCGTTTATCCGTAATTAGGGAGAGACGTTACAGGCACATGGCGTTCCGAATTTATGACGACCCCTAAGTAAGGAAGATGGTGGATTTAATATATGGGCCACGGTTTCAACAAGTTGTGGCAGCTATGGGTACTGTTGCGGTTGTTTGAAGGTTGTGGTAGATTGAGTGCGGTATTGGTGATTATTCTTCCATTAGATTGTTTCAGATGTGTAAGCGTCGTGATCACTGCTCACTGTTTCTGGAAATATTGTAAAAGCTAATTAATTATTTGTAAAAGAGTAACCGTGGAGTTTCTTACCGGATCTTCTCCGTTCATCTTCCTCTTCTCAGGAAACGAAACGACCAGTTGGAACTGTGCACCTAGCTTCTGACATTTTGATTCTAATATTTTGATTTGAGTTGCTCGTGCCTACTCTGTATGACAAGCCTTTGCCCTGTGTGGGAAAATAATCGGCAGGTGTCATTATTATTATTTTAGATTGTTTTATCAGGTTCGAATTATTACTGTTTGCTTCGGCGTTGACAAAGAATGCTCCAAAATTTAAATATGCTAACAACCATTCCAGGAGTTAGTGACAACCTGTCTGTCTTAGGGGTCATCTCCACGAGCGAGAGAATCGCGGCGATATTATCGTCATGCCACGTATTTCTATACACTCTCTTAGAACGTGTCTCCATGCGGCGATATCATCGCGGCGAAAATTTGATGGCACGGCGAGACTATCGCTCCGATTCTCTTGCTCGTGGAAGCGTCCCCTTAGGGAGAATTATTTGGTTAGGAAAATAACTGAAGGTACCGTAATTTGAAGCCATAGGTAGACGTTTCTTTTTCATGAATTCGCTGAAAGAAAGAAAGAAAATACTTTTATTTAGCACAGCATAAAAGGCACACATAATATCCTGTATATAAAAACGCTGAACTTTGAACTCACTCAATAGTTCTCCACAGTACATACCAGAGTGTCTAACGTAATAGCCCTTCTAATAAAGGTAACAAGTTTATTCCTCCACCTGGTACAGACGGATAAGAGAAGCAAATCCAATTATATTATTGCATCTCTTAAATCGTGGAAAGCGACTAAAGTAATTCTATTTATCAGTATTTTCGATCACCAATTCTCCGGGATGAGCATTTTGAACAGTTATTCGTATTCACTATTTTATCCCAGCAAAAGAATTTCAGTTCGAAACGTATACATAATCTAAAAAAACTGTATCATGCATTTTCGAATCGATTTCACAAACATTTTATTTTACTTCGGGCAATACTGAAATGTGAATCTGTTGCCAGACAAAAATAAACTCTGTCTGCGTTAAAATAAAACTCAAATCGAATTGTAACACATTGCTTCTGTTTTGGACGTGCATCCAACCACTATAACTCACTTTGGAACTTGACAAAAGTTGAAATTTTATCGTAAACTCGAAATATTTCCAAAACTTATACGAATATCGGAACTTGAGTGATTTACTGTACAACTTGAGAATATAAATGAGAGCGCCGGTGTACAGTCGGAGGCGCAGTTTGCGAATTGCCAATTCCAATGAATATTACAGCAGTTTTTTGTGATAAATCTGTGTAAATAAATTTTCAACAACAATCTGCATTTTTTAATAAATTTTCAGTTTCTGCTGGCCTTTTTCGGTGAAATAAGTTATCAAATTGATAGAACCTGATAAAGCTACCTATTTTTAATAAATTGTATTATTTTATTATAACTAAACGTTTAATTATGCCAACATTCAGAAATCACTAAGAATAAAGGTATAATTTTAAACGAAGAACATAACAATAAATAACTGAAAGCCACATAATTTTAAAACCGTCACAACACCCAAATAATTCAAATCCAACCACTCTAAATCACTGAAATCAAAACTAGCCTCGCAAATGCTAATGAAACGCGTCATGAACAATTGGACAAAATAACAATTAAACATACCGCCAAGTAATAGCTCCCCTCATAAACGCTCACTAACTGACAGATGTCAACGCTGTCAGTTTTCCCGCCAATTTCACTGTCATGGCGTTGAGGTGTTTTCATTGTATGATGGTTTATTTACGCGGCAATAGTTTAGGTGAGTATTTTGGGATTATGTTCAGGTTTGTTTAGTAGTTTTTATTTTCTTTCATGACATAATCTAACACAGACTTTTAATACAATGACAGTGCCACCTGGATACTACACTAGGTACTACATAGTAGGAAAACATGTCAGCGCGGCAGCGTAAACAATATGCGGTGTTACGTACCTAGCATTGTCAGATAGTTGTATTCATTTATTTATTTATCATCATTATACTATTTTCAATTCACTGCTTTATAATAACAGTTATTCGTTCATACATAGATCATTGAAATAGTTGCATTTGTCTTAACGATTGACGGACACTTCATAACCTCAACAGGGTATCAGTTGCTAGGAGAACGTCTTCATTCGTTAAAGTCACCTGTAACAGAATAATCTATTTCACTTGTTTTCTTTTAAATAGAATAAGCTGTACATCGCCCACACCAGATCAAAGACATCCATCAAAGCTTTAACTATTGTAATAATCTTCATCAAAACCGGGCAATATTGGTTACTGTGCTAACAGCAATATTGTGGCTTATTTAGACAACTTGTGACGAAGGCTTGACGGGTTTATCGTCATAGTGTTGTATGAAATTAATATTATTAATATTTGACTGAGTACGGACACCTTTATTAATTGTTTATCCTGTTCTAACATGAGAATGAAAGTGTATAAGTAGCTTAGTGGCTACTTGGACGTGTTTTTTTTTTCAATTTAATTTCTTCTTTAATACCATGTTTATTCTTTTAACTAAGCCGTATTGATAGAGAATGGAGAAAAAAACAGTTACCACTCACACGGTCACATCTGCTACACAAACAAACAAAAGGCATCCACAAAAAATATCCGTCTAATATTGCGCATCTGTCAAAATTCCCGCGCTAATTCCCAAACTGTCATGGCGCCGCAATACCTGTCAAAAGTGACGTGTTTATTTTATTAACAAGGTGACAAGGGCAGGGCAAAGGTAATAAGATATTATTTTTAATGCTATTTTCTTCTTGGGCGACGTTCTTTTGATTTTGGGGAAATAATTTAAGGAGTTTTTTACAACTTTTTCATGGATCATAGATAAAAATTGGTTTGAGATATACCTAGGTTCGGAAAACGGCGTAAGAAAATTTAGGTTAAGACGTTAATACAGAAATAAGTGTTTTTAAATTGTTGAATAGCATACTTATGTCAAGAAAGAGAGAATCCGATTATATTCAGTGCGTTAATAATAACTCGCTGATCTAGTGTTAGAAAGCGCTACTGCTGAGCATCCTGGGTTTGATTCCCGGGTCGGGCAAAGTGTTATTGGGTTTTTCCATCTGGAATTTCTATGTAGCAGCACGGACCCTGGATTCGTGCCCGGCTGATAAACTCAAACTCAAAGCATTTATTTCAATTAAACCATTACAGGCACTTTTGAATTGTCAAAATTAAGTAGTCGGTCAGTTAGTCAGAAAGTTGAAGCTAGTTGCCCATTCCAAAGCGTAGATCTCTATAGAGAAGACGGGCAAGAAACTCCATGGACACTCTTTTAAATCAAGATATTACAAAATCCTGGGTACATTATACTTGCTGCTTCTATATGTGAGAACAATGTAAAAAAAACACAAATGAAGAAACAATACAAGAAATAAGATTAAAAATAAGCCTTGGCAGTTAAGAGATGACCAGTCTCACAACCGACGGCGCCCGTTCACGAACATGACGCATGGATCAGCACCATCCAGCTCAACCATTTTGTAGGGAACCGAATGATCCAACACACGCGCCACCATCAGTGAGACATTTAAGCAATAAACTCACCTTTATTACATAAGCCTTAAATATAAAGGCCGCTGCACTCTTGTAACACCCGACGCCATCCCACGCTTACTTATTGGCCAAATGACGAAAATAGCTCAACGAGACGAAAAATGTGGCCAATGAGTGAGCTTCATTGATGTCGCGTAACGTGGCGTGTTATAATTTTTGGGATGCATGAAGAAGCCTCCCCGTGTAGCGCAGTTTGTTCCACCAGTTACTCAACTGAACCGAGCGCTCGGCGCATCCTGGGCAGTCACACCCAACATCTTATTTGACTGGCCAATTCTTCCCTTGCGGTGGTAGGGCTAACGCCCGCCTGGTTTGCGACCACCCTCCCACCGGAGTTCGGCGTCAAGCAGCCTGCTGTGTTTCGTCGATGCGTGGGAGTTCCAGTGCCTTAGGCATCTTCTGGGCACGCTCGTTCGATCATAGACCTCATCCAACGCTTTCCATCAGGCGTGATCGAGGTCAAGAGCGGGCCCATTCAGCAATAAAAAAAAAAAAAAAAAGACGGGTTGCACTCCGGGAGTGCCGGCAGAAGTGAAAACTTGAATATAAACGTTGAAATAAATCAATTATGAATTATTGAATTAATATAACTGATTTTTTTTCACTATTTCTGCGTCACTTTTTTCATAAATCGATGCACTTTGTTCAATTTCTATATTTTAAACACTTTATATACACGAATTTTACGAATACACAGCAGTGTGGCTACTACACAGACGGTCGAGCCATCAGCTGTCCATCCATCCATCCACATCCACGTCCACCATCACCGTCACCGTCACCGTCCCCGACACCGTCACCGTCACAGTCACCGTCACCGTCACCGACACCGACACCGTCACCTTCACCGTCACCGTCACCGTCACCGTCACCGTCACCGACACCGTCACCGTCACCGTCACCGTAACCGTCACCGTCACCGTCACCGTCACCGTCACCGTCACCATCACCGTCACCGACACCGTCACCGTCACCGTCACCGTCACCGACACCGTCACCGTCACCGTCACCGTCACCGTCACCGACACCGTCACCGTCACCGTCACCGACACCGACACCGTCACCGTCACCGTCATCGTCACCGTCACCGTCACCGTCACCGTCACCGTCACCGTCATCGTCACCGACACCGTCACCGTCACCGACACCGTCACCGTCATCGTCACCGTCACCGTCACCGTAACCGTCACCGCCACCGACACCATCACCGTCACCGTCACCGTCACCGTCACCGACACCGTCACCGTCACCGACACCGTCACCGTCACCGTCACCGTCACCGTCACCGCCACCGTCACCGTCCGTCCGTCCGTCCGTCCGTCCGTCCGTCCGTCCATCCACCCATGATCCATCCATCCATTATCGTGTCTCACTTGGTTCACTTCGGTTGGCGCCGCCGCCGTAGAAAGAGGGGGGGGGGGGGGAATCTCTCCTGACGGTCACGTGTCCTGACGCGAGTTTAACATTTTTTCCCCATACAAAAAGTGTGCAACGCCGCTAAAGAAGTTTTCACTTCAAAAAAAAAAAAAAAAAAAAAGTCTGTTTCCGCCTTAACTGGCGAAGGGTGGGTGTACTAAAGGTACACCTCTGCCTAACTCATCGGGAAAACAAGCGTGATGTTATGTTGGTGTTATATTTTTCGGGGAAAATAATAAATCCAAACACACGATTCAATGAAAACCCAGAACCAAACACAAAATTCAATCAAAATAATAAAATATAAACACTCCAGCAAAATATCTTTTGAAAAGATTAGAAAATAAAAGTAAAAGAAAATCTTCTTAGAAATTTTAATCTGAAGGTAAGCGTTTACCACAGCAAATAAAAATAAGTTAAAAACGAATGCTTTCAAACAGTTCCTCAATTTGCCCTATTACTCTTTGAAGTCTGATAGTAATTAATAGTGTAGTGTTTACTGTGTTAAACATGTATCGATAAATAATATTAAAACAATGAAGCACTAACACTTTAGTAAGATTGCAAAAAGTATTTCATTACTCGTACAATTATGATGTAAATACAAAACAATAAAATCTTGTATCATCAGCTTATAATCAGCTTATTATATAGGAGGTATCAGGCAAAAAAGCAGTCCTATAAAAAAGATCAATTTGGAATATAGTATTCATTAAAAGAACTTTAAAAATTTACTAAGTACTAAAAACTTTATCTCCCACAAGCTGCCATAACAAGTTATAACATCACTATCGACATTTCCGATTTTCAAACCGCAGAACTGCAAACAACTTTATCAGTTCAACATTTCATTTTAACTAACGAACTTCACGTGCCACCAAAAGATATAACGAGGTGCAACCAAATTATCGATAACCGCAACTTCGAGCGGACATTTACGAAGTTTATCGATAACTATGTATCGACATTTCCCACCACTAGGAGGCGACAGATAAGGATCAGTTGCACAAAGTTAATTAAAAGTCGGTCTGTTTTAAATTAATTAGAAATGATACAAGTGTGTTCTAACAATTGTTAGAGTATTGTTGAAAAAGGTTTTAAAAGTGGATTTTCTTTCCATTTAGCAATAAAAGCTATTGTGAGTGCATTTTGGAGTTTTATTTTTGTTTTGTGCTGTGTAATCAGTTAGTTTGTTATAGTTTCAAAGTAGTTTTTGAGATTTAATTGAGGGTAAATTTGCGCAGTGTTTGAAAAATTCTTGATTTTGTTCACATATTAAAAAAAGTTAAAGTTTTTTAGTTAAAATACTCGTACATAGGAATTTATTTTGGTAATTGGCTTATCTTTTACCAAGTCATGCGTTATTCCAGAAATAAACTACTTTCAAACTCATGAGTGAGTGTAATTTGATTTTGTTTCATTATTTACATCCATTGAAGCAAAATAAAAAAGAAACGCGATTTTTTATATTTATACGATAATAATATGAATATGCAATGACGAATATGCAGGACATACAGGGCAGCAGAATCAATAATGATTAAATTATTCCTTGCAATGGAAGACTATATTTTATTAAAACTAAAGTGGTGCATTCATGCCGCGACAAATCTTGAATATTAACGTAGGTACCTCGACAGTTTGTCAGTCGGTATGTATGTCGTAATGTCTTTGAAACAAGATGGCGGTGTATGTCTTATGCACATTAGCCATTTCTCGCAAGGAGGTTAGAATGTGAATTCTTGAGCGCATGTAATGTTTGGAGTCAGATACGGAATCCGTTTGTTTACGGCATCATTTAATTCTCCTTTCATCGTGTCAGGCTATTCTTGATTTTCTGAATAGGAATATGTAACGTTTTTTCCTGATAACCCTAACCCGCCTACATAGTAGAAAACAAAGTCGTGTTTCGTGGCAATATGTGTGACCACTCATTTCATTTCATTTCATTTCATTTATTCATTTTGTGAACATAGGGTACAATATACAGGTGTTACATAAATAATAAAATGTTGGTCCATGCTATGTTCCGCCGAAAGGCATACAAAATATCATCAGGTAATCGAATTTCAAGTAAAAAAATAAAATAAAGTCAATAGGTAAGTAGATGTCACAATTTCAAACAATAGTTAATAATAATATGTCAATAAATTAAAACAGCACATAAACAAATAGGTAATTAGTCACAATTTCGTATACAGTACATAAAATGTCCATGGATATTATCATTATCTTATGAAAGCAACGTTTTAATTATGAACCGATATAAAATTATACAAATATTATTTTAATTTGTCATTAAGATATTCATTAACCGAATAATACGCCTTGTTACTCAATAATTTAAACAGCTTACGTTTAAACTCATTCATGTTGTTGCTTGATACAATTTGATCAGGTAATTTGTTATAAAGTTTTGGAGCCATTGCATATATACTATTATAGAGAAACTTGGTTTTAGTGTAAAGCGGGTGCAACTTTTTTGAGCGCCGCTGACTTTTTACAAATTCATATAAAAACATGTTGTTTTTAACAAAGATACAAGCTTCATAGACATAAAGTGATGGCACAGTCAATATTTTTAAGTTTTGGAAATGTGGCTTGCATGAATCCGTCCGTTTTATTTTACATATAGCCCGAATACATTTTTTCTTTGCTATCAGTACCTCCTCTACCTTAGTCGCATTGCCCCAGAATATAAGGCCATACCGCAAAACAGAGGCGACATAACCGTGATAAGCTGCTAGGAGCGCTGTCTTGTTCACAATTTTGCCTAACATATAGAGAGCATAGGAAAACTTACTGAGCTTCCCACATACGCTATCAATTTGAGTCCTCCATGACATATCGTTATCAATATGCAATCCGAGAAATTTTGTGACATTAGTTTCCAGTATTTGGTCTCCTTTGTAGTGTACTTGAAATTGTGAAAGTGCTTTTTGTCTAATTTTAAAATTCATAATTTTAGTTTTACTTAGGTTAATTTTAAGGTTATTAGCGTTCAGCCAGTCAACAATCGTAACAAGACTAGTGTTAATATCATCTTCTATTTCTTTATTACTACCAGTATCATATATAACCGTGCTGTCATCGGCAAATAAGGACATTTGGTGATTGATTACTTGGGGAATGTCATTAATGTAGCAGATAAACAGCAAGGGTCCCACCACAGAACCCTGCGGAACACCGTAACAAAGAACTTTGGAACTAGACGAGTATACTACTTCAGTTTTGGTCTTAATATCTACTTGACTAATCTGAGTAATTTGTTTTCTATCTTCCAAATAAGATTGTATCAGATTAAGCACGTTACCTCGGATGCCGTATCTGTTTAGCTTAGCTAATAGTACTTTATGGTCCACATAGTCAAATGCCCTAGTCATATCCATATACATAGCCATTACTGGTTTCCTATTGTCCATGTTGTAATGTATTTTTTCAAGAAAATTATATATGGCCATATTAATGGTTTTTGATTTCCTAAAACCCATTTGTTCCTTGCAAAAAATATTATATTTTTCAAAGTAATTATAAATTCCATTATAAATAACTTTCTCGAAGATCTTTGAGAAAATTGGTATCAGAGCTACAGGTCTATAATTAGTTAAATTTGTTTTGTCATCTTTTTTATGTAATGGCTTGATAATAGACACCTTTAACTTTTGCGGAAATATACCATGTAAAATACATATATTTATAATGTCACTTAATATAGGTGCTATAAGAGGAGCCACTGCTTTAATTACTCTTGTGTCAATATCATCATATCCTGTACTATTGGTGTTTTTAAGGTTGTTAATTATAGTGATAATGTCCTTTGGTATGGTTGGTTCCATAAACATAGATTTATGCGATCCTAATGTTATAATATTATTATTCGTCTGAAAATTATTAGCATTCGGTATAATTGAGTCCACAAAATAATTATTAAATTGCTCTGCTATCATTTTAGGATCCGTTATATATTTGTCGTTTACATTAATTACACTTATATTGTCTTTAGGAATGTTAGGTTTAATACTATTTATTACCTTCCAGGTTGCCTTAGATTTGTTGGTACTTGTTCCAATAAAATAGCTGTTTTGAGCTCGCTGTGTTAATTTGACCACTTTTTGATATCTCTTTGAGAATATTTTAAAAGCCATTTTCGAATCACTGTTACGTGTTAGTCTATATTTCCATAATAAAGTTCGTCTCTTCTTACTACAACGTTTTATCCCCCGGGTGATCCACTTTGGCCTAATGACTGTGGATATTTTACGTTTGATAATTGGGAAACAGAGATCGTAGAATAATTTAAACAGATCATAAAATGAATCAAAAGTATCATTTGCATTATCCGACTCGTAAACTTCAGAGAAACTCAGACTGGCAATACATTTCCTAAAAAGATTAATGTTTTCCTTGCTGTAATCACGTTTATTAACATAGTAATATTTTAAAATACATGTTCGCTGTACAGGAAACTTCATCATTTGTGCTGTATGGTCAGATACACCTAGCTCCACTATCTCACTCTTGCAGCCTCGTATATTGTGTAGAAAATTGTCTAGACAAGTACCGCTACTAGGACGCGTAGGTTTTTTTATTTCTATATTGAGATTATACTCCTTTAAAAGATTTTTAAATAAATTAGAGTTTTTAGTTTTCTGAAGAATGTCAATGTTAAAATCACCGCAGATTATTATTTTTTGATTATTTTTATAACAAAAGTTCCGTAATAAGTAGGTTATATTATTAAAGAAAGTATTCATGTAACTTTGATTCGGAACTCTATATATACACAATATTATAATTTTATGGTCAGTCAATTCTACCGCACAGCACTCAAAAACGTTTGGAATGTTAACACTTTTTACTAAATCTATTTCATAGAAGCGAATGTAGTTGTTCACTAGTATACAAGAACCACCATTTCGCTTTTGTCTTGTGAAGCATGAAGCCAAAGTAAAGTTAGGAATGTTCAAAATGTCGACGTCACTTTGCTTCATATTATGTTCCGTAAAACAGAGAACATCAACACACTTCCCACTGTTTGCGAACGTATCCAAATGTTCCGTTATTATATCACTCTTTGCTAATAGACCATTTATGTTTTGATGTAATATGCATAAGTTGTTATAGACGAAAAAAATGTTGATCAATGACATTAGTAGTACATGAACAGTAAGAATTAGGTGAATCACAAATTAAAGGATCTTTAAATGACGAGGTTTCGTTCAGATATTTCACGGTATTTGCGTTACAGTTAGTATAAACATAGCTTTTTATATGGGTGAAAATATTTGTGATTCCTTGGTTACTGATTCGACCACCATGTCTTTGAAACATGATATAGTCACACGATAAGTTTAAGTTTGAGTCAAATAATGTGGCATAATTATAATTTTGTATGTCTTGATAGAGAAGGTTATTAAATATTTCAATTCTAAAATTATACATTGTCGCGTAATAATCATATTTATATGTCGGTAAGCATAGTATTACATTTGTATGTTTTATAGCTGATAATGTTTCGCGTATAGTTATTATTATGTCATGATAATTATTTGTTTGTCGGAAATCATCTTCTCCGATAAATATTATACAACTATCCATTTCCGTGTAATCAGTTAGTTTCGTTTGAATGTTATTTATTAGACTTTTTATTCCCCGATTTGGTAAAAGGTAGTGGCATATTTGGTGACACGGAAAAGTGTTTTCCGCTATAGGTAATATTTTATTAATTTGGTTGCTACTTATAATACACAGTTTGCTGTTCTCTACTTGAGTCGCCTTGTTTGTCCTCTTTTTAGTCGATTGAACCAATTGGTCCAGCCGGTCGATTCTGTAAAAATCTCACCGTGAAAACTTGCGTGAAGTGAGCTGTCAGTGTCATCCCACTGATGCTAGGGATTGACCAAGCAAACATTTACAATCATAATCGAGATTTTAATAATAGATTTTATGCTAATTCTATTGATCATTTTATATAATTTCAAAGCTAGTATTTTAGTGGTCAAAACATTAATATTATTATTATTTATTTATTTATATATACTTTATTGTACACCACAAAAATAATAATAATAATTACAATCATTAATCATCATTAATCTACATCTTTTTAAGTTAGATTTCTATCGTTAAGAACAAATCTCATATGGAAAAGTGTTTATGGTAGAAATCTAACATAAGGAGATATATTAATGATTCTAATGACTATGATTCTGTAAATACATGTCTATTATAGTCGCAAATCACATTTTGATCAAGATACAACCTGACACTGATCTGCAAATTGCAAAAAACGTAAGAAAATTTAAATTTCGCGGTCTGCCATGTCACATTCACCTTAACCGGTCAAGCGGCGCGCGTCGCCCATGATTGGCGAGTGGCGACGAAACCGTAGCCAATGAGCGACGCGCGCGAAGTGATGTTGCCATGGTTACCGTGGAGTGAAATATGGAACATTCCGAATCGCACTGTAATCGATTACAACGTGCTTACACTTTGACTCCAATTATTCTGTATGGTATAAATTACCTATTATTCCCCGCATAATCTTACCATGCCGTACGGTTGTCAAGAGTGGTATTTTGACAGTTCAAACCGGTTTCGTTAAACTAACGTGGCATTTTCGAAATTGTGCTTCCGGCTACAGTCGCCACCTTACCAAAGGATAAGAAATTCGTGGTGTAAAAAAACAAACAAATAAATACTATAATCTAACCGTGAATAAATAATCAAGTGAAATAGTTTTGACTCTCAGCTGCCATAGTGGTGATTTATCTAAATGGGAACGCAAATTATTTATGTGAGAGTTGTGGGCGATGATGGCCTAATTCGGAATGATCCATATTTCACGCAGCGCACTGCGCATGCGTGTCGTCGTAGTCGTTTCGTTAGTATCAAGTGAACTTTTTTTTTGCTTTCATGCCATTGACGACCATGTACAACTCGTTTATAGAGAGTAGTATATTCCTTGGTGTAGAATGTACATAAGCCTGTACGTATTCGAGTACAGTGACAATAACACTGGTTAACAAAATTTTAACTTTTTTTTGTCACATGAAAACTTACATCAAATTTTGAATGTACTAGGGCCACCAAACAATAATATGTGATTGGAAAAAAATTGACACGTCAGGTTAAAATAATCATGATCCTTTGGTTCGGTCCAAATCATTGGTATAGCAAATGGCATATGTCTGGGTTCTTGTTTAGCCCAACCTAATAGCAGTCTCACATACGTTACACAACATTTATGTGGAACCCAGGATTTATCTTGATTCCTCACAGGAAATCTAAAATAGTCTAAATAGCACTGTTCAATTATTGATGCGAAATTTCGACGCTGAGATGTAAAAGTTAATTCTCCACACACATAACAAAAACTGTCGGGGTTGTTAGAACACTTTCGTGGCATGTTTACGATGTAACAAACGTATATAAGATGTAAGTTGAATGCAATAGTTATACAGTCGTCTAAATAAAAAAAGACACTTATATGAGGTCAGAAATGAATATGTAGCTGTCACAAAAAAACTGGACGTGATTGAAAAAAAAATATTATATATTGTTAATGAGGGTACACTAACATGAACAAAAATCATCACAAAGTTCGTGTGACAAAAACAGTGTTTACCAGTGTAATTAGTTCCTAATTATTTAATGCTGTTAGAGATTTTAATGTCTAAATCCAACTGTTTTTGTACATCGAAAAAGTCAATTTAGTCAGCCTACATTTCAGACAATATAATATAATATAAGAAATCGTGCTAAGCAAGTATTCAGTGATTGGTGTAATGTTCGTTTTCATAAGTACATAATACGTAAAAACACATATAGGTTTTTTTTTATATCATCTCTAGATAAACTACACGTACAATATACAAACCTTATACCATAACCCCCTTATTCATAATCCTATTTTATCTCTATTTTAGCTAAAATAGGTTTATAGAACGTTTGTCTTTATCTGTCACGTTGTCATTTCTGTGTGTAAGAAAGAGACAAACCCCATTTCAACTAAAATAGGTTTGATAAGTTTTATGAATAAGAGGGAAAATATTTAGGCATATTATTAATCTAGTGACGATTGCTGTTAGGACACACAAATTGCATTATTCATGTATACGCATGTTTTGGGCTGTCTAATTTTAGTTTTGCTGTATACTGTTTACACACTGTGTCTACGTTTCTCAGCCAACTCTCCTGTCGCAGATCTGCTGAAAGAAATTACTAAGTAAATGATGAAAGCAGTTCCTCTATCTTTATGTAGTTTACTTTATTATGTATTTACTGTGTATATAAATAAATATATTACATTTTTTAATTAGTATCACATTAAAAAAAATTGCTAATACATTTTTTCTACTGAGTCGGCTGCTTCCTGAGATGCAACTTCTTAATGCCGGGAACGGAGGGACATTGGATGTGTGTCGGCTGCACCCCCACTGCAAAAAGCTGGAAATAATGGTAATAATTTGTTACTAAGTATTTGATTTATTTAATTCCTACACATCAGCACATCTGCAGCTAATGTATTTACTTTCAATAAGAATAGCGGTATGATTTATTAAGAACAGCGTCTGATCAAATAAAATCAATTGAATGGGCCAATATTATTACTATATATTTAGAGCACAACGAGTTTCTACATTTCTTAATTCCATGCTCCGTGCCTGTCTGTGTCCCAATTTATTTGTTCCCTATTGTGTTTATCAAAAATAGTGTGTGAAATAATGAATACTTGCCTCAGACCGCCACGCATGACACAGCCGGGAGCGATGTGATCAAATCAAATAGAGGCAGTGTTCTTTTATTGTCTTCTGTCCCTTTAATGACTTAGCAACTGCAGGGTCGATAAGGCTCATCTGCTGAAAGGTAGAATATATCAGATTAATAAAATTCACTTGCTTTTGTGTGCCTATACTTTTGTGTTTTTATTTTAAGTTATCCTATGTTGTCCCACAGCTGGGCACGGTCTCCCCCATATTTTCCAGTTTTCCTTATGTTGTGCCTTCTTCGGCCAATTGGTCAGGAACGTGTCAGTGACGACGCCCGCCTTGTCTTCAGGCAACCTTTGTCATATTGAGTTGTTTCTAATTAAAAACGTGTTACTAGGATACTACATAAACCTTTATTGACTGATAACTACCTATATCTTGTAAAAATATACCACTATAATTGTAAAATCATAAGGTTTTTGTCGTTACGTCTGCCCTTAGATGTGAGGTTTCAACTATTCAACGGAATCATGTGATACTAGGGTGTTAGGTTGATCTTTTATGAGGGTGTAACCTTAGGCAGACGTAGCGAATAAGAAAAAAATATTATTTGTAACTTGTACCTGGGTTTATCCGCTTCGCTTGTAATTCTTTATGGAGAGAGAGAGCTTGGAACAGAGAGCAACAGGACTTGAACACGTAGGGCCACTTTCACCATCTGTAGATAGATATTATCGATGACACTGACACTTCGATATTTTAGCCTCATAGGTTATTGGTATTTACTGAAACCAAATGTCAAATATTAAATCTTGTTATTACATTACTGAACAACAGGAAACCGGTATGGTTTCCGCCCCTGGAAGATCACTTCCAAGGGGCACTTATCGAGGCAGCGTGGTATTCTCACTGCCTCGCTCTACTCTTAGAGGCAGCGTGGTATTCTCACTGCCTCTCTCTACTCTTAGAGGCAGCGTGGTATTCTCACTGCCTCGCTCTACTCTTAGAGGCAGCGTGGTATTCTCACTGCCTCACTCATCATCAACGAAATGCTTTAAAGGTCATTCATCCCTTTAGAAGCAGCGTAACATCCTTACTACTAGGGAATGCAAATCCGTTCTGTTTTAAAATCCGGATTTTAAGAACGGATTTTTGTCCCAATCCGGATTATCCGGATTTTACGGATTTTTCGTGAAAAGAAACAAATCTACCCATATTAGTTTTTTAATACGATGCTTCTTATATTTGTATAAATGGATTAAAATAAAAGCACATAAAAATCAAAGCAAATGATATTTTAATATTTTTTTTACTTGGAATTATTATCATCATTAAATACCATAATTATGGTGTTATTGCTATAATATGTACTTATTCTTATTAAAATAATCAGTCCGCAACTCGCGTGCCGAGTAACATTAGTAAAATAATTAGTAGATAAACTCTGAAGAACAAAAATAAAGTCAAATAGACTCCTTGTCAAATTATTAAACATAACATAAACAAAAGTATCAAAACAATTTAACTTCACTTAAATCAACATAAATTTAATAACGTAAAAAAGCTATGTAAATAATAAGGCATCTAAAGTGCAGTCCTTCTGCAGCGAGATGTGACACAGGGAGACGTTATCCCTCCGAAACTGTTCACCGCTGCACTGGAGGATGTCTTCCAAGGTTCTGGACTGGAAAGGGGCTAGCATAAATATTAATGGCGAGTACATAACTCACCTTCGGTTTGTAGTCATGGTTGAGACTTTGGAGGACCTCAGTAGAGCCCCCGAAAGAGTGGGTCTTAAAATGAACACGGAAAAAGCGAAGGTCATGTCAAATGCCCATGTAACACCCACTCTCATGAAGATCGGAGACGCTACACTCGAAGTCGTGGACGAGTATGTTTACCTAGGACAAACTGTCTGTCCAGTTAGGTAGGTCCACCTTCGAGAAAGTGGTCAATCGTCGAATCCGACTCGGCTGGGCAGCGTTCGGGAAGCTACGCAATATCTCCTCGTCCCGCATACCGCAGTGTCTCAAGCCGAGAGTTTTTGACCAGTGCGTGTTGCCAGTGATGACATATGGCACTGAAACGTGGTCGCTCACAATGCACCTTATTAGAAGGCTAAAAGTCACCCAAAGGGCAATGGAGAGGGCTATGCTTGGAGTTTCACTGCGTGATCGAATTAGAAATGAGGAGATTTGCAGGAGAACCAAGGTAACCGACATAGCCTGAAGAATTGCCAAACTTAGGTGGCAGTGGGTAGGGCGGGCACATTGCTCGCAGAACAGGTGGCCGATGGGGCCGAAACATTCTGGAGTGGCGACCGTGTACCGGAAGATGTATCGTTGGAAGGCCTCCCACAAGGTGGACCGACGACCTTGTAAAAGCCACAGGAACCCGTTGAATGAAAGAAACACAGAACCTTTCGAAGTGGAGGTACTTGGGGGAGGCCTATGTCCAGCAGTGGACGTCTTTCGGCTAAAATGATGATGATCTAAAGTGCTGTCGTTTAACCTGCTGAGAATTCAGTTGCACATAATTCCTGCTACATGCTCTGATTCGACGTTTGTAGGCGGAATGCACTGAAGATGCTTGTAAGCGGAATGAACGGATTAACGGAACGATCAAGGACGCCTCACACACTTGCTCGACCCACGTCCCGCGTCCCGCTCGCTCTCCCCAGAGCCGATAAACTTGACACTCGCGAGACGCGACGCGCGAACAGCGAACTCGCTCGTTTAGATTTTTTTGTTACAATTTCTTATTATTCAAAAAATCCGGATTCGATTTTCAAATCCGGATTTAGAAGTCAAGTAAAAATATGCGGATATCCGGATTTTTCGGATTACGGATAGTCCGGATTGCATTCCCTACTTACTACCCTTCTCATCTTTTAGAGACAGCGTAGCACTCTCACTGTCTCATGATCATACTAGTACTAATTGAGATCTCAAGAAGTTTCAGTCATGATATACAACTACAGCATATAAAGTTAGAACTCATTGGTTTACATTTAATCATTATTCATTAGGTAATTCTGTATTCTCAATAACAATGGATTCAGTGAATAACAACAAGTAAATATTAATGAATCTTAAATCATTAGATACTCAGCTTTCAATCCAGAGATGCGGCTGCAACCCCGATACCAACTCACTTTGATAAACACGGCTTCTGACTAAACTTCAGCTAAACACAAACAAGACAAAATTACTGGTTCTTACCGTCGTACTGATTTGACAGGGTCGCACGTATTTCCTGCGATGTTGCCATGGCAGAAAGTTATTGTAGTAATGTTGCTATGTTTGATTATCGTTGTATTTACATTCGCGGACTAAATCTTCTAAAGGTCCGCGACACACCCGGCCGGGCAATTAAAGTAATGTCATTAAATTATGCGTCCACTCTCTGATCTTCTGCAGAGCTCTCGTGGCCGCACCTCTTCTTTCTTTTGGTACTTCCTTTTCCTTATTCTTAGACTCGTTATTCTCATCCTTATCAATCTTATCGTTATCTATCTTATCGTCATCCATCTTATCGTCATCTATCCTCCCGTTGGCCTCTCGTGATTCTTCACTATGTAATGATGTATCTCTGACGCGGTTGGTTTCGTCTCTTGGATCATTTATGGTTTTACTGGTTTTCCCTATATCTATAGGCTCCATAGCTACGTCTATAGGTTGAATGTCCTGTGTGTCGAATCCTTCACTTTCACTCATAGGTTCGTTATCTATTCGATTAGATTCGCTTTCAACGTCTTCTATTTCAAGAGGATATAGATGTGCTAAAGATCTTATGAATTCTTTATTACCTATTTTTACTTTAGCTACTCTACATAGTCCATCTATTCCCTTTTGAAGTGAGACAATCGTTCCGACTTTCCAGGTTTCTCTATTTTTAGAATCACCTCGCAACTGGACGATCTGGCCCACTGCTGGTGTAATTTTCGCGGTTACTCTTGGTTCTTTGTGTGAATGCTGGTATCTCTCACGAAGACTTGGTAAATATCTATTTAGAAACATTTCTTTGAATTCTTGTAAAATGACTATTCCTTTCTTCCAACCTTTAATAAGATCGGTTTTGGTTACGGTACCTTCGTTAACAATGTTTTCAGGCGAGCTTTCTACCGTTATGCATTTTCCTATTGTAAGAAAATCTGCTGGTTTTAGAACGTGTTCTAGCTCTGAGTCTACGCTAGTGAGTGGTCTCATATTTACAGATGCTTCAATCTCTTTTGCAACTGTAGTTAACTGACTGTGTGTCAGCATGTGTTTTCTCAATGTTCGTTTCAAACAATTTTTAACAATACCGATTAGTCTCTCGTAAAAACCCCCGAACCAGGGCGCAAGTTGGGGTATGAATTTCCACTGTATTTCTTTATTGATACAGTATTGTTTTGACAGTATTTCAGACATAAGTTTGAAATGCGTGGCATTGTCTGATGTTATGAGTGTTGGAATGCCTCTGGTAGCTATCATTCTCCTCAATGATAGTAGGCCTTCTTCAGCCGTTAGATCTTGAACAACTTCTAGGTGTATAGCTCTTACTGCTAGACAGGTGTAAAGGCAAATCCATCTTTTGGTTTCTCCGTTCTCTCCTTTCACCAAAAGTGGTCCCATGTAGTCTACTCCTACGAAAGTGAACGGTGCACTATAGTTCACTCTTTCTGGCGGTAGTGCTGGTGTAGGTGGAAGCTTAAAAGGTCCCCCACCATGTTTCACGCAATTCGGACAATGTCTCAGAAGTTTCTGAACTTGACTTTTGCCTTGAGGGATCCAGTAGGATTGACGTATGATGCTCAATGTGTGATTTACACCCACATGATAATTTTCGTTATGCGTTTTCATTATAATGTTGTTGGTAAATTCACTCTCCTTTGGTATGAGAATAGGATAGCGTTTTTCAAAGGTCCAGTCTGCATTCATCAAGCGACCTTTACAACGTAAGATGCCATCTACGTCTTTAAATAATCTCAAGTTGCGACTTAAGTTAGTCTCCTCATCATTGTATTCTTGTGGGAAATATTCGGCTTGTAATTTTTTAATTGTTTCGAGCTTGTTTGATAATCCGCTCGTTTGGGTCTGCAAATTTCTTTCTCGTTCTCTCGACTTGTCAATATTCTTTTCCGGTGTATCTTGACACTCTTTATTAGTATATCTTTCGACTCGAGGTTCCCTCGGGAGACCCTCCCGGGACAACAGGTTCATGGACTTCACCTCGCTTGTAGGCCAAGTTTCGGAACCTTGTGTCAGAAACTGAGGCCCTACTAGCCATTTAGCTCTGTCGTCTTTTGTGCTCACCGATCTTGTAGCAACGTCTGCAGGATTAAGTTCGGATGGAACATATCTGATAGTCATTTCTTTGTTTCTCTTGATTTCTTCAATTCTCCGTGCAACGAACGGCGGCAATAATTTGTCTGAATTAACCCAGTCAATAACTATTTGACTATCAGTCCACAATATTTGTCGTCTTACTTCTAGTTTTAGAGAATCTACTACATATCTCATTAAGCGGCTTCCAATTAGTGCTCCCAGTAATTCCAATCTAGGTATTTTTAGGTGTTCCTGGTCTTTAATTGGAACTAGACGAGACTTGCCGATTACAAATGATATTTCACCTTTGGATACTATATAAATTACTGCAGCGTATGCTTGTGTAGATGAGTCTGTAAAGCAATGCAAGTCACAGTTCTCTCTAAGTAATCTAGTATAACGTCTTGGTAATGCGATTTCGGAGATCTCGTTAAAGTCGTTGTTGATTTCTTTCCATTTTGATGCGAAATTTTCAGGTATTGGTGTATCCCATTTTATCTTTTCTTTCCATAGTTCTTGTAGCAATAGCTTTCCTGGTAACAATGTAGGCGTGGCGAAACCACAAGGATCATAGACTGAAGCTATTACTTTTAGAATGTCTCTCTTAGTATTTGCATTAGGTTTGTTGTTCTTAAAACGTAGTCGTAAAGTATCTTCTTTTAAATGCCATTCTAAACCTAGTAATTTTATTGTCTGATTTTGGTATGCGTCAGAAAACTCCTGCATGAATTCTTCAGAGTTCGAGCTCCATTCTCTTAGATTCATAGATATATCGTGAAATGTATCTTTACAGTGTTTACCAAGAATCAAGGCTTCTTGCACAGTCTGTGCACCAGTCACTAGGTTGTCTACGTATATGTCATTAGCCGCGCTCCTAACGACGGAATCTTTTGATTTCATGAGATGGTGTTTAATGGTGGCGTTAAGCAAAAATGGACTTGATATTACTCCAAATGGAACGCGAGTGAATCTCATACATAACAAGTTGTCGTCTGTGACTGGTTTAGAAGTATCCTTAAGCCATAAGAACCGTGTAACATCCCTGTCTTTCTCGTGTAATCCTATTTGTAGAAATGCCTTTTCTACATCAGCTGATAAACCTATTTGATGCGACCTGAATCTGATTATTAGTTTAGTTAGGTCTTCGAGCATCATCGGCCCGCAATATAAGCATTCGTTTAAGCTTTTATATCCATTAACTTTAGCTGAAGCATCGTATACAATTCTAGTTGGCTTTCCTGGCTGTTGAACACCGTGATGTGGTAAGTAGTGTACAGGTATATCCTCTTCTGTAGTTTCACTAAATTCGGACACTATTTCAATTATTCCTTTCTGTCGCTGATCTCGTAGCGTTTCGTCATACGACTGTATGGATTCGGAAGTCATTCGTTTGATTAGGCTTTTGAGGCGGCCGAATGCCATTCCGAAGTTAGTGGTCAGATTAGGCGGAAATTCTTTCCAGGGCCAGTGCACGTAATACCTTCCTTCGATAAGAACGGTAGTCTCATTGAAGCTACGAATAGCTTCTTCCTCCTTTGTTATCTTCGGTGAATCGGTTATCCCGATGGACTCAAGATCCCACAGAGAGGATATGTTCACTTGATCCATCGGCAGGTCCGGTTTAGTTAACTTCACATCTAACTCTGTCTGGAAATATGTAGTTACCGTTAAGGCCTCTTTAGTTTCCGGGTTCATTATTCCGGATAATATCCAGCCGAACTTGGAATCAACTAGGTACAGGTTTTCTCTGATTCGAATCTTGTCAGTTTCCATAAAACTGTAATAGTAATCGTTACCTATAAGAATATCAACTTGGTCAGATGAACCATCGTCAGCTAGTAATTCCTTTGATTTCCAGTTACTAAGCTCACATGGTGCAACTGGTATTCCTTTACATATCATTGGTATTACATTTGCATAAATTGACCGTTTAGACATGTCTCGGGTTTCTAAATTGAGCCTAACTACTGTACTTTTGAGTTCTCGAGGAGTTTCTGCTCCAAAGGTAAAAACAGACAAGCTTTCTTCTTCCACAATTGGGAGATCTAATTTACGTGCGATTTTCTGAGTGACGTAGGATCTTTGTGACCCAGAATCCAACAAAATTCGACACTTAACCTGGTGGGAATTATCTCCTTCCTTTGAGGCTATAGCAACGGCCGTTTGCAACACAGTGTCTCTTTTATTGTTTATTGCTGATAGCGTAGATGACTTTACTCGAGAAGGAAATTGATTGGGACAAATTGCACGGTTGTGTTTCCCACTTTCTTTACAATAAAAGCATGTCCTCTGTGATCTGCAACTTTGGATGCTATGGCCAGGACGAAAGCATTGATAACAGCGGTTTTTTAACATAGTCTTTCTATCCGTAGAAGTTTTATATTTATCGCATTGGTCGTTGAAGTGGCTACCATTACAGAATAAACAGCTTAACCTCGCCCTCTTCTTTTGAGGTTCTCCTGATGACTTGACCTTTGACGACCTCGTTTCTTTATTATTGCTCATATTTTCCTTTGCTTCAATGGGATGGTTCCTTTTCTCTTGTGTAACATGCAGTGTTTCCACAGTATAATTTTCAATTACCTTAGGGTTTCTTCCTTGTGTTATTCGACTAGCATCTTCACGAGCAGTAATGATGATTTCCAAAAGTTTCCTCAACTCTTGAATAGAGTTCTCAGTAGATTTTATCTTAAGTTCATAAATTAGGTCTTCTGGAAATTTCTCGAAGATGAGATGTCTCAAATGATTATGGTTTATATCTTCACCAAGTGACTCTAGGACTCTTAAATGGCGTTCTACCTCGTTTAATACTTTCCTACACTCAATTGTTGTTTTATCGGCAGTTTTTATTTTAGACAACGCAGAGTAGTGGGCGTCGACTAAATGGCAAGTCTTCCCATATCTTTCTTTCAATGTTCTCAACGCAATCTGGTAGTTGGCGTTAGTAGTGTCGAAACCGTCAATAACCTGCTTTGCTTCCCCTTTTACAGATGCTTTTAGGTACAGTAACTTATCGACTTCAGTGATGTTTCTGGCGTCGATGTTGGAACTGAACTGGTCCCAAAATTGATGCCAGCTCAATACGTCCCCGTCGAACTCAGGTAAGTTTAGTTTTGGTAGACGGCTAGAAGTGTTGCTAGCCTGAGTGGCCCCTTGTTCGACTGTGTTGTTTCGCATAGAAAACATTTTAATTTTCACATTTAATTCGGCAAGGTTCTGTTCAGCTTCAAGTTGAACTTCGCTCATTTTTCCTATGTCGTCAGCGGCAGGATTATTAACCATACGAAAGTAGTTAGTGAGGTCCTCATTAAATCTTCTTAACGACGATTCAAGTTTAACTTTAATAATTTCTGCGTCATATCTTGTCTCATCGTTATGTATAGAGAGGCGGGAGGATAAACTAGACTGATGTTCGATTTGATTTGCTAGTAACTGCAAGCGGTGTAACAATAATTCTTCCATTTTGCACGGGTCCTCGTAATTGTGATATCCTTATCCGTTCGTTTACACAGTGGATCGTTCTAGCTATCCTCTTCGATAGGTAGGTATTGGTTCGCAAAATACTAGCCGTCAGTCGACGCGTTTCTGTAAATCCCCGATTATCACATCAATCCTTATGGTTTTTACAAAGCAATGATGGCAATTCTTATGGGCCTTTCGATATTTATCAGGATACGATCATAGATGACACAGATGGATAGATATTCAATCGCTATAATTCTAATTAATTTTCACACATTCAAATTAAATTCTGAATTCACTCGGATGGGTCAACAGAAAGTTCAATTGTTCAAACTTATATTCGTATTGATAACTTACCAATAGATTCTACTTTCGTGTTTAACGGCAGATGACAATACTTCAGCAAGACAAAGTATTCAAACTTTTCTCGTCGTTATTATACCGTTCCAACTTCATAAGAAAAACCAAAGAGAATATAATTTCAGTAAAACTTTCCTTTCGCCGACGTTAGTGCGGGGATCGTTAACCGTATGAATCGTAACGATAATCGGTTTTCTTCCTTTTTATAATCGATTTCTCATTTATCGATTAGATTAAAATTCTGGTACTACTTTCAACAGTTTATTGTATCAGTAAACCTTGACTAGAAATAATCGTATGTCAAACGTAACTGTATTGTAATCAATAACTTGCTAAGAATTTACCAATAGTTGCCTAATTGGTAACTTCACTTATTACTTATTATGATACCCTCCTTAAGTTACTTATCTGACGTACGAAATGACTCCATCGTATTGTACCATACATGTACGCAAGAAATGACATAGGTGACGATTCCCTTGTTCAATTACTATACCAAAGTTAGAGAATCGCTACCTTTTACCAAAAAGCAGTGCGAGAAAAGGACGGCTATAGCTATGAACTAAGTTAGGTATGTCAAACCAGTTTACTCCCTGCGCTTCACCGTGTGTTTAGTCGACATGTTTTTACGTGTCGCCTTAATTTGTATGGCAATAATAGTTAAACTAAATTTGACAGCTCCAACCTACGTCTCTCTCTTGTTTCACTAGAAAGAAAAAGACAGCAATAGCCCAAATCAAGTTTAGTTTGTTTATAACAGAATCGGCACCATTGACAAGTTCCCTATTATAAGACTAGAAATATTACAAATCTTGTGGTTTCTAATGTATGTCGTAATAATAAATATTCCCGACTTATAATTAAACAGCATCTCACTCTCAATCTTATGTCGGACACATTAGACATCAAGTTCATGATAATCGAACGTTAAAGACAAACAATAATTAATCGGTACCACTATCGATTTCTGCGAGTGTATCATGTTAATGCAAGCTCGATTCATCGATGTACATCCCTAAGGACTAATACGTCAATTGAAACACTCTTAATATTTTAACTAATTATTCTTGAAAGGTAACTTTATGACAACAAAAATTAATTAAGCTTTATTTAATTCTTTATTGCGGTATTTAATCCAGCCAATTTCTTAAATTAAATTCCAATCACGAATTGGCTCGTCAATCATTTGACAATAATAGGTAATTACGGAACGGACCAACTCCCGACCGGATCAAAACAATCCTCCTTCTTAAAACAAAGTGTTGATCCAATGACATGTTACGAATCAATATAATTATTGAATAAAATAATATAATTCTTAAATAAGCGGCTTACGTAAGCAGAATATTTTCTTTTGCACAACAGTTCACAATTAAATTATTTACACATTGAGGAAGCTAGCGCCATCTAGCGATTCATTCGGAAAGTTCAGTTACAAACAAGCATATTAGTAAATTTTACAATATTATATTAATTTTTTACCAAATAGGTCTATAATTCGTCGTGGTGTCGGCGGCCCCCTGCTCAATCCTGTGCGCTCTGTTTACATCAGTGCTTACTACCACTAAATCTTTATTAACAACTTTCACTATGGTTCAAATAGCTTTAATAATAATCGCTCTTCTCCACTGTTGGTCATAACAGCTGTGTCAATTCACTTTTCTCTTACTCATGGTGCTGCTGCCATGCCTGCGTTAGGCTCTCTTGGCACTCATAATGTACTTGAATATCCCAGCATCTCCACCATGTCGTTACGTCTGCCCTTAGATGTGAGGTTTCAACTATTCAACGGAATCATGTGATACTAGGGTGTTAGGTTGATCTTTTATGAGGGTGTAACCTTAGGCAGACGTAGCGAATAAGAAAAAAATATTATTTGTAACTTGTACCTGGGTTTATCCGCTTCGCTTGTAATTCTTTATGGAGAGAGAGAGCTTGGAACAGAGAGCAACAGGACTTGAACACGTAGGGCCACTTTCACCATCTGTAGATAGATATTATCGATGACACTGACACTTCGATATTTTAGCCTCATAGGTTATTGGTATTTACTGAAACCAAATGTCAAATATTAAATCTTGTTATTACATTACTGAACAACAGGAAACCGGTATGGTTTCCGCCCCTGGAAGATCACTTCCAAGGGGCACTTATCGAGGCAGCGTGGTATTCTCACTGCCTCGCTCTACTCTTAGAGGCAGCGTGGTATTCTCACTGCCTCTCTCTACTCTTAGAGGCAGCGTGGTATTCTCACTGCCTCGCTCTACTCTTAGAGGCAGCGTGGTATTCTCACTGCCTCACTCATCATCAACGAAATGCTTTAAAGGTCATTCATCCCTTTAGAAGCAGCGTAACATCCTTACTACCCTTCTCATCTTTTAGAGACAGCGTAGCACTCTCACTGTCTCATGATCATACTAGTACTAATTGAGATCTCAAGAAGTTTCAGTCATGATATACAACTACAGCATATAAAGTTAGAACTCATTGGTTTACATTTAATCATTATTCATTAGGTAATTCTGTATTCTCAATAACAATGGATTCAGTGAATAACAACAAGTAAATATTAATGAATCTTAAATCATTAGATACTCAGCTTTCAATCCAGAGATGCGGCTGCAACCCCGATACCAACTCACTTTGATAAACACGGCTTCTGACTAAACTTCAGCTAAACACAAACAAGACAAAATTACTGGTTCTTACCGTCGTACTGATTTGACAGGGTCGCACGTATTTCCTGCGATGTTGCCATGGCAGAAAGTTATTGTAGTAATGTTGCTATGTTTGATTATCGTTGTATTTACATTCGCGGACTAAATCTTCTAAAGGTCCGCGACAGTTTTCTTGAAGTACTTACGTAAAATTTTGTTTGACCAAAAAAAAAGGTTTATCGATTGATTGTGATGTTATTTCGTGCAAATATTATCTACAAGGACGTATAATATGTTATAAACGAATATTCATCCACTTAACGTCGATTTTACACAAAAACTATTAAAATAAACAACGTAGCATCATAAAATCATAACAAAACAGCACACACTGCAGCTGCCATTAAGAATCGTAAAGTCTATTTTTAACTTTTTTTTTCCAATATTGCCAACCCATATTTTTCGTTTTGAATCATTTAGTCGATTAGTTTATCTACCGGACCATAGACTCAAACTGTTGCACAGGATATTAGACCTTAATTTACAGTAATAATAGAGGTTGAAGCCGCGTGAATCGGGTGTCACCGATCGGTGACCGTGGGGCCTGACGGGTGCGCGCCGGTCGTCACCGATCGGTGACCGCGTAAATCTAGCGGTTTGTAATGTAATGATGCAAGCATTTTATTTTTCAACACTTGTTTAAAAAAAAACGCCATAAGACATTAAAATAATTACCCTCTTTCAGCCTATAAAGCTCAGAAAGCTGTTTAAATTTTCAATTATTTTAGTACCAAGCCCCATACATCTATTGAACGTCTCTTTTATCAAAAAATTTTTGACAACACCGTTGGTTCTTTGTTTGAATTTAGTACTTAGGTCAGTGGGTCGTCATACTTTGAATTTTAAGTATTCTGTGATTAAAGTTTGTCAGTGACTTTTCTATTTATCGATAGAAAAAAATGACTAACTAATATTCATCATCTGTGGTGAACATGTGCTGTCTACTGCTGTCTATGGGGCTTTCCGATACAAAATAAACTTTTTGTCTGCAGTTTCAAAATAAATAATTGTAAATAAACAAATGAAAGTTTTATCTTAGTACCTACTTTGAATTAGTTTTTCAGTGACAATGGCTAGCACGATATTATAATGGTGAATGTGATAGTAATATGACATAATGTTGGCATGTACCTATTGGTGAAAGTTTTTCTAATTTAAAAATGAATTCCTCTACCTACTCCACAGTTCCTGTGTTACTGTTCATAATTAGATTCACCACCGATCGGTGACGACCGGCGCGCACCCGTCAGGCCCCACGGTCACCGATCGGTGACACCCGATTCACGCGGCTTCAACCTCTATTATTACTGTAAATTAAGGTCTAATATCCTGTGCAACAGTTTGAGTCTATGGTCCGGTAGATAAACTAATCGACTAAATGATTCAAAACGAAAAATATGGGTTGGCAATATTGGAAAAAAAAAGTTAAAAATAGACTTTACGATTCTTAATGGCAGCTGCAGTGTGTGCTGTTTTGTTATGATTTTATGATGCTACGTTGTTTATTTTAATAGTTTTTGTGTAAAATCGACGTTAAGTGGATGAATATTCGTTTATAACATATTATACGTCCTTGTAGATAATATTTGCACGAAATAACATCACAATCAATCGATAAACCTTTTTTTTTGGTCAAACAAAATTTTACGTAAGTACTTCAAGAAAACCTTATGATTTTACAATTATAGTGGTATATTTTTACAAGATATAGGTAGTTATCAGTCAATAAAGGTTTATGTAGTATCCTAGTAACACGTTTTTAATTAGAAACAACTCAATATGACAAAGGTTGCCTGAAGACAAGGCGGGCGTCGTCACTGACACGTTCCTGACCAATTGGCCGAAGAAGGCACAACATAAGGAAAACTGGAAAATATGGGGGAGACCGTGCCCAGCTGTGGGACAACATAGGATAACTTAAAATAAAAACACAAAAGTATAGGCACACAAAAGCAAGTGAATTTTATTAATCTGATATATTCTACCTTTCAGCAGATGAGCCTTATCGACCCTGCAGTTGCTAAGTCATTAAAGGGACAGAAGACAATAAAAGAACACTGCCTCTATTTGATTTGATCACATCGCTCCCGGCTGTGTCATGCGTGGCGGTCTGAGGCAAGTATTCATTATTTCACACACTATTTTTGATAAACACAATAGGGAACAAATAAATTGGGACACAAACAGGCACGGAGCATGGAATTAAGAAATGTAGAAACTCGTTGTGCTCTAAATATATAGTAATAATATTGGCCCATTCAATTGATTTTATTTGATCAGACGCTGTTCTTAATAAATCATACCGCTATTCTTATTGAAAGTAAATACATTAGCTGCAGATGTGCTGATGTGTAGGAATTAAATAAATCAAATACTTAGTAACAAATTATTACCATTATTTCCAGCTTTTTGCAGTGGGGGTGCAGCCGACACACATCCAATGTCCCTCCGTTCCCGGCATTAAGAAGTTGCATCTCAGGAAGCAGCCGACTCAGTAGAAAAAATGTATTAGCAATTTTTTTTAATGTGATACTAATTAAAAAATGTAATATATTTATTTATATACACAGTAAATACATAATAAAGTAAACTACATAAAGATAGAGGAACTGCTTTCATCATTTACTTAGTAATTTCTTTCAGCAGATCTGCGACAGGAGAGTTGGCTGAGAAACGTAGACACAGTGTGTAAACAGTATACAGCAAAACTAAAATTAGACAGCCCAAAACATGCATACATGAATAATGCAATTTGTGTGTCCTAACAGCAAACGTCACTAGATTAATAATATGCCTAAATATTTATGGCATTTATGGTATTTACCTAGAGATGATATAAAAAAAACCTATATGTGCTTTTACGTATTATGTACTTATGTATACGAACATTACACCAATCACTGAATAGGTACCTACATGCTTAGCACAATTTCTCATGTTATATCTTAAATGTAGGCTGACTAAATTTACTTTTTCGATGTACAAAAACAGTTGGATTTATGGTCGGTTTCTGAGGTTTTTAAACGGAGTTTATCCATTCGATAGTGATTATTGGTTCGATATCGTGTTTCTGAACACGTCATTAAGGAAGAATTTAGCTTAAAAGTCGAGTGAATTATTATCGAGGGTTTATCTGAGAACCTCAAAAACCGAGCATAAGGAAGGAATTCGCTTAAATAGATAATTATGTCGAATCAACAACTATTGATTAAGAATTCTTCAGAAACCGGGCATTAGACATTAAAATCTCTAACAGCATTAAATAATTAGGAACTAATTATTGTCACTGTACTCGAATACGTACAGGCTTATGTACATTCTACATCAAGGAATATACTACTCTCTATAAACGAGTTGTACATGGTCGTCAATGGCATGAAAGCAAAAAAAAAGTTCACTTGATACTAACAACTACGACGCTTGACACGCATGCACGCATGCGCAGTGCGCTGCGTGATATATGGATCATTCCGAATTAGGCCATCATCGCCCACAACTCTCACATAAATAATTTGCGTTCCCATTTAGATAAATCACCACTATGGCAGCTGAGAGTCAAAACTATTTCACTTGATTATTTACTCACGGTTAGATTATAGTATTTATTTGTTTGTTTTTTTACACCACGAATTTCTTATCCTTTGGTAAGGTGACGACTGTAGCCGGAAACACAATTTCGAAAATGCCATGTTAGTTTAACGAAACCGGTTTGAACTGTCAAAATACCACTCTTGACAACCGTACGGCATGGTAAGATTATGCGGGGAATAATAGGTAATTTATACCATACAGAATAATTGGGGTCAAAGTGTAAGCACGTTGTAATCGATTACAGTGCGATTCGGAATGTTCCATATTTCACTCCACGGTAACCATGGCAACATCACTTCGCGCGCGTCGCTCATTGGCTACGGTTTCGTCGCCACTCGCCAATCATGGGCGACGCGCGCCGCTTGACCGTGCATGAAAAATACGGATCTTAGTTATTTAGTATCTATCTACAATAATGTTATATTTGCACGCGTTACAGGTTAAATAAGTAGTCTGTAACTAGTTAATACAAAATCTGGTTAATTGTTGAAAACAAAATGCACACAACTGACTTTTTAAATGTACAAACACGGTTGGATTTAGACATAATATCTAAAAGCGTTGAAATAAATAGGAACTAATTTCTGAACTCGATTACGAACAGGCTTACGACCATGGTCGTCAATTATAGAAATAAATAAATAAAAACTGAATTTAATATTAATGACAGCGCCTAACGCGCAAGCACTTCACGCAATCCACATCAAAATAATCTACAATGTGATAATGACAGTGACCAACGCGCAAGCGCGGCGTGAAGTGTTCACTTCACTCGATTCACGACATTAAATGTCGTGAATCGAGTGAAGTGAACACTTCACGCAATCCACATCAAAATAATCTTCTATGTGATAATGACAGTGACTAACGCGCAAGCGCGGCGTGAAGTGTTCACTTCACCCGATTCTCGACATTTAATGTCGTGATTCGGGTGAAGTGAACACTTGCGTGACGCGCTCGCGCCTCAGGCTGTATTGACTAGTCAGTCTAGGAAAAAAAGAAAAAAAAAAACAACATTGAGTTTCTGGCTAAGTTTCTGTTTTGCTATTTTATTGTAAAACCCCACGAAATATTAATGTTTTGACCACTAAAATACTAGCTTTGAAAATATATAAAATGATCAATAGACTTAGCATAAAATCTATTACTTATTAAAATCTCGATTATGATTGTAAATGTATGCTTGGTCAATCCCTAGTATCAGGTGGGATGACACTGATAGCTCACTCCACGCTCACTTCGCCTAACTTTTCACGGTGAGACGGTTACAGAATCGCACGGCTGAAGAGTAACTTGTGTGGATGTGGATATTTCCGAAGTTCCATATCTTGAGGAATCCTCTCTGTGCTGTTTCCGTAAAGTTGCTTTAAGAGGTGTAGATAATTTAGTTCTATTAGGTGATGTTCCTATCTCGCTAGCTAACTTCTTTGTTGCCTTCTCTACAAGTTTATGTTTGTAATTCATATTCGCCATTGTTTTTTTTAATTCTGTGTTTTCAATAGACAGATTATTTATCTCCTCGTGAGCCGCTTGTAACTGTGAGGTAAGTTCACTAATTTGATGTTTGAGGTCTTCCATTTCTTCATTCTCGTCATTTATAATATTTGGTACGCTGTTATTCGTGGCGCCCTCTATTGTCGAATCGCTTGAACTACCTTCATCGAAAGTTTCTATTGCGGATTCGGATCGTCGTCGACTGCGAAGTATAATGTTCTCAAAGAAATTCATTTTGTTCCAATGTTATAAATATTTATTGAAAAAAAAGAATGAGGTGAGAACACTGGGAATCGAACTCGATTCAAACAGATTCCACGCACGGTAAAGGCAAAGTCTTAACCACTGCGTCAAACACACATTACGTAGTAACTTTGAAATAGGTAACTAGACACCTCTTGATCTGATAAAGTCAGTTGTCGGGTCCAAAGTTCAATTCGTTGTATGAGGAACGTACGATTCGAACGGTTACAATTTAAAATATTTGTTTTTACTTTCGCGTTCCCAGTCACTGTTTTTGCTACGTTTGGTTAAACTCATGCAGTATATCACTAGTAATGCTTTATAATTACACATATGAACAGTTTATCTCATAAAAATGTTTGTTTTATTTTGAAGGTGATTAGATTTTTTCACAGTTCTTTATATTGTTTATAACTTCACTTGTTGTAAGTTCTTTTCGTTTATAACATTGTCACATATGTATAGGAGTGTCCTTTCACTAATTCACTTTGTTTTATCACTTAACTGTTGTTTGTTTATTTATAGAAGATTTTAAATTACGGAGCTGATGTTTACATGGACGGTTACGTACCGTTGAGATCTTCTTAACAATGCAATTTTGATGCAATTTTTATCATCATTTAGAGCACGTAAACGAGGCAAAAGGAATACGTAAAGGTCGTAGCAGGTGGCGTTCTGTAATTACTGCCTAGCCCCTTTGGAAGAAGGCGTGAGTTTATGTATTTAAACCATTAATTCCGGAAGATTTATGTATATAATACATTTACATAATATATGAAGCATAGACATCTTGAAGTCTTAGTGTAGAAATAATTATAACAATGAGTGTATTTTACGCCAGCATGTGTAAGCAGTCCAATTAAATTTCTAAGTCAGGAAGACATTTCATAAATAACTATTCAGCAGAGTCACTATTGATTAATACTACAGTTTGCAATTTCCAATTAATTGGATGTTGAATTGGTTCTAAATATTGAAGTGAAGATGTTAGATATTGGTTTGTGGTCAGCGTCGAATGCAATAGTCTAGAATGGGAATATTACGTTCAGGTATTTCATAACTTCTTCAATATCGGCATTTTGCCAATAATAATAATTGCTACGTTTCATATTAATGTGAAACTACGTCTTATATCTGTGGGGTTGTTGCGTAACACACTATTAGTAACATGACTTTAATTTTGACAGGTCAACAACATTCATTGAGTTATTTACGTTGTTAAGAAGACACATTTTTCGAACATATGAATCAATGGATTAGCAATATCCTTCAAAATGCTTCAGATTGTGACTGTCTTAAAGGGTGTTATGCAATTATACTAGAGAAGTTCTTTATACATTAAATAAATTTTACTTTTTAGATATAACATTTTTCTGTTTAAGTGATTGTTTTTTAATTAATAGTATCCACAAATATAATTTAAAAAAAAAACTTCAGTTTTAAAGCTCAAGTAAACTATCTTCATTTAATTGAATTTTGTTATCCTAGAAACCAACCCCAATAAATAGCGTAAAAATACTACCAAAATTATTATCCCTTTATGCCACTCGATGCCGAAATGCATTGTCACGTGAAAAGGCAACATTTCAATAAACACGCTGACCTGTTTTCGTGACAAAAGTCGACTAATGAACAGGCAGCTTTACCGACTTCCATGTACAGTCGGGTACAACAGTGGGAGACAATCAGCTAACATTATTACGTCATACGACTGGTTTGGTACAGGTGAATACTGAAGTTTTTGGGAAAAAAATCTTGTTTTTCTTTGCTGTCATTCGTAGATCTTTGAAAGTCGTTACGGGTAGTCAGAATTAAAAAGTCTGACAACCAGTCTTACCAAGGGGTATCGCTTTACCCAGTAACTGGGTTGTGGAGGTCTGATAGGTAGTAGTTCCATGTAAAATACTAGTATACTCCATACTCCGGTTAGTCTGGAAGTCGACTCAAACATAAAAAATGGAATATAAAAAACATTCGAATATAATATTGAAAATTACATTACCGAAAAACTGAGTAGTCTTTCCTTACTCTTTATTTCATATAAAATATAATAAAAGTGTCATAATTTTATTTCCTCTCGAAAACTGTTCAACGAATTCTGATATAAGAGAATAATGAAGTAATATTTGTACTGTACAATATTTTCACCTTGTTTGACGACGTGCGACTGCGTGTTAAGTGAGCTAATGAGTATTCGAAGTAATTCACTTTTCGGTAACGAACTTCTTTATCAAACTGATTACCTAATGGGGTAGCCAGAGATATTCGCTTCTGAAAATATTTTGTTATGTGTTTGACGGTTGATTTTCTTACATATTGCTTGGTTTGAGATTATTCAAGTCAAATTGACAGTTGTGTCAAGATTGATTTTAATGTCTACTAAGAGTGGTTTACTAAGTTCAATCCTTGGGTTTAGCGAAATGTTATTTGATTTTCCATTACAAATTACTCTGCAGCTGCCAGAAATCTGGATATTTGCCCAGGTAATGTTAAGCCAGACACTGCGACGGGCCTTTTAAAAGACCCAAAACCGCATACGTACGACATGCTTATACGACCCCTATAGAACTAGAGGCGTTTTAAAAGCCTCCTTGTCCAAAAATTGTTTCAGTAACTACTGGGTTATGAGGCTCACCCCCTATTACTTGAGTACATAGACGTACTATCAAAAAGTGGGTGTAAGCACGCCTCTGCCGATACCTTTAATCGGTCAAGCCCCGCGCGTTACCAATCGGTAACGAAACAATAGAAAATCAATTGTGTCTCATTAGCGGAGCTTGACAGATTAAGCTATACAGTCGTTACGTTCTATGACTGTTATTCCCACGAATTTTATTGTGTTTTTGTGGTTATTCTGGATTTTAAACTTGAAACGTGGACACAAAGCCACAGCTGTTTTCACCAAATTAGTTCATCCTAAACCAACTAGATGGCGCCACACATTCTACCCTCAATTTATTATTCAATGTGGCGGTTGCCCCGATTATTTTCCGTGGTAAGTGATGAATCGGGTACATATGTTTGAAAAGGCCATTAGTGTGGCGGACCCTTGGGCTCAAATTAACGGCTTTCCCGTTTCTCTATTTCATTCAAAGGGATTTTTGTGCGGACCTTACATACAATAGAAATAATTTGGTTTTTATTGGATACTACTTATATATTTTTGTTGTAATGTATACAGAGACCATCAAGTAAAACTCGAGCAAAAAACCTCATTTTTTGTTTGCAAAAACAATTAAATTATTATTATGTTTCTCACCGGAATTATATTTATTGTAACATTAGGAATATAGTCTGAAAATTCCATTGCGAAATTGTGTACATAGTGTCAAAAGTCGTAGAAAACTGCTGTTTTTTGAAAATACACAATAAGAATCCTGACCACCATTTGCCAAGTACTTTAAAACGTATACTAACATCTACCTCTTCTTTGTCCACAGTAAAACCGAAATCAGTGGAAGTGGTGACAGGCGACGGAAAGACCCTGGCTGATGCATCAGTGTTCGGACCCTTGCTGGAGAGGGCCAAGGTCAACATCAGCTGTACCGTGAAGGAAGGCAAGCCACAGCCGAAGGTCGTGTGGTACTTCAGGAAGAACCGGGGCGATGATATGAGGGAACTGAATGGTAAGTGGCTTGTCAGTTTATTTTTAATGTGAAAGAAGAATCACTCCTTTTATTTTCGTCAGCAACAATGGCCATCATTGACGTTTGCCTAGGTTCTCATTATCATCAGCAGATGGATTAAAGAAGCATCTTAGAACTGTGCACGTAAGTTCTAAATATGCATGACGAGGTTTTCTATCCAAAAAATAAATTAAAAGACAAATCAATGATTTTTTCTTTAAATTCAAGGCGATTTCAATGCAAGGCGACACGTTTCAGATGCATCTCATATGCGTTGACAACCCAGAGACAAAGCTTAAATATCTCATGTGCATATATTACGGCTTGAAGGGGTCTGTGTTTTTCTATGAATATAAGATAGAAGTAGTCAAGTGGCGAATGTACAAGCTTCTTTTCGGTCAGGTGGCAACCTCGAGCGTATCAATGCTAAAGAGGAACCCCTCGCCTCGGAGTAAAGGAACATTCTGTAATATATCCAGAGGTACCATACATTCGAGGTTTAAGTTTGGCATAATACTCCGCGTTTATTAATTACTTGCGGGGGCAAGTGGTAAACGAATGACTATTTAAATATAAGTACATTACTTAATTTCTAAGAAGGCTGAAAGTCACCCAAAGGGCAATGGAGAGGGCTATGCTCGGAGTTTCCCTTTTTTTTTTTTTTTTTTTTTTTTTTTATGGATGGGAAATCATCAAATGACCCCTCCCGCTCTGGGTGGAGCGAAGGGAGTGTCAGACTCTTACTGACTAAAACCCATCCGTGTTCCTTCCTTAGCCCTTTATGTTCCGGGGTAGCGGTAACCCTTTCGGACAATCCCGCACCCCCGGCAGGCTTCGGCCCTGGCAGGCCCCTTCCTTTATGCTGACATCTCTTTGAGGCGCGCGTGGAACACGTACGCGCCGTCCGGCACGGGCCTGGTCCTGATCGGACGGTGAGCTACCCATTACTCTCCGTCCGCAGGCCCGCACCTACGGTGGCCGGGAGTCGTCACGCGGCTCCCGACGCCCGGAGCGTCTACCGCGGCGGCTGGGGTGTGAGGCTCTCTCCCTCAGCCGTTCCGCCACCTCCTTCGCTAGCATGACTGCTTCGCAGAAGGAGGTGACCGCCTCCCACTCCCTCTCGCCCCGGACCATGGCTTGAACCAGGGCCGGACGCGAGAGGTCGCCGCCGCTGTCGATCGCCTCTACGAGGGCACGGCGGTGCTCCGCCCATGCGGGGCAGACCTCCACCGTATGCTCCACCGTGTCCTCTGGGCGATCCTCGCAGTGGTGACACCCGGGCGTCTCCTCCCGCCTGATGATGTGCAGGAACCTCCCAAAACATCCGTGTCCGGTGAGGACCTGCGTCAGGCGATAGGTGAGGACGCCGTGACGCCTCTCTAGCCACTCCTCAAAGAGGGGTCTTATCGCCACTATCGTGGCGTGCCCTGCGCTGGGTTGCGAAAGTCGCTCCTTCCATGCCACCATGAGATCGTGCCGGAGGTCTGTCCGCTCCGCCGCGATTTGCCGCGGAAGCGGAGTTTCCCCCCGGCTCAGTGCCTCCGCGCGCCACTCATACAGGCGCGCTAGGACTATCGCCTCCAGATCGCCTCCAGTTTCCCTGCGGGATCGAATCAGAAATGAAGAGATCCGCAGGAGAACCAAGGTAACCGACATAGCCCGAAGAATTGCCAAACTTAAGTGGCAGTGGGCAGGGCACATTGCTCGCAGAACAGATGGCCGATGGGGCCGAAAGGTTCTGGAGTGGCGACCGCGTACCGGAAGGCGTAGCGTTGGAAGGCCTCCCACAAGGTGGACCGACGACCTTGTGAAGGCCGCAGGAAATCGTTGGATGCGAGAAGCACAAAACCGGTCGAAGTGGAGGTGCTTGGGGGAGGCCTATGTCTAACAGTGGACGTCTTTCGGCTGAAATGATGATGATGATGATGACATTACTTAATTTAGTATCAAGATGAATTTGAGTGAGATGCAGCTAGTTATTCGAATTATTAGCTACTTTAAATCTCCCATCTTGAACTTACTGACGATCCTTAAATTATTATGCTAACTCGATTTTCATGTTCATATTTCTGTGGAAATAAAGTATGATTTTGACTATTTAATCCCTCAAGTCCATCAGCAACCACTAAATCTAATCTAGTCGACTAACCAAAGCTCAGCTATCGCAACCACAATCCAAATACAAAATCGTGTCCCAAAATCTACGATTTCGTTTTACGAGTACGTACTCATAAATTAATCTGCCTCAGTTATCAGCTAAATTAGAGCAAAATTGAAGCCTTTGCCGAGATTTGTGGTCAATCGTAGGCATTAAATCAAAACGTATCCGGCCCGGTCCGATTCAGGTGGTTTTGACCGGTCCGGTCCGTATAGATTTGTTGCGGTTTCAAATATGGGAGGTGAATAGGATAGAGGTTTTCTTGTTTATGTGCTTCAGGCTTGTGCAAGTATATGATTTTGGTGACAATGCGGAGTAACATGAAATTCAGTCTGTGTTGATGCGTGATTGTACGTGCTACATACATATTGTAACAATTTAGAAACCTAAACGGTGTCATTACTAAACGGGTTCTAACATTGCATTTCGGCATTTAATGCGGAAGAATTTTTCAACTCTATATTTTAGTTTGTGAATAGTTTTAGTTAAGTTAGGATATAATGTTGTTATTTGCATTAACTAATTAGGTATTAGTTGTTATTTACTTCCATATTATTTTAATTCTAAATAAATCACTCTTTATTGCGGACACCGTAAAAATCTTATTATTATTTAATAGGCAAAGACTCGGTTTTAAAGTCAGTTGAACTTGAAAATTATCGGAATAAAAAAATGACTTGCTAGTTAAAACCATGTCAAAAGAAAAACCTTGTTTGGTAATAAGATCGAAATAGTCCAGCTGATCCAATAGGGTTTTTTCCAAAAATAAGCATAATGAAATTATAAGGTAGAAACTCTTTTATTAAAACTCATAAGATTAATTACCAAATAAAAAGATTTGAAGTTTATCTTGATACTTCGGTACATAATGCTGAACAAATTACAGTACTTAATTTTATCATCAAGTTTAATAATAAATTTTTCCGAAAACCAATAAGGTACACGTTAGATACTGTAAATAATCTGATCACTTTTATTGATTGAATAAGCCCCAAGATGCAGACTAACTGTCTAGTTTAGGGTCATTGGCAAATAATATATTGTTACCTAGCTGTAGGTAATATTTTAAGCTACTCATTCCGTCTAGACTTGCTGGACCTGGACAAGAAACAATTTCTATTTCTATAGAATAACTTTCTTATTAACACTCTTAATCGCAAGTTCACTCGGCATAACGTAAAGGTTTAAAAAAAAAAAGACGGGTTGCACTCCGGGAGTGCCGGCAGAAGTGAAAACTTGAATATTAACGTTGAAATAAATCAATTATTAATTGAATTAATATAACTCATTTTTTTTCACTATTTCTGCGTCCCTTTTTTCATTAATAGATGCACTTTGTTCAATTTCCATATTTTAAACACTTTATATACACGAATGTTACGAATACACAGCAGTGTGTCCACGTCCACTTCCACTTCGACTTCGACTTCGACTTCGACTTCGACTTCGACTTCGACTCCGACTCCGACTTTGACTTTGACTTTGACTTTGACTTTGACTTTGACTTTGACTTTGACTTTGACTTTGACTTTGACTTTGACTTTGACTTTGACTTTGACTTTGACTTTGACTTTGACTTTGACTTTGACTTTGACTTTGACTTTGACTTTGACTTTGACTTTGACTTTGACTTTGACTTTGACTTTGACTTTGACTTTGACTTTGACTTTGACTTTGACTTTGACTTTGACTTTGACTTTGACTTTGACTTTGACTTTGACTTTGACTTTGACTTTGACTTTGACTTCGACTTCGACTTCGACTTCGACTTCGACTTCGACTTTGACTTCGACTCGGACTTTGACTTTGACTTTGACTTCGACTTTGACTTCGACTTTCGACTTTGACTTCGACTCCGACTTTGACTTCGACTTCGACTTCGACTTTGACTTTGACTTCGACTCCGACTTCGACTTCTACTTCGACTTTGACTTCGACTTCGACTTTGACTTCGACTTCGACTTCGACTTTGACTTCGACTTCGACTTCGACTTCCACTTCCACTTCCGCTTCCACTTCCGCTTCCACTTCCACTCCATCCAATCCATCCATCCATCCATCCATTGTCGTGTGTCACTAAACTTGGTTCACTTCGGTTGGCGCCGCCGTAGAAAGAGAGGCGGGGGGGGGGGGGGGAATCTCTCCTGACGGTCACGTGTCCTGACGCGAGTTTAACATTTTTTACCCATTACAAAAAGTGCTCAACGCCGCTAAAGAAGTTTTCACTTCAAAAATATTTGAAGTTTATCTTGATACTTCGGTACATAACGCTGAACAAATTACAGTACTTAATTTTATCATCAAGTTTATTAATAAATTTTTCCGAAAACCAATAAGGTACACGTTAGATACTGTTAATAATCTGATCACTTTTATTGATTGAATAAGCCCCAAAATGCAGACTAATTGTCTAGTTTGGGGTCACTGGCAAATAATATATTGTTACATAGCTGTAGGTATTATTTTAAGCTACTCATTCCGTCTAAACTTGCTGGAACTGGACAAGAAACAATTTCTATTTCTAAAAAATAACTTTCTTAACACTTTTAATCACAAGTTTAAGCGGCATAACGTAAAGGTTTTAAAAATACATCGAAAAATCACGTCTCTCCCAAAAAGGTAGCCCCAAAAACCGAATTCAACAGATCTCTAAAGAATCCAGCCTGCCTTTTGTATTCAAATCTTGTACCAGCATAACCACAAAGCAAACGGTTTAAACGCTCGTAGGTAGCGGATTCGATTCCCGAGCCGTATATATTTATTGTTTGGGTGGCAACGCTGAATGCAAAACAGTATTGACTCTTTTTTTTTGTCTATTTCTAGGTCAGGTTTTTGGCTCTTATCTAGGATGAAATTTAAGGACTTATTTCAATTAGACCTATGGATTGTTTGAAGATACTTTAATACATGATCTACGTAAAGCAAGGAAAATTAAATGTTTATCAAATCTACCAATTTAATCCTTCTCAAATCATTACGGAAAATTGACGTAGTGTTGCAATTTGTTATACAATTAATTTTCCTCACTGGGCCTACCTTGGGAAATGAGAGGTAGGTAAATAGACGATAGACATGGTCTTGAAGGAATGAAAGTTAAAATATTGCTATGATCTCTCAATCTAAAAGTTTCTTGAGACATTATTATTTTATGATAATACACAAAATTAAATACCTGAAAAAGTTCACCTTTCAATATTAGATATTACCTACCTCCACCTTTTTCCCTCAAAAGCATGAACTCGCGATGTGACAATCCAATTGATTCTATAGACATTTCAAATGAAATCAATTTATTCCCGGCACTCCACAGATTGGACTGAAATACTTGGACTGAAAATATCTAGGATTAAATATTTCCGCCTAGAATCGCGGAGTGGAACTGACGGAATTGACAGATGAGGCTAACAATAGGGGCTGAAGAATCAAAGTTTATATAGTAAAATAGGAATAGACTTTTTTGACCTCATTTTTGAAACGGTTCTCTAAATAAATTTTCCAATGGGATCTTATTAAGCTGTGCTTGCCACGGTCATTTCTAGGATGGGTTACCATTATTTAGGTGAAGTTTAAAAATGCTTGGTTATTACATTCATCATAATCATTCTTCTCTTGTCCTTATCCCAATTTATAGAAAAACCTTCTCGTCTTTTGAGACCCAAGTAAAAAATAATTTCTAAAAAAATATAGTTCCTTGATTATTATTGCCTATAAAATAGTCTTAAAAATAACTAAAGCAAATCTCCTGTATTAAAAATTCAGATAAGTAGGGTAAACTTCAGACAATTTCAGGTTTTCATACAAAGTTTTCCTGCACCATTAATTACTTACATAACATACACATAATCAGCCTATAACGTTCCCACTGCTGGGACACAGGCCTCCTCTCTGTGAGAGGGAGTGGGCCGTAATCTACCACGCGGGCCCAGTGCGGGTTGGTGGATGTCACATGTCTTCGAATTTTTGGTTCTAGGACATGCCGGTTTCCTCACGATGTTTTCCTTCACCGTTTTGAGAGCAGTGGTGATGAAATAATTTACACAAAGTAAAGCGCCTGTCGGGGTTCGAACCTACGACCTACAACTTGTAAGTCGCGGCTGATACCACTGGGCCACCACTGCTCTCTGAAATTAATTACTTAATCGATTAGAAATGTACAATAACATTTTTAAGTCACAAGTTTTTCTATGCCAGGTTGGCTGATTGACTTGGTGTTTAATAAAAATAATTTAAAAAAATTAAATCGACTTCAAAAAGAAATTAACTCAAAATGGTGAAATACTGTGTCAAGGGATCTGTATTTTAGTTTGAGTTTTTTGCCACCGACTTTCGAAATCAAAGTTATTTCATAATTTTGAGTTAATTTCTTTTTGAAGTCGATTTAATTTTTTAATTACTTTCTTATTTCGTTATTTTTAGTTTTAAGTAAAATCTGGAATATTTCTTTGTAATAAGTAGGTAATAGTTTAATTGTAAATATTGCGCTAGAATTTGACCAAGGTTTTGAGATGTTCTACACCCGCATAGCATGGTATTTCCTTCCAGATATACCTACTACTACTGTTAGCCAGCATAATCCCACTGTTGGGCAAACGCCTCTCCCCGCGACTTTCAGCTTTTTCGATCCAGGGCTAAAGTGAATTTCAGCTAGCGAGATATACCTTGCTAGCTCAAAATATCCCCTACCCCCATCTAGAAAAGAGCTAGAGGGGTAATAACCCCTCTAGCTCTTTTCTCTAAACCTTGATGATACTATCAAACATCAGAATCGAGCACAATATGCCCCACTTCAGAATTCCGTAGCTATCTCTGAAACCATTTGTATGCGGAACCCGGCGCAGAGTGATAAATTACACAGCTTGGCACGTGAGCTCTATGATGCATTCATATCGAGTTTTTAGGGTTCCGTAGTTATTTGATTAAATGTTTAATCGGGAATGAAAAGGGACAAAAATAGGTTACATTTTTACAAAGGACACAGCCGGAATTCCGAGTGTTATAGACAAGTGAGTCTCATGAAGATTTAGACAGTTCCAACCGGTGCATTAATAGGGGGTAAACACCAATCAATTCAACAAGCGTGTTGATTATCTCCTATGCTTATACCAGCACCCTAATTGTGGAGCACGCGATCAATAACAATCTGAATCATTTTGAAGAATATTGCTAATCCATTGCTTTATATGTTCGTAAAATTTGCCTGCTCAGCAACGTAAATAACGCAATGGATGTTGTTGAACTGTTAAAATGAAAGTTATTCCAATTGGCAGTGTGTTACGTAATTGACCGGCTGTATGTAAAAGGTGTAATATTTTTACTATTTTTTTCTCGTTAGATTCGTCTTTTAGCTCATGTCGCGCTAAAAATCCCTTCAAAAAGTTTGGTAGGTAAAGTAACAGGGATATTTACACAAATGCCTGACGAAGATAGAATAATACTTAATACTACTTAAGTTTCTGACGATGCGGGGTAAGTTTTTTTACATACGGAACCAAGAAACACGGTTCGTGCTTGACTGTTCAATGGATACGTGTCTTATCCAACTCGTTTACGGTATTAGCGGAGAATTTGATACTTTAATGTAAATTATTGCAGACAGGAATGACATTTACATACATAATACTGGTATACCAACAGTTAGCGTTATAATTAACAACTGGAACTGTGGTACTTAAACATAACTGGCGAAATTTGGGTGTAATATAGATACACCTCTCCCTATTCAAACTTATGTTCCAAATTAACATTATTTCAAGTTAAAAAATAGCAACTTTATTTTAATGACAATTAAGTTAATTTCAGAGTGACTAGACTATTGAAAAAGTTATAAAAATATTTGAAGTTGTAGCGTAAACTGAACTTTATTGTGTAGGATTTAAAGTTATTTTTCCATAAACTCATAATTATTTGTTTACATTTTTGGCAAATAAATAGCGAATGCAGATTAGGTTTTGTTTCAATAAAGGCAGACATACTCCGTTTTAGATTCTAAACGGAATTAAGATTATAAGTCTGAAATCGCCAATCCGGCTTGAGCAAAAATGGTGATCAATGCCCGTGCCTTCTCTGTATGAGAAGAGACTTTTGCCCAGCAGTGGGACAATACTAGACTGGAATGATTAGTATTAACGTTACATGTGAAAATAATGATACTGAATCGTATCAAATTCGATGCAAAATCAAAGATAGTAAGGCGGTTCGGTGAGGTTCTGTGTCTGAACGACCGGCCCCTTCCATTTGCTATTAGGTCATGTTGCTAATTAGGACGAGCTGCTCACAGGTTTTTTTTGCTTTTAGGACATTGTGCTCATAGGACGTTTTACTTAAATGTCCTTCCGTTACTTCGATCAATATTATCATAGTAGATCATAACATATTATTATTACACCTAATAAGATAAACACCAACAGACCAAGGGACACCCATACGAAATTATCAACTTAGATTAGATTAAACTATCCCAAAAGTCTGGACTGGTTTCAAACTGAGTTCCATTGAGTTCAATATACCACTGGGGACTTGGATTATTTGTACGTACTTTTGATGTGTCGTGTCCTTTGATTTGAAAAAAAAAATAGAAAAATGCGTTTATAGGCATTGCAGCAAAATAAATACACCTTATAACTAAAGAAACAGTAAACAAAGATTATAATGCCAAAAGGGCTTCAGCTCAGCATAATGTCAGATGACAACACAAAGTGTACCACCTGACGCTGATTATCAGCTACAACCCACGAGTGCCTTACGCTGGAATAACAAACACATTTTCACGCACATGTTTTCTGTATGAGAATTTGTTTTGAGGGTTTTCAAACTGATTGGTGTGCGCACTCCACGTTATAACTTGGAAATATTGAATTGGGTTGGATAAACCAACCAATACTACTGCATATAATGATGAATTGGCTTCGAAATCAATTGCTCCCAGTCTACAATGAACATTTAACCCGGTTAAGAATATAAATTATTTATCATTTTCCCAACTATGTCAGGGTCGGCTTCCAGTCTGACCGGATGCAGCTGAATACAAGTAATTTACATGGAGACTATCTGACCTCCGTATCATCGTGCAAGTTTTTTTTTTCTAGGCCTCGAGCATTGCTGCTAATCTAACATGACGTTGTGCTTGAACGAAAATATGGAATTATTTTCCTGGACAGTGATCTAGATTCGTAATTCAAAATGGCAGGTAATATTTTTCTCACGATATAAAAGTCAGATGATTTGTTACGACATTCAAGTCTCCTGACTGCGAATTCATCGACCGTTACAACCATTGCCAAATCACTTCCCCTCTTTTCGAAAACCTCGTGTTGATAATGTCCATCACCAATTTCAAAGCTACCGTTAATAGAACCAAATTCATTACATACCCTTTACCTTATCGGGTCAATATTCCACTCGGGTCGTCCCAACATATAGGTATTCAGAATTAAATAAATCGAAACCCATTCGTAGTAACAGACAAGCTCAGATATTCATAGAAAACGTTTGGAATATAGTCGCTACATCTACGGAATATATTAGCTCTACTAGTGTAGAAAAGAAAGGAATTTCAACCCTACTGAGTTAGGGTAAAGTTTTAAGTTGAATGGAATGGGGTGTAGTTTAGAAAAATCATTTTGAGATATTAGGTATTTTGTCCCGATGTGGTCTTGTTATCTGCTTACAATTGGATGAATAAATAAAGTAAGGGTGAACAATTGAACTGAATTCACAGAAAGATAAGATATTGCTTTTGGCTACTGATTAGCTTGTGGTTCTGGGTTCGACTCCCGGGTCGGGCAGTGTTATTGGATTTTCGATTAGGAATTTCTCAGTTGAAGTTCGAGTCTGGATTTGTGCCCAGTTGATGGCATTAGGGTCGCCCTCTATTACATGGGACGTGAACATTACTGGCGAAATGTGGGTGTACGGTCGAACAAGCTATTTGGTGTACAGTCACGAGCACCAATATGTCAACACTTGGCAATTTTCAATTGCGATTTTTTCGTGAAATAACGAATGCAACGTTGAAATACGACACTTAACATAAATGTATGGGTTCGAAAATACTATGTTCGTAAGAACATAAAATTTCATTCAAAAATAAAGGAGAAATTCGCCTTTGAATAAAGCCAAGTGTATACATGTTATAGACGTGACTGTTCAGGCAAAAATATTCATTTTTCCACTACACAGCCAATATTTAGTTTTATTTTGTGCGTTATAAATTTTTCACCTTATGGCATCCTTAATCAAATAGAGTGGTATAAAAGAATTGACTAACTCAAGACACCACTTTTTAAAAGTAGTTGCAAGTTAGCTGCCTGTATACCAAATAGCTTGTTCGACCGTACCATAGGAACACCTCTGCCTTACCCTTCGGGGATTAAAGGCGTGATGTTATGTTCTGTGTTCTTTTTGGTGGTGAATTTCTCAATATCATGAAAAGTTTTTATCATAGCGGGGTGATTGCGTAACACACAATGGCAGTGCCATTCATTTTGACAGCTCAACAACATTCACTGCGTTTTTTACGTTGTTGAGTAGACGAATTTTTCAAACATTTGAAGCAATGAATTAGGGATTTCCTTCAACATCTTTCGGATTGTGGTTACGCAATCGGGGTGAAGGATAGTCCAAAAAAACCGGCCAAGTGCGAGTCGGACTCGCCCATGAAGGGTTCCGTAGCAGCAAGTTAAACAATATAAAAGTTCTTGTAGTTCGTTGTAACTTTGTGAAAGGTAAATTGCGGTTTTCGATTTATGACGTATTAAAAAAAAACTACTTACTAGATCTCGTTCAAACCAATTTTCGGTGGAAGTTTATATGGTAATGTACATTATATATATTTTTTTAATTTTATCATTCTCTTATTTTAGAAGTTAGAGGGGGGGGGACACACATTTTACCACTTTGGAAGTGTCTCTCGCGCAAACTATTCAGTTCAGAAAAAAATGATATTAGAAACCTCAATATCATTTTTGAAGACCTATCCATAGATACCCCACACGTACAGGTTTGATGAAAAAAAATTTTTGGAGTTTCAGTTGTAAGTATGGGGAACCCCAAAATTTATTGTTTTTTTGAAGTGTAAACTTCTTTAGGGGCGTTGAACACTTTTTGTAATGGGTAAAAAATGTTAAACTCGCGTCAGGGCATCGCGTCAGGACACGTGACCGTCAGGAGAGATTCCCCCCCCCCCCCCCGCCTCTCTTTCTACGGCGGCGCCAACCGAAGTGAACCAAGTTTAGTGACACACGACAATGTATGGATGGATGGATGGATGGATTGGATGGATTGGATGGAGTGGAAGTGGAAGTGGAAGTGGAAGCGGAAGCGGAAGTGGAAGTGGAAGTGGAAGTCGAAGTCGAAGTCGAAGTCAAAGTCAAAGTCGAAGTCGAAGTCAAAGTCAAAGTCGAAGTCGGAGTCGAAGTCGAAGTTAAAGTCGAAGTCGAAGTCGAAGTCGGAGTCAAAGTCGAAGTCGAAGTCGAAGTCAAAGTCAAAGTCGAAGTCGAAGTCGAAGTCAAAGTCAAAGTCAAAGTCGAAGTCGAAGTCGAAGTCGAAGTCAAAGTCGGAGTCGAAGTCGAAGTCGGAGTCGAAGTCGAAGTCGAAGTGGAAGTGGACGTGGACACACTGCTGTGTATTCGTAACATTCGTGTATATAAAGTGTTTAAAATATGGAAATTGAACAAAGTGCATCTATTAATGAAAAAAGGGACGCAGAAATAGTGAAAAAAAATGAGTTATATTAATTCAATTAATAATTGATTTATTTCAACGTTAATATTCAAGTTTTCACTTCTGCCGGCACTCCCGGAGTGCAACTCGTCTTTTTTTTCTATTTTTGTGTGAAAATCTTACTGCGGTTCACAGAATACATCTACTTACCAAGTTTCAACAGTATAGTTCTTATAGTTTCAGAAAAAAGTGGCTGTGACATACGGACGGACGGACAGACAGACAGACAGACAGACAGACAGACAGACATGACGAATCCATAAGGGTTCCGTTTTTTGCCATTTGGCTACGGAACCCTAAAAACATTCACGGAGCCCATGTAGCTGCTGATTTATTGTTCCTTAAATTAGATTAATTTAAATGAACAGAGATGGCGATTCTTGGGACAGGTCAACAGAATAGAATAGAATACTCTTTATTATGTACACCATATAAATTACAGACATAAACAGGCGTAATGGTCGTCTTCTTACTGAAGATACTGATGATTCTTAAAGGAAGCCTGTGTCCAGCAGTGAACAGACATAGGGGCTTTTAACTGATATGGCTATTATGTGGTTTTGCACCACTTTTGATCACAATTTTTGTATTGTCATTTCAATCACTAAATCTAAATTCTTTTCACGACCACGCAAAAAAAAAACCTTCAAATCCTCTAAAAAAGAACAAATAATATTTCTACACAAACAAAAAAGGGTCTGAATCCCAAAATAAAAAGTCTAGCCCAATCGTTTCCAATCTAGTCAGCCATTGGAATGAGTCCCCACAGAGCGATATCAGTAAATCTGTACTAACACATAGATACATACGAACGTATACGTACGACGTGTTCCGAATCGTTAGTCGTATCAATTGTCATGGGATAAACTGACGTCAGTGACCCGTCACTCACCGTTTAACTGGGCTGAAAAGCTGTAAAGTAAAACTTTTATTCGTAAACTTGAATACTGAATTCTCAAAAGTATGAGATTTTTGAAGTGAAAACTTCTTTAGGCGCGTTGGGCATTTTTGAGATGGGAAAAAACTATTGAACTCGCGCCACTGTTACCATAATCGACTCCGCTTCGGATGTGTTCGGCTGTCCTCGGGATGTACTTGGTTTTAATGTAGGTATATCCGATATGTCAGTGAGTGATGGTAAAGACTCATAGTGTTAGTAACAATATACTTACAAACAATGTTAGTAATACACTTACAAAACAAAACCAAAAACAGAAAACAGATTGCGACATCACTGCTGCACGGTGACAGGCCCAGCCGAAACCCTGCAGCAGTGGTTCACAAACGCACAATCAAGCCTGGTCGCTATCATAGACAGGATGCTGTTGGCGCTGCCCCGCACCCTACGGACTAAGGATGCGCACCGCTTCCGCATCACGGTGTAAAAACAGTCCACGTGAGCTTCAGCGAACATCCCTGATGCGCTGCAGTGCCGGGACAACCCCATCAACACCCTGAATGCATTATTGTATTGGATGCGAAGGGCGCCGTATGAATAATAATACAATGATACATCAATTTGTTTTTTTAGTAACCGTACAATGATATTTTATGATATAATTGACTTCCACACGGACAGAGTACGCGGGCATATGCCAGTTGGCAATATTATACAGCTATCTATCAAAGTTAAGGAATTTTTCCATAGTACAAAACCAAAAGCAGAAGATGTTTTTTCTGCCCATCCTAGAGTTGTCCGGCAGAAAGCACTGACTGCGATAAGACGGCCTATTGTTCACCCATTTCATCTTAGTTTCTATCACCTATCTACGGTGTTTGATCGATACTCTGTCTAGTTAGCTACGTTTATATTAAATTCGGGTCAATCAATAAAACAGGTTACAACATCAATTCTAAGCACGATTTCAAGTAGTACCTCTTAGCTCCAATTGTTACTTTTTTTACTTCATTAAGCATTCATGTTCTTTTATTTTTGTACCTCTACTTTAGGTATACGAAGTTTCTATTTTCATCAAATTATTTGTTTCATCCATTTTATACAATATAGAGAATCCATACTAATATTATGAATTCGAAAGTAACTCTGTCTGTCTGTCTGTCTGTATGTTACCTTTTCACGCCTAAACCGCTGAACCGATTTAGATGAAATTTGGTAAAGAGTTAGTTTGAGTCCCGGAAAAGGACATAGGATACTTTTTATCCCGATATTCCCACAGAATCGAGACTTATGCGGGTGAAACCGCGGGGCGCAGCTAGTATGACAATAAATGAAAGCACTGGCAATACTAATGCATAAGAGTTTTTTGGAACAATCAAATAAGTCCTAGTATCGAAAGTAAAAAAAAAAATCATACAAACCAAGTAATAGTGATGGGCCTGCAATCGATTCTAGTGACTAAACTATTAGATACTAGCTGCGCCCCGCGGTTTCACCCGTATAAGTCTCGATCCCGTGGAAATATCGGGATAAAAAGTATCCTATGTCCTTTCCCGGGACGCAAACTATCTCTATACCAAATTTCATCTAAATCGCTTCAGCGGTTTAGGCGTGAAAAGGTAACATACAGACAGACAGACAGAGTTACTTTCGAATTTATAATATTATAAGTATGGATATTGGATTGAATTTTTGTATGCAGACTGGGAACGGCATTAGATATACACAGTTAATTTTTTTGTCATAATATCGTATCCACCTTGTATAAGCTTACAATTTATTACTTAAAACTCAGTTCCTACTTACTTCGCTCTTCTATTGTGAAGGACTAACGTATGTTTCTGTGAGTGTAACTTAGTGCTATCATGTTCCGGGTCGTTAGCTGTACCATCAGTTGTCATGAGACCTCATCATTCATGGTTTTCATTTCACTTCAGCAAAACTAGAATGGTTCGTTGTTATATTGTTTTGAAGATTTGAACCTAGTTTATATCAGGATATCTGGCTAGATATTTTGCTGTCATGGAAGTTTATAGGGGGACGGATTGAGTTAAAGATGATTTGGCTAAAAAGGGGGTGACTGAGATGACGAGATTTACATGTCATGGTTTCGTTTTTAATTCTTTTACCTATTGTGGTATAGTAATTTAATTTTAGGTGCATCGTCCTCAAATATTATTATATAATTAATGTACCCATGCAAAATATTGTAAAACATTTTAAAAGAGGAACGGTGGAGTTTCTTGCCCATTCTTCTCCATACGAAAACTACCTTTTGGAAGGGGCGACTAGAATCAATTCTATTTTAAGGTAATTTTTGACATTCAAAAGTGCCTTTTATGTGCCTATTTGAAATAAATACTTTGACTTTGACTTTGAGTAATAAAAAAGTATGGAAGAAGACAGCGCCGAACCCAAATAAATTGAGATAAGAGCAGGAGGAGGATGATGATGATGGAAGTTTATAGGAGTACTAGCTGTGCCCCACGGTTTCACCCGCATAAGTTTCAATCCCGTGGGAATATCGGGATAAAAAGTATCCTTTGTCCTTTCCCGGGACTCAAAATATCTCTATACCAAATTTCATCTAAATCGGTTCAGCGGTTTAGGCTTGAAAAGGCAACATACAGACAGACATACAGACAGAGTTACTTTCGAATTTATAACATTACTAGCTGCGCCCGGCGGTTTTACCCGCATAAGTCTCGATCCCGTGGGAACATCGGGATAAAAAGTATTCTCTATCCTTTCCCGGGACTAAAGCTATCTCTATACCAAATTTCATCTAAATCGGATCAGCGGTTTAGGCGTGAAAAGGTAACATACAGACAGAGTTACTTTCGAATTTATAACATTACTAGCTGTGCCCCGCGGTTTCACCCGCATAAGTCTCGATCCCGTAAAAATATCGGGATAAAAAGTATTCTATGTCCTTTCCCGGGACTAAAGCTATCTCTATATCAAATTTCATCTAAAGCGGTTTAGCGGTTTAGGCGTGAAAGGGTAAGATACAGACAGACCGACAGACAGAGTTACTTTCGAATTTATAACATTAGTGTGGATGTATTTACTTTTTGTATATCGGTTGCACAATCTGGGCGTACGAATTTTGTTTTTTTTAACTACTCCATGTGAGGCTTTATATTTGAGAAATCCCTATCAAATTTTTCCTTATTAATAAAATTCATTCTTTTTGCACCTTACAAAAATATATTTCCTGTACAAAATTCCTTCGGTGACAAGCTGGCAAGACAATTCCGTTCAATAGACAGCCGACGAGAATACACAATGAGGTGCCTCTGTACCCACCTGCCCGGGACTATGATGTCATCGAGTTATAAGAAAAATATTTTGTGATAAGTTCGATGTGGAGCAATGTTTTTACAAGTGTTTTTGCAATGTTATTGTGAAGTTAGATGAGTCGCGGGCTGGAATTGGCTTATAGAAAATCTATATAGTTGGGAAAAGGCTAAGCAGATGATTGCTTAGCCTTTTCCCAACTATGTTGGGGTCGGCTTCCTGTCTAACCGGATGCAGCTGAATACCAGTATTTTACATCGAGCGACTGCCTATCTGATCTCCACAACCCAGTTACTGGGTAATACGATAAGACCCTTGGTAAGACTTGTTGTCAGATTTTCGGACTTCTGACGACCCGTGACGACTGTCAAAGATCCACGAATGACAGCTGGGACCAACGGCTTAACGTGCTTTCCGAGGCATAAACGGTCGTTTTTTTTTTTACGTTAACTTAGAAGTTTGATTTTTTCACAGCTTCAAGGGACTGTAGACCCGAGAATATAGATTTAATTTTAACTCGATGCATCTAGGCGTTTCCGAGATAAAGGGTCTTGACAGAAAGACAGACAGACGGACAACAAAGTGATCCTATAAGTGTTCCATTTTTTTTCCTTTTGAGGTAGGTATGGAACTCTAAAAACTTCCTCTAAAGGGGTTAAATAGGGGATAAATTGTGTGGATTTTTTTCATTCTTGCCGATGGGAAATCCTATGAGCATCAGGCTTACTTCTTAAGTCTAAAATTATCTAAAATACAGTCCTTTTACCTTAAATAATAGCCACGATTTTTAAATGACACCATCGGCGACAAAGCTGCGGCTATAATAATTTGTGCTCAGAAAATTTCCTAAGCTGGGACTATTCGAAAAGCCTCCAATCTTGGCTTGGAATGCTTGCAAACCTTCCAGCTGGGAAGGCTACGATTCCGGATATTACGCTTGAAATCCCACGTTATCCGGATAAAATAATGATTTGGATATTCTAATGTTATCTTAGGTGGCCTGTTCTTCGGGGCTTTTAATCGATAATTATTGTAGGTAAACTTGTAGAAATCAAATTAAGTTGTTACAGTAGATTTATGGCGGATTATAATTGAGTGCGGCGTGCATGTATGACCAAATGTATGAACGTACTAACCGAAGCAAAAGGAGTATATATAGTGTTACAATTAAGATTTTTTATCTGTAGTGACAAACTAGTGGGTATGGTAATATGAAACAACAACTATCTCAAACACTGTTTATTAAAAAAAAACTGTAAACTAATATAACAAAATGAGTTCACTAATAACATAACAAATTGTTGCCAGCCAGCTAATAAGGAAATATAGAGAGCGAAGGTCGTGGGGGGTTGGAGATAAACCCTGTACTGTTCCGTTTGAAATGAGTATAAGTTAAAAGTTAATAATTATTATAAAACTAAGGAGAAAGTATCCTTCCAGTTATTGTTTAATTTAAAATCTATTAAATGGGCGCCAGGGACCTTGAGAGTCCCGGATCCCGGAGCCGACGAAGGTGTCCAATACTATTCCGGACGGGGTAGGATGTCGAACCCGAGATCCACAAATTAAATTGTGATGCAGGCCGGTTTCCAGTATCGAAAACCGGACCCAGACAATCAACTGGTTCCTACGGGAACCGTAATAAGGTATAATAAAAAGTTAAAGTGGGTAAAAGAAAAAACCGTCCCGCCTGCGCTCTAACGCTAGACGGGTTCTGCCGGCCGCAGTCAACTCCACACGAGGCTTCGCCGTGCTCGAGGAACGGGTCTCGCGTCCAGGCCCCAGACGATCCCCTAGGTCCTGGCGGCGAGACGAATCGCTCGAGGTGCCTCTCCTGGAATCGACAATACGGAGGCCTAATAATATAAAGAGAAGCTAATTCACTTTCCTTGAGGTGGCGGAGCTTGGAAATCTATAAGGCTAAAACATTAGCCGGTTAACAAGGCCTTTTTTACAATGACAACATAAGGAGCTACGACTTCGGTTTGCCTAATCTTGAGTGGTCGGACAATAGGGATGAGTTGCAAATAGTCAGCGGTTGAAATACTCACGGTTGTCGTAGGGAGAAAGCACTTGACTGCAAGATTCTTGACCGGCTGGAAAACTGCCTGCGTATGCGCAAATAGGAATCCTGCAATAAATATCCATGGATCACGACAATACCCTTTCTAACAACCAGGGGAGGGCTCACAGACCACTTCCAAAGACTATTACAACCAAATCCTTACCTTTTAGAACGTGTAACAAGTTTAGTGGAATCACTCAACGTGTCGTAGGGCTTCAAGATGCCAAGTGAGTCCCATGATGCTGTCACTGGCTCACAAACCGGAATTAGACGGAGCATTCCAAAAATCTCCCCGATTACGGGTAAAATAATATTAAATCACTGAAGATAAATAATACACCGAGATACTTAAATTCTTGAAAATCACTAGCAACTGCACAACAAGACGTTTAATCGCTGAAGCAATTAGAATCTTCATGATCCAGACCAACAAACAAATTATTTGTTATTTCCAATACAAAAACTTGTCATGATTGTCTTAAATCTCCTCGAACCTTAATTCGGTAAATTAAGAAAGTATGACCTTGTCACATTACGTCAAAGACAATTCACAGATAAAAAATATATTAACTTGACACGAAGTTTCTAGAAAGAAGTCTATATTGAAAAAATGAATGATTTCCGTTTACGGTTATTTAGTTTATTATGACTTTTTTTTTACTAAAAGCTGAAAATAATTGAGGATTGCTCCATACGATATTATTTCGATGGTTAGCAATCAATATGTTAAAATATCGATTTAAACTACAACTGTGAATCGGCGACCACCAGATGTCGCCTTTGACAGATAGAAACTGACGTTTGACTGAATGACATTTGGAATGTAAACAAACGCAACTAATTATAATTCAATATGTTTTAGGATTAAGAAAAGTGATTTATTGTGAGGAAGCCGATTGTAAAACTACAATGAAATGTTTTACTCGGAAACCTCGTAATGTACTACTTATGTTTTCAGGTAAATGCTACTTTACTAAACCAACCCGTTGTAGGTGCAAAAAAACAACGTAACAATAGTAAGGATCGTAGTTTCTCCCTACTATGTATACTTCTTTTGCTTCGGTTAGTACATTCATATACGTATGTATGCATGCATAAAATTGATTGTAACTTTTTACGAGTTTTTAATTAACTTATTTACAAAGCAACTAGCAGTGCCCCACGGTTTCACCCGCGTTAGTTTCTATCCCGTGGGAATATCGGGATAAGAACTATTCTATATCCTTTCCCGGGACTCAAACTATCTCTATACTAAATTTTATCGAAATCGGCTCAGCGGTTTAGGCGTGAAAAGGTAACATACAGACAGACAGATGCACAGAGTTACTTTCGAATTTATAGTATTAGTATAGATTGCTGATTTTTATGTAAAATTGAATAAGAAGTTTGTAAAAAGAAACGTTTATTATGGTTTCGATAATATTAATATGACAACTAAATATACGTTAAAATATGCACTCACTGTATCAAGCATTTAATAAACACAGCTGAAAAGAAAACAAGCTCTCTGCAGCAATCCTTCTTGAAAAATAAATCAGTTTCTCAAATCCACATGCCCAAAGCATTCTCTTTTGAGTTCAAAACGGTATTTTATTTAAAGTTCTGTTTGAAGATAAATATTGTGAAGCCTAAGCGAGGCGTCAAAGAGCATCAGCAGAGCTATATCTCACTGTCGAACCGCCAGACGGTCAAGACGTCGGTACATTAAACAAACATTTTTCAAAGTTCAGCGAGATCAGTTTGAAGGATTTTATAAACTGTTTCTTTGTTGGTAGCAATGCAAATATGTAACAGTAGAGTGTATAAAGGATCTTAATGTTGATCGAGAAAATAAATAAATAATGCGAATTATTGAAGTTTTATAAAAGAATGACTATTGTTCTTGTTCAGGTAATTGTTTACATTTTCTTTGTAATCTTTATGCTCACTCTATGATTAGTTCTAATAATATACTCATATTTAATTTTATAACCTTCTGAAGCAATAAATATAGAACTCTAATAATAACTCCGTTTTGATTTTTGTGGCTATCTTTCGTACCTTCACTGCGTTCGTTATTCATTATCTAAACATGTAGGTAAACAAATGTGTGTTTTTGGATAAATAACTTTAATACCCACATATAAAGTTCAGTTTGCGCTCCAACTTTTTATAAGACTTTTTCCTTTTTTGTCATTCTGATATTAATTTGTTATTGTATTAGTATATTATTTGCTTACGTGGGAATGACGTCAATTAGAAACAAGGATTTGAACATGAAATATGTTAATTTTGACTGCATCATTGTGTCAGTCGTCCTTAGTCATATATTTAGTAATATCGTCCTACTGGTAAATGCTTATCGTTCTTTCATTGACCTTCTTTCCTTTACCCAAAAATCCACGTATTTAAACTCACAAACTCCACAACTTTCTCTGCACACACAATTTTCTCTTCTATCTTCAACATCAAAACTCCTTTCATTAAGAAACCTGGAACTAACACCAAACTTGCTTACACAAAATTACCCATCTTCTACGAAATCACTAGCTCCAGGTTCTAAGACTTCTGGTTTCGGGTTTCGCCACCAAAAGTAACCACCGCTAATACTTTGGCCGAACTTCGACATTCCTTTCCTTAAAGTTTCCGGTGCACTTTGCTACGGAATCTGCCTTTGGGAATAGCGTTCCTTTGTTTCTTGCTGGTCTATTTTTAATTCTTTATTGAAAGTGGAAAGGTATTACTTGGCCCTTCCAAGTAATACCTTTCTTTTGTGGGTTTTGCTTTGAGTGAATATTTTTGTTTATTTTATTTTACCGTTTGTGTATACAAATACAAACAGTCCAGAAGAAAATAACAGAACAATACGTGCAAACGTGTTGCTGAAGTCTAAAGAAATCTCATCCAGCGTTCCTGTGATAGGAATGTAGATTTAAAAGAACCTCCTTTTTTGAAGTCGGTTAAAAAAGATGTAGACAACGTGTGAAAGTGTGTGAGTAGAAGAGAAAATAAAATATATAAAATCAAACACAATTCACATATTTAAATAAAACAAATAATAATGATAATACCGCATCACACTATCACACTAATATTATAAAGGCGAAAGTTTGTGAGTGTGTGTGTGAGGGTGTGTTTATATGTTTGTTACTTCTTCACGCTCAAACGGCTGGATCAATTTTGATAAAATTTTGCATGGAAGTAGCTGACAACGTGGATAAACGTATAGGCTACTTTTTATCCCGATACTCCCACGGGATCGACATTTACGCGGGTGAAACCGCGGGGCGCTGCTAGTACTTACGTAAATCTATATAAATAAAATAAAGTCGGGTTAGTTACACCATTTATAACTCAAGAACGGCTGAACCGATTTTATGATCTTTGATTTGTTGGATTTTTCTCCGCCCCGAATAGCAGAATAACTATCAAAATTTATGGAAAAAATTCACGAAAAAAAAAAAATAATGAAGATAATTCATATTTAAAGGCGGTACGAAGTTCGCCGATACCTATAATTGGTGTTGTAGGAATATCTAAAGGTACAGTGATTGTGATGTTTTCCGAACAGACAAGCCACGTGCCCGATGGGACTTCCCAAAACTCGGCAAAACTGATGAACGTTCACACAAACTTTCGTCCCATATTTTCTTATGCTTCCTTAGTATTCACTTTCGTTGCTCAAGGAACTAACGGTTTAGTCTGTGCATTGCCTGTCAGTGAAGGATTTTGACTCGAGTAATATAATGGCCTTATTAGAAATCAACTAAAGAATATTCAGTATGATAGTGTGTTGATCTAGTATTCAGCTGCATCCGGTTGGACTGGAAGCCGACCTCAACATATTTGGGAAAAGGCTAGGCAGATGATGAGTGTGTTGATTTAGACTTTGATTTCTCAGTAAACAATTTCTTTGTGTTGTTTTTATTAACAGATTGCCCCCGTTACTCCTCAATTTATGTGTATGGACACCTCTGATAAAAATAGATTCCTGTTATTCGGAATTTGTCTATGGTGCCCAATAATGGCAGCGTCAGCAGAATAACTAGATGCCTCGGCTTCAAAACTGTATCAATTTTGAAGCCGAGGCACTGGAACTGAATAGTAATTTCATAGAATAATACAAAAGAAACACTATTCCGACAGCTCTCAGAGGCAAAAACGATATTCGAATATTTTCCAACCAATCAACTTTATCGAGGAAAAACCCTCAAACCGGCTGGCTTGTCTCAAAAGGACAGAAAACAAACACTATCACGGCTGATAGCGAAAAACGATAAGAACAGGCATCGAGGCGGGAAGCTTTAGGGCTGGCGCAGGCCAGGCTAAACGGAGCACAGTGAAATCATAACTTGCAAATAAATATCATGCATCATCTTCATCATTTCTGCCGCAAAATGTCCTCTCTTGAACATAGACATCCGCCACGCACCGTCACTTCGTTCAGTGCATCTATATCCAGCGGATTTCAGCGGCCTTCACAAGGTCATTGGTCCACCTTGTGCGAGGTCTTCCAACATTACGTCTCCCGGTACGCGGTCGCCACTCCAGAACCCTGAAAACCACCAATGTGCCCTGCCCACTGCCACACTGCACACTGCCGTATCATGCAAAATTAATTTAAAAAAAATACCAGCCTCTTACTGTCCTACTGCAAGGCAAAGGTCTCTTCACGAATTATTTTTGAAATAAAGAAAAAAGAAAAATGACGTCATTAATTATCACACTTGCTCAAGATGGATTAGCGATTTTAGACTTATGTTTATTAATATCCCAAGTTTCCTCACGATGTTTTCATTTACCGATGTCAGTGATGTCTAAGATAAAGAAAGAAAGTACATCTGATTTGATAAAGTCAGTTCGTACTTGCCCAGATTTAAATCCACAAGCTTGTGCATGGGAGGCAAGGGTTTAACCACTAGGCCATCACGACATTCACTGCAATATCAACCTTGCACTAGTTAAAATTTAAGTTGAAAATAAATAAACATTCAATAGTCCAAGAGCAGCAAAGGTACGCGATTAAGGTTATTTATTTTAGACTTTATTTTCAGAAATCCTACATTGAAATTTGTTTGGCATAAAAACATAGCTTCGCCAGGTCTGCGCCAGCCCTTACAGTCAAAATTATTGGTAGTTTATTTCCAAACGATTTGAGAATGGCAAAACAACATAAAGAATAATATATAGGTAGAGAGTGTCAGTTGCAGTATCTTGGAAATATGAAATTTTAATGCTCTGCCGTGCAAAAGTTTTGAGATACGACTGTAAATATAGCTCTGTCGTACCTTACTGTCTTGTTCAAAGTTATTTGGAAGATTGTGAATGTGTTATCGTAATATTGTGCTTCCGCATACTTTGTTCTCGACATGCTCTTGCTCCTGTAACATCATGGTAGGTTCACTACCTACTGTATAAACTTGTTACCAATTTATAAGTTGCAATATTCTATTCGCCATGGCTATGGCTTTCAAACAGCAGCTGTTCTATCAATAAATATAAAACGGGTTTGGCATTTATACCAGTTACTTATTTTAGAAGAGGTATGCTCTCTGATTTTTCCACCACTGCTCTGAAAACGGTGAAAGAAAACATCGTCAGGAAACCGGCATGTCGTAGAATATACGAGTATATAAATTGATAGTAAAGTACGTACCTCAGAGGGTATAAATCCTAAGGTTGTAAGTTCAGATCAAAGGCGGTTGTCAAAAAACCGTTTAGGTTTCGACGACGAAGCGTTAAGCGGGATTTGACAAGCTCACTTGTTTTGCTATAGACAGCGGTTTTCAAACTGTTTTGAAAAGGACAATGGGATGCAAGCAAGGTTGAAGTCGCGTTGTATTGCATTGGATGGTTTGACAGGAGACAGTGGAGTTTTGACTGTGTTATAATTAATCGGTTTACGGACAATGAACGAGACAAATAGAAGTTTTATTTGATACTAGCTGCGCCCCGCGGTTTCACCCGCATAAGTTTCGATTCCATGGGAATATGGGGATAAAAAGTAGCCTATATGTTTATCCAGGGTGTCAGCTACCACCATACAAAATTTTATCAAAATTGGTCTAGCCGTTTGAGCGTGAAGAAGTAACAAACATATGAACACACCCCTCCACACACACACACACACACACACACACTCACAAACTTTCGCCTTTATAATATTAGTGTGATTAGTACGATGTGATTTGTCACTGAAACACGTGCATACTAAAAGGTCAGTTAAATAGAATAATAAATTAAATAGATAAATAGCAGCACAGTACATAAATAGTCGACAACTGCACGTTGTGACTGTGACAATAAGGCATGATGCTGTGCTATGGGGGACCCACAGCATTAAAAGTGCAATATTGTTTCCAAGGTCATACATTCATGAAACTTTGAGCACCGCTGTCAGAACCAATCAACGGGCTGTCAACCACGCGATATGGACCGGTAGCGTATCGTTAACCAATCCCATGAAAGCTGACGACCGATTTGAAACACTGAAAAAAAATTTTTACATTGCAATCACAAACGTGTGATCAGATTACAAACGGTTCCTTTTTTCTTTATTTATTTTTGTCCATGCTTTGATAGAAAGCTTGGATGTATAGCGAGGATTTTTCCGATTCCAATTTTGAAAGCTGCTAGTAAAAATAATGGTGGTACAGTGAATATTTCATCCGGGTGAAATATTGATGATGGATTTGGTTTTAGGCGGTTTGTCTCTGGTTTTGGGACTGCTTTTAGTCTGTCAGTTTATTATTTTGTATACTTTTGGCTTGCAGACGTATTGAAAAGATTGGTTGTGTGCTGTTATTAAATGTGGTTTGGTGCAACATAAGTCTTTTTTAATACCATAAAAAAATCAATAAAAACAACGGATCTCTCTACCTACTGCTACATAAAAAAGTCCTAATCAGACTTATTATTATAGATGTGAAAGTTTGTTACACAATCTCTCAATCACACAAAAATGGCTGAACGGATCGTTATGTAACTTGTCAGATGAGTAGCCTGGGACGTGGAGAAGGACATAGGCTTCTTTACATCCTGGATTGCAGATGGAGTCACGGGCGACAACTATAGTCATAAATAATTCGACAGAACGCTCTCTACTGCTACATAAAAAACTCCAAATCATAAATTATTCAACACAACACGATAAAAAAATAAACCTTGAAAACAAAACCATAAAACTCCCATAAACCAACTCGTGCAAACAGATTAATTATAAACAAGTTAATTATTAAATTTAATTGGCATTTGACCGTAACGTGCCTGCGTAACTATAAAACTGAAAGTTCCACTCCAGGGGTCGAGTTTCATTAAAATTTCTAAATTAAAACGCCAATAGTTTGTCACCCCTGTTTTGGGAGTTTGTTGGCGGAACGTTCAGGAAAAGTTATGTGAGAGTAAAAATATACTTGTTTTGTTTAGGTGAGTTATACATGACAAGCCATGACTCCGATGAGATTCTCATTCACAAAAATGACAATTTTTCATACAAACTTTCATCTCCTATTTCCCTTTGGGGTGTGAATTTTCAAAAAGCGTTCCTTATTGCTCACTTTTTGAAGTGAAACTTCTTTACGCACGCTTGACTTGGGGAGTAAGCTGGCGAACGCGTGACGTAAGCGTTACGAAAAGTGTGATCGGGCGAGGCGAACGGGAGTTGAGTGGGGGATATGAGCAAGAGAAAGCAGTGCGCGCGCACATTTTCTTTCTCTCTTCCTCTCATAGCTAAATACGTTTGAAGTTTCACTTCAGTCGTGTGGTCATAAGCACACTCGGTTTTTTTATAGGAACTCTTGTGCTAAATTTCAGGCTTCTAGGCCCAGCGATTTAGGCTGCCTGTCTATTGACGCGGAGCGAGGCTGCGGAGCGGAGAAACGGAGAAATATTAACCAATAGGATTGCATAAAATCTCAAATGTAATTTTATATTGGTCAATATTTCTCCGTTTCTCCGCTCCGCAGCATTGCTCCGCTTCAATGGACAGGCAGCCTTAGTCTCTGCGTTCTGTCAGTAAGTAAATTGAAGATTTTTATTAAGTACCGACACATTTCTATGATATTTAATAGGTAAGAAATAATAAGGACCCGTTTCTTAAGAATAAAGTTGGCGGTTGCAGACCAAAACCTAAGCTATATAATTTTTTTTAATTCAATCATCAAAGAGGTTTTTCTAAATTCGAGTACGTCTTATAGAACGATTATAGAGCGTTAATCAAACAATCAACAACAGAGGCTTAAAGCCTTCAGCTTCAGCTAACCAAGATCAGCTTAGAATGTGAAATTGAAAAGTAAAATTGTTACTAGCCGTTATTGAACCTACAACTTCATGCTTTTAAATTATTATTATTTATTTATATTTCAGACAACATGATCCATTTTGTTAGTAAAAATAATGCTTACAACTATGTTAGTTCACACATAAACGCATACAATTTTTGAAGAACGGACAGTCACACCTGTCCGCTATCACACTCAGGATGCTGTTGCTACTCACACGCACTCTGTGCAGCATTGACGCCGCTTTCTTGCGTAAGATCGCCGCGAAAGCATCTGTGCGTGCCTCCATGAACATGGCGGACGCGCTGCAAAAAGGAGGGAGCCTCAGCAGCATCCTGAATGCGTTATTGAATTGGATCCTCAGAGCATTGACCTCAGAGTATATACTGTAGTACTACCTAAATAATAAATGATTTTATTTGGGTAAGTAGGTTTAGACAAACACTTTTACACGTCAAACATATTTTAAGAACTAGACGAGGTTTGCTATCTGACTACTCTGAGAATAAACAGTCCTAGTACTTACACCGCCACGCCTATATAAACTAGAAATGAAAAACTGAAGATAAAATAGTTTTCAAAAAGAGGTCTAACCTAGATAAGGAATAGTAGATTGTTATGCAAGGGTCGAAAGTAATCAATTCCTATACGAGGCATTTAGACGCCCGAGCGCAGCGAGGGCGGCTATAGTCCGAGTAGGAATTGATGACTTTTACCCGTGTTAAACACTCTACTTTTCATTTCGAATATAAGGAAAGTAAAAAGTAGTAGTTTTTCTAAAATATTTATTGATAACAATAACATGCATAGTGTACCTATTTAAAATTAATGGAGAAGTTAGAACAATTTGTGAAATTTAAAGTTAAATTCTTGTTTGGATTATTTACGGTGTTTGATATATTATGACTTTGGCTATACTGGATGTCTGTAAAAGTAGGAGACTCTGGTATTTGATTAGACGGTGGAATCCATGGCAGAGACTCCCTTGAAGTAGTTGGTTGATGCGAACTTGGGCGTAAATTTATAGTCTCAGTTAATTTTCTTGATATTTTGGTTTTATTTTGGACAGAGTCCTCAATGTAGCCTTCCGCGACTGTGCTGGATTTCCATCCTCCATGTCTTTTTAACATTGTCAAGTTCGCCCCAGAATCGGCTAACAGTGTCGCTGACGTTCTTCTATAACAATGCCCGGTATACTGCTCACGGTTTGGTAAATTCAAATATGTTGCTATTTACTTCGGCATACCTGATATTTTCAATTACTGCATTTGCCTCGTCTTTAACCGAATCTAGGGTCAATATTTCAGAATCGCTTGATCTCTTTTTACTAAAGAAATATTAGTCTATAAAATGAAGTTTTTGAATTTCGGTACAGCTTACAGGGTTAGTATCCCGCCAAATAATACTATTGTCTTTTTTTTTTTAAATATGGAACACACCACGTCAGCGCGGCGGGCTGTCCCGCTTAATAGTTTTTTTTTTTTAATTCACACTGGCTGTTTATACACTCACAAGACTGCAGCGTTTTTCTTAATTTATGTAAAAAATTTCGTAGCTGACTACAGTTCTATTTTCAAAATTCATTCCCACCCTAAAGAGGGAAGTAATTACTATGAGTTTTTCCCGCCCTGTGGTGGGAAACAGCGTCTTCCACCCGCTATTTGGATCAAACAAACACTACTTTCCGAGTATGAGAAATGAAAAAGCATTTGATAGTTTCTCATTCCAAATCTAAAAACTTCTCCAATTAAAATAGGTACGATGCGGAGAAACGTTAGCCGAGACAACGCTATACAAAACACTTATCCAAGAGAGAGACGAAGATAATGAAATAGTTGCAGAAGTTGGCACATTGCGCGATTTAATTAAGCATTTTAATTCATTTTTAACCGACGAAAAAAAACGGAGGAGGTTCTCAATTCGACGCGTATATTTTTTTTTTTTTTTTTTTTTTTTTTTTTTTTATGTATGATCACGCATAACTTTTTACAGAGCAGTCCGATTTTGATAATTCTTTTTTTATTAGAAAGGGTATACCCTGAAGTTGACCCATATAAATTTGGAAAAAAAATTCCAACCCTAAGGGTTAGAAAACAGGGGATGATTGATTGTTCACTCACTGATTGTAATGTTTGACCACGCTTAACTTTTTACAGAGTAGTCCGATTTTGATAATTCTTCTTTTGTTGGATAGGACATACTTCGAAGTTGGTCCCATGTAAATTTGGAAAAAAAAATCCTACCCTAAGGGTGGGAAAATAGGGGTGATTTATTGTTCATTCACAGATTTTAATGCTGAGCTGTGTATTACAATTAAAATAATAAAAGGCCTATCTATGTTGGTATATAAAGCCTGTTTTTTTTTAAGTATTACATTATATTATTTAGTATTATATTACACAAAAAATAATAGTTAAAGTTGGATTATAACAGTTAATGTCTAAAGTAAGGTAGGTATTTTAAAAGTAATCAAACATTAAGCATGTAGTAATTAGTAAATTATAGCCTCAAAAAATTATAAAATAAAAACTTTTTAACAAAAAATTAAACCTCCGAAAAAACTGAAAAGCAAAAAATAATAAACTTTTTTTATTTAACCTTAATAAATAAGTTCTTAAACTAATGCAAGTATACCTAAGTAATTTTGAGTCGGCGCCAAACAATCAATGAACAAAGATTACTAAATTACCTTAAATTTAAAGAAATAAGCAACGTGAAATCTATAGCGATAAACATTAACATTTCAAACAAAAAATGCGCTCTCCGCACGACCACTCGCAACGATATTAATTTGCTTGTTTGGCGCCGACTCTAAATTACTTAGGTATACTTGCATTAGTTTAAGAACTTATTTATTAAGGTTAAATAAAAAAAGTTTATTATTTTTTGCTTTTCAGTTTTTTCGGAGGTTTAATTTTTTGTTAAAAAGTTTTTATAATTAAAGTTTGTTGAGCGTGATTTCCCCTGTCGCAGTGTTTTGTTTCTGAATCAAACGATCGGTGTGATTGTCGAGGAGCAATGTATGCAGGTTAAGTGATTGGAATACAGGTTAAAGTTGGAAATATATGGGCTTATGTTTATGATAATGCTTGCCTCTTTGTACTTACATAGTTCAGTATATACCTACAACGTGTTTTTTATATCCCATAACTGTAGAGGGTCATTGTACTCATCATTAAGAACAGTTATTACTATGGTACCAAACCTAATATCGCGAAAAAAAAAAACTGCTGTTCCCTACATTTTGACGAGCTATGCGATCATAAATGTTACCGTAACCGACACCTCTGTGTCTTAAAAAAATAAATAAAAAATACACAAGTTTTCGGCACTCTCGGAATGCCACTGTTTTCAGTTTTACAGACACTTTTAAGTTGTCAAGGAGTCAGTCAGTCAGAAACAAGAAGCTATTAGCCCATTCCAAAGCGTAATTAATGGGCATAAGACTAAGACATTGATGATTTTGCTTACGTAAATGCCTTACTTTTTCAAAATTCTGCATTTCATTGTCTGCATTCATGCACCAAATACATAAAAATAATTCAAGCAATTTCAGTATGAAACCATAAAAGCGACACGATTATTAAAATAAAGCCCTCCCATATTAAAATTATCATACAAATATGTACGAGTATAACACAGTGAGTTTTAATTAAACACACGACTAGTGATTTCCCCTGTCGCTGTGGCTAGTTCATACCGCTGTGTTGTTCAACTTGAATTCTTGGTACCCTGTATATAGCTACATTGTATACGTAATAATACAGGATACAAAATAGGGACGAGATGTCATACTGAAATGTACAGGGAAAGGTAAAGGACGATGTGTTGGGAAAGATAAAAGATGTATAGTTTAACAGGGGTTAATACACAACGTAATCAGCCTAGATAACATTCCCACAGCTGGGACATAAGCTTCCTCTCTATGAGAGGGTGTAGTGGTAAATATGTACGGACTATATAATATATGCTGGTCGCTGAGACATCTATTTGATTAGTCAGAAAGTAAAAAAACAACAGTCATCTTTATAGATATAAAATAAAACATTATGTCAATCATAGCCTGATAAAGGTCACAACTGAGAGAGTGGTCGTAATCCACTACGCGGGCTCAGGGTGGGTTGGTAACAAGGGTTAGTTTCCTACTGACATATACAGTAGTATATAGAAAAAAATTAAATTTAACTGGTTTATCTAAATAGAAAAGTTTAAATAAAGTTATGAATGAATTAGGCAGTTATATCATATGAGAACTGCATTAAAACACGACTTACGTTAATAATGGATGGCTCTGTACCAGGTGCTACAGTAAAGTAATAACGGTTTATGTCATGATTGTATTTTCTTCTCAACTTACCTGCTGGAGGGTCTATGGTCTATATTTTATTCTTCTTAATCTATACTGTCCCACGACTGGGTAAAGGTCTCCCCCTTACTTCGCCATTCATTTTTGCCTGCTATCTTTTCCGGCCAATCAGTCAAGAAAGAGTCCAAGTCGTCGCGCTTGCGTTTCTTAGGCCTGCCTCGATGACAACTCCCGTCTTTAGGAAGCCAATGCGTGACGACCGCGAGGCTATATTTTATCACACTAATATTATAAAGGCGAAAGTTTGTGAGTGTGTGTGTATTTTATATGTTTGTTATTTCTTCACGCTCAAACGGCTGGAGCAATTTTGATAAAAAAAATATGGAGGTAGCTGACACCCTGGATTAACATATAGGCTACTTTTTATACCGATATTCTCACGGGATCGACACTTATGCGGGTGAAACTGCGGGGCGCAGCTAGTTATGTTAAATCTTTTAAGTTTTGGATTCGTAACAAGAAAATAATAGGCCATCTCTTGTGAGCAAGTCGTATGTGAGCAAGAGTGGTGATCAATGTTCGTTTCTTTCTCTGCTTACGAAAAGACCGTTGCCTTCCAGTGAAACAATTACAAGGCCAAGAACTTCCTGTTACTGACGGACCGACGAAACTATTTGACAAAAGGAACCTTCCGTTTTTGCCACTAACATCCCAAAAAGGCCAGCTTCCCTACTAATAATAAAAACATTATATACTTCACTAACTGAAAAACAGAAACGTCGGGAATGTTTGAAAACTTCCTACCATTATAAACAGTTGGAACTAATTAAAATGGCCGTCTCATGGGCTGAAGAAATGGGAACAGTCGCGAAACAACCCAGTATTTAGGTCACTGGTTCATTTTAGTATTTATATTTTTGAGAAATGAGTAGGTATTGATTTCGTTTCTTTCTGTTGTATTAATTACTGTGTTTTTGCAACGAAATTGGAGTTGTGAGAAAAAGTAAACTATTTTGTGTGTTTTGCTACATATTTGGGCTGTTTACTTTGACGATGATCTAGCTAGTATTGCAAGTGCAATTGGTTAAGGTGGGGTCGTTGATTCGATTTCCATGTCGGGGCAAAGTGTGGTCCATGATTTCCCATCAGGGAATTTTTAGTAACAGTACAAAGTCTGGATTCATGACCAGAGGGGCAATTCTCGTAATTTTAAGAACGTTCACAGTCTGATCTCAGTCTCAATCTGTCAAAAATACATCTAATTTCCCTACATTTTGTCAAGTTTTTGACATTAGTTTGTCGCTGAAATGAGACTGCGACTAGATTTTGAACGCTTTAAATTACGAGAATTGGCCTTCAGTTATAGATATTATGTTATGATGATGTCAGAGCTTCCACTGGAAATTATATTTTAACGTTCTGCATCGTTCTCACATGTATAATTTTGAACATGAATGATGTAACCAAGACTTTGTAACCATATTATTTTGATTTAAAGAGTGTCCATGGAGTTTCTTGCCCGTTCTTCTCCATAGGTACCTACGCTTTGGAATGGGCAACTAGCTTCATCTTTCTGACTGACCGACCCCTTGACAATACAAAAGTGCCTGTAATTGTTTTAATTGAAATAAATGCTTTGAGTTTGAGTTTAAAGTACCTTTTTCTTTTTGTTATGGATGGGAAATCATCAAATGACCCCTCCCGCTATGGGTGGAGCGAAAGGATTGTCAGACTCTTACTGACTAAAACCCATCCGTGTTCCTTCCTTAGCCCTTTATGTTCCGGGGTAGCGGTAACCCTTTCGGACAATCCCGCACCGAGTTTAAAGTACCTACTGTTTGCTTTTCAAAGGCAATCAGTCCCCTTGCAAACGTTACAGCGTGAGCTATTCTTGACTTGCTTACAAGGAACCTTAGTTCTACACAGTTCCAAGATTAACAATACATGCAAGGAAACTAGCAACTAACCCAAACACTGGTTCCAACAAAACATCGTAGAATGGACGACGTAGTCACATAAGTGTTGGTCCAATAATAACTGGGGACTAAACAAACCAGGAAACAGGGGGCTAAGTTTACGAGGGAGGCTAAAATCTAGCCAAGTCGTCGTCGTCAAGTGTGATGTGGTGTAAGGCATGGGCTGTAGCGGGCTTTAAAATTAATGTAAGTCTATGTTATTTAACAATGATACATATTGCGCGTTTTGTATAAGCCGCTATAAGAAGTAGACCCTCAGAATCAAAAACTAGGATCATGCTACATAGAAGAAGGAACCTATGATCATATTTGAAAAAAAAAAAATATATAAATGTTATTATCACAATAGACAGAGATCCAATAGTAGATGTTTATGGTGTCATACGTTGAGCAAGAAATAAGAAGACTCATATTTGTAAGCATTAGGTACTCTTTTTTAGATATCACACTATCACACTAATATTAAAATTTTGTATGGAGGTAGCTAACAACCTGGATTAACATATAGGCTACTTTTTATCCCGATATTCCCGCGGGGTGCAGCTAGTTAATAAATACAACCTACAAAAAGTTGTCTCTGTTCAGCTGATCAAAAACTTACATACAAAAAGCCTGGAACAACTGTAACTGTCTGTACCTTGTGTGGCTATAAAAATATTATTTTTTTCCACTCGGGAATCCGCGAACCTGTGACTACGCAGCCACTACGCCAAGTATTCACGTGTCATAATGTTTGCAAGAGATAAGCATTCATCTTTTCCTAGCCCGCTGCCCTTCCGCTCATTCCTCACAACCCCCCAACTTGTATTACCACAGGAATCTAGTGACAAAGCCGCTGTGCACCAACTCAATTACATACTAAGTGCGCTTCCACTAACATAATATTTACACACTGTCAAACTATTTGTACGTCAGTGTATAAGGAACTGCTTCGTTAGTATAGTGGTCGCAAGCGCTAGTGCTGACCTGGGTTCGATTTCGAAGTCGAACAAAGTGCTATTGGTGTTTTCTATCAGGAATTACTCAGCAGCAGCCCGAAGTCAGTTGATGAAAAAAGGCTCGCCCTCTATTATTTAAACATAACTGCCGAAATGTGGGTGTATTATAGTACCTCTCTGCCTATCCCTGAGGGGATTACAGGCGTGATGTTACGTGTACTAATCGTGTGTTAGTGATGCTCTCAAAACGATGAAGGAAAATATCGTGCGGAAACCGGTATGTCCGAGGAATAAACATTCGAAGTGATGTGACATCTACCAACCCGCACTGGGCCCGCGTGGTGAATTACAGACCTCTTTCTCACACAGAGAAGAAGCCTGTGTCCAAGCAGTGGGAACATTCATCATCATCATTTCAGCTGAAAGACGTCCACTGCTGGACATAGACCTCCCCCAAGCACCTCCACTTCGACCGGTTTTGAGCTTCTCGCATCCATCGAGTTCCTGCGGCCTTCACAAGGTCGTCGGTCCACCTTGTGGGAGGCCTTCCAACGCTACGTCTTCCGGTACGCGGTCGCCACTCCAGAACCTTTCGGTCGCATCGGCCATCTGTTCTGCGAGCAATGTGCCCTGCCCACTGCCACTTAAGTTTGGCAATTCTTCGGGCTATGTCGGTTACCTTGGTTCTCCTGCGGATCTCTTCATTTCTGATTCGATCACGCAGAGAAACTCCAAGCATAGCCAGTGGGATCATTATAGGCTGATTATGCTTCATCATCTGCCTAGTGTTTTCCCAACTATGTTGGGTCTGTGCTCAGTGCTTATGATATTGTATTATACATGCTAACATCAGCTTGTTTTTCGAAGATGATAATTTTCTTACTCGGAAGAGTAAGAAAATAATGTTGTTGTAAAAGATTGCGCGCGAAAATATGAATTATGTTGAAAATATTTTTCATTATGAAAACAATTATTTATATTTTTATTCTGCGATGGATTCATCTCCTTTCGGCGAAAAAACTGGGATAAACTATTCTCTGTATTCTTTATTTTTAAGATTAATTCTAGGTATTTTTCTACGTTGAAAGAGAGTAGGGAGGTCTTCAACCTGCAGTGGGACATCACAGGCTTATAGTTATAATAATACTAGCTGCGCCCCGCGGTTTCACCCGCATAAGTATCGATCCCGTGGGAATATCGGGATAAAAAGTATCCTATGTGTTATTTTGATGTATAAGTATTATTACTGCAAAGTTTTATCAAAATCCGTTCAGTAGTTTTTGCGTGAAAGAGTAGCAAACATCCTCACAAACTTTCACATTTATAAGTAGGAATAGTAGGAATTAGTAGGATAGTAGGATTAGTGTGATAGTGTGATAAAGTAGGAAGGATAGTAGGATTAACCCTACCGCTGTATCTCTATGATGACGTCGTGGTTGGGCTTGCGCGCTTCTGAACTCTGGAACAGTGTCAGTAGAATTTACTTTGCCGGAACATGTCTAGGGTGAGGACCCAAACCAAGAGAGATACAGAAAACAGCATGCGGCGTGCAGCATGTGGCGAGCTGTTGGGCAGTAGCGACCCTACGGACCCTATCTCCCGGGAGAAGTCTTGTTCCTCACCTCATTCTTGCCTTTATTGGCCGGCTTGAGTGGAGATTCGCAAGATCAAACATGCTCGGAGGACGGAAGTATTCCAGTAAGTACTCATAGGGATCTTGACCATCTTCCGGGCTCTGGGATTGTTCTGAAAGCCTTGGAATACCTCTCCACTCCTCAAGCACCACAGGACATTGTTGCGCCCCTGTCGCTATGTCACTATGTGCTAGCGACGATTTCTGAGTGCCCATTACTGAGTGTGCAAGTCGCCCCCTACCATAGCCAACCAAACCCATAGCCCAATATATTTTGTTTCTACGTTCTGCAATTTTCCTGCACCAACCGGGGGTTGTCTTTGGGTGTATTTGCATTATTTGGATATTTTAAAGCTTAAAACGTTGAGTGTATTTTTGTTCTTATTTATCCTATACGGTCTCATTGCTAGGTAAACGACTCTCTCCCAAGTCCTTCCAAGAACTCTTTTCTTTTTCATGTTAATTATTTTAAAAGCCAAAATTAGTCTGTTTCAAAATCAAAAGTAGTCTATTTATTAGTTAATACCGTTAAGTTAAGTTTTAACGAATGAATTCTGACGAAAGATGGTAGAGTAATATAGTTAGGGAAAATTATAATTATTTCAAATTAACACCCTACGTCAATTTGTCGCGTAATACAACAGTCAAAGTTGACTGCGGTGATTTGAATATACGGCCAATTTGAGTTGGTAGTCAAATTGATAATTAATTTCGATCACCAGTAAATATTAATTTCTGAAAAGGTACGCTTTCCACGTCTAGTTGTTTATGCAATGTAAATAGCCCGGTATCATTGTTATTAGTTTAACTAAATTACCACTCGTAGTAATATATTTATTTATTTGTATATATATTTACATAATATAAGCTAACATACAAACTATAATAATACAATTATATGAAAAAATAAACAAAATAGTCATAGGGCATCAAAGAATTCGTCCTCATCGCTGTCAACAGAAAAAGTGCCCAAAAGGCTGGCAGCTTTGCCACGTTGTATGGCAAAGCTAATTCTTTGACCAAGAAATAGGCCAGCCCTCTGGTCACGTGAAGAGTCGAATCGAGTTGCTTGGCGATATCTCAAAAAACCAAGTGGGCACTCGGAAAACATGGCCTTAGTGTTTCAACCCCAAACGGCTCGAACATATAACTCCCAATCAGGTTGCAATATTTTCGCTGTTTGAGGTTTTCTACACCTGCAGCAGCCGCCCCAGCCCACCGTGCTAGAATACCACTCCTAAATAAATTCACATCAAAACCACTAATTACTTTCGCCCCTAACCTAACATTTCACACTCGCCCACTATCACTTCACAACCACTAATAACTCTCAAAGAAAAATCACCGTTCCCGCCAATTCCATCTCAAAAGCAATCGCTTAAATCGTAAGTACTTTCCACCAATTTCACGTTCATTTGTTTCCGAAAATTCTGGAAAGTTGTGCTTCCGAACTCAAGGGAACTCAAGCCCCAGAAAATAAGAGAAAAATCAATCACAATAAGTTGGTAGAACTTGGTACTTAAGGGCCTGACTCAGTTTAAACGTTGGGAAAAGGACTGGCTGAGTTTTTGTCGGATAGCTGTATGCGATAGCTGGCAAGTAAAAGTTTTTAAGAAGGAATGTTTTTTTGCGTTTGTATTTGATGTTCGAATACTTCGCGCTATTTTTGTTTCTTGTGTTTTTGAAGTGTAAACTTCTTTAGCGGCGTTGCACACTTTTTTGTAATGGGTAAAAAATGTGAAACTCGCGTCAGGACATCGCGTCAGGACACGTGACCGTCAGGAGAGACTACACAGGGGAGAACTACTACTCCTAACTACTAAGTATCCCCCTCTCTTTCTACGGCGGCGCCAACCGAAGTGAACCAAGTGACACACGACAATGGATGGATGGATGGATGGATGGATGGATAGATGGATGGATGGATGGATGGATGGATGAATGGATGTGGATGTGGATGTGGATATGGATGTGGATGTGGATGTGGATGTGGGTGTGGGTATGGGTGTGGGACTGGGTGTGGATGTGGATGTGGCTGTGGGTGTGGGTGTGGGTGTGGGTGTGGGTGTGGTTGTGGGTGTGGGTGTGGGTGTGGGTGTGGTTGTAGGTGTGGGTGTGGGTGTGGGTGTGGGTGTGGGTGTGGGTGTGGGTGTGGGTGTGGTTGTAGGTGTGGGTGTGGGTGTAGATGTGGGTGCGGGTGCGGGTGTGGGTGTGGGTGTGGATATGGATGTGGATGTGCATCTATTAATGAAAAAAGGGACGCAGAAATAGTGAAAAAAAATGAGTTAAGTATATTAATTCAATTAATAATTGATTTACACATACACACATAATCAGCCTATAACGTTCCCACTGCTGGGACACAGGCCTCCTCTCTGTGAGAGGGAGTGGGCCGTAATCCACCACGCGGGCCCAGTGCGGGTTGGTGGATGTCACATGTCTTCGAATAATTGATTTATTTCAACGTTAATATTCAAGTTTTCACTTCTGCTGGCACTCCCGGAGTGCAACCCGTCTTTTTTTTACATTATTGATGGTATTGGGACAGTATTTTTTGGCATAGTAATAAAGGAGAAAAAGTAATTTCAGGATACCTATACCTTTTATTATATCGAAATTGTGTTTTACGAGATGTGCCCGAAAAGAAACATCGTCATCATCAGCCTACAGCAGTCCACTGCTGGACATACCTATTGCACACCATTCAACTCGATTTTCGGCAATTCTCATCCAGCTGCTACCAACCATCCTGCGGAGATCATCGGTACAACTAGACTGAGGGCGTACGACCAAAAAAAAAAGCAAAAAATAAATTACTTACCATAAATTGTTTTTAGATTCTTTGCCCGTCATGCATTATAACTTCCGTCTCTAAAACTAATAAATGAAAACAAACAAGTCAATCCGCCGTATTTACACTTTCTCAAACTGCCGAAATGGTGTTTTAAAATCGCCACACTTCTCAAAAACGCATTCTTCTCCATTCAACCCAGACGTAATAAAACAAAAATTCTCTCCAAACAGTTTCCTTAAAAGACTATATTATGTTTATTAGACTCGTATAATATATTGACCAATAAAAATGGTAATTTTGCGGACAAAATGAAATTAAACTGAGGGGCTATGTACCAAGAGATTATCTACCGCGATGAGCAATTTGATATATTAGAGCAGTTTAATTTATGACTCGCGCAAAGTAAAATGATTCTTAAATCTGCTTATTCATCTTTAATTTTTGGGAGGATTATTGTATCGCTGGATTTAAGGTCGAGGGAAATATAAGAAATAAAAGATTATGGCTTGAAATTGATGATAATTTTTGCATGATCTTGTTTTTTTTTTGCTATTTATCATTCTTGCAGATATTTGGTTTTATTAACGGGTTTGTACGGAAGCTGACCAGTGACTGCTCCGTTTATTATAACAGTCTCTTAAATAAGGTCTTGAGGAATCTTCCTTTTTAGGGTTCCGTAGCCAAATGGCAAAAAACGGAACCCTTATGGATTCGTCATGTCTGTCTGTCTGTCTGTCTGTCTGTCTGTCCGTCCGTCCGTATGTCACAGCCACTTTTTTCCGAAACTATAAGAACTATACTGTTGAAACTTGGTAAGTAGATGTATTCTGTAAACCGCAGTAAGATTTTCACACAAAAATAGAAAAAAAACAATGAATTTTGGGGTTCCCCATACTTACAACTGAAGCTCCAAAAATTTTTTTTCATCAAAACTGTACGTGTGGGGTATCTATGAATAGGTCTTCAAAAATGATATTGAGGTTTCTAATATCACTTTTTTCTGAACTGAATAGTTTGCGCGAGAGACACTTCCAAAGTGGTAAAATATGTGTCCCCCCCCCCCTCTAACTTCTAAAATAAGAGAATGATAAAATTAAAAAAATATATATAATGTACATTACCATGTAAACTTCCACCGAGAATTGGTTTGAACGAGATCTAGTAAATAGTTTTTTTTTAATACGTCATAAATCGAAAACCGCAATTTACCTTTCACAAAGTTACAACGAACTACAAGAACTTTTATATTATGTTACTTGCTGCTACGGAACTACGGAACCCTTCATGGGCGAGTCCGACTCGCACTTGGCCGGTTTTTAGTGTTTGATGTTGATTGAGCTTGATCCTTCCCTGTATGCGAAGAGAAAAATGCCATGTTTTAGTCACACCCATCACCGCCGAAATGTTTAGTAATGGTATACTTACCCACTTGCTAAATTGCAGACAAGAAGACACTAACTATGTATTTATTGCATAATAATAATATGATCATGACCGCAGTTTTACTAAATAATCATCCGTGGTTTTACATAATGTGCATGGATAAAATATATTTAGCCTATGTGTTAACCTATGACGTCAGGTCATGACCTGAAAAACATTTTCACAAACTTTCACTATTATAACGATAGGTAATCAAAAAGAAAACTCACCAGCATTCTATTGAAACGGGTATTTTCATCCACACACCTTTACCATCCGGAGCCATATCTGTAAACTGCATTCGCAATTTATTTGCCAAAAATATAAACATAAAAATAACTTTAAATCCAGCACAATAAAGTTCAGTTTACGCTACAACTTCAAACATTTTTATAACTTTTTTAATAGTGCTTAGTCACTCTGAAATCAACTTAATTAGCTACCATTAAAATAAATTTGATATTTAAGTTGAAATAATATTAATTTGAAACATAAGTTTGAAAAGACATTAGATACCAACATTTTTCTTCAACTAAAGTTAATAGGTCCTTCTTACATAACATGGTCCTCACTTGAACTAGTGTGCGCTCCATTGGTCCGTACCGTCACACTTATACGGCCAGGGGAAAGGATTTCTGTGTCTTCAACTGAAGGCAAGGTTTTTTATTTCGGCTCCTAGGTTCCTCGGGAATACGGGCTTATATATAAGCACAGCTGCAGGTACTCACATAGGTAATAGCGGAGATACGGTGATTTAACATTTTTACTAGCGGTTTTCTGAGTCATTTTGATAAAATTATTGCTATTTGGTATACAAACAAGCAGCTAACTTACATCTACTGTTAAACAAAGTTATAAATACAGACTTCAGCACATCAAGCTACCCGAAACTGTCAAATTTTCCCAGTCAACTTTGAACATTAGTTATGCTTTAGCGATAAAGTTGAAAATCTATTAAATTGACAGATTCTAGTAGCTTGATGTGCTGACGTCTGTACCTTAGGACCTCTTTTAAGTATACTATACACAAAATTATTAAGCACACAATAAAAAATTAAAATTGGCAGTGTAGTGGAAACACGCACGTTTTGCCTGTAGGTAAAAACATATTGTATGGTGGCAGCATGAAGCATCATCAGCCTATAATGTTCCCTGTACTGTGACACAGGCCTCCTCTCTGTGAGAGCGTGGGCCGTAATCCACCACGCGGGCCTAGTACGGGTTGGTAGATGTTACATGTCTTCGAATTGTTTCCTCACGATGTTTTCCTTCATCGTTTTGAGAGCAGTGGTGATGAAGTTACTTACACAAAGTAAAGCGTCTGTCTTAGGTTGAACCTACGACCTACAACTCGTAAGTCACGGCCGTTACCACTGGGTCACAAATGCTCTCAATCTGGCATGAAGGTTTAAAGAATTGTCACTAAGCACAAGGCTTCCAATTTTAATCACAACAAGACGTGTCTTCTGGAGTACCACTGTAGCACTGCACTGGAGTGCACTTTAATGCATTATCGGCACCTTTAGCTTTCGCAAAAGTCTCACTCGGACAAGTCACTTCGTCGGAAACTTTTTAATGGCCTGAAATCGCTGAAATGCGAACATGAAATGTGAGCAAGCATAGGCAAGCATGATTATTAATGCTAGTTCCTTTTCTGTATGAATAAATGCTTTTGCCCATCATCATCTTCGGCAGCCCAACATGACACACTTTAAAAAAAAAAGACGGGTTGCACTCCGGGAGTGCCGGCAGAAGTGAAAACTTGAATACACCGTCACCGTCACCGTCACCGTCACCGTCACCGTCACCGTCACCGTCACCGTCCGTCCGTCCGTCCGTCCGTCCGTCCATCCGTCCGTCCGTCCGTCCGTCCATCCATCCATCCATTATCGTGTCTCACTTGGTTCACTTCGGTTGGCGCCGCCGTAGAACGAGGGGGGGGGGGGATCTCTCCTGACGGTCACGTGTCCTGACGCGATGTCCTGACGCGAGTTTAACATTTTTTCCCCATTACAAAAAGTGTGCAACGCTGCTAAAGAAGTTTTCACTTCAAAAAATTGCTGAATAGGCCCGCTCTTGACCTCGATCACGCCTGATGGAAAGCGATGGAAGAAGAAGAAGATGCCTAAGGCACTGGAACTCCCACGCATCGACGAAACACAGCAGGCTGCTTGGCTGCCGGACTCCGGTGGGGGGGTGGTCGCAAACCAAGCGGGCGTTAGCCCTACCACCGCAAGGGAAGATTTGGCTAGTCAAATAAGGTGTTGGGTGTGACTGTCCAGGATGCGCCGAGCGCTCGGTTCAGTTGAGTAAATGACGGAACAAACTGCGCTACACGAGAAGGTTTCTTCATGCATCCCAAAATCCCACTTCTGGGCATAGGCCTCTCTTTCCTTGTTTCGTTTTGGGAGAGTTTCTTATGTAATTTTGACGTTCGAAAAGTGCTGATTCTCAGCCTAATTTGCATAAATGACTTTTAGATTTTGATTTGTGCCAATCCACTTTTGTCCATAGGTACATCAAGTACAAGCAAATTCACATTACGATTTACAACAACCTAGAATGGAAAATTGTGGAGAAAATTCTTCACCAAAAACTACAGTTACTCTTAAACCAATTATTTTCCGAGGCCCTCTCAAAAAACGACCTAAATAAATAAATTAGCGATCGCCAAACATTATTGAGGCACGCATCGAGCACAATTCACAATTAGGCTTCGCTTCCGAAAACGGCTATTAATTTGTGTAGCCGGCTATAAATTCTAGTTAACCCACACACTGCCGTAGTTTCGGATTCCCTGTTTTTTTTTAAATGGTAGTTGATTTCTTTTGTGGGCAGAATAGGAATGGGTATTTATAGTGAATACTGCGGGAAGGAAAGGTACGTGTTTCGAGTCCTTTTTTTTCGGAAAAGTATTTTTTGTGCTCGTTTATAGAATGGAGTAATTGAGGTGTTATTTTCGGCTCGTTTTTCGTTTAAAATATTTTTAAGTAAACGAGAATGTTAAAGGGTTCATGATTTTTTGATCATAAAAGCGGCTTCAATGCAGTAGGTACCAACAAAAAAATGAAGTCTCATGTTCTTTTAATTTTTACGTGCACTTTTCAATCCGGAACACACGTGAAAATTCGGTATAGCTTAGTACTTTAGGGGAAAATCTTTCTCATGGAGGTTTCTAATAAGCTAATTTAATTGGATTGCAAGCATTGTCATCGATGATAATCAATCACAACAGTTTACAATAAAATGTTAAGAAAAAATTAAAAAACCCCCGGCTCAAACAAAAACCTCTAAAAACTAAACTAATAATAAATATATTGGCCCTTTAAGTTTAATATAAGTGGCAGGAAATATTTTGATCCAAGCGTCCTCATGTCGGGGGACGGCTAATGAAAACGCCAAACAGATGAGGCTTAATCCCAGCAATAATTAATGTAGCTATTGTAGAAAACATAACTGCTGTTAACTTCCAATTTTCATTAGCCGTCCCCCGACGTGAGGACGCTTGGATCAAAATATTTCCTGCTGTTCCCCGCGCTGTTACCTCTCTCGCCTACGACGCCTCAGTACCACGCTCTTACGTCATCCGAGCAAAGTCTCAAGTTAACTCTTGCAGGTTGTATACTTACTAATCAGACTTTCAAAAACCAGGGTAGTCCCAACCCAACCGTACTTATGATGCACTTAATTCCGGGATTAATTAGTCCAAACCCAAATTACAAATTACGAATATAATTAAACGAAAGGTAAGCATCCCTACATCAAAAATATCTCTCTCAATTTTCCACGGGAACCTTTAGTACAGGTATGGTCGACCTCGTTATTTCTTTACCACTTTTGACAACAAATCCTAGTAAATTGAAACTTCAATACGTTTGAATCTGTCACTTAGACTAATAGAACTTGTCGTTTTATGACGTGCAAGTGATATTCAAACTTATTTTTTTTTTTACAAAATCTGAATTATTTTATTTTACATAAATCTACACTTATGAAACGTCAAAAGCTACGTGCACGATTCCGCTTGACTCCACGGTAACTCTTTAACAAATAATTGTTTTTTACAATGTTTTCAAACACTGACAGAACTACGTATGGGAGGACAGTGTAATCCTTTCAACAAGTAGTAGGTAGGAAATGGTCAACAAGTATGGGTAGGTTCATATATTTGAACCTAGATATTATTTACACTCATATTAATGCAAATATCCACTTTATTTTGTATTGTAATAATAATTGTATTTTAATAATTATCGTTCTTAAATAATTATGTTATTTTTTGGTGAATTCTGCGAATACTTGAATCGGCAAACATACTGGCACGGCACTTATATTTTAATTATTTGTATGTATTGTAATTTGGTGTGCCAAATAAATAAACAAATCGTATCATCTGTCTACAAGGCCCTATTATAGGGTGGTCTAGGAATTTCGAGGTTGACTATACCCATAGCACAGGTACTTTTAGCTAACGGTTTTTGATACATATTTCATGAGAGCGATCCGTTCACCAGATGGTGAAGTTTTCACTTCATTGCGTTGGATTTCGTTACACCTGACGGGATGGACGGGTATACGGTTCAATTGAAACGATTTATTTTTAGTTTCAAGGATTGAGATCGTTGAATTAGGGTTTTGGATAACGTTGCGAATGTTATGTTTTAGGCGGTAGGTATAGAGATTTTCGATATAGTAAGAAAAGGAAAGGGAACGTGTTTTTTTGTGGAAAAGGCTAGAATTATATAGTACTAGCTGCGCCCCGCGGTTTGATCCGCATAAGTTTCGATCTCGTGAAAATATCGGGATAAAAACTATCCTATGTCCTTCCTTGGGACTCAAAATATCTCTATACCAAATTTCATCTAAATCGGTTCAGTGGTTTAGGCGTGAAAAGGTAACATACAGACAGACAGACAGAGTTATTTCGAATTTATAATATTAGTATGGATTATAATATTAGTATGGATATAATCTAGATTAGAATATTGTTGAGATATTTACACAGGTTTATTGGTTGATAATGCATTTAAAAACAGACTAAGATGTCCCTGGATAAATAGCTTAATATGTTGTATATTAATACAAGTTTCTGCCGGCGTGTCTTGTTCTCCCGATCCACCCAGTCGCATTTCATAGCCTGCCCGCACTATTACCTCGTTTTCGCTTAGCAATCTCTCTGACTCTTTTTCTTTTTGCTCGGCTCCTAAGAGTCCTAGCGTGATGTTAAATAGCCTATAGCCTTTTTCAAGAATTGGGCTATCAAATACAAAAATAATTTATAATATTAGTATAGATTGACGTCGTGATAATTTGTCACTCAACCGACGTCTCAAAACTAACCCTTACAATAAATACAGATGAATAATTAATTGTTACATAAATAAAATACAATACAAATACATGTCCCTAAATCAAGTCACATTTCCCTATAGTACCTAAACATAAATTACTGCCGACTCTAACGAAAACCATCTGTTTTTCTTACAAAACCATAAACAATTGGACCAACGGTAACATAACATTCATCTCGAATAGATTGTGGGGTCTGCAGTACCTGTTTACCTGTAACCGGCCATCCGTGAAGCACATTTCATATTTTCGGAACCCAACCCCCCCGCTGTTGTCCAAATACCTTCCCATTTGGTGTAATAAACGGGTCTTTTGTGCCCGTATCAATACAGGGTTAAAATACGAGTGGTATCTATCAAAATGATGTATGGCCGCTGGTGGGTTATTTTTTATTTTGCAATTATGGATCGCTTTGAGTAAATTGGGAAATAGAAAATGGTTTTCGGCCTTGGTTCTTGAGTAGGTATAATAACTACAGCATAGGTTGCGAGTTCGCCTAGTGGGAAATGTGGGTATACGAAGTCAGGGTAATTAACTGCTAAACAAATTGACACTCTATGTTCGTTTGTTTTTATTAGTTGCAATTTGAATAGACAGGCAATTAATTAAGTTGTTATTGAATTTTGCTAAACAATTAATTTACCTGACTTTACCAATATGACGCTTTGATAGTATAAAACCTCGTCCAATAGTAGTTTTAATATGAAACACAGCCGCACGGGTCGATCGATCAGGTTAAGCTACGCTTGCCGCGGTTGGTCCGTGGATGGGTGACCATCTTTACATAGCAAGACCCCTCCGTGCCTCGGAAAGCACGTTAAGCCGTTGGTCCCGGCTGTCATTCATAGATCTTTGACCGTCGTTACGGGTAGTCAGAAGCCCGAAAGTCTGACAAGCAGTCTTACCAAGGGGTATCGTATTACCCAATAAGGTCAGATAGGCAGTCGCTCCATGTAAAATTCTGGTATTCAGCTGCATCCGGTTAGACTGGAAGCCGACCCCAACATAGTTGGGAAAAGGCTAGGCAGATGATGACATCAAAAGGTCAGGTGCGTAGTACTCGCAACCGGCCTGCGTGTATGACCAGATGTATGAACGTATACGAAGCAAAAGGAGTATGTAAGGATCGTAGAAGGTGGCGTTATGTCGTTTCTTCCATGAGAAGAAGGCGTGAGTTGATGTGCAGTCACGTCTAAAAGTATGTATACACTTGGCTTTATTCAAAGGCGATTTTCTCCATAATTTTTGAATGAAATTTTATGTTATTACGAAAGTAGTATTTTCGAACCCATAGGTTTAGGTTAAATGTCGTATTTCAACGTTGCATTCGTTATTTCACGAAAAAATCGCAATTAAATATTGCCAAGTGTATACATACCTTTAGACGTGACTGTATGTTAAACATCGAATTTTATTTAAATAGACTGTGACACAGATAATTATGAGTGACAGAGACAACGCTCTATAAAGCAAAAACTCATTCTGCCAGAATTATGTCTGCGCTCTAGTACGGACGAAAAGTAATTTTTCACTGCCCTTCAAGTAAAATAGCAATATAAACTTATTTCTCTTCATTACAGTTCCCGAGATAATAATAACAAACATCTTTCAGACAGATTCCATTTCAGCGCTCAACGATAGAAAATTTATTATTAAACTAGGTTCTGCCCGCGGCTTCGCTTGTGTAGTGGTCGGAAATTATACCAGGGGAACTTACTACCGGGATAGAAATATCTTATGTCCTAACGCAAGACCAGCATAGGACAGGGGCAGGGGGGGGGGGGGTTACCTGTGTGCCGAATTTCATCGAAATCCGTTCAGCCATTAAGGCGTGAAATGGTAACAGGCAGGCAGACAGATAAACAGACTGTTACTTTCGCATTTAATTATAATTCAAGCTCCACCTCGTGGTTTCCCCCGCATTACTCTCGATCCCGTAAGAATATCGGAACAAAAAGTATCCTATGTCCTAAATCAGGTTATGGTTTACCATGTGCCCAAATTACATGGAAATCCGTTCAGCCGTTTTAGCGTGAAAGCTTGCCAAACAAACAGACAAACAAATTCTCTTTCGCATTTATACTACTCGTACAATTATTAGTTAGGATTAGGATAATGTAGTATGGATCCAGACTAAAACTCAAACAATGCCGTACAAAAAGCAAACTAGTGAAATCTTAGCTTGTTTCTCTGTTTCAGCACTTTTCTGCCTGAAAACTAGGCGCTATGAAACTTCGCTGAATTTCTGTTTGCAGATCGTTAAGGAACTTAGAAGCTAGATATTGTTGTAGTTCAAATACATGGCTTGTTTCTGCAATGATTTTAGATCGTGTTTTGTTTCAAATAAGTTTTATAACTTTTTGATTTTGAACTCTTTGATTGCGTGATGGCCCAGTGCTTGCCTCTCACGCACGAGGCTGTGGGTTAAAATCCGGGCAAGTACTATTATGATTTTATCAATTCATAATCATCTCTTCGACAATCTTGGACACCACTGACATCGGTGAAAGAAAACATCGTGAGGAAACGTGGACATATAATTGTATTAATCTAAGTCTGATTTCACGCGTACGAAGTCGCGGGCTGAGTTTAGTTTATTATATCATGCAGAAGACTGAATTATTTCCATCTCCTTCTTGTTCTGTCTTCAAAAAGACAAATTGCATTTCTCTCTTACTCCAGCAGTTGCAAAACCGAATTACAGCCAATATGTACCTTTAAAAAACCTAGAATAACCAGTGAAATTTTTTAACCGAAAACTCGGTATATCGTATCCAGCCGGCCTGTTTGATCGGAATGGGCAGGTGCTATAAATCTTCAGAGTGTCCCCGTCCTGTGGCCGATATTTATTTTGTTTTATGTGCTATAGTACTGGGTTTTAATCACTGAGTGAGAATTTTCGACGATTTTCGTCCTTTATTGGGACAATTGAGGGGGTTGAAGCGTTTCAGGTTTTTTTTTGGAGGAGAATTTAAATTGCTTGAATCAAAGGCCTTAATTTTTGGAACGAAATTCTTTAACGGAGCTTGCGGTAGAAGTAAACTGGGAGAAATCGTCACGTAACAATAAAATGCGCGTTATGCCCCCTCCATGCGACTTTTTATTACATATAATAGAGAGATTCAGAGAGAGAGATAGTCGTCATGGTTTTCGAGGGTGCTGAAGCTGATAGTGAAGTCAAAATGAAAATCCAAGATGGCGGTTGCAAAAATATTCAAATTCGTCATGGATATCGTTTTCATGATTTTCGAGGGTGCTGAAATTGATAGTGAGGTCAAAATGAAAATCCATGGCGGCTGCGAATATTATTAATATTACAGCCGCCAAGTTGGATTTCAATTTTGAACTTCGTTCCTTCCAGGGGATCCCCGACGCCACACGTTTTTTTTTTTTATTAGCGTATATTTTATTGGTGGTCATGAGTCTTTTATTATGTCGTTGGTTTCCACGTCCTTTCGTGCGACTTTCTGAAGGGAAGAGTAGGCATTATAATACCTACATACCCAGTTACTCCTTAATATTTACAATCAGTTACAAGTTACCTGCTATCTACCTTAACTGTCTGGAGAAATGTGTATGTACTATAGGTATATCTCTACCGGACCCTTTGAAAAAATACCTGCGTGATGTATGTTATATGATACCTTAAGTTTGGTGTCATTGTGTCTATTCGAAGAAAAAGATTTCTGTTTTTGTTTAGCTGTAGGTCATATTAAGAACTAGCTGCGCCCCGCGGTTTCACCCGCATAAGTGTCGATCCCGTGGGAATATCGGGATCAAAACTATCCTATGTCCTTCCCCGGGACTCAAACTATCTCTATACTAAATTTCCCACAAATCGGTTCAGTAGTTTAGGCGTGAAGAAAAGACAGACAGACAGAGTTACTTTCGCATTTATAATATTAGTTTGGGAGTTTGGATTATAGTGGTTCTTATTTAGTATAGCAATTCAGTCCAGTTATTCTTGTAAAATAAACAGGAAAAAATTGCCTCGACTTCGTAACATCTCAAGAATGGCCTGAAATCATTTATCGAAATAGTCAAAGCCCGTATCTATATAACTAATGTTCACTAAATCCAACACTAATATTATTAAACGGAAACTCGAAAGCAATACCAATACACTCGTCAATAAACGGGTTAGTAGCGAAGAGCCTCGTCTTGAGATTCCCCCGCTTAGTTGGTAAATTAAGAGCTGAGCGAGCCGTGGATAAGGCACGCATACTAAGGAGGGATTATACTGTGGTTAGACTAGCTGAGAATAAAAGAAGGATGTCGGTTAACGTTGTGATTACGAAAATTTATTAAGGTACGAAATGCTCTGTATCTGGAAACACAGGAGATCCACTCCTTTGCGATAGGTACAAAATATTTTGTGAGGAATAACCACAGATATAGGTAAACCTAGATAGCGCAAGTATCACGATCTGCATGAAAACCTAGCGTGCCATTTTTGACTACCTACTATGACGTTATGAGCACTATTTAGTGATGGGAAAATTAAATCGATTCAGAGACGCCGCCGCGAGCGGCACTCGTCTTGCCCCACCCCCGGGGCCTAGCGCCAGCGCTCACGCTCACCCAGCCACCAGTACACAGGACTGAGTGCGAAAGTGGCGGCTTACGATTTTTGTACGTATGCTGGTGCGATTTTTGGAACGCGAAGTAGTTGCTCTTGCGTTATGTAGGTGGTGGAATAACCTACAGGTTGTTACGGAAAGGGTATATCAATACAAACGGGTTGAAGAGTGTATCTGGTCTAGAATCTCTGTACAAAATTTCAGCTCAAAAGCATTAACTTTGAAAATGCTTAAATTTTTGAAGTGAAAACTTCTTTAGCGGCGTTGAACACTTTTTGTAATGGGTAAAAAATGTTAAACTCGCGTCAGGGCATCGCGTCAGGACACGTGACCGTCAGGAGAGATTCCCCCCCTATCTCTTTCTACGGCGGCGCCAACCGAAGTGAACCAAGTGAGACACGATAATGGATGGATGGATGGTGATGGTGATGGCGATAGTGATGGCGATGGCGATTGTGATGGCGATGGTGATGGTGATGTGATGTGCTGTGATGTGATGGAGATGGAGGACGCGGACGCGGACGTGGATGGACAGCTGATGGCTCGACCGTCTGTGTAGTAGCCACACTGTTGTGTATTCGTAAAATTCGTGTAGTGTTTAAAAAAATGGAGATTGAACAAAGTGCATCGATTAATGAAAAAAGTGACGCAGAAATAGTGAAAAAAACTTGGTTATATTAATTCAATTAATAATTGATTTATTTCAACCTTAATATTCAAGTTTTCACTTTTGCCGGCACTCCCGGAGTGCAACCCGTCTTTTGTTTTTTTATTTACTACGTGTACTAAGCGCACAAACACACTACAGATAATGGATAATGACCCTCGTAGTGCGGTGACACGTTTGTTATGATTTCCATTTAATAAACTATCGAAATAAAAAAATATTAAGCATTTTCAAAGTTACTGCTTTTGAGCTGAAACTTTGTACAGAGATTCTAGACCAGATACACTCTTCAACCCGTTTGTATTGATATACCCTTTCCGTAACACCCTGTATAGCAGTGAGGTATCACCATCGTCGGCACTTCTACCCACATTTTGCCAACACCACGCAACGTAACCTAATATTAATATTTTATTCTATCCCTTGTCCACAGGAGAGACAATAACCCCAGACAACTCCACCATCACCAGGGTACTGCCTCTCACGGTGACTCGTGAGGAGTTGGGGGGTGAGCTGACCTGTGTGGTGAGCTCCGCCGCACTGGATGCCGATATTGTGAAGAAGATCAAGCTGGATGTTAGAGGTATGTAGATGATGAAAATAAAATAGACAAATTCGATCAAGGCGAGGCTGCTGAGCCGGGATGTCTTGGGTTTGATTCCCGGGTTTGACCAAATGGTAATGTTTTTTAGATCCTATGTATATTGTAGCTAGCGACATGATACACATACAGATGGTGGATTTTTGGACGGGGCAGTAAGGGCAGGTCCTTTACCGTTGTAACTACAGGAAAACGTTCTTAGTTGCCTTTAACTTTCTGAGTAATTGTTAACTGTTTCTGAGTAATTGCTATCTGCATTCACAGATTTTGTAAAAATTGTACAATCAACTAGAAAAACTGCAATTCTAACGTTTTATTGTGATGTTGCGAATCTATTAACAGTTTCGTAAAAGAATATCGCCCTACGCTCTTACAGCCCCGGCTCAAAAATCAACCCTGAATATTAATAATTAGGAAACTGGTATTTTACTACTACCATTAATACATTATTATAAATGTATGTAAACCGCAAGTCAATTAACTCGTATGTATGGAAATTGCTGGAAAAATATTTTACTTCAAAATAATAATTATGTAGGTAGTTCGAAGTTAATTCGATGTTGAATAAAATAACATTTACGAAATCTAAATTCTTATTTTTAATTCACTAGCCTAAAATGACAGCTATTGCTGCTATGCGATTGACCTTTTTTTGTCAACATGACATTATTTAGTACATATTAGCTGTCATTTAAGTATAGCAAAGTAAATATAAAAGTTTAGTAAGAGTTGGTTTTTTCTCACAAAATCTCACAAATAGTATAAGATCGTACCCAGACGTGGCGTCACACATGAGTGCACACATCGCGCGGCGTGAATTCAATACGCCAGCGTTTAACGCGCGTGAATTTTATTGGAATTTCCAACAGATAGTCGCTTCATTGCATTTAGTATTTACCTTGTTTACTTTTATTGACCGTTTTTATAAAGCTAGTTCATTGCACTGACTGAGCCTATTTTGGAAAAAATATTCAGGGTGCCAGGGACATCGAAGCGCTACCTGTTACCACGGATTCAATACGTGATTCTAGACCCCCAGTGTGGAAAATTTTCGTTGCTGCTAACTGCAATACTGCGTATCCCTACCGAAAAATTTCAACCCCCACTGGGTTCAATTTTTTTCAGAATCATGTACTGAATCTATGTTAATGCGTACAATTTTAGAGACAGACATGCTGAGTCGAAAATGACACATTCCAGACGCGCGTCAATCAAAAGCCGCTTCATTTGCTCCATTTCTTAAATTCCCAATACTAAGCCATCAAAGTTTCAACTCAAATGCCATTCAAACCAGCCCAAGAGACATACTTTTATTCAAATCCAAAGAAAGTTGTGTCAAAGTTAGCACAAGTTGGAACTGCGGTGAATCATGTTAAAATTATATGGCAAGTTACCCCCGAGTGGCTGGGGATGGGGGTGATTAGAATATTAGGCATTTGTTGGGTAGAGACGAAATGAGGCTAGGTTAGTCGTTTTAGTGATGTTTTCCGTATGGTTGGTCCTTTGGTACGAAAATACCATAGATTGATTAGAGGCGAAAGTAATACTAGCTTCTGCCCGCGACTTTGTCCGCGTGAAATTTCTTCCTCCCCCGATCAAACCCGTTGCGTCGCATCGTCTGCACGCGCTGGTTCTTCGTTTTCACTTAGCGTTCTCTCTTTATTTTTTGTTCCTTTTTGCTCGACCCCTAAGGGTCCTAGCGTGATGGTTAATGATATATAGCCTTCCTCAAGACTTGGGCTATCAAATGCAAAAACATTTTCTTAAATCCGAATGATGGCTTTAGAGATTAGCGCGTTGAAACAAACAAATACTCTTCTGCTTTATGTATTAGTATAGATAGATTAGTATAACAGCCCCGCTTGTGTGCTATAATATTATTATGTAAGTACCACAGACTACTAAGCAAAGTCCTATTATCATAATATACAAGGTGAAATTTTAATCACCGTTTTCCTCTTAAGGGGTTATTGTACTCATGATTATGAACAACTTTTACTATGAGACCAAACAAAAACTCTTGAAAAAAAAACCAGCTGTTCCCTATATTTATGTTCGCATAACTCGTCAAAATGTAGGGAACAGCTGATTTTTTTTCGTAATTTCATGTTTGGTTCCATAGTAAAAGTTGTTCATAATGATGAGTACAATGACCCCTTACGAGGAAAACGGTGATTAAAATTTCACCCTGTAGTAATCGGTAGGCATTCATCATCAATTCTTCACGCTTGATCAGTTAGTGCTGTCAAACCAAAAGAACCTATTTTGAATTATTATTTGTTCACAAAAAATACATTATTTTATTTAATAGCTTGATAAATAATACTATCTGTGTCATCTTTATTGAAATTTCAATAAAAAATGAAGAGGAAACAACGTTTTTAAAGATGTTAAAGTAATTTAATAGCAATTATGCGATCTAAATATCCCAGGTCCTTCCAAAAAACTAATAATTCTTTCCCAAAAACTTAATAGCTATTACACCTTAAAATTGGCTCCAATTTTTCTAGCAACCGCCATCTTAGAGCGTTGTCTGTATAATTGAGCACATTAATAAAACGGTATCAGCAGACTAAATGAAAATTTATTCCTACGCGAAATTAAACACGAAAAAGTTAACGATTTAGAGTCAAGGGCTTATACGATTTAGATGTTTTGGATGAAATTTAGTGGAGCTGGGTTTAATCGTTTTTGAACAAAGTCTGTGGGAGAATCAGTTTTATTTTTGTTGAAATTTTAAATTACTACTGAGTTCGTTTAGTGTAGTTATTATAAAATAGTTAATCGTAACATATAAAATCACGCTTGTTTCGTCCAAAGCTTAGTTATGTTTATGTCACATTCAATTGTGAGTAAGCCTATTGCCATTTACCGAGCATGAATCCAAACTCTGGGCTGCAAAACCCTACAAAACTGCTCAAATCGAAGATCGAACCCCAGAAACAATCATCAGCAGTAGCTTACAACCAGTAGACCCATGAAATCTCATGAAGGACGACGGCAAAACTTTGTGTCAGGTGGCCAGATATTTTTACCAAAAATACAACCTCTAATTAGTTAAAAATTCCAATTAAAAATTTGTCAAAACATACTTTAATCCGTTATGAACCAGTGATCACATAGTTCTAATTTAACAGATTAACTACAAAACATACGGCTATAAATAGCTCATTCACACTTGTCCAATTAGGACCAAAACCTATTAAGCAATCTCGAACAAGGCTATAGAACCCAAAACATGTACTCATTCCCAACATATCACGTACTTTGTTCCCTCAGAACCAAGGGACCAGTTTGGGTACAAACCCGGTCTAGTTGTCCAATGGTTGTTTGGCAAAGTTGTTTATTAATTGACAATTTATTGGCTAATACACTGTTATTGGAAAGGGTGGAGGGATGTAGGGATGTTAGGGTGGTTCGCAAAATTTGTTAAAGAGTAAGAGCGTTTTCACATTATCCGATCCGGTATCGGTGTCGGACGCCGATCCGATATCGGGGTAAGTAAAATGTATGAAATATGTACCTGTCTTTCATATTGTCCGGCCCGATATCGGATATCGGAGCCGGCACCGATATGCTGGCGGCACCATCGGACGCCCGTGATCCGTCGGGCGATAATGTTTGTATGTGTGCTATACGTGTATCTAAATTGTCTCTTGTGTGCGTAGAGCCCGATGCGCGGCGGCCATTTTGAGCTTGTTTACTAGTTTGGTTGTCATCATGGCGTCGTCGTCGTTTTGTAGCTTGCTAAAAAGAGTATAAAATGCTCCCTCTGAATATCTAGCTACCACAATGGGATGTACCCAATACTGTCTGTGGATAGATCTTTTTTTGCGTCTCAAATATAATAGATACAGCAAATAAAGTTTTCTATTATAGTCTGCCATGATGACTTGCCTGCACTAAGCTATCGAGCAAATGGCCGTATCGGAACGATTTTGTCGGAAATTATGTGAAAATAGCACATGGTGTCGGCTATCGGATGTCCGCTATCGTCGTCCGACACCGATATCGGATCGGATAATGTGAAAACGCTCTTAGGGTGTAGGCACACTGAGATAGCAATGAATCTATTTTGCTGCGAAAATGCCATTTTTCCGAAGAAAAAGCCCAGAGAGTTATAAGCAGCCTAAAGCCGGGATTTGTGCCCGGTTGATGGTAATAGGCCCCTAATACAGGGGACTTAAACATAACTGGCGAAATGTGGGTGTACTATAGGTACACCTCTGCCTAACCCTTCGTGATTATGTTACCTATGTAAAAATTATAGTAAATATTGTTTAATGGATACAAATTGAACACGTCCATGTGGTAGTGAGCCCACATGGACGTAGTCCGCATTCACACACTCGAATCGTGAAAAATTATGAACATGTCTAAAAAAAATTGAATACGTTCAAAATAAAAAAGAATCTTCATGACAGATGAGAGTGTAAACTGTCCATTAGTCACTTCACGTTTTTTCTATACGTATGAATTAATTTCTTCATCAAATCCATTTAGAAAAACATCTTAGTAAGTACCAAATTCTCCAACATTTTAGTTAAAACTACCCTCAAATTACTGTAAAGCAATTAGCCCCCTCCCACACCCACAAAACACAACACCCTATATTTTACATGTAAGGCCACATTGAACCATCGCTTAACTAACTTCGGCACTACACTGGCGAGCAATTTTCAGAGCCCAGCCGATAAATTGCGAGACTATATAGCTAATAAGTGGCAAGATAGTGTACTGTAGCGTTGGGATGAGTGATATCGATAAATTGTACGAAAAAATATAGTAATTAGTATTGACTACTTAAATTGAAAAAAAAAATTGTAATTATAAGCTTAAATAAAGATCACAATCATCGTCTTAGACAAAAAACATTTACTGTTGGATCCGCCGAGCTGAGGCCGCCTGTGAACTGCGTGCTTGTATAAAAATAATCAGTATTTATATCAGAATATTAACAACAGAAACTTTAAACCATATCAATCAAGAAAAAATAATAATAAAATTGTCAATAAATTTTCACGACATAATCACTTTTATAAAACTACTATAAATAAACCAAAAAGATTAAATTCTTGCGGGTCAAATCACAAAAAGCGGCTTATATCACAGATCTAATTTGCCCAATCGCTTTTACTTATCACAATAAAAAATAGGGATAAAACCAAGGCCGAAATCTCACAAAAAATAGCCTAAATCTTAGTCCTTAGATCCCTGGACACAGCTATCCAGAATAATTAGGTTAAGTAATGCGTTTCTAGGACGTCGGTACCGCAAGTTGACGTTTAAGATCCTTGCCTGTCATCCCTATGTCTTGTGGCCTCTAAGCGGCCAGATTATGGAACTTGCTATATTCATTAGTTGTAGAATGGTAGTGTTTTGGAGGACAATGTAGGATAGTTCAACTTTGTGAATCTTTTAGTTATATTATGTTAGTAACAAAATCTTGTTTTATAGGTAAAACGTTTTACAAGTTATTCATTTACGCGAAAAATTCCATTCATACTACAATCAGATTGTAATCTGTGATACAGTCTACTGCTGGATATTACTTTGGGTCTCTTCAGATAAGTCAGAAGTTTTATTGATACCGTCATAATATTATAAATTAATATTTTTTTAGATTTTAAACTAGAATACTGCAAAAAGCTAACAGCTAAAGTATTTTTGGCGTATTAGTATAATTGATAAATAATAAAGTCTTTAAGACTTTATTATTTTACTGTAATTTTAATTCGACTATATTTTTTTTTCTTTTTTATAATCACATCGATATCGACATCTTCACATCACTTGAAGTAATGGGGTCGGGAATTTTACCACCTTGCAATATTGGGGTTCGATAGGATCTCAGGGGTGGGGCGGCCAATGTTGGACACCACACGAATATGTATGGACGAATATTTGAGTTGTAGCGTGTAATGAGTGTTAGGATTGTGGAGAAGTTACTAGACGGTGATTAAGTTCGTTGAGTTTGATTTAACTATAATTGGTTCCAGAGACGTAGGTAAGTCTGGGCTACGAAAATTATGTAGGTACTTATACATTTTTATCTATCGTAAAATAGGTGAAACTTTCGTCAGTTAGTACGTATAATAACTTCACCTTTAACGTTGAGCATCTAGTTTACTTGGGTAGTATTGGCCCATTGGTATTGGATCCAACTTACGAGTCGTGCGTATGTGAACCCCTGCAGGCACTTTGTGCAATTTAGTTCATTATCACTACTCAAAAAACGTGAGGAAAACATGATGTCCTAGAACTAAAAATTCGAAGACACATGTGACTTCCACCAACCCGCACAGTGCCCACGTAGTGGACTAAACCCACTTCCTCTCTCAGAGAGGAGGCCTGTGTTTCCTCGTCAATGAGAACGCAATAGGCCGATTATGCTTATCTACGTAGTTTGCTTACACGCAATAAAATAATAGTTTTAAACAAAAAAATTTAAGCCAAAACTATGCAATGCAAATAATATGATCAGGCGTCATAGTATACGTTTTTTTACATATAATGTAACTATCAGATACATTGTTATAAAAAATCACTCCATTAAAACGATATGACTATAAAAAAAACCCCATACACTGCAGTTCCAAGAAAAAACTTAAAACATTTTCCTCCACGAGCTCGCACATTCTTCACAAAGTTATCCCGCCTTCAGAATACTTATTAGCAGTATCCTTGCTAATTATGCCACGTAAATTACCCTTCCGCGAGAAATAGGGTAATAGTGCGCACGATGGAAAGGCTACCTGTTACTTTAGAGGTGCTTGGTTTAAAAATGGAACACTTGGGAAGGAATTTTGGTGGTGGCAACTTTATTTTAAGTCTTTGTTGTAATGGGGTAATTGTGTCTTCTTGTGTTTTGTGTATGATGTAGTTAATATCGCGTTTTGAATTTCGAAACGTATCGTTTTTTATAATCAAACTGATTTAGATTCATAATGAGTTAGTATTGTTGTACTTACTACTTTTCCGCGGTTGGCCCATGGATGGGTGACTATCTTAACCCGGCTGTCATTCGTGGATTTTCGCTGTCAGTCGTCACGGGTCGTCAGAAGCCTGAAAATCTGACAACCAGTCCTACCAAGGCGTATTACCCAGTAACTGGGTTGTGGAGGTCAGATAGGCAGTCACTCCATGTAAAATACTGGTATTCAGCTGCATCTGGTTAGACTGGAAGCCGAGCCCAACATAGTTAGGAAAAGGCAGGCAGATGATGGCTTACTACTTATACTATTGGTGGATGCAGAAAGCGCAGAACCGGTGGAAGTGGCGGTGCTTGAGGGAGGGAGGCTTATGTCCAGCAGTGGACGTTTTTCGGCTGAAATGATGATGATGATGAAAGATAAATACATTTTTATATCAATTCTTAGATTCAACTCATTCGCTATCATTATTCATAAAGGTCTAGTTACCATTTCCAAGAGTCACAGACAAAACAATACCTATATTATTTCACGCTTGCAAAAATTTAATACCTAATTTCGATTAAATCTCACACCAGATATTAAAAAAAAAAAACAAGTAAAACAATACTGTCACTAGAAACATATCTCAAACTCCTATTTCCCAGTCAACCTGCGACGTAATATAAGATTAGGGGCCTTCATATACACCAATTTGTCGTCAGCCTAATAGATTCCTCCTAGTTATTATCACCCCTTACTTAACATTTTACAGACTGAAGCGGGAAAAATAATCTTAGTTGATCTTTGATTTTTAGATTGTAATTTAGATTGTAACTTATAATGAGAAGTGATAAACCTCTCGTAGAGCAGTGGTGGCCCAGTGGTAACGGCCGCGATTTACGAGTGTAGGTCGTTGGTTCGAACTCAAGTTGCTTTACTTTGTGTAAATTATTTCATCACCACTGCTCTCAAAACGGCTAAGGAAAACATCGTAAGAAAACTGGCATGTCCTTAACCAAAAAACTTGAAGATATGTGACATCTACCAACCCGCACTGGGCCCGTGTGGTAGATTATTTATAGCCCAATCCCTCTTATAGATAGAGGAAACCTGTGTCCTAGCAGTGGGAACATTATAGGCTGATTATGCTAAACCTCTTTTATTGATGAGATTTTTTTTAATGTTTATCTAAACTAATATTATAAAGAGAAAAAAATTGATGTTTTTGTTACGTTTTCACGCTACAACTGCTGAACGGATTTAGACGATATTTGGCACATGACCCGCATTAGGACATAGAATACTTTTGATCCCGATATTCCCACAGGAATGAGACATGCGGGTGAAACTGCGAAGCGCAAATAGTTTCATATTGATTACATATCAATGTTAGTTAAGTATTACTTCGAACACATTCAGTTCGCTCTCTAACATTCAGGATACCGCAAAAATAAAGGCACAAACCTTTGTTCTCCGGCCAATTTCTCGTCCAATATTCTTCTCACAGAATATAATGAGGTATTAATTACCCTTTGAGGTACCGAAAGGTATTTCTTGCCTTTCAATAACACTATATTATGTCACGTCGCTGATTGGTGATCACAGTCAATCAGAGAGACGATAATGGGTGCCGCTACCCCATTAGTTTGGTATATATTACTGATATTGATGGCGTGATAGTTTGTAAAGTGAAACTTCTTTACGGACGCTTGACTTGGGGAGTAAGCTGGCGAACGAGTGACGTAAGCGTTACGAAAAGTGTGATCGGGCGAGGCGAACGGGAGTTGTTTAAGGGATATAAGCAAGAAAAAGCAGTGCGCGCGCACATTTTCTTTCTCTCTTCCTCTCATAGCCAAATACGTTTGAAGTTTCACTTCAGTCGTGTGGTCATAAGCACACTCGGTTTATTTTTCAAAGTAATAAAAGATAGTATTGTGGAAATTAAAGTATCTTTTACTTATTATTTCGTCAAAAGATGATAGTGTTGTAGCTAAAAGTTTAATAAATTAATAAAATTTAAACCTCATGTTTTCAAATAAAAAACTGAGTTATCACAACATTGAATGGTATACATAATTGCAATTGCAAAAGACAGCCACGCCAGCAACCGTTTTTCCATGGAATTCTATGTGCTTTAAAAAAGTAATATTTAGGTATTTCATTGTACCCCTATATTTACCAAGCATGACTATTTTAGTTAAGTAGTTCAAATGAAATTCTGATCTTTATACATCTATTATTCAGTGAAACACACCTGAATAACTAAAACATGGTGTAAATGGTACACCACAGACTACCTACAGTATTTGTTTGTCTTTCCCCTTTTTAATCCATCCAAAGGTTGTCTTTAAAAGATCGCTCTTAGCGATAAGACCGCCCATTGTGTCACCCATTGTAAAGTTTCTTTATTTATGTCTGTAATTTATATGGCGTACATAATAAAGAGTATTCTATTCTATTCTAAAACATTCACTTTTTTTTGTTAGCCTACACTGTCCCACTGTTGGGCAAAGGCCTCCCCAAAAATTCACTTATAGAAAAGAAAATACTAGCGAATTAAACTACGTAAAAAACTTAGGGTACTACAAAAGTTGGTCCTTTTACTCCCGAAGGACCAATCCCATCTAAGGACGACCGATGAACCAATTGTAATACTCTCCTTATATAGTTTAAGGGTTTGTGCACGGGACAGGCGTTTTTGGATCATCATCTTCATTATAATAATCACCGCTAAACGTAGACCTTCCAAAGACAGTCAACAGGGAAATGGACATGTGTGGTATCAAGCTAGGTAGACAAGATTTTGATCAAAGAATGATGTTACTAGCAGTCCGTTACTATTACCTACTGTAGTCGAAATCCCGTCCTTGCATATTTTGATTACACCTAAAGAGGTACCTATGAGTAACAAGGTGTAAAGTTCACTCAACCTCCATAGAAAAGGGAGGATCCTCTGACCAGACGGGTGCTGTGTCTGGCGGGCAACTGCCCGATGATTCATGTCGGGCCGTTGTTTATATGCTAGTTGCCCGGTAAACTCTGCTTGTGAGATGCAGAATTTTGTGTGACGTCAGTATGATGTGTTCGCATGTGGCGTTTGTAGATACTGCTACACACCCACAGCCAAACTTTAAGTGGGAAGCCTATTATTTTTCAGTGATTAGACACCTATCTATAACGTCACCGTCATTATCAAACTCATTGCTGCATATAGGCCTCTGCAATCACTTTCACAAGTAACTGCAAAACGCCTTCATAATACAAGCCTATTATTTTCCAACTGCAAGGCAAAGGCTTCTTTTCACACTGAGAAGGCACGATCATTGATCACCACGCTTGCTCAAGACGGGTTGGTGATTTATTCTTGTACTTAGGTTTCCTCACAATGTTTTCCTTCACCGATGTCAATGATATCCAAGATAAACACAGACAGTACATATGAATTGAAAAAGTCACTTTGGTACCTACTTGCCAATCTCAAAAAACCACGTTATAAAGAGGAAATTAAAAACGTGTTTGTAAAAAAAAAAAATATAGAAAAGCGTTCACACATAACCCCGCTAAACGCTCCGCTACCTCACAAACACAGCCTAAACCATAAACCAAGACACTGATCAAGCATATTTTTTACAACCGCCAAAAATTGGATAGATCGGTGTGAAGATTGTGATCTCAAGCTTATTTGCTTTAGTAGGTAGTGCCTTCAAAATAGTTTGCAGTAAAATGCTGGTTTTAAAAAATAATTTCATTCTCTGTGAGAGCAAAGGCAGCAGAATTTATTATTAAAATTGAAATTGAATTTAGTTGGATCTAAAATCAATTTGCTAACAGTGTTTTTCTGATCTTTTTTGCCGAGTTCGCGTATCTTAAATGGCCAGTGCATTCATGAATGTAATATACGTATATTAATATTGGTTACTCATGTATCGAGAGAATATTATACGCTTAATCCACAAGTAAGCAATATTTCAATTGCCTAAAATTTTGTTAGAAAATTCATAGAGAGTGTACTAAATGACAACATAGCTTTTACGTTGATATTTGCTGATATTTGACCACTATTTTACTAGACGATAAGACACAATATGATATAAATAATATATGATATTAGTAATAATACCTATAAAAATAACACAATACCTATTTTATTATTTGTTATTGTCACTTCTACCATAAACTTTTACGAGGAACCCAAGCATAGTATTGATTGTGTTTACTACGAAATAAAAATATTAACTTCGTCCTTCAGAACGGCGGTTTTTTTCGACCATAAACCATAGAATATTTAATCCCAAGCAATTATTAACCATTATTTATTTCCCTCTTCCAGTACCTCCAAACAAGACAGTAATCTCCGGAGTAAAGGATCACGCCACACAAGGAACTCTGCTGACCCTCACCTGTACTGCATCAGGTGCCAAGCCGGCAGCCAAGATTGAGTGGTACAATGGCACACAGAGACTGAGCCCGGAGGACCAGAATATTCACGTGAGTAGTCTTGATTATGTTATAGCAGTAATCTACTGATAGTATAGCTACACCACATGAAAGCTTAGACAGTGCACAGCCTAAGGCTAGGCTATTTAGGGCTCCGGGCGACCGGGACCGAGCGTTTAGTGCTTAGCTGACAAACTGCTGGTAAACTGATTTTTACATTTCTATGGTAAATTGTGTAGTCCTCTCACAAGAGAGGTCACGAGAGATATTGCATACGCGCGTACGGCGACATAGCACGTCACTCAATAGACGTACGCTCGACTGACGAGCTCGACCGACTGACGGTTCTCATCACCGCGACGTAGCTGTACGCGCATTGCGCTTCATCAGCCCTGCACTGTAGATGTTCATAAGTTTTCATTAATATAGCTACGTTTGACCGATGTCAGCGCTGACCGTCTATCGAGCACTAAATCCAGCCTAAACACTAAAGTGTAGACAGAAAACAGTGTATAGAAAATGTTGGTCCTTGTATGGGAATACGGTCCATAATCCACCACATGGGCCCAGTGCGGGTTGATAGATGTCACATGTCTTTGAATTTTTGGTTCTAGGTCGTGCCGGTCTCGATGATTTCCTTCCATAGTTTTGAGAGCAGTGTGCAGTGGTGATGAAATAATTTAAGCACAAAGTAAAGCGCCTGTCTGGGTTCGAACCTATGACCGACGACTCGTAAGTCGCGGCCGTTACCTCTTAGCTACCATTGCTCCACATGAAGTGGTAGCAATTTGTGTTAATCTGTCAAGCTCCGCTAATGAGACACAATTGATTTTCTATTGTTTCGTCGCCAATGGGCGACGCGCGCCGCTTGGCCGGTTAATTGTAGTTTACATGAACCAAAATAACAACAACCTTGACACAAGACTCAGAAACCGATCATTACTTACTATCATATTACCAAAGACAAATATAGATAATCCTATTACAAATCCAACTACATTTCCCCAAAAAGTACAAAAAAGGTGAATCTCAAGATTGTTTACAGGAAGATCTGTATAAGGATATACTTCAAGATCAGGAAACACGGTGGATGTCAAAATTCCGGTAATAACCAGGGAACCAGGGGAGCTAGGGTTGCCGCAATTAGGAGGAAATGCAAATACATTTAATTTGTTTGACGCTTTGGAAGACAGTTGAGAATGAAAGGGAAGTCATTGTATGTTATTAGGAAGTCATTCGGGTTCGTGGTTTTGGTGGAGTGGTTTATTTAAGGCAAAGATCAAACGAGAGCTTCTAATGTGAAAATTAGTACAACTTTTTGTATAAAAACGCAACTTGCAATGACGGTGGATAAAGCATTATAAATTAATTTGAAGTATATTATTTGGGGCAAAGAAATTTAAAAGAATATATAAGTATATAATTTATGTCTCATTTCTGCCATTGTCCTGCTAAGAAGATAATCAGCCTTTAACGTTCCCTCTGCCGGAATACAGGCCTTCTCTCATTTGAGAGGGAGTGGGCCGTTTAATCCACCACGCGGGCCCAGCACGGGTTGGTAGATGTAACATATCTTCGAATTTTTGGTTCTAGGACATCCCAGTTTCCTCAGGATGTTTTCCTTCACCGTTTTGAAAGCATTTGTGACGAAATAAATTACAAAAAGTAACACTTCTGACTGAGTTTGACCCCACGACGTACAACTCCTAAGTCGGGGTCGTTCCTACTGGGCCACCACTGCTCTCATCTTCTCAAGAAGAAGACGAATCTGAACGATTATAAATTATGTATAGCATAGTTTTGCAAATTATGTACAGACGCCAGCATAACACCAAATACTTAAAGAACCTTATGCTTTAGCGATAAAGTTAAAAATGAATTAAAGAAATTTGACAGATTGTAGTAGCTTGATGTGCTGGCGTCTGTGCTTTACTAAATTATTTAAGTCTTTAGCTTTATCCAAAGTATAATATGATTAATTAATGGGCTAACTACAAGGGTAGATATACCTAGTTAAGTATCGTTTCAAGCTCTTACTTAGATACTTAAATTTTAGTTAAGTAGGACTCGTTTGTCTAGTGGTCACTTATGCGGCTGCTAAACATGAGGTCCTGAGTTCACTTCTCGAGTCAGGCGTAGTATTATTGGGTCTGTCCATCTGGAATTTTGTCAGTAGCCGGCCGGTGTCTGGATTTGTTCCCGGTTGATGGCAATAGGCTCGCGTCGTTACATGGGACTTAAACATAACTGGCGAAATGTGGATGTAATATAGGTGCACCTCTTCCTAATCCTTCAGGGTAAATATTTTACCCTTCAGGGTAATACCTACAGGGATGAAACGCACGTACAGACATCACTATTTAAATTACCCAACGTTCATACGTCTGCCAACATTTATCTTCCACAAACAAAAACCTTGGACCACCTCATAAATAATAATTGCCCACATTTTCTCAATTTGACAACCCCGAACTCGCTCACAATATGCTCAAGCCGTGCCGTATTGCAAGCAGATAGCGAACGTGAGTTATTTTAAATTCGGTAATGAAGACAAATTCCTGCCGAAGTGACAACCCTGGTACTGAGGAAATGAAACATTATTTGTTTATGGTATATGCTTTAGGTACCTGCTTGAATAGTAATAATGTGTCATGGTGCTGGAGGTGTGTATGTAATGAGATTTATGTTATTTTTGAACCGTTGTACGTGTTTTCATTTTTTTCCGTAGGTGTCTTAGAAGCAACTTGCTTTCTGTAATACCATATTCTTTTCCGTGAATTGTACTAAAATAAAATTACAATATTTTTATAAATACTTTTTTTTCGCATTTCGTTACAACAACATAAAAACTACCCTTATGAGCGATGAAAAAAACAAAGCCAAAAAAATGTGAAGGTGAAAATGAGGCAAAAAAAAATGACGCACTGTTCAATTATTTTGAGCAATCTTTTAAAACTACTTATTATGTACTGTTCGTCGAATCGTTGAGCTCCTTCAGTTCTAAGTTGAGCTGCATGATTATTGACAAAACTTGTACGGATTATTGAAAGTTATTGAAAAGCAGAATTAATTATTAACCAAATACATTTTACTTTATCAACTTTCAACCACCCTTTACTCAATTTAACTTAACTTTACCTTACCCACTACAACAAGCTAAAATTCTATTCCAAAACACTGCGAGAAAGTACTTCACAGAATCCCCTATTTTCCCTTTTTCCGAAAAACTTTCAGTAACTGAAAACTGAATTGAATTCGTTTCAGCAAATCCTGAAAACTCCTAAACTTATTGACGGCGGTACCTGTGCTCGGTGCGTGGTGCTACAGAAGTTTTTTTTATAAAGTAAAACAACCATCGAAAAAGCCTAATTAAATTTCCTGTCTGTACAAATATTTTGGGAAGATGGTGGAGTACGAATGGGGTGTAGAGCGCTGTCAAAACTATTATTTTGTATTTGTAGATAGTTTTATGAAATTGACGGGTTATAACGTTGACTGATTTTGAACCCGCGCACAGTGGTTCCGCGCCCTAAGAGAGGCGGTCATAGGGTTTCGCGAAGGTAATGATTGTCGTTATCAATACTAATTATTATTATTATGCTTTTTTGTAACACTTTACGTTATAATATAACGAAAATAAGCGAATCAATGTTAAAAAACTTTTTTATTCGAAAATTAATGCAGTTATTATACTTGACGAAATACATACTAAAATACAAGAAAAGAGTTGCAACTTAATAACTGATAAACTTAAATATTTACATTTTTATAGTAAAAACAAAATAAATACCTAATTATTACCTAACTACAAACACAGAAATGGACAAAAATATATTATTTACATGTTAATAGTTACATAATAGGAGCTGTATCTAAAATAATGTAAATCTAATATTTATTAACAACTAAATACATTTTATTCTATACCGACAACAAATTCAACACCTCTTTAGATAGAATAGACTTCTTTTTCCGTGGTAACCTTCTTAAACCAGAAATATAAGGATCCGAATTAAGAAGAAGTCTAAGTATGTATCAAGTCGGTGTTTGTGACAACGGCACATTTTCCTCGTGTTGTCACGTCTAAACTTTTTAACTAACTTATTGCAAGATTCGGCGGCCTCTTCCGAAAACTCACCTATTGACAATAATGCGTGGTCAATTACATCCGAACCATGAATGAGGACCTTATGTACAAACGAGGGACGACCAACACTGTTTATATTCGCTGTGCCCCGTACTCCCATCGAAACCCCATTTTCCAATCAAAACAAATTCTTTGTTAAGGTCAATATTATTCAAAACGTTTTTTTTTTGGGATTCTAGTATCCGGCAGTATGATCTAACAATGATTGTAATTCTACTTTAGCAGATGATTCCGTGAAAACTTTTGCGATGGATAACACCACTTCTTAGCTTCCAACACTTTTGTATAAGATGGTAATTCATTCGATGATTTTGCATTAATGAAGTCTTTCACCATAAGATACTGATGTTTAGTCGGTTTAGTCTCATTTATGAGAGACAAGACTTCGTCAGTGTTGAAATTTAAAGAACGGTTAGATCGACTTGAATCATCCAACAAATAATTTCTCGCGGAACTGTCTACTTTACTTAACTCTGTAAATCTGCGGCGTTTTGATCTCTTGCTACACTCCTCGAAGTCCTTCCTGCACTGATGCTGTTGAGTGCTCGTCGAAGCCTCTGCTGCTGGCCGTTGAGTGTCGTGGCTCTCTGCTGCTGCACAAGTTTGCAGAACGCAAACTTCAATTTCGTTCAGCCAGTCTCTGTACTTAGAAACCATGCGAGAATGCTTGCAAGAGACTTGCTTCCAGATGGCTACCAATCTTGTACAAAGATTAGTAACTCTTTTTTCTAAGTCATCAGCAATCAAATTCTCAACTTCAGGCAGCAACTGTATCAGGGCTTGAAAAACTCGACGCCACCATTCCAGTTCGGATGTGCTGTCCTGAATAGACAGCCAAGTATCTAGTACAAGCATTCTTTTGAAAAACCACTCAAAACTAGTACCTAAAACTAAACAAAAAATTGTTAAATGCGGATTAAAAACAAAACATATTTCGTAGCAAGTGCTACGCGCCTAGGCACTCGGCGTAGACCCTGGCTGCACCTTACAGCTGCAGCATGCCGCAAGTAAATTTTTTAAAGTCTAGTAGTAGAGATTTTAAGCGACATTTTTATACCTAACTCAATGGCACAAGTAGGTACAAACATAAGTAAAAGCTTCAACGTAAACAAAAATACAGAAATAAATACGTAAGTAACGCTGCGGCGTAGCACTCAATTTAAAAAAAAAATGGTGGATTGAAAATGCAAAATAGTAAAGTAAATTAATAATACATACCTGTAAATTGAATGTCCATTGCAAAATAACAGGTCACACACAAGTTGGAACTTGAAAACATGCGTCGCGTCTTAGGCTAATTAGCGCTTGGTAATAACACGGTTGATGACTATTTAGATGTGTTCACTTCCGATGTCGAAAAAGGAATGTTGCGAACAATAGATTGCAAAACTTTTTATAGCCTCAGGTAGTATGACAACTACTGAGTAACTGAACCAGATATCATGGCTTAGCTCGATCATTACCATCGGAGGCCTGTGACCTCCTACGTGACCACCGTGCCGCGTGCGTTGAAATCCTTGGACGGTTATTAAAAAAAAAAAAAAAAGACGGGTTGCACTCCGGGAGTGCCGGCAGAAGTGAAAACTTGAATATTAACGTTGTGCATTTTTGATATTTTGGAATGGTTAGGGAATAATTTTTCACGAATCGCTTTAATTATCAGTATAAAAGTACTATCATTTATGTGGTAGAATACAATATTTTATTTATTACGCTATCGTACACAAACATGTCAATTAAAGTAAAGTAGCAATTTTTTTTGTTTTATAATAATTTTACGTATACACAGCAGTGTGGCCACTACACAGACGGTCGAGCCATCAGCTGTTACCATCCATGGATGCGCGTGGCACGCTGTAACATAAACACACACGAACATTCGCGCAAGCGCCCTGCGCCGCCTAAACGAAACAGCAGGCATACATTTTCGCCGCGCCGTAGAAAGAGAGGGGGATACTTCCTCTCCTACGCCGCGCCGGCTGTCTACTCTCCATCCGTCTTACGAATTTTCGATCAGTGTAACGTGTCCTGACGCGAGTTTAACATTTTTTACCCATTACAAAAAAGTGTACAACGCCGCTAAAGAAGTTTTCACTTCAAAAATATTGCTCTACCATACATTTCGGCTGCGTAGGTATTGCACTTTTCTATGAAACAGCTCATTTTGTTTTTGATAACTGGTCTACAATCATATGCTGAATTCATTTTTTTTTTTTTTATTGCTAAATGGGCGCACTCTTGACCTCGATCACGCCTGATGGAAAGCGATAGATGAGGTCTATGATGGAACGAACGTGCCCAGAAGATGCCTGTTCACTCTTGATTTGAAGGCAGACGGGTTAAATGTGGGAGGGAACACAGATGCCGGCAGAGAGTTCCACACTTTGGCTGTGCGCATAATAAAAGTGGAGGAGATTATCATGGTTACAATTTGCGCACTGGTTAAAAATGTATCCTGTATATAGGGTTTGGCATATTTATTTGTAAACAGAAAGTAAGTTACACTATTGTACTGTACATAATGAAGTGAAACTAATGGCTTATTACCAAATAATGAATTATCTAAAACATCATGCCAAATGTATACCAATATTCTTCTAAAAGAAAATGTATCCAAAAACTAGCTGCGCCCCCCGGTTTCATCCGCATAAGTTTCGATCCCGTATAAATATCGAGATAAAAACTATCCTATGTCCTTCCCCGGGATGCAATCTATCTCTCTACCAAATTTTATCGAAATCTGTACAGTGGTTCAGGCGTGAAAAGGTAACATACAGACAGAATTACTTTCGAATTTATAATATTAGTATGGATATGCCACTATCATTAACTCAATTCTTTCAATATAATTACTTTAGGATACTTTTAGAATTCAAGAAGTAGCTAAAACTCCATTGTTAATACTAATTTTCTGTTAACCTGTGACCTCCTCTAATTGATACTCAAGGACGGAACCTGAGTAGCTGTTTTGTTTGATCAGGAAACGGAAATGGTACTCAATTTAGTTAGGGAAGCTGTTTTTGGCGAGATCTTCCTTAAAAAGGGCTCGTCAGCTTATTTCGACGCTTATCTTGCAACGGATAAAACGGTACATACGATATTATTTTGTTGTTTTTATGAGAGGGTATCAAATACGATCCCGTTTTAGATATTGCAATGATCTTGGATGAAAAATGTGATGTTGAGAGGTTTTTAATGTCATATTGGGTCAATTCATATTAAGTTGCAGCACAATTATTTTGTAGAAAGGTCTAGTTGTTCGCTGCTAGGGAGTTTGTTGCGCCATTTCTTCTTCCCAGCGAAAGCACTAGGAAGTGGTGAAGGGCGGGCGTTTTGGGGGACTGTCTTATGTAATTTTGACGTTCGAAAAGTGCTGATTCTAAGCCTAACTTGAATAAATGACTTGATATTGCTACTTGATAGTGATTTAGGCTGCCTTGTTACTCTAGTACTTCCAAGCATGACTACTAAGCGTGAGGTCCTGGCTTCAAGCCCTGGGTCGGGTACTATAACCGGGATTCATTAGGAAATTCTCGGTTTTAGCACCGGAATATGAATTTGCACGTTATTACCTAATGGCATTAGGGTCGCCCTCTTCATATTGATTGAGCCTTCGTTGACCAAATGTGTAATGATAAAGATCTTGGTTAATAAAATTAAGAAAGGTAGGAAGATACAACAAATACAAAAAGTTTTATTGGCAAAAGAAAAGATAATGATGACAGACAGTAATTTAACAAACACAGTTAAGATGGCTTTACGATTAGGTGGTACCACAATTATCTTCCCCTAAGATGCAGAAAAGTTGTTTATTATTTTTTATTTAATAATGCAGTAGACCTGCAAAAGTGTAAAGAGGGAAGGGAGGCAATCTCCTTATAAAAATCTATACTAATATTATAAATTCGAAAGTAACTCTGTCTGTCTGTCTGTATATTACCTTTTCACGCCTAAACCGCAGAACCGATTTAGATGAAATTTGGTATAGAGATATTTTAAGACCCGGGAAAGGACATAGGACATATGAGGAGACTTATGCGGGTGAAACCGCGGGGCGAAGCTAGTAAAATCATAATTAAAAAACATCGTCATTTTCCAAATTGTTTATATAATTTTACTCCCACTAGCCTGCACCGCCCATGCGGCAGTGCTGCGCTATACTATCCCAAGCTATATATCTTTTGTTGTAATTTCAAATAGCTGAGGAACAAAATTTTCGCAGTGACTGCCCACCTGCCACCGCTACCGGACTTGGAATACTAAATGGAGTGGAGTCGTTTTTAAATATAATTTTTTTTTGTGCTTTATTTTATTTCTTTTTTGATTTGAAGTAACGTTTCAAAATTTTGTGAAACTAAACTCCTGGCTATTATTGTCAAGCGAGAACATGTCAACAAGGATGGGTTGATCCTTAAAAAAAATCCAAGTGAATAACTAATATTGTCAACTAAAGCTCCTTGTTTTGACCTACATCCATTTAATGTTATTGCTCATCCTTTTCTATTGTCAAGATGAGCTGAAAAAGATTACCTGCCTATTTCGGGTTGCTTATAATAATGGTCCTACTTATGTAAGTTTAGTCACTCGCGAGCCCTTCCAACGCAATCAATTATTGTTTTTTACTACCTATCCTAAAATGGCCAGCTTGCCCGCGACTTTGTCTGCGTGAAACTTGTTCCCCCGACCCGGGGTGGGTCGCATCGTATCACTTGCCCGCACTATTACTTCGTTTTGTGCTCGGCTCCTATGGGTCCCAGCGTGATGCTAAATGGCCTGTAGACTTCCTCAAAAAGGCTCACAAATGCAAATAAGAACTTAAAATATCAAAACATTTTATCGAAAAAGAACTCATTACGAAAGTCAAGCCGTTATCCCAAAAATAAACCAACATTTGAATTCCAGTAACAATTTGAAACACACATAATGTCTTGTTTGTAGTAATTAAAGTTCTCGTTCACAGTGACAGATAAGTAAAGTGTCTAGGTGTTACATTGTAAGTTAGTATTTAACTTAACGTTTTACATCTAAATGTCGTAACATTTTCACTTAAGACGGTAAAGATGTGTTGGATAAACTTTGGCGTGACGTATTTCACGAGTGTTACCATTATTTACCGAGCTTTGAAAGCTGTAAAACGTTTTGATGAAGCGGAGTAGGTTATAGGTTCAAAACCTGGCAGCACTGTGAAAATAAAACAACTGTTAACTTTGTGAAGAAACCTAAATTGTATTCAGAAATAACTTGCGGTAAGCAATGCTCGTCCCTTCTCTGTAACAAAAGATGCCTTTACTTTGTAATTTCTAGTCCAAATTCATTCATGAAATTTTCAAATCAAGGACCTATTGTTAATCTGGAAAACTAACAAGCTTATTAAAAAAAAAAAAAAAACTAAGTCGACTCCACCCCAATCCTTTCCAACCAAGGTGGCCACTCCAATAATTCAAATTCAATAATTCCTACAAATGAAACGCCTCCGCTCGCGTCTCCAACAGTTTTATATTTCTACGTCGAGAGAAAGCTTCGAAACTTTGTACCTTTTTCTGCCCTCACAGTTTGAAATGGAAGAAATGTTTTCCAAGTTGATTTTAGTAACTGACTATTGATTTTTGGTCATTTCCTAGAAGTTTATACAGCCCTGGTAGTATAGAAAATATTTTAGTAAGAATTATTTGCTTAAACAATGAAAATATGTATATCATCATTGGTTTAGCTGTATTCATAGAACTATGGACCTGAATATTATACAAAATCAGTACACACAGATGTACCCAACCCGTCAGGGTGGTAAATTGGTAATGTGAAGTGCATAGTGTCAGCTATGCACAAAGCGAGAATCGAGTAAAGCGAGCGAGTAATTGCAAAAAAAAAAAAATCTAAAATAGTAGGTAATAGATTCTGAATCGGCAAACAGTTTAATTTTTACCTAATTATAATTTTTTTTTCGGAAGGTGTCAACTATTCTTATACTTAATGCTTTAACACATAATATGATATATCCTAACCTAACTAATATTATAAATGCGAAAGTAAGTTTGTTTGTTTGTTTGTTACCTTTTTTCGCCTAAACCACTGAACCGATCATCCTGAAGTTTTGCATATACGTTGTCAGGTGCTGGCAAAAAAAGTGCTGTTCCCGAGGAAAACAACAATAACGTTATTTTGATAATAAATGGCGTGTCTTTCAAATCACGATTGAATTATATTAGAAAATTTAGAGTTTAGAGATTAACGCGGGTGAAACCGCGGGGCATAGCTAGTTTCCCATTTTTGCAAAATAAATGCCTAATCCATTCTATAGAATACAATAATAATCCTATTTCTCCCGAGAATTTCAGTACCCTCTGCGTCTCTTCCAAGAGGGCTATACATATGTATAGCCCGTAAGCTGTATAGCTTATATTACCTACAAACATATAATTATGAGAGCCTCGCATAAGTGAGCACGTATGTAGATGTTCGCGATTAATAATTAAACGTGTGCAGGAAATGAGCACGTGTTGAACATTTACAATTTGTTTCATCGTTACCTACCCTCCTTTTGTGAAGATCGGCTTGTGACTAGGTGTGACTGTGTTTCAGTATTTTCTGTGTGCTTAATGACTGTTGCGTGATTTTTTTGAAGTGTAAACTTCTTTAGCGGCGTTGCACACTTTTTTGAAATGGGTAAAAATGTTAAACTCGCGTAAAGACATCGCGTCAGGACACGTGACCGTCAGGAGAGACTACACAGGGGAGAACTACTACTCCTAACTACTAAATATCCCCCTCTCTTTCTACGGCGGCGCCAACCGTAGTGAACCAAGTGACACACGACAATGGATGGATGGATGGATGGATGGATGGATGGATGGATGGATGGATGGATGGATGGATGGACGGACGGACGGACGGACGGACGGACGGACGAACGGACGGTCGGACGGATGGACGGACGGACGGATGGACGGACGGACGGACGGACGGACGGACGGACGTGACGTGACGTGACGTGACGTGACGTGATGACTTCCTGTCATTAGAGTTATACGAATTTGTGTAGGGAAAGTACAACTTAAAAGTGAAAAATAAAAACTATTTTACAAAAAAAAAAAAAACCGACTTCCAAAAAAGAAAGTGACAAACAACGAAAATGCGAACTCAACGACACCGACTTCCGAAATTAAAGTTATTTTTCAATTTGTGGTGTCTTTTTTGGAAGTCGGTTGTTTTTTTTTTTTTATAAAAACGTTTTTGTATATTTTGTTCTGATAAAGAGAAAAGAAGGTGGTTATAGTGTGTTCCAGGTCCCTTAGTCTTGAACTTAATTAAATGATATACGCCTTAGATAAATTATCGACTTTTCAGGGTAGTCTCTTAAACCTTTCTCCCCAATTAACAACTAAACCACTTCACTATTTAATCACACAAAAAATGCCCGAAAAAAAAAATTAAAAACTTTTAAAAAACAATCCTGCTGATCGCTCCCCGTCTGTGGGATTGATGATAAAATAATACGGGAAGGTACCGGTTTTTACGTTAAACCGACGTTGACAGTGAGAAATGGGCAGATTAATTTCTTCCCCGTTTATTTGTTGGAGTTACAAAGTCGCTTAGTTAGTTGAAAAATTTTCGAGTCGTTTTTTGGGAGGTAAAAATAAGCTGGGAAGGAAACGGGAGGATATTTTTTTTATTTTCTTTGCTAAAAGAAAACTTTGGGACTGAAATCTGGAAATTGATGTTAGTTAACGATAAAATAAAAGTAACTGAAAGGTCTTATCGACGTCTCAGAGAAGATAGTGGGCCAGACTACATGCGAAAAGCAGAAAACCGGGTCCGGACCTAAATCGGGTAAGGCTTACGTCCTGTAAACTATAATAATCAGCCTATAATGTTCCCACTGTTGGGACACAGGCCTCCTCTCTGTGAGAGGGAGTGGGCTGTGATCTACCACGCGGGCCCAGTGCGGGTTGGTAGATGTCGAATTTTTGATCTTAGGACATGCCGGTTTCCTCACGATGTTTTCCTTCACCATTTTGAGAGCAGTGGTGATGAAATAATTTGCACAAAGTAAAGTGCCTGTCTGGGTTCGAACGTATGACCTAAAATTCGTAAGTCGCGTCCGTTACCACTGGGCTATCACTGCTCTAATAAATGTAAACTATGATAATGTAAACGTAAACTATAAATAGGCTGTATGTAGTGCTATTAATAAGGTAAAGTACACTTATCCTCGTTTTCACTAACACTAAGCGACGCCTAAACAAGAGCCCACTACACAAGAGCACACTATTGGATTTTCAACGCTCGACTCTGCGGATGTATTTTAAAGTGATCTTTGACTGAAATGGGCTGATTTGAATGATTGAAAGGCCTATTTTTAGCAGTTGACATATAAACTTGTATACAACCTCATACAAATGACAACTGCCATATCCTACATCGCTATATCAGATTTTTCTGTGACAGCCAGCCCGACAACTACCATTGGGCAGTAGCCCACCAGACACATCACCCATCTGGTCGGAGCATCCTCCCCTATCAATGGAGGACGAGGTACTTTCCACCCTGTTCCTCCTACTACTAAAATCTAATAACAAAACACACTTAAAAATGCAAATATTTTAAACAATACATTTCAGGATAAAAAGGCCTTTTCCCAAGCTAAATCGAAGCTCATCAGATCTATTTACATCTAACAGCGAACACAATGGATGTACGATGTCGTAATTTTGAAAGCCTGCAATAGAACGGACGGCTATAGTAATGCCTTCGTCACAAAAAATACGAGAAACGAGCAATTCTCTCGATTTTAGCACAATAGTCTCGGTGTTTGGTCCAAGTTGTACACGGAAAGCGATTGTATTGAAACACTTTGTCTGCAATGCGTGTTTTTCAATTGATTAAATCTCTTGTACAAAAAATGGCACCTCTACCACCTACACTACTGTTTTGCTGACCGTTTTATGGAACTGTGGACTATGGTGCGTGTGTGTGTGCGTTTTATGGAGCTATGGACTATTTTTACCTACTTAGTTTTTTTGTGTTATGTTTTTTAAATAAAATTTCAAACAATGACATACATGTGTGTATGTCATTGTTTGAAATTTTACCACAATAACACAACATATAACAACATAACACACGCACGCGCGCGCGTCGCGCATTTATAACATTAATTAATTAATTAAGAACTGGTAACTTAGTAGTTACATGAATTCACCATCAACCATATTTTCAGGTATTAACCATCACTTTCCATAGGTGTGCTGCAACTGCTGGCAGCTTTGTTTCCCATCCACTACCTGAAAAAAAAAAAGACGGGTTGCACTCCGAGAGTGCCGGCAGAAGTGAAAACTTCAATATTAACGTTAAAATAAATCAATTATTAATTTAAAAAGCTAACAATGTTAAAATAATAATATGTACAAGTATATAAAAAGGGAAAATCCACCACCACCACCACCACCACCACCACCACCACCACCACCACCACCACCACCACCACCACCACCACCACCACCACCACCACCACCACCACCACCACCACCACCACCACCATCATCATCATCACCACCACCACCACCACCACCATCATCATCATCATCACCACCACCACCACCACCACCACCATCACCACCACCACCACCATCACCATCCCCATCCCCATCCCATCCCCATCCACATCCCCATCACCATCACCATCCCCATCCACATCACCATCACCATCACCATCCATCCATCCATCCATTATCGTCTCACTTGGTTCACTTCGGTTGGCGCCGCCGTAGAAAGCGAGGGGGGGGGGGTAATCTCTCCTGACGGTCACGTGTCCTGACGCGATGCCCTGACGCGAGTTTCACATTTTTTACCCATTACAAAAAGTGTGCAACGCCGCTAAAGAAGTTTACACTTCAAAAATATTATTCCGCAAAACTACAAATTTAACTTGTTTTACAAACATGACAATATAATTATTTTGTTCACATTTTGACAAGTATTCTTAGTTTTGTATAAAACTTGTCTTCACAACTTGTATTAGATGTAAACAATTAAAGAAAACAGTGAACACAACACGTGTAGAAAACATCTTTAAATAGCTTAGAGTAAGCGCGAGGTTAGAATTTTTCACGCTGTAAGCTTACACTTCACGCCATTTCCTAACACGGACAAGCAGAGAGTAAACGAAAGAATGAGTAACGCGGCGCAGTTTCTAAGATGTCGTCTATTAAAATAATTGCACAAAAGTTTACGCAGTAAACTATATGCTGTTATCTCTTGCAGCTAGGGATGGGAAAGTGTCGATAGAGTTCCAAGGTCGGTGTGTTTTATGTTTATTTTTGTGTGTTGGTCTAGTGATCGCAAGCACTACTGCGGAGCATGAGATCCTGGGTTTAATTCCCAGGTTGGATAAAATGGGTTTGTCTATCAGAAAACTCTCTGTAGCATCCCGGAGTCTGGATTTCTGTCCGCTTGTTGGCAACAGGCTAGCCCCTATTACACGGGACTTAAACATAATTCTCGTGTGCGATTGGCACGCTACAATCTAAATCCATGTTATTAAACGAACAAATATCTGCATACCTAGTAAATGTTGGAAAAAAATACAGACCATACGTAACTATGACATCAAAAAACAAGCGAAACAAACTGACCTTTTCAATAAAAACCATAACCTATTAGCTATCTAACCTTAACAAAATAAAGACTAATATTTCTAACATGAATAATAGTAACCCCATATCTCCTTTCATCGCGATATAATGCAAAAACAAGTTTGAACATTTTATCGACGTTTTTACAACGTTATTAGGGTCTTACCCTTAGGCACTAAAATATTATTGCCCGTTTACTTTGCAAAGGCCATATTTTATATAACAACCTTTGAAAAGAACCTTCCCGATCTCATTACGTTTTGTTTGTACTGTTTTTATATCAGAGTATAATAAAATCGACGTAATGGATTTGATGAAAAAGAATCTTAATGTTGGAGCATGGATTATTTGCACAGAGGTGAACCGATTTTGCTTTAAATATTAAAACTATATCAGCTCGGTTACAATGAGCCACATTAGAAGGCTGAAAGTCACCCAAAGGGCAATGGAGAGGGCTATGTTTGGAGAAATGAAGAAATCCGCAGGAGAACCAAGGTAACCAACATAGCCCGAAGAATTGCCAAACTTAAATGGCAGTGGGCAGGGCAAATTGCTCACAGAACATATGGCCGATGGGGCCGAAAGGTTCTGGAGTGGCGAACGCGTACCGGAGGACTTAGCGTTGGAAGGCCTCCCACAAAGTGGACCGATGGTCATGGAAGGCCGCAGGAATCCGCTGGAGGCGGGAAGTACAGAACCGGTCGAAGGGGAGGTGCTTGGAGGAGGCCTATGTCCAGCAGTAAACGTCTTTCGGCTGAAATGGTGATGACGATCAGCTTGGAAACAATAGTCTCGCTATAGTAACGGCCTCTTCTCATACAAAAGAGGGTAAAGTACATATTTACCACCATAGTCATTCAGTTGCTTTTTATTTAACTTAAAAAATGCAAGGTTATTCGTTTCTTCTTCAAGATTTCTTGCAAAATAAGTCATTGGTAACAAAAGCATATTATAAAAGCATTGTTTTAGTTACCTTGTTTCTGTCAAATTTTTCTTTTTTTCAAACAACTGTCAGTGTTAGAAACACTGACAGTTGTTTGTTGTTGTTGTGTTTCTAACAAACTATTTCTTGTTTCGATCGTATTTTACATTTACATCATAACTATCCTGACACGAGGCTGAAAGTTTCTAGGCCAGGAAAACATAGTTAACAAATATTCAAAATTATCGGAATAAAGTTTTTCATATTCCCGATACCTAACTTAAACAACCTTGATACGACCAATGTCCTTCACCACTAAATTATGAAACTTATTAATTATGTTGATATGTTTTTCTTCTCTCATATTGGCACAAACTATTATACAGAATAACTCCTGCTATAGCTAAAATATAGCCAATCAGAAAGGCGGTAGCAGGACTTATTGCCAAAATATTTAAAAAACAAGAATAAAAGAAAAAACATTCGCTCATTCGCGACAAATTCATACAAGACACAGGTACAAAGCATTTGGTTTTAAACAATTTTAAACATCGATATCGACAACACCCAAAGGCACATCACTATTTTTAATTTGATCACATTGTACAGCGGACAACAAAGGAGGTTTTCCTTCACTTTAACGCTCATTTGACTTCAACCCAGGACCATGAATCGTCGTATCTTTTTAACTTTTTTCTTTTAACTTTGCAACTTTGTCAAGCCCTCGATAAGAACTGCGCTTGCAAAAATATTATGTTAGTTCTTTAAGGAGTGATGTTTTCATTAGAGTTACAAAGGCTTGGAAGACTCTTTTATTTAGTATCATTGTAAAATGCTATAGGGTCAATGGTCCGTTCACGTAAACGTTTTAACATCACTAATGACGAGAGAAGACGAAGATTACAACGTCATAGCATAACATAGATATCCGGTAGCATAACAACATGCCTTTATTCCTCAAAGAGGCAGCGGTGATTAATATTTCCTCTATTTCTAAAAAGTATCCTATGTGTTAATCCAGGTTATAAGCTATCAGTGTGCCTTTCATCCAAATCCGTTCAGTCGTTTTTGCGTATTTGAGTAACAAAACATCCAAACATATAAACTTTCACTAACTTCCTTTTTTCTAACTTACTTCTTTTTTTTCTAACTTTCTTTTTTTTTAACTTTTTTTTTTCTTTCAGTAGGAAGTAGGATATTTGAGTAGGATTAAAGTCACATAGGGGGCGAGCCTGATGGTATTAACTATGCAGAAATTCAGACTACCAGACTGCTTCAAGCCACTGAAAAAATCCTAACAGAAAACCCCTAACACACTTTGCCCGACCTGCCAATCAAACTCAGAGCCTAAAGCTTATCAGTCACGCTTGTGAAAACTAGACCAATAACCCTCCCAACATCTCTTATTTATGATCATAGCTCACCCATCACTCAATCCATCTCATTCATTACTCATCGTCATACATTTAACCCCGTACAAAATTCTAAGCTACAGAATTTAATAATAAAGCATATATCTTTGCCTCTCGCATTAGGAGACATCAATCGACCTATAGGCACGTACGTATATCGCGGCATTCTTAATTAAAACATCGCACCACCAAGGAAAATTGAATTTTGCAAGAATAAGGCTCACGAGGAACTTGTGGGGTGCTAGATGTGGCTTCAGTTTTTTAACCCTGACTTGAAATGAGTTGAGACTGTGTGTCTGTTTATGTTATTGTAACTCCTAAATGAATGTCTGGTGACGCAGTTTCAAAGCTAGGTTGATCACGATCATGTGCACACTTTCACTGTTTTTTCAGCTAGGTTTCGGGGAGACCCCTTTACAGTCTCCCCAGATTGGTCTTTTGAGAGGTAACGGTGCCCCTTCCATGTGCAGATGGTGACCACCGGGGTGGTTAGTGAGGTAAAAATCCCACACTCCCTGGTTTTATCCCCAAAGACCGGGTGCCTTTTAAAGGGTTCCCCCCGAAAACAAAATCAAAAAGTGGCACTCCAGTAGTGCCGACAGAAGGGTAAAACAAAACAAACAGAATACTTTCCCATCACTCACTGAAATATCGGATATACATTAAAACCGAATACATCCCGATGACAGCCGAAGACATCCAAAGCGGTGTCGGTTACGGTAACAGTGGCGCGAATTCAATTGTTTTTTCCTATCTCAAAAAATGCCCAACGCGCCTAAAGAAGTTTTCACTTCAAAAAGATTAATCACGATGGTTGTAACCAATTTTAATTATTAGAATTAATCATATTATTAGGCATTTTAAAATCCTCTGCTTTAGAAACACTCCATATAAATTAGGTAAACAACGTTTATTTACATAAGTATGTAAAGTACAAAGATTAGTGACAGACTCGTTAGACTTCTGGTCGCAAGCGTGACTACTGGTTGTGGGGTCCTGGGTACAATATCCAGGTTGGGCATTATGGTGGTTTCCTTCAGGAATTTCTCCAAAGTAGTCTGTTGTCTGAATTTGTACCCCCTTATTAGCCACAGGCTAGCACCCCAATACAATATGTGACTTTATCATAACTTATGGAACTATCCCTAATCTATGTACGCCCCTTTTACTATCCCTATAAAGAGAAGAGATGTAATATGTGTACTGCAGCCACTTCCAGGCATCCTACCTTAGTGTAGGACTAATGGTGAAGGGAATTAGGTCGCACTCTGCCATTTTTCATTCTGTCACCACGGGAGTTCTTTCACACGCCTCGGAAAATTATGGCCACCGATACCGTACGGTGATACAGGTACATGTAGGTAGGTGGGTACTTTAACTCCACATAATACCTACCCTTGTTTTAAATTGCCCGATCAAGGCTTTGTCAGTAAATCTGGTGTGAAATCTCTTGGTTGCTACTGTGGTTACTAGAACGAAATTACACGCAATCGAATCAGTGAACGTTAGATTTTCTTTTATTTATAATCGTTTTGATAGCTTGATCAAGTCTTTGACCACTGTCAGTAGCTATTCAATCTGCTAAGCCTTTTTCCAACCATGTTGGGATTGCTTCCAGTCTAACTAGATGCAGCTGAATACCAGTAATTTACATGGAGCAACTGCCTATCTGACCTCCACAACCCAGTTACTGCGTAACACGAACACGATACCCCTTGGTAAGACTGGTTGTCAGACTTTTAGGCTTCTGACTATCCGTAATGACTACGACTGTCAAATACCCACGAATGACAGCCGGAATCAATACCCTGAAAACATAACACTGCCTTTTTTAGACACTTGCGAAAAAAACGAACGAACGATTCAATAAATGAGCATGAATTGGCTGATAACTTTTTTGAAAGAAGTAGTTTAAAGCGCATAGTTATAAATTAGAAGAACTAGTAACATATCCGTAATAAAAAACTTCCTGAATCAATAGAGTAGATACCTCTCCAAAATCAAAAGCAAGAAATAAAAAAATGAAAATAAAACCGACAACAGCCCGAGTGTTTTTGGCTCAAAACTAAAGCCGTCCAATTATCCCTAGATTTCACTTCAACATCCTAACTCAACATTGAAACAAAACTAAAAAACCTTCCATCACTTTCAACATAATGAAAAACGTAATAAAAACCCCACTATAAATATGTATTTCTAATAGCTACCTACCAGCGTACGTAAACTCCGGTACACCTGCGCTATACATAATTAATTGTTTTAATTCTCGTGTTCCGGCTCACACGGACTTAACGCTAACGTACATGTTTCGCGGCTTACAGTACATGTAGATGAATAGTTTCCAGGTGAATTGATTGATCTAAAACGTTTTAACCAGTGCTGCAGCAGTTAGATGGACAGGACCATTCTTTATACAGCATGTATCTGAAATGTGTTGTAAATTCGAGGGTCAGGGTTCAGATCATAGATCACCGTCCGATCAGGGCCAGGCCCGTGCCGAACGGCGCGTACGTGTTCCACGCGCGCCTCAAAGAGATGTCAGCATAAAGGAAGGGGCCTTTTAGGGCCGAAGCCTGCCGGGGGTGCGGGATTGTCCGAAAGGGATACCGCTACCCCGGAACATAAAGGGCTAAGGAAGGAACACGGGTGGGTTTTAGACAGTAAGAGTCTGACACTATTTACTATTTACTAATTTTTATTCCGATAATTCCACGGGATCGAAACTTATGCGGGTGAAACCGCGGGGCGCAGCTAGTCAATACATAAACGGAGAAATCTTAAAGTGAATTTTGAAAGTAATAATATTATTTCCACAGTCATAATAGATAATTAGGTATGTCAATGCATTAGCAAAATAGAATATATATATTACTAGCTGCGCCCTGCGGTTTCACCCGAATAAGTGTCGATCCCGAGGGAATATCGGGATAATGAGTAGCCTATATGTTAATACAGGGTGTCAGTTACCTCGAAACAAAATTTTATCAAAATTGGTCCTACCGTTTGAGAGTGAAGAAGTAACAAACATATAAACACACCCCCACACACACACACACACCCCCACACACACTCACAAACTTTCGCCTTTATAATATTAGTGTGATTTAGGGTAAAATCTATATACAACCGCTTGTAACCACTTCTCATCAAATCCCTTAGCACATTTGCAAACTTTATTATATAAAACAGAACCTTTTTAAAAGGGTAGAAATTGTTGTTAATTTTAAAATAAACAATGTTCAGTGTTCTTTATAAACGTTTGCGTAAAGGGATGTACCCTTGGGTGCCACGTTTATAATAAATGGGTGTCTTTCACACACAGGTGACTACAAATGGCTTTTGATAATAAATGCCTTTTTAATGTTGCCAGGATATTTTATGTAATGAGAAGAAAATAGAGTCCTGTTTTTTCATATGGTACAAAATAGAACCGAAAATTGCAGTGAATCATAAAATTGCAGTTTATTTTTGAGCTACTGCAAGGTTAGAGCTTCTTCAAACTCAAACTCAAAGCATTTATTTCAATTAAACCAATTACAGGCACTTTTGAATTTTCAAGGGTTCGGTCAACAGAAAGATGAAGCTAGTTGCCCATCCCAAAGCGTAGGTACCTATGGAGAAGAACGGGCAAGACACTCCATGGACACTCTTTTAAATCAAAATAATATGGTTACAGATTCTTGTTACATCATTCATGTTAAAAATTAGACATGTGAGAACGATGCAGAACGTTAAAAGCGTCCATTATGAAAAGACGATAGAAAAAAGCAATTCAAATATTAAATTAAAATAATCCATGGCAGCGAAGAGATGACCAGTCTCTACTGACGGCGCCCGTTCACGAACATGACGCATGTCTTCCCATACAGGGAAGGAACGACCATTGATCACCACCCTTGCTCACTACTGCAAAGATATCAGAGGCACGGGGGCATCACACCGCCAACTTCTAAGCTCTGGGCTGTTGTCTCCGGTCGTGTTGGCTTGCGTGCCGTCCCATCAGAGTGAGGGAAGAGAGAGTGCCCTTGTGTCGGCGCACATACTTGTGTACTATAATAATTTTCCCGCGCCGAAGGCTAGACTCCATTGAGATTCGCCGTCCTGGCTGAAATGCGGTCTGGAGGACTATGTAGAAAGAAAGGAAAGAAAGATATAGAAAGAAAAAAAAAGCTATACGAGGATAGCCTGCTCATGCCGTGTTTAAATATCAGCAAGATGTTAGCGGGCCTGATTGTCCAGAGGGCCTAGACTAGTGACAATCGCTTTCAAAGCGTTTCGTCTTCTACATCGAATTTCAACAAGATTGATATAAGCTTTTTGGTAGTTTATGTCAGTCCCATACATTTTTCACTTTCCATCATTGTCATCGCTTCTTCTTCTTCGTCGTCGTGTCGATAGCACGAGTGTTTTAAATTTTGTTGGCTCGAAACTTGACCAGGTCCACGGAATCGTCGGTGGCAGCGCAGAGGTCGCTATGGCTGCATGTTTTAGGGCACAGACAGCAGGATAGGAGGTATCGTCATCGCTGATAGAATGTCACTTTGACTAGGCCCTCAGGATGCAGCAGACGTACTTACATTAACTATGTATTGTCACTCGGAGGCTATTCTAACCAAACTTGCTGCTAAAAAAAGCTTTCTCAAAACTCTCAAAAGGCTAGGCGATAAGACCGCCCATTGTGTCACCCATTGTAAAGTTTCTTTATTTATGTCTGTAATTTATATGGTGAACATATTAAAGAGTACTCTATTCTATTCTATCGTACGAAAATCCATACTAATATTATAAATTCGAAAGTAACTCTGTCTGTCTTTCTGTCTGTCTGTATGTTACCTTTTACGCCTAAACCACTAAACCAATTTAGATGAAATTTGGTATAGAGATAGTTTGAGTCCCGGGGAAGGACATAGGATAGTTTTTATCCCGATATTCCCATGGGATCGACACTTATGCGGGTGAAACTGAAGGGCGCAGCTAGTAATAAATATGTTCAATATATATCATCTGCCTAGCCTTTTCCCAACTATATTGAGGTCGGCGTCTAACAGGATGTAGCTGAATACTAGTATTTTACATGAAGCAACTGTCTATCTGACCTCCACAACCCAGTTACTAGGTAACACGATATACTTGGCAAGACTGGTTGTCAAACTTTATGATAGCCGGGATTAACTGCTTAACGTGCTTTCCGAGGTACAAAAGTGTCTCGGTATGTAATAGATGGCCACCCAGTCACGGACCGACCTCAGCAAGCGTTGCGTAATTTTGAAGGTGACTGTTAAGGTTAAGGTTATTGTTATTGTTCTTCTATTATTTAGCCACGAGCGCCTTAATTTTCGTATGATATTCTTTTGTAATTATGATAAAGATTTGGATAACGTCGTGAGCTACACATATGTAATGTCTTTTTTTTCTCACTTCGTGTTGATTACGATGTTTGTGTAACTGTTTGTTTTCCCGAATAAAATAAATAAATAAACTTAGCAAAATTATGGCTGTTGCAGAATGTTATTAATTAAATATTAGAATCCTATTAAGGTCCATGTTAAACATTGTCAATGTAAACAGTGGAGCCAAAACAATCGCGACGCGATGTAAAAAGTCTTTAATGTTCAGTCTAACTACGGTAATCTGATTATAACTTAGTGATGGGACACAGACTGCACTTTTATCGATAGATTAATAATCTTTATTAAAACAGCAATTAGTTTAGTAAGATGCCATATTTTAGTCGCTTTCAATACCTACGTAATTATTACAATGATTTTGATGATATTTTTTTTTTCCTAAATGATGTGTGGAATATATGGTATCATATAAACCAATGAATCTTAATCGTATTATTTTTTCGGCTTTGTTTTTTGCGGTTGTCATGGTATGGTCATGTGATGCGGAGCAGAGAAGAATACGTCGTGAGGAAAGTTTTGTTTATAAATAAATAAATAATTAATTATTTATGAATGTGGTTGGCTATAAAAGTAGGACAAGACCAACGAAACTATGGCCTGTATGAAAGATGATGTGGCTAGAAAGGGGGTGACTGCCGAGATGACGATTATTAGAGAAGTATGGAAGAAACGGACACGTTGCGCCGACCCCAAATAAATTGACATAAGGGCAGGAGAATGATGATTTCTCTAGACATGTAAAAAATATGTAGCGTCAAAAATGTGACCTATTTCCTCAAAACATTGTTAGTTATCTTAACTTTTTGTCAAAAAAATACTAGGTACAAAATTCTCACTTCATAGTTTTTACAGCACCTTATCATTTCGCTTGCCCGTCACACGCCAACATGAAATATTTATCGGCGGCGCTGAAAAATTGTGTTTACGTTTACAGAGTCACAAAAATGGCTGACAAAATTTCTTATATACAGTGATCTAGTACATTATATTATATTACAAATTCTTGTCATGTCCTGGGCCTAGGATTTTTCTTGTATCGTGTATATTGCTTGCCTTACAAAATATATTCATAACTTTAAAACTTGGCGTCAGTTTATCGGATCGTAGATCAAACACAGGACCCCTCGAAACCACGCATTTGACCACTAATGTCTGTAATAATCTATCATTCGCAAAATGACATCTGGAAGTATATACATACATAAACTCAAGCCTTCTTCCAATGACGGTAGGCAGAAACTACAGAACGATCCTTACGTACTCCTTTTACTTCATTTACATCTGAAAGTATTTTGTATAAAAAGAGCAGTCAAAGAATCATCATCAAAATTAAAACATAATATTTTTTAAGAATAGGCACGTTCTTTCCTTATCGCTGTTTTATAAATAAGTTTATCGATAAACCCCGGTAGGACTTGTGCATCACATCACTAGACCAGCAAAAACCCTCAAAGTGAATATTCCAACCAATTAAAGGCTTAAGCGAAAAAACTTCGCGAAAAAAAAACGTAACGAAAGTATCGTCTGCGCTTATAATTTCTCTTTGTGAAACTCGTTGAAAACATACAGATGTACAAACAAATAAAAAGAAAGTTATTAAAAACTCGAAGGTAACATGAAAATTAGGTGGCAGTAACATTTTCTGTATTGAGTGGAGTTTGAGTAAAAAGTAAAGAGAAACGAGCTTGGTTCCAGGTAATTAAGAGTTTTTCTAACAATTTTGGCAGTGCCACTTCAGCTCGTTGCAGATTGCGCTGCTCGCACACGTACCTACAGCGTGCACCATAATTTGTGGTCATATCAGAAAGGGACCTACTCGACCCAAATGTATGTGATGGTGTGGCCATTTCAAACATTTGGGTCGAGTAGGTATTGAAGATTTGTATTGGGACAGCTGATAATTTTTTGGGTCCGTAACGTAACTTCGAGAGTCATATGTTCGATTAATGGAAAGTCGACTGAACGTTTGGGATTACGAAGTTGGTCCAATGCAGAAAGTTCTTCAGATTGATGCTCTGTATCATATTGAAGAATGAGGCCTTCAATATGACCACATATTTCTGATAGACACTGTATAAAATCCCATTTCTACGTCGCAAGTTTCTTGTTTATGCCATGTAATGAAATTTAAGCAACAAAGGACTTGCATTGTCTAACCAGAAACAGACGACGGCAATGCAACTTTTATTGTTGCTTCAAGTTATGGTGTAACCAAAGACATTAAATTAAAAACATTAAATCCTCTATCTTAAATCTCTTTGTTAAAGACATTAAATTTTGTACCTCTTAAATCTCTTTGGGTGTAACACAGGCAACAAAATCGCACTGTGTAAATTAGGCTTCACTGTACCTAAGTGAATTTTCAGTATGTAGCTTAGTGAAAGAACCTTTATATCGATAGAACTACGTAGGTATAGGGCTGGTGATAGTATGACGCCAGCACATCAAGCTACTATAATCTGTCAAGTTTCTTTAATAGATTTTCAACTTTAAGGCTTAGGTATAAGGTTCAAAGTTGATTGGGAAAATTTGACAGTTTCGAGTAGCTTTATGTGCTGGTGTCTGTACCTGCTAATGCATAATAAATTATGGTAACCATCGTCTGCAACGGATATTATGTAGTCAACGTTAACTGTATCATCGTCTGTCTAGCCTTTTCTTGGGAAAAGTAGTGGTTCTACGTTGGGGTCAGCTTCCAGTCTAACCGGATTGACCTGATACCAGTATGGAGCGTCTGCCTATCTATCCTCCACAGGACAGTTACTGGGTAACACGATAGCCCGTTAACTAGGTATATCAAACAAAATTATCGAGACAAAAAAAATAACTTTTTCTTAAAATTCATGCATGACTTTCACAACCAGTCTAATTTAAAGAAATAGTATAATTTAAGTCTAAATTATACCATTTCTTTGAACAATTCAATTCTTTATTTATTTCACTAAACGAGTCCGTTTGGAACGCTTATAAAGTTTATTTCTCGTTGCTCAAAGGCAACATCCTAGAGAAGCAAATAGTGTTACCAGCTATACTATTATTCTTATGTAGATAGTACCCATCCAATAGATATAATCTTTTGGTCCCCTTTACGACTCCCAGAGGAAGAGATAGGGTGACAATTTCTTAGTAAGAGATCTTGTGGTACAAACATGTAGCATATTATTACTATCTATGTGTATATGAGGCAAATATTTATATGTACATCTTCTATGCTGATTTTTACCCGTTTCTAGTTGAAATTGAAGCTTAATAAAGTCATGAATATTATTACCTAATAGTTTATGAAATTTACACTCTGCGTCAATATACCGTGTTATAGCCATCCATACTATATATACTATATTAATATTATAAATTCGAAAGTAACTCTGTCTGTCTGACTGTCTGTATGTTACCTTTTCACGCCTAAACCGCTCAACCGATTTAGATAAAATTTGGTATAGAGATAGTTTGAGTCCCGGGAAAGGACATAGGATACTTTTTATCCCGATATTTTCACGGGATCGAGACTTATGCGGGTGAAACCGCGGGGCACAGCTAGTTTCAAATATATCCGAATCACAACTGTCATTCTTTGACAGTTGTGATTCGAATACAGACAATTTAAGTCAGTAGTAAATGTAAACCACTAATTTCCCTAACTTTGCAATGTGATCAAATCTCAATTTAAACTGATGAATCTAATGACACATTAGTTATTCACTTAAACTTAAAAGCTAAACAGATCTTCTGGAATGTTACTTGATAACTTGATTGATGTACAGACGCCAGCACAACAACCTACCCGAAACTGTCAAATTTTCCCAATCAACTTTGAACCTTATGCTTTAGTGATAAAGTTGAAAATCTTTTAAAGAAATTTGACAGATTATAGTAGGTTGATGTGCTGGCGTCTATACATATGTCTTACTCTATGACTGAGCTAGCATCGGCGCGAACAAAACTATAAGAAAAATCTTATAAGATTCTTTTAATTTCGGAACGCCTGCCACATTGCCGCTTCATTTTCTCTCTTCCCGTTTCCCTCTCATATTTCCCTCTTACTACAAAATTATTCTAAAGTTACCAACGAGTCTCAACTACATAAAAAAACAAAAAAGGCAGCCTTTGACTCTTCAGCGGCAAAAATTGAAGCGTCCCCACTTTCTTAATGCAACGAATACGAAAAAAGGCAAAAAAAATCGAACACGGCCGCTTCCCGCCTTTTTCGCGTACACCATTTATCGTTCGCGGAGGCGCGTTCATTTCGTGTTCACTGACATTACGTTACTTTTGCCAAAACTGCTGCAACTGACGTTTTATCTTTATGATTGAGCTTGTGACTTTTGAACGTGTAATTGAGTTGCTCATAGCCTTTTATGTGCTACAGAAGCTTTTTAAATTGTGTATGTTTTATTTTCGGAGATGAAAATTGTAAGCTTTTTTGTGATGCTATTTTAATAAGTTAAGCCTGGTTTTACATGTTATATACTTTTGTTTTATAAAATGTTTTTAACATTTTAAACCCTAAAAGTATTACGCCATTCTTCATTAATTTGAAATGCTGTGAATATCACAACATTTTTAAATAAATACTTATCTACGACTGAATTGGATTATGTTTTTCTACCTACGAGTATGTTCGTCAAAGAAGTGTTGACGACTGAACACTTCTTAGACGAACATAGGTAGAAAAAATGCTTATAACTTTATTAATTACATAAATTATTGCCCAGCACATCGGCAAAATCAAATCAGACTAGTCTAGAGTCTAGAGTTATTAAATGGATGTCAGTTATTTTCATCATTTTTATAACTAAAATGTGGTAATACATTAGTGAATTTTCATTGCTTAAAGTGAACGCGCTCTGAAAAGAGACTGCATAGAAGCTATTTCCATTAGGTACTTTGATCTCCACTATTTTATTTCATCATTTCGAATTAATTAAAAGGATATTTTTGGTTTAACATCAAAAGAGACTAATATAACATTGCTGAGATTTTTAATTTAGAAGTCTTAAAATTCTTTAGTGTTCTAAAAGTGGTATTAAAATTGAATGGATTTTACTACATTAAATCTTTATCTATACTTATAATAAATCTGTAGAGAGGTCAATTCTGTACATGAAATATATTTTCAAAATAACTATCAGGGGGTGATTAGTGATCGATACTGATGCCAAAAATGCAATCAGTAAAATTTTTGTCTGTCTGTCTGTCTGTCTGTCTGTCTGTCTGTCTGTATGTTCCTTATAGAAACAAAAACTACTCGACGGATTTTAACGAAACTTGGTACAATTATTCTTCATACTCCTGGGCAGGTTATAGTATACTTTTCATCACGCTACAATCAATAGGAGCAGAGTAGTGAAAGGAAATGTTGGGAAAACGGGAGAAGTTACTCCATTTTTTAAGCTTCCGTCGCGTGTGCAGCCTTAATGGTTAAAGTTACATAGAAATCATGTATGACGGAAATATTCTACATAAAATTGTCTAAAAAATATCCCGCAACAGCATATGTCTATCTTTTATGGTTGACTCACAATAACACGTGTAACTCCTGATAGCTTAGCAGTTCGGAGCATTCTGATTATATTTGTTTACTCTTACGTTTATAATACTCTCACTCATCCCTAATTTAAATTTAAACTTTTAGAGGAAAGTACGAATTTCACGCGGACGAAGTCGCGGGCAGAAGCTAGTCTCTAATATATCTATGTATGTATAGAAATTACTTGCTATTTATTTTGCATATAAAAACTTTAAACTGACTGCTGACTGCCTAGTTGGTCTATTGCTGAGCGTGAGGTCCTGGGTTCGATTCTCAGATCGAGCAAAGTGTTTCTCTGTAAGAGGAAGAGAGCCGTAATCCACCACGCAGGCCCAGTGGTGGTGGGTGTCACATGTCTTCGAGTTTTTGGGTGTAGCACAATCCTGTTTTGTCTCGTTGGATGTGTGTAAGTTTTAAGACTCTTGTTTAGTCTACCTATAGATACTAATTGTTACATTTTCTTTTTGTTTCATATCGGGCAAAGCAGCAAAAAGAAGTTGAAATGGTAAGTCCAATATTAAAACTAAGTTTTCTTTAGAATTTAGTAATCTAGGTTCTTCACTTACATCCTATTTTCATGCTAATTTAGCGATAAGAGGAGCAGAACAATGTCAGACAAAGCAGAATATATTCATTAAGAATCTTTTGAATCTGAGGAAGTATGAATTGAAAATCAATCTACTATTCAAGAAGTTTTCTATTCATGAGAAAGATAAGATTTTGTTCCGTCCGTGAAAGATAACATAGGGAAACCACTATAAAATTAGATTCGATTTCAAGAAATAGATAGAATAATATTATGGTTCTTTAATAGCTTATATTTTTATTTGACTTGTTTTTGAAGTGAAACTTCTTTACGCACGCTTGACTTGGGGAGTAAGCTGGCGAACGCGTGACGTAAGCGTTACGAAAAGAGTGATCGGGCGAGGCGAACGGGAGTTGAATGGGGGATATAAGCAAGAGAAAGCAGTGCGCGCGCACATTTTCTTTCTCTGGATGGAGCGAAAGAAGTTTCACTTCAGTCGTGTGGTCATAAGCACACTCGGTTTTTTTTATGGTATGGTATTGTATGGGCATGTAATACGGAGGAATGAGGAAAATGTCGTGAGGAAAATTTTGAGTATGAGTGTAAGGGAAAACCAGAGAACCGATAGATGGACTGTGTGAATGATAATATGGTTAGAAATGGGGTGACTACCAAGATAACGACTAGTTAGAGAAGTCATAATCGCCTAGCCTTTTCCCAACTATGTCTAACCGGATGCAGCTGAGTAGGTACCAATATTTTACATGAAGCGACTGCCTATCTGACCTCCACAACCCACTTACTGGGTAATACGATACCCCTTGGTAAGACTGGTTGTCAGATTTTCGGGCTTCTGACGCCCCGTAACGACTGTCAAAGATCCACGAATGACAGTCGGGACCAACGGCTTAAAGTGCTTTCCGAGGCATGGAGGGTTCTTGGTTTGTAAAGATGGTCACCCATCCCCGGACCAACCGCGGCAAGCGTAGCTTAACCTGATCGATCGACCCGTGCGGCTGTTATTACTTAGCCACAAGCCCCTCAATTAATCTAATTAGAGAAGGTTGGAAGAAAAATATATATTGCGCCGACCCCAAATAAATTGGGATAAGGGTAGGAGAATGATGAAGAAGCTTGTTTTGTTATAAACCACTATTCGTACGGAATTATTGTACTTAAAACGTGCACAACACCATCATGCAAATTACTCTAGTAGCCTTAAGGCAGGGTATTAAGGTATTTTTACGAAATTGCAACCCACAACCTAAAGCGTAGAAATTCAGAAATTCTTCCATGTAGCTAGTACGCCAGTCAAAAGATATTAATAGGGTAGAAAATGGAAGCTGTCGTAACTTCACGCCATCACAAATATGACACACAAAATCATCAGCAATCAAATCGTAGAAACTAATGCAAAACAGACCAGAACCTCACAAAAAAGACAAGCTACAAAACAACACATGACAACAATTAACAACAGAACAAAACATAAGTAACTTAAAGAAATAAAGTTTTGAATGTAATGTGCTAACAACAAAAAGACTCATACGACGATTACCGCTACAACCCTAAGTGTTATTTTCTATGCATATTTAATTAATAAGCATTTAAATTGCAAATGTAAAACGGGATAACTCGAAGAGTTAGTTTTCATAGAAGAGACGCTAGGGATTTTCGGAATTCATGCTGGGATTTATAATGTACTGGAATGTACAAGTTGGACGATATTACATAATAAGCGTAGATAGATAGATGGAATGAATACTCTTCAGTGTAGACCATTACAAAATAACAAGATAGAACTTTCGAGAGTAGATGGATGGGCGTCCTAAAGAAGGTGGCTGGGACGGACTGGATGCGGAAGGCGAAGGACGGGGTGTTGTGGCACAGCATTAGAGAGGCCTATGTCCAGCAGTGGATTGCGATAGACTGAGTTGATTGATTGACTTTTGAGAGTAACGTAAGATATCACCAGCGGTGGCCTTATAGGTAAAACAATCTTTGACAGATAACGTCGCAACTGCTGAGCGTGGGGTCCTTGGTTCGATTCCCGGGTCGGGCAAAGTGTTATTGAGTTTTTCCATTAGGAATTCCTCAGTAACAGCCCGGAGTTTGGAAGTTGGTGGTGTGATATCCCCGGGCCTCTGAAAGCACGTTAAGCCGTTAGACCTGCGCCTGATCTCTCTCCAATCGTGTAGGATTGCCGTTCCATCGGACTATGAGAGTGAGGGAAGAAGACTGATGAGGAGGCACCTGTGTCTGCGCGTACACTTGTGCACTATATTATCTCCCGCGTCGAAGGCTAGTCTCCGTTGCGATTGGCCGCCGTGGCCGAAATACTGTCTGGAGGACTTTATTTTTAATACTTTTATTGCGGCTTGAGTTATTCTCATCTTTGTCAAAATTTGTATTATACATAACGTTACCTAGCACGCACTTTGGCTTTGGTATATTTCCGTCCCTATCTGGCATATCGAGTTTGACAGTTGTGTGACAGTGACAGGAATAAAGTTCATATTCTTAGTTCTTGTCGATAGGACAGAAACAGAAGTATGAAGGTTGTCAGCTTACTTGTGGTATGCTGCTTGTGGATACTTGAATTCAATGACAGGCATTTTTACTCAGTTATACTGTTACGGTTCGTGATTCTTAATAGCCATTATCAGATAATAGGTCTTATTGAAAAAGAATAATTTATGTTAACAGGATATTATCAGTGACCTTGGAATTATAAATATTGATCATCTGATAATCGATCTAGTCTAATCCAATAAAAATGATAGTGTTATCAATGCTCGGAACTAAATCATAATCATGACATAATTTTTGTAGGTACGTGATTAAAAGCAATCAGATACGCAATCGCTCCATGTAAAATACTGATAATCCGGTTAGACTAGAAGCCAACCCCAACATAGAGTGAAAAAGCTAGACAGACTGTTGACATGATTAAAAGCAAGCACTAAAACCTTGTAAACACTTGAGAAAAAGCTATTACAGAGTCACAAACTTTCTCAGCTGTTTCATTTCTCTAGCTCTTTGGCTTTTTATCCCTTAAACTTCCTCTAACCAGTATTATGAGCGAACTTGAAAGCAAAAGCAATTTTTTTCTTACAATCACGTCCTAAGCCACTTCAAGCCACTTTATATCCAAACTAAACTTTACACAAAGACGCTCTGTCACTTTGAGATTGTCGCCGGGGTGAGGTGAATTTAAAATTTTACTGCCTTTTACTCCTACAGTAATTATGTTACAGCCGCTTTATGAACCATAAGTAAAATTAACATTATAACTACACACATCAAAAGTGTCTAGGGATCAACATATATTTTTGCAATAACTTTTCTCCTGATTGATATTAATTAAAATTTTCTTTAAGGATTCATCAAATAAAGTGTTTTCGTTTGTCACAGTAACGATAAACCAAGTCACCTTTGCATTAATAAAGAAATTTGCCATTTTCCTAATAAAGGGATTTTTGACATTTGAACCACTAACACAAAAGTTCGAAAAAAAGACTGAAATAACAGTTTTCTTTAAAATTTTATTGGGTAACTTAAACAATTAATAATCCGTGTTTCTACCGCGAACACTAACAACACAAGAACATCGGTTTGGCATACTCAAAATGAGTTCATCCAAATCACGCTGTGGAATGGCCGCCCATGTTCGTTGCAACAACAAAAAAAGGTCTTCTTGCGACTGGATACCCTCCATATTCGGCAGAGCTCTTCTCTGTAGCATATCCCATGCATGCTCAATCGGGTTCAAGTCTGGCGACTGAGCAGGCCAGGGCAGGACATTGATGTTAGCTGCGGCGAGAGTCTGTCTTACAACTCTTGCGGTGTGCGGTCGTGCATTATCATGCATTAACTGAAATAAGGGACCGATTTGCACTTGTAGAGGAACGATGACGTCTGATACAATCGTCTCAGCATAAATTTGAGCGTTGAGGTTGCCTCTGATCCAAATCAACTCAGTTCTTCCGCCGATCCAAATACCCGCCCATACCATGATGGTTCCACTACTATAAGGATGGACTTCCTGGCAGGATTTTAATCGCTGTTGGCGTCCAGGGGTTCTCCAGTGTCGTATACGTCTTGTATCCGGTCTCATACCAAAACGAGACTCATCAGAAAAGCACACGAAACGCCATTGTTCTTCTGCCCAATTTCTGTGTTCAAGAGCCCATTGATATCGAATCCTACGATTGTGCATTGCTATAGGTGGTACCCGTAGCGGTCTTCGGGAATGAAGGTTCACTTCATGCAAGCGGTTTCTGACTGTTTGGTCGCTAATTAAGTTCCCTGAAGAGTGATGAAGCCTCACGGCTAACATCATGGCGGTTATTGTTGGAGCTCTTCGAGTTAAGATTTGAATGTATCGGTCTTGTCTCCGTGTGGTGCAGCGATACCGTCCTCCATGGCGCTCAGCCACGGTACCAGTGCTTCGGTAACGTGTCCAAAGTCGACTGATAACACTCTGACTTGTATTCAGAGCTAAAGCCACAGTACGTTGCCGGGAACCAGCTTCTATCATTCCCACGGCTCTGAGCATTTCTTCCCTGCTTAAATGACGTCGCCGCTCCATAATAACGTTGGTTTTAATCAGTAGTAGGGAAACAGTAGCACTAATAATGTCTTCAATGCGTTGTATGTTTTTATAGGGAAAATATTGACAGCTGATTTTCATCTTTTACTCGAATTTGATTCACAGTTCCTGATTCAAATTATGAAATGCACCAAAAAGGATCCATATAAATTTATAAAATCATAAATTTATTACAAAGCCACATCTCAATCTCAAGAAATCCGCATAAAAATGCTTGATCCCTAGACACTTTTGATGTGTGTATATTCAGGGCTCTATGAGAATCATAAGATTCTGTTTATAGGTAATATTATTTTAAGACTTTTAGTTAGTGAGCTGTATATTATGAATAATAAAGCTGGCAAGTTTAATAATTATTCATAATAGAATCTATCCGTCTCTATAATTTGAGATGAACAAGAGGTCTTTGGCTTAAGTCGCTTTCAATCACTTGCTGGATGATTAAACACAACCTTATTTAGATACCAAATAGTATTAACGATTAAATCTTTAATGATGAAGTCTCCTATTATAACGCTATAGGTGACATCAGAATACTTTGAAGCTGCACTGAGTTTTCCATAGATACCACATCAGTAAATTACTACGTGGTGCACCTTGACGTGGCGTACGGGAAGACGCTGCCTGCGGCTGATAAAGTTTAAAGGAGAGCTCACCCTAACAGATTTGTTAATTTGTACCTTTGGAATAAGTCCTGGCGTTTCATCAAATCCCTATTCATTCACAGGATGACACCACATTTGAAACCAACTCAAACTTCACCTTTGAGGCGACTCGCTTTGAGAACGGACAGAAATTCCACTGCGAAGCTTCCAATGAAGTAACTGTGGAAACTAAGGATCAACCGATGCATGCTACCATGGAGCTCGAGATTTGGTGTACGTATTTACATAATACTCGTATTATACTTATTGAACTATTACTACTAGGTTGTGATAAACAGACAATTATTTTATTTTAGGATTGTACAAGTTTTAAATACAGCTACACTAATGCAGCCTTTAGCAAGGAACTGTCGATCATTATATTTTGCTGACCAACACAATCGTTTCTATATTCTTAAAAAATCATATAATTATACTTTTAATACGGCATTTCCAGATCCCCCAATCGTCCGAGTAGAGCCGAAGAATATAACAGTCGTGGAAGGATCAAAATTACTTCTCAAATGTGAATACGAAAGCAATCCTTCATCATTGAAAAGCGTTATTTGGTAAGTCATTATATTAATCACTAGCTTCTGCCCGCGACTTCGTCCGCGTGAAATTCGTACTTTCCTCTAAAAGTTTCGAAAATGTATGTTGGTATGATCTTTATAATTAACTTAAATAAATAAGTATTCGGGCCAATTTTTAAGTTTATAGAACAAAGGAATCAGATTTTTCAAAGAAACTATCCCCGCTTTTCACCCCCACAGGGGTTTCTTTTGAAAAATCGTTTAAGATGTGTTCATAACTTGACTCAAAGTTTATTTATACCAATTTTCGAGCTAATCAAGCCACGCAGTAAAATCCTCCCCTTTAAAATTAACTACCTCTTTTCATACAGTTAGGGGTAGATTTTCGAAAAACCCTGATACACGTTATTAATTATTTTTAGTCCTTAGTATAAATACTGAGTTTCAAGTTAATCGGACAGGGCGTTAAAATTCTTCCATACAAATTTTAACACCCCCCCCATTATCTCTTTAGGGGGTATTTTAGAAAAACGAAAAATTTCAAACTTCATAATTTACTTACATAAGTATTCGTGCTAAATTTCAAAGTTATTAACTCAATAAATAAGAATTTTCATACAAACAAAATCCCCCCTTTTCACCCCCTTAAAGGTTGAATTTCCAAAAACCCCTTCTTATTCGATACCTACTCTGCACAAAGAACACAACCTCCAAAACTCATGTCCCTAGGACCAGCGGTTTAGACTGTGCGTTGATATTTCAGTCAGTTCGTTAATCCCCCTTTGGGGGAGAAATTATCAAAAACGCTGAGACACGTATAAATTAATTTTCAATCGTTAGCCTAAATACAAAATTTGAAGACCCTAACTTTTAAACTGACGGACTTTCATACACAACTTCATCCCCCTTTTTAACCCTTTGGGGTTGGAATTATCAAAAACGCTGAGACACATATAAATTAATTTTTAGTCGTCAGCCTAAACACAAAATTTGAAGATCCTAACTTTAAAACTGACGGACTTTCATACAAACTTTCATCCCCTATTTAACTCCCTTAGGGGTTGAATTTAAAAAAATCCTTCCTAATTCCTTGTCTACAGTAGAAAGGGAACCATTGTGTAAAATTTCAAAATAAATACCTATAACTATTTTAATTAATAAAAGTACCTACGCTTAATAATTTGTAATTTGAACGAATATTTAAACACTACCAAAACAACTAATACGTGGTCCTAACTTTAGCTACCTTACACTTAAAATCTAAGTGACTATTTAAACTAAAATATTCTTATAGAATTATAACCAGAAATATATACAACTCACAACAAAAAAGAAATGAAAATAAAGCTGAAACGCCTGTGCAATACTATCTACCTATACCTACTTCACTTAAAAATAAATACTTATAACTACTTTAATTAATAAAAGTACCTACGCTTAATAATTTTTAATTTGAACGAATATTTAAACACTACCATAACAACTCATACCTATTTTACAAAATAACAACAAAAGGAATTCAAATAAACTATTTAAAGACAAACCCCCTTATTCATAAAACTTATCAAATCTATTTTAGTTAAAATGGGGTTTGTCTCTTTCTTACACACAGAAATGACAACGTGACAGATAAAGACAAACGTTCTATAAACCTATTTTAGCTAAAATAGAGATAAAATAGGATTATGAATAAGGGGGTAAAAGTCGCGCTGATAAGCACGGTTTCTCAATATCAATTATTGTCTGTCAATAAGGTCGAACGCTCTGAACGCATCAACAGCCAAATATTGAATGAAGCTCGCTCTCGGACTCGGACCTCCCGCCTTTTTATACCCTACCGCCGCCGCGACCCGTGTCGAGCGCGGCAACCGTTACACAAAAATAATCCTTATAGCATGATTCAGTATTCACGATGGCGATGCGCGATGGCTTATTTCATGTATAAGTTTGGTGTTTCTATACCGATTTCTATGATTCTTTTTTTATTGAATAGGTAATAATGTTAACTTTTTTTAAATTAGGGATGAGTGAGAGTATTATAAACGTAAGAGTAAACAAATATAATCAGAATGCTCCGAACTGCTAAGCTATCAGGAGTTACACGTGTTATTGTGAGTCAACCATAAAAGATAGACATATGCTGTTGCAGGATATTTTTTAGACAATTTTATGTAAAGTATTTCCGTCATACATGATTTCTATGTAACTTTAACTTAAAAAATGGAGTAACTTCTCCCGTTTTCCCAACATTTCCCTTCACTACTCTGCTCTTATTGATTGTAGCGTGATGAAAAGTATACTATAACCTGCTCAGGAGTATGAAGAATAATTGTACCAAGTTTAGTTAAAATCCGTCCAGTAGTTTTTGTTTCTATAAGGAACATACAGACAGACAGACAGACCGACAGACAGACAGACAGACAGACAGACAGACAGACAAAAATTTTACTGATTGCATTTTTGGCATCAGTATCGATCACTAATCACCCCCTGATAGTTATTTTGAAAATATATTTCATGTACAGAATTGACCTCTCTACAGATTTATTATAAGTATAGATATAGATAATCAGCCTACAACGTTTACACTGCTGGGACTCGGGCCTCCTCTGTAAGAGAGAGTGGACCGTAATACACTACGCGGGCCCAGTACGGGTTGATGGATGTCACGTCATGTCCTTGAATTTTGAACTCACTTCTTCAAATGAAAATCAAAATCGTTATCGTATAAATATCTTAATTTATTGGTAGCAGTATCGAGATTATAAATTGTTGACAGTTATTATTAATCTAAGTAATTTTCGACAGTAATTAATTATCCTACTTCAGATTATGTTTAACATTCTTTCTGGTATAGATTTACTAATTAGCACCAAGGGCTTAATTACTAGTCCTAAGATTTTCAGTAAATCGAATACCATTTGATTTTATAGATCTCATCAAAGTCAAGCGGTAATGAATTTATATTTACGTTGTGATAAGTTAAATGCCTGACTTCTATTTAAATTATTCTATTGAGTCTTTCGAGTCTAAGGTTGAGGCTACAGTAGGCAGTGATTTACGATGCGACTGAAAGAGCGAAACGAGATAAACATGGTATGGCTACATTATAAGCGAAAATCCGGCGTATATTCGGCGATGACGTGGCTACAGTACACATGCTATCAAATCATCCATCGCGGTTTACTATACGCATAATGTAGCCACACGTATATTTAGTAGCAACATTGAATGAGTCATGTAAATGAAAAATTTTCTAATAAATTCGCTTCAATTTTGCCGATATGTTGATGTAGCCGATGCCGTGTTTACAGTAATGTTGTTCCTATCGCATAAAGAAATCAAAGATCGCTAGTAATATTTGATGTACGGTGTAGCCATATACGTGAGCATTCATTTATTTGTTTTAATCGCTCATGTGTCGCAGGTCGCGTCGCGGCCTAATGTAGCCTCAGCCTAGGATGCGATGCATAAAGAGTTGAAATTCTTACCTAGTATCCACTACTATCGTCAATTCTGCCACTGAAGTTTTCTATTATCTACAGCTATGTAAAGGTCATCTTGAAAATTAATCAATTATTTAAGTATCCATTTTCATCCTTCTTTTTAGGTTTCCGTCCCCAAGGGGTCCCAACGGAATCCTGTAACAAATCCTACACAGTCTGAATGCCTGTCTATCACAAAGCTGTATTTTTTGTAACTGTAACAGGAACCGGTTGTTTTTTGTATAGAATACCTGCTCCTAGATGTGACCTCTGCCCTGTCAAATAATAAAAAGAGGGTAAACTATTAAAGTGATAGTGGTGCGGAAAACTTATCACGAGAGTCCGACTTGTAGGCGATAGATTTTGACAAAGATTTTTCTTATCTTCATCATCCGCAGGCCGTCTTCACCCACTACTGGGCCTCTCAGGCTCTCTTCATCCAGGTTTTGCCTGCTATCGCAACGATGTTGTCTGCCCGTCTCGCCGCCGGACGACAAATTTATCTCACTCCATGTCATTCTACATTTCAGGTACCGAAACGGCGAGCGCGTTCCCGTTCACAACACGACTCACTACGAAGGAGGCACCACTGAACAGCATTCCCTCATCATCTTGGACGCTGTTGGTGACGACATGGGCAACTACACCTGCCTGCTCGGCAATGATGTCGGGAATGGAACCAGTGAAGAGAGTATTGATGTTAATGTGCTGTGTAAGTTTATGTTCTTTGTTATTTAGCTCCGTTTTTACTTTTCCCTGAGCATATTTGAGTGTTTGAAGGTTTTACAGGAAATCTATGAAGTCTATCAATTTCGTTTTTCTTTTCTTTGTATTTTATTCATGTTTTAGTGCTTAAATTTTTTTTCGATAACTTTGTTAATACTTGTCTAGATTATTTCCTTAAATCTGCCTGCGAACCACGACGCACACTCATAGAAGTTACTTCAAAATAATCAAACGATTACTTAAATTGTCAAGCAGACTTTGGGACTGTGTCTGCCAAAACAATTAATAAATAGTTTATTTTTTATCTCGTACTAATTATAATTTTGTGTTCAATTAAACTAAGTTTATTTTAAGTGACGTCTTTGCGAGTGAAAGTAAATATAGTACTAATAATAATCATCAATGACTAAATTCCAGTCAAACCTCAAGTCCGCCTCACCATGAGTTCTCCCAGCCCCATCTTGGAGACAGACCACAAGAACGTGACCCTGACGTGTGAGGTGGTGTCGGGAAACCCGCCGATACTGGATGAAGTCATCTGGTTCCTTGATGGAGAGGTGCTGAAACATCTGCCGGAATGCAATGATACTGAGGGTGATGGTAAGTCAGAATTTCAATCTAAAATAGTCTAACAAAAAGATGATAAGCATCGATCAAGTCTCTTTCTTATTTTCATGAAAATAGTGAGACAGCGCTCTACATCGCTACACAATTTTCTCCCTGTGCAGAAAACCTTTGCAATGAAGTGGACCCCTCAATGCTGTTACTCCAAGACACGACAAAGAGTTTCCATGGAAACTATTCCTGCAAAGGCAAGAACTACGCTGGTTGGGGCAACGTGAGCGCCAAGACTGAGCTGATTGTCAATTGTAAGTAAACCTCATATTACGTACTTCACATTTGAATATGTACTTTCAGATAATTTTCAATATTACTCCGCTCCGTTTTCTAGGAGTTGGAAAAAAGCTGGAGCAAGAAATACCTACTTGAAACTGTCCAAAAAATGAAAATCTATTATTGGTAAAAGATAAGATTGATCAACAGTAAACTGATTGTCGATTAATACTATTAGTTGAGACAGGCCCACAATGCCAATAATTTAATTGTGTTCTGCACATAAAAGTCGGTGTAATTATATTTTTCTAAATTTGTTTTTTTGTGGTCTATCAAAGCTCATTTCGACTAACATTCAATAAAGTGTTGACTGACTATTCTAAATTACGATTAATTTAATTTCAGATCCACCCGGCCCTGCTAAGCTGACGTACTCTCCGTGGCGCGTCGTGAAGGGCAAGAGTTTGGTGCTCAGTTGTAGCATCAAGGAGCGGGGGCGACCTGAAGCTCATAGGTAACCTTCATAAATAGACCGGACACGACTATTTATCTCATAAGTGTTAAGACTGTTATGAAGTACAGTTATCTCTTCTGCGATTTTTGACAATAACTTAATCGGAGGTAGAGCCTCAGGTAGGCAAACAAGTAACTACAGACTCTCAAGTGACCAGTAATTGACATTCACGTGACCACTAGTGGACTCAAGTAAGTCCCTCTTCGTCGCCCTCATTCCTTTTTATTATTTTCTAAGAAAAACTCTTTCTTCTGTCAGAAGTTTGACATTGATTAACAAAAAATGTTCGATGATACGAAAGATGCAGGCTTCTAGACCACAGTCATAAAACTAAAACATGTTGCTTATCGATGATGTTTATTTTGCCCATCCCCAGGTTCCGCTGGACGCGCGGCGGGCGCGCGGTGAGCGACATCGTGTCGCAGAACTGGACCATCGACCCGGTGACGTTGGACCACCGCACCAACTTCTCGTGCTGGGGGATCAACGCGGGCGGCGGCGGCGAGCCCGCGCACACCGCCATAGACGTGCTGGGTGAGGCACTACTGTACTATGTTGTTCACATCGGTTTCCTTAAAGCCTGGTCAAGTCTGCAGCCTTATTACATATTATAAAGTCAGTGTTAGGTACAGCTAGGTACTATCAGCGTTAAATGACATTATAGCTAATAATACTATCTAGTATCAGTGTTAAATGACATGATAGCTGATAATTGGTTCAAGGAATATATCCAATCAAATGACCTGCCAAAAGATTGGAGAGGACTACAAATAATATGCAAAGTATTTAACAATTTCACTAGGTCACCGCCGAGCCTAACTAACGGCAATATCGACAAGATCGTCACTTTATTCACTGAACATAGTAGCAATGTTTACTGTTTCACTCATTTTATGCATTTTTCTATTTCAGCTCCACCGAGCTTTAAATATGCGATGAACCACTATAGCGGTGCTTTGTACAAATCACAGGTGAGTTTAAAAATATACTCTTACAAAAATCACACTCCAGGTAATCCAAGCCAGATTGGGTGAAGCCAATAAACTACGGACTACACCAAACACGATACTTTAATATTTTGATTTGGTGACTGCATCAATGCTTCACCATATTGCTGTGGCTCTCCTTTCAGTTGCGGTAAAAAATTGAGCCGTGGTCTATAGATATCAAGGCCTGAGAAAATCGCTGTGACTGGCATTAACTAAGTATTGAGTGTCGTCGTTGAATCGACTTCCAAAGAAAGCGACTTCGTTCTTCGCTAATGCTAAAAGTATCGTGACTGCTATGGTTTTAAATATATACATATTTTGTTTATAAACAGTTGACCTCGTAATTGCTTCACCACTCTATGCGCGTCATAAAACAACAAGGCCTATTTGTCTGTGTCACAGTTAAATAGTTTCAACCTCACTGAAGTTTCAGTTCACTGGGAATTATTGTCAAAACTGGTAAATGAATTGTCATCTTGTGCATACATCATCACCATCGATCTCGTGCCCTTATCACATGTATTTGGGGTCAGCGGAATATATATTTTTCTTCCATAATTTTATATCGGTCGTCATCTCGATAATCACCCCATTTTTAATAATCATCTTTCGCAAAGTTCATCCATCGTTTATTTGGTCTTCTCCTACTCTTATAGCCGTCTTATGCATTCAAGACGCCTAGTTCATTATGTCTTCTATTTTATTCTTTTCAGAACATATCCCTTTCCTGCACGGTGGAATGTGCTCCGCTATGCAGCGTTCAATGGCTGAAAGATGGATCCGTTATAGACCCTGAGAAAACTGACAGATATTACGTGGTGGAGAGGAAGATTGAACCTCAAGTTAATAGAAATGACTTTGAAGCTACTGAGTCTACTTTGGTAAGTATTGCAACGATTAATGATAATAACCATATGGCTTGGACTTTAAAAGACAGCGTCGAGTAGTAAAAACAAAGTCAACTTTATTTACGCACACGAAAAGTTGATATTTGTTGAATCGCGTATTTTCGTGCACGTGCATAAAAGTGTGACGTACAGTTTAGTTTCTAGCAAGAAAAAGATATATGTGTCGTAAAAGATAACCAAGTTATAATTTCATCAGACTAAGTCAGTCTTTTTCTGAATTTTTGAAGTGAAAAATTTTTTAGCGGCGTTGTACACTTTTTTTGTAATGGATAAAAAATGTTAAACTCGCGTCAGGACATCGCGTCAGGACACGTGACCTGATCGAAAATTCGTAAGACGGATGGAGAGTAGACAGCCGGCGTGGCGTAGGAGAGGAAGTATCCCCCTCTCTTTCTACGGCGCGGCGAAAATGTATGTCTGCTGTTTCGTTTAGGCGGCGCAGGGCGCTTGCGCGAATGTTCGTGTGTGTTTATGTTACAGCGTGCCACGCGCATCTATGGATGGTGACAGCTGATGGCTCGACCGTCTGTGTAGTGGCCACACTGCTGTGTATTCGTAAAATTCGTGTATATAAAGTGTTTAAAATATGGAAATTGAACAAAGTGCATCTATTAATGAAAAATATAAAAAATGCACAACGTTAATATTCAAGTTTTCACTTCTGCCGGCACTCCCGGAGTGCAACCCGTCTTTTTTTTTACAATATAAAGCGGATGCTTATCGGTTTACCAAGTTTAGTGATAATTTTAAATATAGCTAAAATATATATTTTTTTATACATCACAAACTAAGTATATACACTAGATACTAAAATAAATGACTAACTAACTTACAATACAAATATATACAAGTTTAGTGATTATGACCATGATCCCTCCACTATCTTTGATTTTGGCTCACCAGCTCAAGTTCATTTTCTACAGAAGGTACTTAACAGTAACTGAACACACACTTTGTGTATAACAGAAATGCAAGAATGGACCTATAAATTACTTGATTTTCTTTAACTAATCTTGACAATGAATATAGAACCCCTTCTTTAAGATGAAAAATAGTCCTTTTACTTTTGTTTATTTTCTAGCACTGGAACATGTCCGCATGGCCGTCACACGCCCTCGACCGAGCGGCTGATACTGCCAGCTACACCTGCAGATCTTCAAGAAACTTGGCAGGACCACCAGTCAATAGCACCACTAAGTTTGCTGTTGAATGTGAGTGTCTTCTTCTTCATAAACATCCTAATTTTATTTATTGACAGATAACGCACAACCTAAATCGCTGTGTCTAGAATTATAAAATGTTGCACAATAGTTTCTTGTACAGCGAAAGTTAGCACTAAGGAAGAATTGAAGAGGTTATAATAAAGGAGACAAAACTTTATATGGAAATTCGTCATGTTTGCCGATGGGAAATCTATGGTATGGAAAGTTATGGTTGTTTTTTAATCAACAGCCTACCTAGAACTTCGGATTTTTTAAGTTATGGAACATAAATCTAAATATGATACGAGACAAAGTTCAAATTCCATTGCAACCAAAATACTGTTAAGACAAATGGTCATTTAAATATAAACTTAGATAACAACGCTATAGTCGATAACTGCGTGGGTGGCAATGAAATGTAAATTATCTAAAATTCTGACTTCAAATATTCAGCCTATCGCAGTCAACTGTTGGATATAGACTTCTTAATTTGCCACAAACACACGATTCTTCGCCTTCCACATCTTTTTTCTTGTCACTTAAAGAATTATTCATTTTTTGAACACTAGAATTACAAGAACTCAAAGCGAATTATTTTTTTGCAGATGAACCGGAAAACATCAGGGTAGACCCTGAAAAAGTAAGCGTGACCGAGAATGAAATACCGGCTAAAGTTGTATGTTCCGCCAGGTAAGATACAAAAAAAAAATTGTCTGACACACAGTTATTGCAAGAAACAATTAGGACGAATGAAAAATTTAAAGAACATTTAGTAGAACATTTAGTAGAACTTTTGTCTTTGACATATCTCGGGAGCCTGGAGTCCCGGACCTTTGGAAGGCATACCAGGGGCCGAAACCAACTCGCAGAGACTCCTTAGACAATTTTAAATGATGAGGAGCCACGAAGTGATTGTGAATTTTATTCAATATTGTTCATCTAGAACTAGTTATCTAATCATCACCTAGCCTAACCTTTTCTCATCTATGTTGGGGTCGACTTCCAGTGTAATCGGTTGCAGCAGAATACCAGAGTAAATGCCTATCTGACCTCCACAAAACAGTTATTGGGTAACACGATACCCCGTCTTCGCAAAGTGTATGAATTAAAACAATGAAATCTTTCACTAACTTCACCATTACGTTTACAGAGGTTTCCCCATGCCCTCGTATTCGTGGCGTCGCTTGCACCCCAGTAAGGCAGCCGCTAAGGAACACGGCAACAATTCCCTGATACTCTCATCTTCAAACACATTGCTATTGGGACCCGTTCAGAGGAAGGATGGAGGCAACTACACGTGTGAAGCGTACAATAGACACGGATCTGTTAACACTTCTGTATTTCTGGATGTCTGGTGTAAGTAATTATAATAAAAAAAATAAGTAGTTATAAAAGAGTAATTATAAATCATTTAAATAATGTTTATCTCTCATATCCATAATTTCAACTCATTGATGTTCAAACTCAAACTCAAAGTATTTATTTCAATTAAACCATTTACAGGCACTTTTGAATTGTCAAGAAGTCAGTCAGTCAGAAAATATGAAGCTAGTTGCCCATTCCAAAGCGTAGGTACCTATGGAGAAGAACGGGCAAGAAACTCCATGGACACTCTTTTAAATTATATTTTAACATAAATATTAGTTACATCATTTATGTGAATTTATAAAAAAAAATTGTTATTAAAAATTCTAAAAGAGTGTCTATTGAATTTCTTGTCCGTTCTTCTCCATGTTACGTTCTGGAACTAGCTTTATGTTTCTAACTAATCGACTCCTTGACATTTCAAAAGTGCCTGTATGTAGGTACCTGTGTGTTCCTCAATTTAAATACATTTTTTGAGCTAAATTTGATTAATTTGAAATGGTTTGACTTAAGTCAGGCTATTGATATTGTTAATCAAGGTCTTATTGGAAAAATAACGACTTATCTGCTATAAGTTTGAAGTCTACTGTTTTGCTAAAATATGCAAGACACCAATATACAAAGTAGATTTAAATAATGTAAGCTGAGTAGAAATCAAACTGCACTATAAGGCTAAACAGTTTTGGTTTACCGCAAGAAAGCATATTAGGGCCAAATTCACAGTTGAGTTTCGTGACGAATATTCATTGATAACATTGCCAAATGTTTCCTTACAGTTGTTCCTGAATGCGGCATTAAACAGACGGAAATTAAAGGAGCTCAAACACTTGTCTGCACTGCACACGCTAATCCAACAGCGGTAAATAAATTATGAAACCTCCTTCTGCGCAGTTTTTGTTACTTAGTTCATTTTTATATAAATGCTCTTATTTCTCATTTTGGAAGAATTTTTTTCAACAATGTAACAATGGTTTTGGAATTTCCTTTAAAATCTTTCGAATTGTGATTGAAAGTGTGTTCGCTAGAATGTGGGTGATATGTAGATTATTATCATATCTGGTACAGATCTGCCTAAACCTTCGGGGAATACAGATTTGTACTTATCTTATTCACTGACCTTCTGACAACTACAATTAAACTATTGGAATATTTAATTGTTGTTCTATAAATATGTATATTGAGTTTTCAATGATATACGCTTTTTTAATAAGTGTGCCTTTTTTTTAACTTTCTGTCAGGCCGCAGTACCTAATCTAGTGTACCCTGACCAAATGTGTGTGTACAAATACATCCGGGTTGGTCGCAGTCTATTGGCTATTGAGTATTTTTGGACAACAAAATGTATTATTTGAGGCTCATAAAAAGGGCACATTGATTATATTAGAGTGTACATACATATTTTTAGGAGGGAATTGTTTGGGATACGATAAAATATATGCCTTAAACTTTCCACCAGGTCTCCTTCACCTGGAAACTGAAGAACGACAACGACAGCCTGACAGACGAGGTGATCTATCAGTCAGGACCTCAGAGCTTCCTCGTTCTTAGCACCAGTGTCGATGTGTACAGAACCTACCTATGCTATGCCAACAACACTGTGGGCATGTCCCGCGCCTGCGAGCGTGATGTTATGGGTGAGTCCATTTTTTTAGAGTACATTCATACACTAGTATAGGTTAAAGAGCCTTTAAAAGCTGTGTTGTTCCACTGCAGGGCAAAGTGGGAAGACTTTCCCTCTTTCCACTTTTTCCGGTCTACTGCGATTGTGGACCTTAGATTATTAAGTTTAATATTATTATGATAATGGCAAATGATTCCACGTGGTAGAAAGAATATTATGATAAATGACTGATTATTTTTAAGAAAAATTGGCAACTTACTTCTTACCTATAGTTTTGGAATTTAAATATAATATTAAAATCATCGTTTTGAGTAGATTTTTTTTTCTATACCAATCCATGACGTTTCAGTCATTGTTTACATTATCTCTGGAATTGTATCGGAAAGACTTTTCAAAATTAACATTAATTCGGCCTTCACACTCATTCGGTACGGTTACTTTGGACCAAAATTTACATTATAACCTTTGCTCCTCTCGTCTATGAAGCATCCACAACTTTTAGAAAAAGTAGACCAAATTATTAGAAACACTCGACGAATTATTAATCTTTGTTGCAATCCATAATGTGCACATACAGGTGGTAAGTTTTAATCAATAGAAACAGTTATGGACTCTATCAGGCACAGCTAAATTTTAATTAAGTACGAAAGAGGAAGAGCGCTCTTATGGTTTTCCATATTACTAAAGATTTATTTTATTTCCTTTCTATCTGTTATTTACAATAGTAGGTATTAGTTATTTATTCTCTGTATATAATTTGTGTAAGTTAATCTATTTCTTTATTTTTTGTATTAAATTATATTAATATTGCTTATTTAATTATTCCCTTAAATATTTTGTATTGCAATTAGTATATTTAGTTTAGTTAAATAATTTAAATTAATAATACTTAAAAATATATTTTTACTCATTTATTTTTATTATTTTACTTATTTGATAAAAAGTTGTATCTGTAATTGATATTGAATCTATCCGTTAGATATTTGTCTATTGTGTTTATTCCCTTAAATATTTTGTATTGCAATTAGTATATTTAGTTTAGTTAAATAATTTAAATTAATAATACTTAAAAATATATTTTAACTCATTTATTTTTATTCGTTTACTTATTTGATAAAAAGTGGTATCTGTAATTAATATTGAATCTATCCGTTAGATATTCGTCTATTGTGTAATAACTTTTATTAAATAAGAATTGTTTTAATTTATTTAAAAATATAGTTATTGGTTTGGTTTTCCTGTTTTACGTTTTCCGGTAATTTATTATATATTTTTATTAACATAGCATATAGTCTAGAAGAGTTCAGTTTAAGGCCTTATAAGACGTTAATGTACCATGTTTTAAAGTAAATAAAAATATTTTATTCTATTCTGTAGTAAATTAAATTTTCTGGTTTGCAGCCAACTTGGAAAGTTTCGGTAAGTTCAGCGGTAATTTGGGTTTCAGCAATTACAGCATTTATTTCAAATGGCGTTAATTGTTTATTTAAAATATTTTCGAATATTTTAATAAGTATTAACTATTTTGTAAGAGATAATTATGAATGTATCTGCTTGTTACAAGCTTTTATTTAATTAACTTGCTTCATTCATATTTTCGGTCCAAAATTTTATCAATTATAATTATTTGAAACTTTTACAAAATTCAAAATTATTATTTAACTGCACAGCATAATAGCTTAAAGGGAATTGAAGCACACTGGTTTTTGTGATTTTTACTCATCTTAAGAAAATATTTTGAACAAATACAAAATTAATCTTCCCCTTATTTCATAATTCAGCAATTATTAAATGTACAATATTCCATCGACTTTTTTTTACTATTTTCGTCCCATTATGTCTCACTGTTGAGTAACTCTCAATATGATTTTTAAATGCTCACGGTTGTTTGCTACTGTTCCAATATAATTATTAACTTATAGCCACTTCATGTTTACTTCAGTCTCAGAACTTTCTACATCTTCCATTTGGCTTCACTCTTAACAGAGTGGTCGTGGTCATGATGAATTGAGTCCAATCCGCAGAGCACGGAGACACCTTGGTGGACGTTGTTAGAGGCGGCATTGTCAACACCAAGCATGTCACCATTTACTCGAAACTAGAAACTAGCGGCTTTAAATGGGGAAGATGAGAGAAATTGTGCGCTCAACGCTCTTGCGGCGCTACGAATTTGATTTGTAATGTTGTCGCCAAAAACTTTTGATGCGGCAATTCCGTGCTCTGTGTTCCAATCGCTAGTGTTCTCGTAACTCGTTTCACTATCTCTTCATCTATGGTCGTTCCAAAAATGTCTGATAAAACTGTTATGAAACCCTTTTCAAGTAAAATTTTACGCAATCACTCAATAAAGGAAATTTGTTGTACACCTATATCTGATCGATTTGTTTAAATTTTCATCAGATATTTTTGGAACAGACTACTAGTTCTATTAGCTACAGTCCTTCTAAATCAAATCATCTTAAATTGTTTTTCTATCCCCAGGTACAAAAGTATGGTGGCGTGACCAACAGAAGCTGATGCTCATTGGGGGCATAGCGCTCGCCATATTGGTGATCACCGTGATCCTGTGCATCATCATTATCTGCATCTGCCGGCGAATGAGGGCCAAGTCTAAATGTAAGTCATCCCCCTTTTCTGCTGTTATCGGTCTGTGTGACAGGTTGTATCAAAATTTTAGGAATGTAGTATATGTAAATTGGATATCAAAACTAAAATATTTGCACGTAGTATACGCAAAATAAGAAGATAATTCACAGATAATACTTCATAAGTAAGCCTATAGGGCATAATTTGATGGGTTTCGTTATTTATTTTCCATTAAAAAAGCATTCTGGTTTGTAATTTTCAAACATATACATTTGTAATATATATACGTTGGGGAAAGTTCAGTGCTGGGATAAAACCGTACCAAACAAATTTTGCGACATTTTACTAATAAAATAGGTGTTTACAGCATTAAAAAGTCGGCAATTTGATTCATACGGTCTTATCCTAGCGCCGAACTTACCCCAACATACTTTATAGCATATTTAATGACTCTATATTAAAAAGGATATTACGTACAGAAACAATTTAGATTTTCGACTGCAACGTGTCATATAGACTGATCTTGATTTTGGCTTGAATTTTCTTTTTAGTGTTGTATTTTTTATGTCGTCTGTAATATAAACATCTAAATGTTGAGTAACTAATACATGTTTTTAAATATTGTCTGTATCTCATTCGAGCATTGTAACAAAAAATCAATGTTTTTCATAATTTTTATAATACTTTATAAATTCATCTGTAATCTTTTTAAAAATTTTCTCATTAAAAATACTCATTTTCATCGTCACGTAACATTAAACAAATGTTGCTCACATTTTTTGCAATTTTAGTTTTTTATTTTTTTGTTTTGCAAAAACTAACGTTTATTTTTTTTCTTCATCCTATCTTTCCCGGATGCTGCTACTAAACACAACATCGTCAACTAACATACAAACATAGACAATAATCCGGTCGAATTAGAGGAACGTGAGAAGTAAGTTTTTCTTTTCTTGTTTTTTTTTTGTTATTTTTATCTCTCTAGAATGTCTAGTACTAGTCATTGTATACATCTCTACCTATAGATTATTTTTTTTCAATCTTAGGTATTGTTGGAAAGTTTTTTGTTTATTAATCAATTTTCTCACTTTACCAACATTGCTATAATATTTTTTATTCGAAAATCATTTTTACTTCTCTGAAAACTTTCTAACAATAAAAATTTCCCATTTTTTATAGAATTACAAAAATCCTGAAAAATAGATCCCTAAATAAATGATATTTTATTTAAAACCAAAATATAGTCTGTAGAGTTAGTTCTTTGAGACAAAAACATTTTTAGCTATTTTTATTTCATCACACATAATTATTTTATTTTATTATATTTTTTTAAGTATACCCCTTTCTATATTTTATTATATACACATGCGTTACTAATACCTTTTACAAGAAAAGAAAACAACTTTATCTATTGTTTATGTAGTAAAAAAATAATGAAAATTTTGCAGCTACGCCATTGGTCCGAGCAGATTCATGGCATACGTTATCAATGCCTCCTTCAAGGTCGCCCGTAGTTGTGCCCATGACGAGGTCATATCATTACGACTAGAAGGTCAAGGTCAGACGTTCCCAAGGTCAAAGAGTTTGAGTTTGAGTGAAGCGCTATAATATTGTATGCTTGGACCAACGGCTGATAGTTTTGGTTTAAGAGTCTTTGAGCGCTAAAATGTACTGATAGTAATAATAGTAATGGTTTGACAGTAATATCCAGTAGATTACATTAAGAATTAATAGGGCAATCTGGAAACTTTTTTCTATGGTGGCTTTTATAGATATATATTTTTTTTAATTGCAATAATAAAACTAGCTGTCAAATCATTCAAATTTATTCAGCTACAGTTTAGCAGCTAAGTTGGGCTTGAAAATAGAAAAAAAAATAGAAGCATGTTTTTATTTTATACTCCTGACAAAATAACACTGGTTTTCAAAAATATATTTATTATCATATTATATTATTGTGTACTATTATTAACAATCATTAATGTGTAGGTTCCTAACTGCACTAACCCCGGACGTTCTCAGATTGACCACAATTAATACTTCAGGTACAATTTTAACAAAAAATGTTAAAAAAATGAAAACAGTTTTCAAAATTTTGATTTTAGTTGGAGGATGCTTTCTTATTATTTAAATGCTGTTTGGCTAGTTTTGTTGGATTTTTGGCGTAAAGTGTGACCACTGTAGAAATATTTCGAGTAGTCGATAAAAATTACCTGTACCAGTATTTTTTGAGTGATGCATGATAAAAACGAGATTTAGAAAGCATTCTTCTTGGTACTTCACTATTTTTTGTATATCTTTTATCTAAGTACTGTTTATGTAGGTAGTTTATATATAGTACATTTTTATTTATGTACTTTGGTTTGACTATTTATATTTTTTTTTAGTAAAAGCGTTACTTATTATAAAATTTTCCGTACGATTAGGATTAGTTCTCGTTATAAGAAATCACGAGTAGGTAAAATTCGACATTATTTTGACATATTGACCTCGGAAAACATTTATACATTCCTAAGTTTAACACATACACCCACCGCATGTACATAATCATTATTTTTATTTCTTTTTATTTTCAAATTCAGTCCGGATGGTAGCTGTATTAATGAGGTTTCTATCGCGCAGTCAATTATATCACAAGCTTTGCCTGCCTTATCGCCTCGTTTAAATCTATCGTTCAGCCCAAAAACATGTGATAGAACAAGACTTGTTGATTCACAAAGCTACCCACACAACTTAGAAATGAACAAAATGGAAGACAATCAAGCTACGTCAGGAAACACCACCCAAACAGAAACGAATCAAGAGACTGAGCTACAAACACCAAAACCTGAACCTAAAGCTGATAGCAATAAAGTTCAAACTGTTGTAACTCCAAGCAAGTGGCCTTTGAAACCCGGAGTTTTAGTGCATGTGAACTCAAACCATACTCTAAGTCCCAAAAATCAAGCAAGATTACAAGCAGCAACAGCGGCTGAAGAATCTAATTTGGGACTTCTAGAAAGAAATAAAAGTGAAGATAAGTCACCGCCGAAAGTTGAATACTCAAAGAAAAGTGGAAAACCAAGACAAAATGTTGTGACGGGCATTTTCAAAAATTTGCGCCGAAAGAGCGAAGATTCGGACGATGATAGTGGAAAATATAAGAAAATTAATAAAAGTAACAAGAGGGCAATGTCACTAGTGAATATGAATAAACCGGGTTGTGTAGTGCAAAAGAATCGACTCAGGTCTTTGTTCCAAAGCGAAAAACCTAACATTATTGTTACTGAAGGAGGTAGTTGTTATTTTTAACATAATTCTTTCTTAGATAGATAGTGAGTGAGACAATATTTCAAATAATTTCTCATGTTGTTCATGACCAATATTCTTGTCCGTATATTTCTTAGGACTATTAAACTTTTACATAAGCCTATTATATTATGTTTTGTCTGCATTATTGTATCACACATTATCACCAAACACTACACTAATATCACAACATTCCAAATGTTCTTCATTTTAGTAATTCTCTTTGCTTTTAACATTACATTGCTTAGCATGAGTTTTTACGACGACTGTAGTTCCAAAATAATTATTAAAAAAAACACAAGCTTAAACTATTTTGGTGTTTCTTCTTCTTTAAGTGTTATTTTAATTGAGTTAATTTTAAAAATCATAATATTTAAAGAGAGCTCAACAAAATAGTAACAATTTTAATTTAAGAACCTAGCTTTTGCTTCACTAGTACGTTTTATGCTTTTACGCTTAAAGCACGATTTTGTTTTGCAATGTTTCTCAATGTAAGCATGGTTTTTAGTTGTGTCGTTCAAAAGACCTGATAGGATTGTCACAACTAGTGCCAAAGTTAAGCCCTTTACTGATGAAGAACCGAGAAATACCAGAAAACGAAAGAAACCAGGTGACAGTGAGTAGAGCATGCTTTTTTTCGCTTGTTTGATGTGTGTCTGTGATTTTCTTCTTTGTACCACATAAGATAATAAAAACCAGTAAACTTTAGCAAGTAAAATAAACAAACAATAAATAAAAAAGTAAAACTTAAGTAATAACATACTTATTCTGATTCTATAAATGTAAAAATGAATTGATGATTAAGCAATAACTTCAACTGCATAATTTTAACATTACAAAAACCAACTTCGTGAACATGTTTCACGATCTAGTTTCACGAAACCCATACATATATTATTCTGCTGCAATAGTTCTCATTGTGTTCTTATTTCCTACAGGCCCACCTTCGAATGGCGTAGATAATGCAGCAAACGGCAACCTTGGAGCGGACAACCCGGGTCTCTACGAGAACCTGCCGTTCCATGGACTACAACAACCCCCCAATAAGGTATGTTTAGTGATCATACTGAAAATGATACTGTAGTATGACAAGAATCTAGTTTGTTCTTTCAGTAATGCTAATACAACAATTATAAAAAGATGTTTGAACAACACAGAAAGAGCTAAGCAAAGCCTGCGTTGGTATAAAAATAATACATTTTTTTTTATATGTAGAGACAATAGTTCAACAACTCAAAAAAAAAACACAAACGAGAAGTTGATTTGACTTTCTTACTTTTATGCATGTCCATCAGTTTCTAATACATCAAAATATTACCGAAAGACTATTTTGTATTACTCCATATAATAAAACTACCAAAACTTACAAATTAACTTTTATGTTGTGCTATTGTTTTGCTTAAATTATAATTTGCATTTTTGTTTTTGTTTCATGTTTTATTAATTTGCATGTAAAGCCTGTCCAAGCTATACAACCTAGGGTTATTGAAACCAACCCTAAAACGTCAAAAGGAATCGCAGCGTTACAGAAACAATTAACTACTAACCCATCGTTTACACCAAGACTCGTTTGCCCACCATTCGTTCAAAATGCTATAGGATATCCCATGGCTTCAAACTCGCAGTACTCCTATGGAATACCAGTATTATCTCCGATACAACAAATGTATCCATTACATCAAACGGTTTTACTAAACCCATACTTACCACAAATGCAAACCACATTCTTAAAACAATTCCCAACGATTGATGAAGAAATCCCTGAAGGGGATAAAAGAAAATTTTCCTCACTAAACACAAGGGTGCATAGAAAACCACCGCAGTTCCAATCAATGAGAATAGTAAGAAAACGCAATATTGAAAGATTTTATCCTAACACGGAATACGGAGAGAATTTCAACGAAATCAATAATAATAAGAATGAGAATCCTACACCAGTTGCTGAAGATACAATTTATGTGAACTGTCCATCTTTACTCAGAGTCAAATCTAATATTAGTGGAGTAGAACAATTTGAAAACCTAACAGATTCTATTCAAGTGTGTGATGAGACTGATCTAAATAAATCTACTACTTCTTTAAATAGACCTGTACCAGCCCCTCGGACTAAAATATCACCGTACGTTTCACCTTCTAAAAGTGATCACGTGTACGTCAATCTCTCCATGCCTTTGATTAATACAAAATTTTCCAAATCCATTGATACTATTGACGCCCCAGTACGGCCAACTAAATCCGCTGAAGATATATCCAAAACAAAATTTGAAATCTTTAAGACTGAGGAAGAAGATGACAGTGACGAAGAAAAGGACACTGAAGAAACCAAAGCTGATCTCTCTAAACCAAATATCATAGGTGCAACTCCTAAAAGGAATCTATCTGTAATTTTACCATCTACTTCACTAGTTAAGTCAGTGGTAAAGCAATTGAACGATGAAGGAATAAACAAGGTTGGGTTGCCAAAGAAGCAAGTGATTCCACCAAATAAAACGTTACAAATACCAAAGCTGACGGAGAAACCGGTACCAAAGCGCTCAGTAGTTAAACGTAGTCACTCTGTACAAAGTAGTATCACAGTGAACAGTGATAACGGTCAGGTATAACGCTTATTATCTTTCATTTTCTGTTTTATGTTCCTTCTGGCTAACGTGTGTGATCTAATCACTAACAAACTAATTTCCTTTTCAGAATACTAACATACTCCAACAACAGTACATGCAAAAACGTAATCACTTCTCAAACTTAAGCAACAAAGGAAAGAACAAGAAAAACTTTCAAATACCACTACAGAAACATCATAGCTTTTGTTATTTCCAACCCATAAGAGTCGATAAAAGAATCCCTGTTGATCAGGAGAGGTCGTACAATAACACAATAGGACCTCTCATCTACCAGCCTTCAGAAGCACAGTACTACACAAAAACATTAAACAGAACGAGAGAAAAGAACAGTCAAAAACTAAACCGCTTGAAAAAATCTGAAAGCTTAAGAGAAAAACTATCATGTGTAGGAGTTTATGATAATTATCAAAAACCTGACTACCCAGAACCTGAATACAATGAATCAGAAAGAAAATCATACTTGCAATTGCTAAAAGGCAACTACATATCAAATTCAACGAAAAACTTAGGACCCGAAAATTTCACCTCGACCTATTCGGGTCCGAAAGACGATAAGCCTAAACAAAAAAAGTTAGTGTACGCTGATTTAGCATTAGGAAACCATAATATGAAGTTTAAAAACACTGTCAATTCTAATAGACATTTGTATGATACGTATACAGTAGGTTCAGATAGTGCTAACAAAGATACTAACTCTAGTTATAATAAGAATATGTCTAGTACTACTCAGAGAAAAAGTGGTCACACGCAACCTAGAAGTGACTATGCTACTCTGAAATTCAATGAGATCGATGTCTGAGAGGTGAGTTTCATTTAAATCTTATAATAATAATAAGTTTTAAGGCTGATTCTGATGCTTCTATTTTAAAACCTAATTCTTACTTTTGTATCAGAATGAAGCGATAATGTTATAGTTCATTGACCTATGATTTAAATTCAGATTCTGCCTTCAAACTGAGCAATAGTTTATTTTTATTGTTGTCCGAATTCGGAGGTGTCATCTCTTTTCACTCTATAGAAACATCCAATTACTATGACATAGAGTTCAAAACAAAGCTTTACAGCAAAAGCTTTACCAGTCAAGATTTTATAAAATTATTGTATAAAAAATTCTAAAACAAATGTTTTGATGGTAATATGTGCCTAAGTGGAATTCTATCTGGTTTCACAGCATGATTTTCCGACACACCATTTAAAAAGCCTGATAACAATTTGCCTTTTGAATTACCTATTTAAAATAAAATATAATACTCATATATTTACATAATTTATTCATGGGCTATGCTAAAAATGCAGTTATAATATTAAAACGCTTTCTAATTAAAACTGACTGCAGAAATTGACTACAACATAATTAATTCCGGCCTCATTTTAGCATTGAAGCATACTTCGTTTTTAAAGACTTTTGATATTATAAAAATATTATAAAAATATGGTCACTGTTCAATATACATGGGTGCAGTTCGAAGCTGTCCAAAATCAAAGCGATATCTTTTCGATAACTTTTTTAAATTCAATTATCTAATTCCCATGTAAATGTATGAGAACCAATGAGCATGTATTCGCAATGTTGTGACGTTTTTATATTTTCTTCTAGGAACGCTTTACCAAGAGTGACACGTACATTTTTTAAAAATAAGGTAATCTTTTTTCAAAATTCATTCCGGATTCATTTCGCTTTTTTAGTTCAACGCTTTCTAAAATTCGCATTACAAGATATATATATTTTTTATTAAATTTACTCATTGTTGGTAATTTAAATTTTATAAACTAATGGCAACTAAAAATAAAATAATACTGGGCTTTTTATTTAATCATTTATAAAATGAAACATTAAAGTAATCAGAAAAAAGATCGTAGCTTTGCACTTAACACATATTACCATTGTATTTTATGTATGTTTTTCTATATATGTTTACTCATCCAAAAAAAAACGAAATATGTGCACTCTTAAAAATTTTCCATTTTTTTTTTTCTCAGCCGTTCAGACCCGAAGACCAATTCATTTATGCAGATGCTGACCTCAAAGACTATGGGCCTATTAATTACAAAGCAGCATCGATCTACGCTCAAATGAAAAAAGTGAAAGAACAACAAAAATTACAGGAAATATACGATAAAGAAGACATGCTGTGATTACGATTTGGTTGTCAAAGAAATAAACTTTTTTTTTTGTTACTTTTGTGACGAAGTATTGCGTGTTTTTAGTGGATTAATGATGTAATTAGTTTTAAATGGTTGGAAATAATGTTAAAAAATACTCGAATTGCCAAAAAAAGTACATTTTTGGTGCTTCAAAGAAAACCAGTTGACTAACATTTTACATCCTTATTACGCATGATTATTTTTTGTTTATTATTTAAGTAACGAATCTTGTCGCATTTTTATCGTTTTCGTATTAAGTAATTTAAATTGTTGACTCGTCGTTAATTAAATGTATTTTTTTCCTGTCACTTACTATGTTTAAAAATCCCATTTTGTACTTATTTATTTCTTCGTGTTTTGTAAATCTTTGGACAACCAAGTGATCAAAGTTGAAAATAGTAAAAAAAATATAATGAATAAAAACTATTGCTGGAGATATCCTGTATTTGTACATTTTAGAAGGTTGTCGTAAAATTGTAAATAAAAATAGATTTCTTATATAATTGTAACTACTGAAAGATCTAGTTGTCAGTTTAGTATGAATTTTGTGCTAAATGAACTTTGTTTTAAGCTGAATATTTTTTAGTAAATAAAATAGTGGTTTTTCAAATATTTTTGAACAATTCCCTAAATAAATGAATGCGCAATCTACTAATTTCAAACATTTAAAAGATAAATAATTCATTAAACGTGCTTAAAAACTGTTTCAGATAAAAATATATTTTTAAAAGTCCAAGTTATAGGTAATGTTACCTGCATACCTACTTTTTAATCAAACTCATCTGCTTATTACATAATAAATATGAGCGTGGTTATTTCTGTGCATTATGTATTCATTTACCAATAATAAAAATCGACACAAATTAGAAAATCATTTTTAATGTTTTTAACTTTGCCTGTTACTTGGACAGTGTTTGTTAAAATTCAATTGAATGGCTTTTATTTTAAACAGGGTATTCAGTTGAATCATGAATGTAATCATTATGTCAAATATTTTTAACTAAGAAGTCTACTTATTCTAGCAAATCTACCCAATTTTCTAATTAAATTATATTTATCAGAGAAAGCAGTACCTAATGAAAATAGCCAATTACTAGTCTAATCTTTTTGTAGCTCAAATATCCATGATTGTAAGCCTGAATGTCACTTTTTACTATATTTTATTTTGAGCTACAAAATGGATTCTGAAAACAGCACAGCAAAGCTTCAAGTAGGTTGACAACACATAGAGATTTTAATATCCGTCCAAGCGGGAATGTCTACAAAGATTAGTTGATTTTTAGCTAAAAACCGTATCTTTGTAAATTTTAGTGTAAATTACATTTATCGTGTAAAAATATTAGTCGAAAGACCTAAGACTATCCAAAGATAGATGAATTAGGGAGTGTATTTCACGAAAATTGTGCAATCGTGCGAAATTGCATGGTCGAGTAGATGTGTTCACAAAATAATGTTAAACAATGGCCCATAGCATAATCGGCATTTATATTTTTTACTTTTATTTTATTTCTCACCGATTTTTGTACGATTTATTACAACGAATTACATTTTTTTTATCTTAAGTTACAATTAAGTGACCTTTTGTATTTTGTTAAACTTATCTTTAACATCGCTTTTTAATAACATTGTTGATGTGAATTGTGATAATAGTCTGAAATGTTAAACCTTAATTGGTTCCGATAAAACAATGGTATTTCCTTTTTTTAAAGGCGCCTTTACAGCTTCAACCTTAGTTTTTAACCACTACAATCGTGATTAAAAAAAACTTTGTGAGACTAAAACAATTTTTCGTACTTAAATAAGTTTAACTGTCGTACTAATGTAAATATAAACAGGGAGAAAAAATTACAAAATATCGGCGGAACAATTTTCCAATATTTGAAAAAAATATCAATATTTTTCCCTTTTACTTTTTGTAAGATTTTTTTTTTTATTTGGAAAATAATACTTAATTTGTATTTTTCGCCGATATTTTTCTATTTTTTCTAAATAAATAAAGCACTAGAAATGCGCTCTATGTGAGTACTGTGACAAGAGCGGAATTTATTTCACTATTTTAACAATATTTATGTAATAAGTGGGTTTTTTAAGTTGTATTATTGCTGTAAAGGTTTTCAATGAGCAATAGACTTATGACTAATATGTATATGAATAGACTTAACATGTTGTGCAAACGTAGGTAGTTTATATTTTGCTATCTAAATCTAATTAATAATTAAACACCAGAGTTTCTTATGAATCAACTTAATTAGTGAAACCGAGGGCGTTAAACAAATGAACGATTTTAAATACTTATATTATCTGGTCTATTTTTCACTCATTAATTAATAGTAATATTAAAACCTTCCATACTTTTCACACCGTAAACTAGCTTTGGTATAAAATTTGTGTCACAAATATTACGTAATTATTAAGAAATTGCTTTAATTAAAAAAAAATATCAATGTTTTGGTGCAACGTCACAAATATTTTAATGCATTAAAACTCCAAATAATAGTGAAATAATTCCGCTATGTCGCCACAACGTATAGAAACAAAATATTAATAAAGGTATTAGATGAGGTTTTGTACATACAAACTTGTTATAATATTTCGAAATAGTGTTATTAAATTAATTTATGGATTTTTAACCGTCGTTTTATTTGGTTGCGTAACTTTATCTATGACGACTGCCCTGAATGGTGTACCTACATAAAATGCTACAAGATTATTTTGGCACGTGCCGAAAACCGGAACTAACGCCGTCATCTTGTTTTGTCAATATCTGTGACAATTTCACAAATGTTTACCATCAACGCCCCTCTGTCAATGTCATTAGGCACTAAAATGCCCTTGTAGCACTCTAGGTGTAAACTCACACGGTGATAAACTCACACTAGTGCGAATTTTGGTGTTTTGTTAAACGCCTCAATTGTGCGAGTTTACACTCGCAGAATAGGTAGTGGTAAACTGGTAAATTTGTACGGACAACTAGGAGACGAGACTATCAGGTAGCGAGAGTCATGAAGAAGTATTTATCTTCTTTGAATGCTGTATAATAAAATGTTATACATACTGAAGAAAAAGACATACTGCGCCGACCACAAATAAATTAGGATAAGGGCAGGAGAATGAGGATACTAGGGGAATGTATGGTTTGATTTTGAGAATCGTAAATTCATACCTCGTATCGTACCTTCCTTAGCGTGACACATGGACTTATAATATGGCGAGACGATGATGCCGTCACGTCACACTTATACGAAATAAATAAACTGACCAGATGCACAAGGTGACGTATTAGTGAATGTGCCCTATTAGGGATAGCGACGAAATAGCCAATGTGACGAATGATCATCAGATTCCAAAATGTAAGTATGGTTACGAGTATAGTCTCCTTGCAACCACCAAAGAAATTTATGCCTGCGGGTTGAAAAATGTCATTACGGGAAACTCAAAACTCAAACTCAAAGCATTTATTTCAATTAAACCAATTACAGGCACTTTTGAATTGTTAAAGGGTCGGTCAGTCAGAAAGATGAAGCTAGTTGCCCATTCCAAAGCGTAGGTACCTACGAAGAAGAACGGACAAGAAACTCCATGGACACTCTTTTAAATCAAAATAATATAGTTACAAAGTCTTGGTTACATCATTCATGTTAAAATGTATACATGTGAGAACGATGCAGAACGTTAAAAGCGTCCATAATGAAAAGATAAAAAACAACAATTCAAATATTAAATAATTTAAAATAGGCAGCAAAGACCAGTCCCTACTGACGGCGCCCGTTCACGAACATGACGCATGTATTAGCACCATTCAGCTCAACCATTTTGAAGGGAGCTAAATGATCCAACACATGCGCCACCATCAGCGAGACATTTGAGTGAGCATGACATACTCTCAGCCGCCAGGGCACATTCAAGTCAATGAAAGACGTACCCAGTAAATGGTAGCTTTATAGTATGTACATAGTGCTCACACATGTGCTATGCAATCATACAATACTAGGAGATTGAATTTATACAATGCAAAGATAGACTTACAATCTTCAGCAGCTCCAACAGTATTTTCAAGTGTTAATCAATTAGTTGTGGTTGTGGAGCAGGACCAGCATTGAGCCAGGCATTTTTATCAGCGATGTAATCCCCTAACTTACAATATGCCTGCCTGCATAGTGTGCGTTTAATACAAGACTTGAATTTTGTCTCGTTCAGTTGAAGAATGTGGGGAGGTATTTTGGAGGGATTTTGCGTTGTCCTAGTCAAACGCAAAATTTTCAAAAATACATTATTTTATATTTCAGTATAAATTAACCTTTGATCTTGTGATAGGCCGAAGGAATTTGCTGGATGCCAGAAGCACAGAACCGGCCGAAGCGGCACTTCGACCGGTTCTTGGGAGAAGCTTATTTCCAGCAGTGGTCGTCTTTTGGCTGAAATGATGATAATTTAATCCCTTAATGAGCAAATGGAAGCAATCAGCCATAGCGATGATAAGTTGTATAGAATGTTAAAACACCAGTGAACCAGAAGTTCGTCGGACACTTGTATAGACATCAAATTTCACCCAGGTAGGCAGGTCAGTTCGTTTGATTCTCAATTATTGTGGTACACGGCTTGAACTACACGGTGGCGGTACGAATCATGAAGGAAGGAAAACGATCAAATTGTAAATAGAAACAAAGACATAAAGTTTAAAAGCGTAGAATATGGTGATGTTCACGAATACTATTACTAAATTCGGAAGACCTATGCCGAATGGGAACTAAAAAAAGGGATAGCAATTTTTAGATACATTTTCTGATTTTTTTTTCTTTTAGCTCGGCTCCTTAGAGTCGTAGTTGTGCTTTCTCTAGAATTGGGCTATCAAATGTAAAAAGATGTTTTCAAATCCGAATGGTAGTTCCGATATTGGCGATGAAGGTCAGTAGCGCTTTCAAATCTAGTAGGTATTGAAGTTTTGTATGGGGCAGTTGATATATATTTTTTTACGATGTTGGTCCCATGGAGAAAGTTGTTCAGTTTGATGTTCCATATCACACCCTCCTTTCTGGTAGGCACGGATACACATCAAGCTATAAATAACCAGTGTAAGGTGACTTCTGATTGTACGAAAAACCTATACCAATGCGAGGTCAACTAAAACTGGAAAATTTCCAGTGGAAATGTATAGCTTCGTCTTGTCGCCGTGTATACACCCTTTTTTTTGGTGAGAAATTATCAAATAACTTCTCCCGCTCTTGGGCGGAGGAGGGAGTATTGTATTAAGTAGATATATAAGGTGTAAAAAAATTAACCTTAAAAACTTTAAGAGGTGCTTTAGACCATCGAACTGAACAACTTTCACTATGGGACCAACTCTGAAATCACGAAAAAAAATGAGCCGTTTCATACATTTTGGCCGAGTAGGTATTGATCTTTTGTATGAAACAGCTCATTTTTTTTTTCGTGATTTCGGAGTTGGTCCCATAGTGAAAGTTGTTCAGTTCGATGGTCTAAAGCACCTCTTAAAGTTTTTAAGGTTAATTTTTTTACACTTTGTATGTAAATTAAGTCGTCACTTTCTTAGGTATGTTAATATCTGAATATTCAAATGCTTAATTAAATGAAACAACATTGTTTATTTAGTTTCATATTTTACTTTATTCCTCTTCTTCTTACAAGATCATTAATTTCGTACTCTTAATTCCATTGTACACTTACATTAACAGTATTTATCTACATTTTTCTTCTTTAAAATTAAAATATTTACAAATTTTTATTATCACAGCTTAATTTTTTGAAACAAACGTTTCCATTTTTCAGTATTTCGTTTTAAATCGAGTGTCAATCATTCCAATTACTAAATTTTTACAATTAAAAAGACAAATTCAAATGCATATGGTACCTACTAAATTTATTTACAAAAAATAACATTATATCTTTTATCTAAATTGTCTTGTTTATTTTCCTAAAAATAGTTTGTTTATGGCTTTAAATGATTCACCACTCTCACGGCTGGGCAAAGGTTGCTAATTAAATCAATCTAATAAACATTAATTAGTGATTTGTGCAGTGACCACACGGATAAACAACATAATAATTAGCATTTCTAGACTTATTTACTAAATAAAATGGCTCATGCTTCAACTATGCTAAGTAATATTATGTAATCTGGTCTAGACCAATCATACTTTGAAGAAATTTATTTAAATGATGTACATTGTATGGTTTTTGTTACAAATATATTTTTTAGTTTTCTAATTTTTTTTTTTTTTAATTAAAGTTGCTGATTTAAAAAACATTAAATGGTTTTTGTTAAAATTTAAAATATTATTTGTCACATCCCATCGCCATTGTGTTTTCTAAAATTATTTTTTTTGGAAAGTTATTTTTGCTGATTTTTTGTACTATTTCTTATCTATTATTTTTTGCAAAATAATGTAAATTGAGACATTCGGCTTATCACATTACAAAAACTTTGACAAGAATACAAGATGGCGTAGACTCATAGTCCTTAATGTGTGGCAATATCGTACAAAAGTATATAATTTTGTAATGTAACTAGATAGTTAAGGCGTTTAGTGAGACACAATTGATTTTCTATTGTATTGTGCCACCAGTGGTACGCGCCGCGACGCCGACGGGCCGGAGCGAGTAAAGGTATTTTTTGTCAGTGGTTTCGCATTTTAAATGCTTACTGTAAAATATACCTAACTTATATACTATAATTATGTACATATTTTGTTATTAAAAAATAACTACTTTTTAATGTATAATTAAAATACATACTTACTGTTTTATGTACGAACTTTAGGTAAGACTGACACAGTTTTTTTAAGAAAACAGGACATTTTAAGATTTTTTGAGACTGGCTATGAAACGTTATCTAAGGTCATAATTGTTATCTTGTATTTTTTATCTTTTGCAAAAAATGCAAATACAACTTTTCCATTGGAACTAATAAAAAGTGCAAAAAACTTTTTTATTTGTTTATCTAGAATTAAATTTTTAACAAAAATTTAATCAATTTTTTTATCAAAAAGTTAATTATTATTTTTCACCAAAACTGTTACAAATATATTATATTTTTCTTATAAAATTTCATAGATGATCCCTTGTCCTTAAAAAAATATTTCTTGAGACAGCTATAAAATTAAAAAGAAGTCATTAATTAGAAGGGATCTTGCCACTACTTCATTTAAATGCAAAATGGCTTCTTAATTCAATCAAAATTCAAAAGTCAGTCATCCCAACACTCATACACCCAAATTTTCAAACGACACTCAACTTCTGTCAAAGTAGCAGTGACAAGTTTTTCTTTCTGTCAAAGTTACAGTGACATGTTTATCTGCCTGTCAAAGTGATAGGGACATGTTTTTCTGTCTATCAAAGTAAAAGGAAGAGTTTGTGACTTAACAGTGCCTTATAACTGACTTGTGTTTGACATTTCGGTCAATATTTGTAAATGACTTAAAGCCTAACTTAAAAATACTTAAATCTTATTGGTAGATCAGTAAAAGTCATACTGTCCTCGGCCAAAGTATACATAATCTGAACACCATTTCCTGGCTTGGAGATCTGTTGAGCAGCATGCTGGATAAGCTAGTTTTGATTTTGTCAGCTTGGCACATCTTTGGCAGAGGTCTAGAAGCTCATCCTGTAACAAAGACAGAGAATTTGATAGGTTGATATATATGTATGTTACCCTATTACACATAAACGGCAGAAGGGATTTGTACGATTTTTGGCGCCCATCTTGACTATTTTTTGGGTTAATACTTCAGACACTTTTAAGTATATGAGAAGTTTTCTTGGGTAATGAATGAATCTGCGCGTTCCAACTAGTAGGCGATATATCCATGATCAACAAAATATTCGTGAAAATCGATAAGGTAAATACCCAAAGAAATCTACAATTCATAGGTTCACATGGTCTGAGAAAATCGGATTACAGGTCTGAAATTGTCTACCCGCAGGGAGCAAGAGTTTTACTAACAATCAATGTTAGATCGTAAGTGAGCAAGTCATGACTAATCTTACAGATGTCTTTAAAAATACATGTCTCTGTCCTGTACTGCATAGCACCAACTTTTTACGATTTGATTAAAATATTCCAAGAAGTATGAAGAAAAAACGAATCTACTGATTACTTTACAATTTTAGCACAAATTAAACTAACAAACGGATAAGTATTAACCTAATTATTGAGCAGGCTCGTTTATCTTTTATCGCCAAAATTAATGAAATAATATGTGTGCAAAAATGAGCAAAAAAGCGAATAATACGACTTAAGACCTTAGCCGTTTGACCCTAAGAAATGATAATTATGATTGGATTTGAAATTGGCACAGCAATTGCATTATACAGCAGTACTTATACTGAGCTTGCAGAAATGTGAAAAAGAAAGAAAAAGGAATCATTGTTCTTCACATTCAAAACGCAAATTACAAAAAAAATGCACACAAACTAGCCAAAAACCTCGTATTCAACAATTAAAAGTTTAAGGTTTGACAATATTGTCTATTGCTTGATGTAAGGGTAGGTCACAATTTAATGGTCGCACCAAGACCAGTTTAACTTATGCCTGAAAAGAAGACTGAAAATCTTCTTAAGTACTTACATCTGTATGACATTCAGCAGACTCTGTAAAGACGCCGCTGCCGGGCGCAAGCCATGGGGGTCGCGCGTTCGATTCCCGGACGAGTACCGCCAAGCACAGCAGCAGTAGGACACAAGCTATCGAGTAGGTCTGTGGACAAAGAGAATCAAAATTAGACTACAAAATAAAGCTTTATTGGGAGAAGAGTCACTACTGACTATATTACCTAGGTGTAGCAAATATGACCCTGCTTTACATTAACCCTGGTTCTTTACGTAGGGTATTTATTTTATTTTATTATCTTTGGGAAAGTTTAGCTCTAATTTTCCCAAAAATAATAAAAAAAATAATACTTACAGTGTTCTTAAACAATATGAAATAGAATGCCATTTACAAGTTGTCACTGATAAACACTAAAAATAAAAACGAAAAGACCATCCATCGAGGTAAACGAAAAGAAAAGGTCGATACAAAAAACATATAACATAAATTAGGAAATAAATAATACAAACAAACACAACAAACGAACTAACAAACAAAATACAAACTAAACTGAAGCCATTTTTTTTATTATTAGGAAAAGTAAAAAGAGTAGAAGATGAACGAGTCGAATGAAGAGTCGTTGGCATAACAACCACTAGATGTCAAGCGATTAATAATAAAAAAGATAGAATTATAGTGGATAAGACAGAAATTAAAACATAAGAATAACTAGCAGGGGATCAGATCAGGGGATCCTGGGATTCAAAAGTGGGATCCAATGAAAATAAATCGCGTATCACACTTTCAATCCGAAAAAAATTTAGGGAAATTCATTGCTTCAAATGTTTGAAAAATTTGTCTGCAGAACAACGTATATAACGGAATTAATGTTGTTGAACTGTCAAAATGAATGGCCATTTAGACAATAAAAATTGCCATTGTAAGTACCTATATATAGCTATAATCTGCTTTGTCAAGTTCATAGTTTAATAGTACCTTCAACTTATGATATAGCCTAATCCAAATCGATGTACAATATTTGGTAGGTATAGATCACATTCGATTGCTTTCATTAAATTTGTAGATAGCTAGGCTTTAAACCTATGCTTCAATACAATGTTTTTCTCAAAATGTAATACAAAATCATGACAAATGCAAAGTTATTCAATGAAAGTTGAACTGCCAAGTTTTCAAACCACCAAAGTAGTATGTACTAATGAGGAAAATGTCCAAAGTGGTAATGCATTGGCAACAATTATAATCAGCAAATGATTGCACCATATTCACACCATGCGATAACCCGTTTAATAGGAACCGCACTGATTTGTAATAGTACAATAAACTTATCTTAAACAATAATTTATTACAATCACTTATATAAACAGCGATAATTAATAATGATAAAAAGCTACTTGGAAAATAGGGCATTTGTGTTTGTTAGTCTAATATAGGTTATTTCAATCGATCATGGGTCATGTGACTTCACGTAAACACATTTGGTACGTACCAGGATGAAAACCAGGTCAAGATTTGAATAATGATTTTGTAATGATTGCGGTCAAAGGGCATTTTGTGGAACTAACATGCCGAAGATGCTCGCGATCGCGGTCGATATCTCGATACCTTGATGTTGGTACTCGCTATTTCTGCATGGATGGCGGTGCGAACACGTCGCTTCAGTTGTACCTGAACGCTCAGTTGCCCAGTCCTGTGTTTGTGCTGTAGGTACTCTACCTACTCCAGAAGAACAAATTGAACTGATTTGACCAATCACGAGCCAGATCAGATCGATGCTTGCCGTCAACCGCGAAATAAAAAAACAATAAAAAGTATTTTGTTTTCATGTAGGCATCGAGATACACCCCCAAGCAGCCCGTGATGTATCGCAGTGAGGTACCTTTGACATGTGCGTGCGTGTCTATTAGCATGCATTTGTTTTACATGGAGGCGGGAATAAATCGTGACAACGAGGGTTAGCGAGCTAAATCGCGATCGCGAGGTATCACAGTGAGGCATATTCAGCATGTTAACAAATTAAGTAGGTAATAGTGAAATCTCAATTGTTTTAATTAAATCAATTTCTATGTTTACATAAACAATACGTCTACATCTATGTCTTGAAAAGTACCAAAAATAAAACACTTTTAAACAATGACGCGACACTAAGTTAAAAAAAAGTACGACATTCTGCCGAACCGCGTTGCAAAAACCCTCCTACGTCACTTTCGTACATTTTATTTGATTGCATATCTACTACAGGCGAGCCACACCACACTTTTTTTGTATTTAAATGCGATACGATGCAGCTGTAATGTGCGCTTAGCTTTATCCAATCAATAATGATGACAAAAAAATGACATTCCGAAACATGCCACACGACATTTTGCAATCACACGGCGGCGATCGGCGACGGCAATCTCTCGCGTCCGGCCCTGGACCAGGTCATAGAGTGCAAGGGAAACCGTCAACCTCCTTCTGCGAAGCAGTAATGCTTGCGAAGGAGGAGGCAGAGCGCGTGAGGAAGAGGCAATCTTTGCGCCTTCACACCCCTAATCGCCTCAGGAGATCGTAGGGCCTCAAAGAGATGTCAGCACTAACTGACGGGGTCCGCTAGGACCGATGCCTGCCGGGATCGCGGGTTGTTCGAAAGAGATACCGTGGCCCCTGGCACAGGCAACTGACAGAACACGGGTGGGTTTTAGTCCATAAAATTGTGACACGCCCTTCCGCTCCGCCCAGAGCGGGAAAAGCTATTTGATCATTTCCCACACAAAAAAAAAGAATTTAATCTACCAGTGTAACAATATCCTTAAAATATAGTAAACAAGATAACAATCAAAATAAACAAAGTAGTACTATTGTAACCTAATTGACAAGAGTAGTTGTCCATTCTGATAACAAGGGCTTAATGGCCATTAATCATGATAAGAACGAAACTGGGTACATTGCTGATTAAAATAGTACTATTGAGAAGATGAAACCTAGTTTGCAAGAGTAGTATAAGTACATATTGTTTTGATCGACACAGATTTGAAATCTGGTACAAGGAAAATGTGTTTTAAAACTTCGATTGACTGGTTTGTTGAGGCAAAAGTCAATGGAATTGGGTGAAGTTTGGTACAGAGGTAGAACATCTCTTGGGGCAGGCTTATGGCGCTTAATTTTTGATGATTGTAAAGCTAAGTGGGTAAGTAGAGCGTTAGTTTGGCTAGCATACTGGGATAAGAAGCGGGCAATTCGAGGACTTTACGTAAACGTTCAAGAATTGGAACTTTCTTCTGAGAGTAGGTATGGTAGGTACAGATCTCCCAGCGAATGTATATGCTTCAGCAATCATCGGCTTTCTTCAGAAATGCTAACTCGCGATGATTAGATCTAAATTATAGAGCTATTATAACCATGGAAATACTTACTTAATTTTTTTTCCATGGTTCCAAAAAATTTTTGAATAATAAAAATGTAACAAGGTGCAATCTGAGTAGGTAACGCAACAAAGAGAAAGTTGCAAACAAATGCGCAATGATAGGTGCACTACGACAAAGTACGGCATTACAAAACTTAGAAACTTTGTCTCTGTGTTCTCAATTCAGAAAAACGAAGATTGGCAAAGCACATACATTTTCTGGTTTAACTGTAATCATTCTTTTTTGACCCAACAGTCTGATCCATATTTTCTGATGCAACAACGATTAATACTCGATGAAAATGTTGATTTTGTAGACAAAATTTATATATAGGTGACAAAATTGATGTCAATCAATTTTGACTTTTATTAGGTATTCGTTTTCAAATTACTTCTGAAGCTAGCTGCACTGTGATTTATTCCCATGAAACAAATGCACATCCAACAACATGCATTTATTTAAATTGAACCATTTACTGGGACTTTTGAACTGTCAAGGAGTCGGTCAGTTAGTCAGAAAGTTGAAGCTAGTTTCCCATTCCAAAACGTAGATCTCTATGGAGAAGAACGGTTTAGAAACTCCATGAACACTCTTTTATTAAATCAAGATATCACAAGAAACAGTTTTTAATCTTATATATTTTTGTAAAAAACATCGTCCTCCTGACTTTGTAGCCTAGTTGGAACACATAATGATATATAATATAAATTAAAAAAATATATTAAAGACTGCTCTGTTTGAGTTAATTATAGTTAAAAATAATACATAAGTAGTCTGATTAGCCGGGTCAGTTAAGGTCTGTTAATTATCTATTCTCGCAAATTGCTAATTAAAGGTAAAAAACACATTTAATGTTGTTTTTGCGTGTATAAAGTAACACGCACAAACAACATTATATGTGTTTTTTCTTATCTAGGAGAGTTAAATATGTATAGTGAAGGGGTTCTTTCGTTATTCACAGCTTAACATGATTATGTAAGCTTTATATAGTCTACGAGTAAAAAACGAGTAAAATCTACGAGTTCGATTCCTGGCTAGAGCAATTGATTTTTCAAAAATTTAATGATGCAGTTTTAGTATTCGTCAAAATCCACCCCGTGACTCCTTTAAGAATTTTTCGGTATTACCTATAGTTTCGGATTTGGTCATCCACATGATGACTTGAAACATTCATCCTGTATATACAGACGAACTAATAACCTCTCTCTTTTAGAAATCGGTTAGAAATAAATTTGTATCTCATGATCTGTCATTTAATCTAGTTAACTAGCAGCTGGCGGCCTAAGCAGAAGTGTTGGGACTTATTTAACAAAACTCTCATAACGAACTATCACTGAGAATTGGAGGCGATATCAGTAACGATATCGAGCGCAGAGGTTCGTAGTTACAATAAAACCTCGAATAGAAAAGTATTGCGACGTAAACAAGTCGTTACTTTAATATTTTCGTTAATTTTAGTAAGTATGGCTTTCCACCTTTGCCAGCTTTAACAAACAATTGACGGGCATCTCTCAATATTTTTTAGAACGTTGCTAGTTCGTTAGATAGCCCATAAGATGAGGATGTTTTTGAAATAATTGGTTTTCTTGGTGTCATAGTAAAATATTGAAGTAATCAACTTTGTTTATGGTGTACTCCGTCGATGTTTTAATTTTGCTACTTAACTTTTAATCATTACGTTCAAGTGTTTAGTATTTTCAAACTTCTGAATATGGAGAAATCTTCACAAACGTGTCACCTTCCAATGCAAACAGCAATCGAAGCTACTAGATTCCTTGATTTAGGGATAAATGCAAAATTATGGCCACTTTTGGGTAATTTTCTGAATTGATGAAATTTCCCCATATATGCCAAAAGGCTCCATCATCCCGTCAGATATTTATATATTCACTATCAGGACACGTAACACTATTGCATAGAATAACTTTCATTCGCCCTGAATATCCTTTTAGAAATGGCCCAAATCCGAGTTTTCAAAGTCGTCAGATTTGGGGAAAGCCCACAATTTCTCCGTCAGATTTGCCTATATAAGTCATTATGGGTTAGGCCAGACCCGATCATGCCAAAACCAACGCCTCTGAAGATCACTTTAATTTCGGCCCTTTTTTGAAATCTGAAAGTGGTCTCCTGACCAGGGGTCTCCTATCAGAAACTTTTTAAATATAGTTTCAGTGTTCTCTCCTCATGCCAGACCTACTCAGCTATCAACTTCTCGCCCTGAATATGCTTGCTCAAAAACCCTCTGGGCTCCCCTACCATTAAAGAACTGCGACGAATACGCCGAAGAGCGGGGTGAGGTGCGGTAACTGATGTTAGTGCGGGGAAGGGAGTGGCCTTTCTGTACGTAGTACTTTAAGTATTCTGTGGTAATACTTAAGGTATGCCATAGATTAACTTCCAAGCTACCTTGCTGGCTGGCTGATATAATACATTCGCACTACAAGAGCTATAGTATTCTTAGTTTGTGTGTGTTGATGCAAGAGATGACCGTTATATTCTTAGGAAAAAAAAATTCGTTATTCTTCATCCTTCTTTCCTATTAGCAAAAAACTTTACAGGTAAGTATAACTATAAAGTCAGGTAGCAGGACTGACAGTGTAGGATGTACCGGATTTACCTACATCACCTAGTAGGTACAGTATTGCTACTCTAGTTATATATTTGATATACAAGCCAAAATTGTATCTCAACGGAAACGAAATTTTATTGTGATTATTATGTTTCTTATCATAGTAAATTCAAAACTCAAACACAATGCATTTATTTCAATTGAACCATTTACAGGCACTTTTGAATTGTCAAGAAGTCAGTCAGTCAGAAAAAAAAAAATTAAGTTGTGTGCTAAATTCATGTTTAATGATCAATTTTTTTAGGCATAACGTGATTTGATTTCACCGTGTCATCTTTTGTTTCCAGTATATACAGCAGGGACATTGACGCACAAACGATGTCCACGAATTCAGGACACGATTCTTGACACACTAGCGTAGAAATTTTCCGTCGGTTATAAAAAAAAAATGTAGACTAGATTAACTAGAACGAGGCATTCAATAATTAACGTTCATAAATCCTTTATTTCCATGAACAATCGCTAATTATCACACATCGTTACTCTTCCAGTGATCCGTAACATTATCTTCATTAAACCGATTCAGGCTGGATTGAACCCACTACTCTGATAGTCTTATCTCTTGGCTAAGATTATTAGGAGTGGACGTTAGATTCATGCTCGATTTACAAGATCTGATGTCATTAGCCACGTGTTGGTGATACGTGAAGACTTTAATTGAGCATTATTCAACCAATAACCAGTCTAACTTTCAACTTGAATTTCACGGAGTTCGGAGCTGAATTTTAAGACAAACATATTATTTGAACCTTTTTCCTACACGCTAAGAAGAACCCTGCAATTGTCGAAAGAAGAGCATGGTCACTATGGTCGTGTTGGTGATTTCTGAGTACAGAATGACGACTTTTTGTAATGAATGATTTAGTTAACCGACTTCAAAAAAGGAGGTTCTGTATTCGACCCGTATGTATGTATGCATGTATGTATGTATGTTTGTATCTCCGCGTTTTCTCAAAAACTAACTAACCAATTTTGATAATTCTTTCACTAATGTGATCTACATACTTTCAGGAAGGTTTTCGTATATAATACATTAGGAAATTATTCTTATGTACGAAGTTATAAGCATCAATGTACTGCATGTCGGGCATTTCTATGCGAATTTTGATGATTCTTCTAGTCGGTGTCTTCAATTTCTTCAATGCACAAGTGTTAATGCGGACGAATACTTCGACGCCTAAGTGTCCTTTGTTTTTTATTTTTATATATTTGTATTGTAAGTTAGTCATTTATTTTAGTATCTAGTGTATATAGTTAGTTACTTATTATGAAGCAATAAATTGACACCCAGAAAAAATACAAAAAGTATTAGGAACTGTAGAACTCAGCTGCATGCGAATAGAACTCATGTTTAGTGTTAATTGAATTTTTATGGGGTAGGTTATTAACAATTTTAATTACCTATTAAAACAAAAATATTATCAGAAACATAGAATACTGTATATATTTAAATAAACTGGTTTTAGCCGACTTTAATAAAGGAGAAGAATCTTATTGTTACGATAATCGTATCGTATCGTATTTTATTTAATAAATAATGGTTGCACCAGCTATTTACTTAAAGTAACAGGTTCGACTAATAAAAGTAACAGGTATGTAGGTGTGTACCTATAAACCTGCTTCGTCGATGAGGCGTGGTACCTATAAACGTAAGTGGGGCGGGGCCACAACTATCAGACCTGCGCCCACGCCGATAACTTCAACAATCTCAAAGAAAACAGTAAAAAAAAATTACCGCCCATCGCCACGCCCCACCCGCGTAGCTTTGCCCGCTTTGTGCATTGCTAATTGGTATTGAATGCACACACCACGTGCTGGGTCAAAGGCAACATACGTGATAATACACAGGTTACTAACATTTCTCTCAAATTACTTATTTTAATTATAATAATACGAATGCCAATTAAAATAATTAAGTTTTATCACTAGGGGTGAGCAGAATATCTGTGCAGGTTATTGCAGAGTTGCTTATAAACTTAAATACGTATGGTTTCCAGTAAATTATCGAATATTTTTATTTTTTCAAAACGGTTTTTTGCCAAACTGTAAGGTAGCAAAAGGAGTGCACAAATACTAAACTCAGGCAAGAATAGTAATAATAACTTAAAGCAGGATTAGTACTGTATTTAAATACAGTACTTACAACGTACTGTATTTTTTTTTTATTTGGACAGTGTTCGTGAAACACAAAAGCGCGCGCGCGCGCGCTTTGTGTACCTACTATTGTATAAAATCAAGATCTTCTAACTGAACTGCTGGGGAGTTTGTTGCGCCACTTCTTCCCAGCTAGGGCACTAGGAAGTGGTGCAGAACGGGCGTTTTAGGGGACTGTCTCGTGTAATTTTGGTATTCAAAAAGAGCTGATTCTCAGCCTAGTTTGAATAAATTACTCTTGATTTTTTTATTTTACTCGTGTTTATGGTGATTATACCTAGTAACTTTATAAAACGACTGATTACCTCGCCGACTATTATAACGTTACCTAGGATTTTCAGGATTATAGGTAGTGTGAGTAAGTTCTACAAAGGCGACGTTATTTTTGTCGATTTTGGGCTTTTTAAACACCGTTGCGTCTTCGTTTCCTAGCTTTTGAAACGCCAAAATATACTCTGCACAGAAAAATATTCACCACCTAGCCTTTTCCCAACTTTGTTGGGGTCTGTTTCCAGTCTAACCAGATGCAGCTGAATACCAGTATTCAACATAAAGCGACTGCCTATTTGATCTCCTCAACTCAGATACTGGGTAACACTACTGTGTAGTCTTACCAAGGGTTACTTACTACCCTTGGTAAGGCTGTACAGAATAATTATACAAGTCACCATGTTTAGCAATAATAAAAAGAAAATCAACCAGAATATTTTGAGGGAAAATTTGAATAGAACTTTACAAATATAGGGCATTAAATTATATAAATAATAAATTTCATAAATACTCTAATTTTGATGATTGGTAAATAAATGATTAATGTAAGAAATATTTTAATATAAAATATATGTGCACGGCTGTTCAAGTAGAATATGATATAAAGAAGTTTTGTTTTATGAATCACCTCACGTATTACCCATATTGAAATAAAATATTTAATTTGATTTGAGAGATCGCGGAATTAAACCTTTCCGAACAATGTTTGGATTTAGAATGTTCTTTTTTGGAAACCGAAAAGACAATACTATGATTCAAAACTTTCCTTATAAACAAAAGCGTTTGTTTTTGTTTTGGATGTAAAAGACCTCAAAAGAATAGGTATTTGAAATTGCGCAGACAAAAACAATGATTTATGGATTAAGATAACAGTAGTCTGTTATTATGAACTGTCGCTAACAGCTAGTCTGAACACAGCATGGTAACGAACAAAGTACCTACTCGTCAGATTCCACGTTTTATCTTTAAAATTTAACACTATGTCTAAGCGTGATATAGGTATAAATATTGTGGTTAATTGGTTTTGTGTTCCAAGTTAGGTTGACAAATATCTTGTTCAGATGATCAATGAACGATTTTTGAAGATCAGCCTGATCTTCACCATAAACACTGCTTATTTTTTTACAAAAAAATTAAGCAACATTTTATATACTTTCGATCTGAGGATTGAAGTTTTCAATTTATAATATACCTGCACAATTAATAACGAATTGAATAAACACATTACCACTCCTTTGCGTCGCGCAGTCGGGTAAAAAGTTAAGAAGTTGCTGATAAACAGTGCGTATTGTCTTTCAATTTAAGTTTTAACTGAATTGTATAAAATGTAAATTATTGCACATTATGCAAAATTACAACACATAATTGACGCCGCGACGGTTAAAAATACAAAGGTAGTCCGAATCAAGAAAAAAAAACGTACCTAAACAATGTTGAAAAATTAGATACCTACAAAAAGAATAATAATAGCCAAGAGCCTCGACCAACACCTGAGGAGGCTCTCGTTAGGCAGCTGGATCAAGGGCTTAATTCAGAAAGCGGTACTTCTGGACACAACCTGCATTGTTAGGAGGTAGCTTGGACCCTGTTCCCGATACCGGTGGGCTACTATTTTTAAATGTTTTTATATTCTAATATTTAAAAATATAACTTAAATATATACAAACTAAGCGTCGCTTGTATCTTGTGGCATACAAAAGAAAATATTTTCGGTAACAAGATAATGAATAATAACAAAGTATAAAAAAATAAAAATTCAACTCACCGACATCACTTTAACTGCCATTATTCCAAAATCGGGAACCACAAAACACAAAATAGGTACTCCGTTCCAAAAAATACCAGGTTTTCAAAATAATTATGTATTCCAAAAGTATCAGGTACGCAAAAAATAATTCCAAAAAATACTATGTCAGCAAAATAATGGTTGGAAAAAATTCCAATTTATTTTTAAACGATAAATTTCCAATTTGTTTATAAAAGGAGGTGCGGATAGCGGCAAGGTTTTAAGCAAAATGATAAGTGCAAACGGTGATTGTTGACTAAATCGTATATTTATGTAAGTGTGTACGTTTTATACATCGGAAACATTGCGGCGACGCGTGCTGTAGCTGTGATATAGATAATTAATTTTAGGGGCCCTTATCGAAATTTTAAAACGCTACAGAAAAATAATGTTGCTGTTACGTCAGCAGTATTTCGTTCTGATAATAAATGGGTTTGGGAATATTTCGTTGAATATTATAAAGTACAAAATGGAAGACAATTCAAAATATTTTCAGTTCATAGTGGTAGTGGTGGTAGTTAATATTGATAGTAAAAACTTTTTAACCAAAATAAATCCGACTTCCAAAAAAACTACAAAGTGAAAAATAACTTTAATTTCGGACGTCGGTGTCTTTGGATCGGTATTTTAGTTTTTTGCCACCGACTTCCGAAATTAAAGTTATTTTTCACTTTGCAGTGTTTATTTTTTGGAAGTCGGTTTTTTTTTTTGTTAAGAGGTTTTTATTTCTCGCTTTTTAGTGGGTCTGTTTATAATTATCTAAGTTACAATAGCCTAATGTCAACTTGCTCATCGCCTTTTACAAAATATATTGCTTTTCCCGATGCAGGGAAGTTAATTGTTGACGAGTTCTCCTGGTATTTCACCATCAGCTTCATTTCACCATTCGCATTGTGACGAGCATAAATTGCTTAACAACCATATTAAAGTAATCGAATCGCAACCGGTGAAATATTTATTATTGAGTAGTTCCGGTAGCCATCTGTGGTCTTCATCATCAGGTCCACTTCACTAAATGGTGCTTTTCGAGAGCAAATGCACGAGTTACTATAAAAAATACCCAAACCGCTATAGGTGTGCCTATAATATTTGAAGTTCCCATCATCAAATTCAGACCTGATGACAATGGGACCATGGGGTAAGATAAACGCTAGTCTTTCTTTTTGTTGAATAAAGTCTCGTAATTTAGTATAATGAGGTTCCGTTATCTTTATGCGAAAAGAGTTGTAGACTTCGTCCGATTAAAATTAAAGCATATTTACGAGGAGTTATCGGTCATAGAACTTTCTATTTTGTTTTTATTTCAATCTGTATGTCTATTGTTAAGAATAGGAAAGATTATCTTTGAAATTCGAATGGCCAGATATTTGCTATAGGTGACATTATCTTTATCATTGTGTAATCGGTTTTTCGAGTTTCTTCATTTTTTGCTCTCGATGAGGATTGATTCTGCCATTCAAAATTATCATCTTTTATGGATATATTAAAGAAAATAAAAATATAGTCATTGGATAAACTTATTAATCTTCTACGTAATTAATTAACAAACTATTAAAATAAAAATATAATAACCTAACTGAACTAAAACTACTAGAGAAAATACGGCATTGAAAAATTCCTTTGCATCGCTGTCGACTGATAATGCACCCCAGAGACTGGGGGCATGCGGCATTGCGACGTTGAATGGCATTACTTAGCCTCTGACCAAGGTAAAAGCCAGCCCTTGGGTCATCTTATATTGATCAAATACATTTACAAAACATTTTATAAGTACTTTATTGACCGATTTTTCAATCTTCAGATAACTTTTACTAAAGGAATAAAAATTTCGGTTTGACATCTTTTGTAGACAGTATGTCGAACCACCATATTTCTTCTTCAGATAAAAGTTATCTGACGATTGAAAAATTGGCTCTTAGTTATAATCAGAATAACCTACATTTGCTAATGAAATTCGAATGTGATACGGAACCATCACTTCAAAATTCCCACTCTTCATTTTATAACAATACGTCACTATCACTTAGGGGCTCGTGGTTTAATTGCTACCGGACAAAAAAAGAGTCGTCATCACATTATTGAAGTTGCGTTTATGATGACGAATCTTTTTTTTTTCCAAAAGTCTGGCTAGTCTGGTTATCGATCGAAACACGTGTGTGTCGCGCGGAGGTCACGTGCCGTGCTCTTGGTTATAACTCGGCCATACCACCACATGGTTCGATGAACGGATGATGTGGTTACAGCACAATTATTAAGATTGATATAATTATGACCTTGTGAAGGCCGCAGGAACACGTTGGATGCGAGAAGCACAAAACCGGTCGAAGTGGAGGTGCTTGGGGAGGCCTATGTCCAGCAGTGGACGTATTTCGGCTGAATGATGATATAATTATTATCGAATAATTTTACGTGTATGTACTGTACTGCCCCGTTGGTCTCGTGGCCGCAAGCACGAGTGTGGGGTCTTGGGTTCGATTGCCAGGTCGAGCAAAATGTTATTGGGTATTTCTATTGGGAATGTCGTAGTAACAGCCCGGAGTTTGGAAGTTGGCGGTGTGATACCCCCGTGCCTCGGAACGTTACGCCGTTGGATCTGCGCCTGATCTCTCTCCGGTCGTGTCGGATTGCCGTCCCATTGAACTATGAAAGTGAAGGAAGAGAGAATGCACCTGTGTCTGCGCACACAATTGTCACTATAAAATCTCCCGAGCCGAAGGCTAGCCTCCGTTGAGATTGGCCGCCATGGCCGAAATAAGGTCTTTGAAGACTATTATTAGATACTACATTCACCATGTAATAAACATTAACCTTTCCTACAAGAGATACCTCAACTAAAAAATCAATAGGTATTTAAAAACATATTATTAGAAGAAATCAGATTTTTCAATAAGATTTTTCATCAATTTTCTTATACCCCGCACACTAAGATTGGAGAACACACATGCTTGGTATTGAGCCGCTCGCTCTGCTCAGCCTTGTGATAAAACCAAAAATCTTGACATTTTAATTTTTATTCAAAACAAACATTATACACCACTATATTGACATTGATGAATATTTTATAAATAAAAAAAAATATTAATGAAAAGTTATTGTGAATGTGAAGACTTTGTGGGACATTTTTAGGGTTCCGTAGCCAAATGGCAAAAAACGGAACCCTTATGGATTCGTCATGTCTGTCTGTCTGTCTGTCTGTCCGTCCGTCCGTATGTCACAGCCACTTTTTACCGAAACTATAAGAACTATACTGTTGAAACTTGGTAAGTAGATGTATTCTGTGAACCGCAGTAAGATTTTCACACAAAAATAGAAAAAAAACAATAAATTTTGGGGTTCCCCATACTTACAACTGAAACTCCAAAAATGTTTTTTCATCAAACCTGTACGTGTGGGGTATCTATGGATAGGTCTTCAAAAATGATATTGAGGTTTCTAATATCATTTTTTTCTGAACTGAATAGTTTGCGCGAGAGACACTTCCAAAGTGGTAAAATGTGTGTCCCCCCTCTAACTTCTAAAATAAGAGAATGATAAAATTAAAAAAATATATATAATGTACATTACCATGTAAACTTCCACCGAAAATTGGTTTGAACGAGATCTAGTAAGTAGTTTTTTTTTAATACGTCATAAATCGAAAATCGCAATTTACCTTTCACAAAGTTACAACGAACTACAAGAACTTTTATATTATGTTACTTGCTGCTACGGAACCCTTCATGGGCGAGTCCGACTCGCACTTGGCCGGTTTTTTCTTTTCTTTCTCTGTAAGTTTTAATGTTGGTCTAGCACTGTGAATACTATATGTGGCCTACACAAATATCCTTTCTTTGGTATTGTTCGTTGAATCGTTGAGCTCCTCAAGTTCTGAGTTGAGCTACACGATTACTGATAAATACTTGCACTGACTGGACTGGTCAAAATCAAATCTGTGTGGTACTTTCCTCAAAAAATCATTTCAGTCATCAATTTACATGGTCGAAACAAACTCTTTTTAAAGTCCAGACATAATATTGGTCAGATCATGTGGAGATCTGACCAATATTATGTCTGGACTTTAAAAAGAGTTTGTTTCGGCCTTCTCAGAGTAGTCAGATAGGATTGCTGACCTCATCTAACTTTTTTTAATATGATGTGTATAAGTGATTCCGATATCCTATATTAAATAGAATAAATAATTTCATTTAGATAGATAGATAAACCATTTATTTGGCGCACACAAAAGACAGCACAACACACAAAAGTACAACATTTCATGTTTCATTTCTATGTGCCGCACTACCGCGCCCCTCTTTAAACCATCCTGATTGGCTAATATTTTCACCACGTCATTCACGTGCTTTTGGCTCGTGCCGACACAAAAACAAAAACAAAACAAACAGTAGTATACTCATACATGCTGTGCGTATTACTTTGTGCATTCACAGCCACTTGTACAACAAGACCTTAATTAATTAAAGCCACCGGTTCTGGGGTCAAGTTTGTAATTGAGGTTATCAAAAGGAAATTGTGAGTTGCTCTTTCACACTGATAGTATTGATTATGTTCCGTTTCTAATGTTTTCTTTGTGGTTATGTTACTTTTACGTATTAGGTATTTAAGTTTTCAAAATGTAGATTTGCCTGGTATATTAGACAGTGTGACACCAAATACCTATTAAAATACCAGGTTTTTAGTTCCGTAAACCTGTTACGTCAAAGAATATATCAGTAGGTTCCTAATAAAAACCAACAACATCATGATGTGTATTTTCCATGATTATGAATATGATTCTAGTATCGTTTTCGGGTGCAATTTTGTGACGTTTTTATTATATATATTATATGATACTTATCTATACATTTTCTTTACACATTACTATAGAGGAGTTACCGACATAGCTTGCAGAGTAAGCAAACTGAAGTGGCATTGGGCTGGCCATGTTTGTTGAAGGACCGATGGCCGGTGGAGCAGACGAGTCCTTGAGTGGAGACCCCGTATCGGCAAGCGTAGTGTGGGACGCCCCCCAGCTAAATGGACGGACGACCTAAAGAAGGTGACTGGGACGGACTGGATGCGGAAGGCGGAGGACAGGGTGTTGTGGCGCAGCCTGGGAGAGGCCTATGTCTAGCAGTGGACTGCAATAGGCTGAGTTGAATGGCAATAAGATCGTCCATTATTACATGGAACTTTGAGAAAAGTAGCGAAATGAGGGTAGGTACTCAACAGGGAAGCACCTCTGTCTTCAACTTCCCGAAATACGCACGATGCTATGTTTTTGTATTATTTATATAAATAATAGTACAGAACAGGACCGCTTAAATGATAGATAGTAAATAATAATAGTTACATTGTCTCGACGCTACGACATGTTAGCGTATTATTATCGTAACACACGCGAATGGGCGTGTTCGTATCGTAACGGATCAGTTGCTTATCACTAAGTCAGCTAGCGTGAGTTAGAGTACGAAGATGTTCAGGGTTGACATGTGAGAAAATTCTTAATCTGACATCCAGGCTGTATTTCCTGAAGGGATAAATAAGTGGGGGCGAATTTATGGGTATAGCAGCATTTGTTTAATACACTTGATCCTAATTGTAGCCCGGCAGCAGCTCAATACCAGCAACGCTTACCCGGCAATAGTTTACCCGACCCTGGTATCAAACCTATTATTCTTAAGCAGTCGCGCTTGGACTACTAGCCCAACAAAATATTCAGGCACACTGTATCTACATTTTTAACCGACTTCAAAAAAGGAGGTCCTGTATTCGACCCGTATGTATGTATGTATATATGTATGTATGAACCAATTTTGATAATTCTTTCACTAATGTGATCTACATACTTTCAAAAGGTTTTAGTATATAATATTTACATTAGGTAATTATTCTTATGTACGAAGTTATATGCATAAATGTACTGCATGTCCGGCATTTCTACGCGAATTTTGGTGATTGTTCTAGTCGGTGTCTTCAATTCTTCAATGCACAAGTGTTAATTGAATTTGTGTGGGGTAGGTACAACTAAAAAGTAAAAAATATTTTTTTTTAGAAAAAAAGACTTCAAAAAAAAAATATAAAGTGATAAATAACTTTAATTTTGGAAGTCGGTGTTAAAAAACTCAAATGCGGAACCAACGACACCGACTTCCGAAATTAAAGTTATTTATCACTTTATAGTGTTTTTTTTTTTGAAGTCGGTTGTGCAGTCGCGCATGGACTACTTGCCCAACAACACATTCAGGCACACTGTATCTACATTTTGTAGAGTAAATTTGGTACATATACCTGCTCATAGGTAGGTATTTGTAGCTATGAGAGGGGCATTCAGCACAGAGCAGAATGAGCCCACGCTGTTGGATTTTCAACTCTTGGCTCTAAACAGTAGGTTAAAAATCTAATGTTAGTAGGAAAAAATCGCCCATGCGACCCTGGGCATAGATTGAGTAAATAGTAGGGAAAGATGCCCAAAACATGATACCTATTATGTTTTTGCAATATTTGCTGAAAGCACCAGAGCGTGCCATTTTCTTGGCATCCTTAGATGATACTATAATAGGTGAATGACAATGTCGTGTTACAATGTCACAATGTGAAAGCAAAAGCAATGTTATTCTGTTAAATCTCGATAAAACTGCGTTTTACACTGACACTTCGAATGCCTACCGAAGTGATTTCGGAAATAGAAATAAATAGTCATGATCACCTGAAAGCCAATTTTCGCACTTAAAAAACGTTTACGGCGCAATCTTATATCAGCGACAATCAATGTCAAAAACTTGTGGAAAATATAAGGAAATGAATTATATTTTTGACAGATTGAGACAGATTAGAATGCGAACGTTCTTAAAAATTCGGAAATTGTCCCTCAGATGTTTGATTATAGTTTTAAGATGAGTATAGACCCGAGAATTGAATTGTAACAAAACATCGAGCCGCTCCAATGTCTCACGAACCGAACAATAAGCACACTACCCTCGATGCTTTGTTGCAACTTGATTTGCAAGTAACCTCCTTTTTTTTTAAGTGAAACTTCTTTACGCACGCTTGACTTGGGGAGTAAGTTGGCGAACGCGTGACGTAAGCGTTACGAAAAGTGTGATCGGACGAGGCGAACGGGAGTTGAGTGGGGGGATATAGGCAAGAGAAAGCAGTGCGCGCGCACATTTTCTTTCTCTCTTCCTCTCATAGCCAAATACGTTTGAAGTTTCACTTCAGTCGTGTGGTCATAAGCACACTCGGTTTTTTTTTTTGAAATATTAGAACTACTTACCTGATAATCGTGGAATCCCCTGCCATAACCGATACCTACTATTATAATAATCTCCTGATGGTCAGCTGTCATTATTATACAACATACGTCGCACACCTGCACTAGAAAGATGATTTTAAGATCTACAGCCGATCACCACAGTTGATAACAGTGATAACATCGAAGAATCATGGTATTATCACACAGGTCGGTAGGCTACCCTCTGTCACCATTTGGCACGCTCACCATCTGCGATTGACATGAATACGATGATGTGAGGAAAATGTAGGCATACGGCTTAACTGGCACTGGGATTAGATGCAGGCAGTTTTGGAAAATAAACGGTACTTATTTAGTCTTTCGTATTCAGTTATACTCGAATTCTATTGAATATAATCGGACGCTGGTTTAAATATAAGGTGTTAAAAAATTGACCCGAGAAACTTTAACAGTTGCTTTAGACCATCGAACTGAACAACTTTCACTATGGGACCAACTCTGAAATCACGAAAAAAAAAATCATCTGTTTAATACAAAAGTTAAATACCTACTTACCTACTCGACCAAAATTTATGAAACAGCTGATTTTGTTTTCGTGGTTTCAGAGTTGGTCCCATAGTGAAAGTTGTTCAGTTCGATGGTCTAAAGCACCTCTTAAAGTTTTTCAGGTTAATTTTTTAACACTTTGTATAGCAAGAAACATGTTTATGCATATAGCAAGAAATATATTTAATGAGTCACTGAAGATAATCGCTAGGTTGTGCGCTTGAAGGAGAGTATAGAAAGCCATTCTGGGTAGAAGTAGAAGAACGAGGTAGAACCGTCGTACGAGCCCAGTCTCCCGTCTCTCGCACACTCTGCGCTCAACGCTCTCTTGGACGGTTAGCCTGACTGTGATGTGTTTGGGAATGAATGGAAGACGATCTTGTCAGTATGTCTGGAGTAAGTATTATTAGATGAGCGTATGACTGTCGAGTATTTGTAAACTTTTCATTGTTGTACTTAACTTAGGTATGTGTTTGTGACTTTAACTAAAGCAATTACCCTTGGCCGTTGTATGTGAAAAAAGTAGGTGCCTAAACAAAAGTTATATTTGCACAGCTTTAATGCAGCAACATGATGAACTATTTCCTGGATACAATTTAATACACACAAATTGCATGCAGCATTTGCCAGTAACGTGTCTCCAACCATTCAAAAATGGGTAAAAGAAAAAGCTAATAAAATAATGAAAACAAAAAAATATTCTGAGATAGGAGCCTTTTTCACACAGGTGAGGTGAAAAAGGCATTTATCTTAGCATAATGTTGCGATACACAGCAGCACTTAATCTGTCTAGCTCCGCTAATGAGACACAATTGATTTTTAACCGACTTCAAAAAAAAGGAGGAGGTTATCGATTCGACTGTATTTTTTTTGAAGTGAAAACTTCTTTAGCGGCGTTGCACACTTTTTGTAATGGGTAAAAAATGTTAAACTCGCGTCAGGACATCGCGTCAGGACACGTGACCGTCAGGAGAGATTCCCCCCCCCCCCTTCTCTCTTTCTACGGCGGCGCCAACCGAAGTGAACCAAGTGAGACACGATGATGGATGGATGGATGGATGGATGGTGATGGTGATGGTGGTGGTGGTGGTAATGGTGGTGGTGATGGTGGTGGTGATGGTGGTGATGGTGGTGGTGGTAATGGTGGTGGTGGTGGTGGTGATGGTGGTGGTGATGGTGGTGGTGATGGTGGTGGTGATGGTGATGGTGATGGTGGACGTGGATGGATGGATGGATGGACAGCTGATGGCTCGACCATCTGTGTAGTAGCCACACTGCTGTGTATTCGTAAAATTCGTGTATATAAAGTGTTTAAAATATGGAAATTGAACAAAGTGCATCGACGATTAATGAAAAAACTGACGCAGAAATAGTGAAAAAAAATTAGTTATATTAATTCAATTAATAATTGATTTATTTCAACGTTAATATTCAAGTTTTCACTTCTGCCGGCACTCCCGGAGTGCAACCCGTCTTTTTTTTTTTATGTTTGTTACCTCATAACTTGCGACTGGGTGAACCGATTTTCATGATTCTTTTTTTATTTGAAAGCTGGTGCTTCCCGTGTGGTCCCATTGTCACCATTTCAATATCTGATGATGGGATCTTAGAGAAATTGAGGGCAACCCTCAAATTTTATAGGCTAACTTATTGTTTTTCGCATATTTTATGAAGTATCTTGTGTATTTGCGTATTGTTGTCACCATCTCAGGTAGCTGGGCTGATGATGGAAGGTACAACTCCTTAACAGTAAGAAGTTACTCGAACAGGAAAGGACTGTTTTTAACCGACTTCTAAAAAAGGAGGAGGTTCTCAATTCGAATGTTTGTATGTTTTTTTTTTTTTTATGTTTGTTCGCGCATAACTCCGTCTCTTGCCAACCGATTTGAAAAATTCTTTTTTTGCTGGAAAGGGTATACTTCCCAAATGGTCCCATGAAAATTTTATCGAAATCGGACAAGCGGTTTTTGAAAAATCAACAAAAATCTAAAAATTTATCTACATTGTCTACATCAACGATTTTTTTGTTTACTTATTTGTGGGGTAGGTACAACTAAAAAGTGAAAAATAAAAACTTTTTTACAAAAAAAAAAAACAACCGACTTCAAAAAAAACACTACAAAGTGATAAATAACTTTAATTTCGGAAGTCGGTGTCAAAAAACGAAAATGCGGAACCAACGACACCGACTTCCGAAATTAAAGTTATTTATCACTTTGTAGTGTTTTTTTTGAAGTCGGTTGTTTTTTTTTTTTGTAAAAAAGTTTTTAGTAAATTGTTTTGATGTTTGATAGGGCATTTGCCACATTTGGTCTCATGATCATCAAGTCGTGATCTGATGCTGCAGTCAGAATAGTCTGCAGAGTACCTAACTCCTCGACAACTAACAGCAGATATATCGTGTTTAGGCTCATTGAAAAGGGCTCGATGTGTGGATAAACGTACTGTTAATGAGGAACACCGAAGTACATAAAGACCTGATGCTGAAGCCAGGAGCATCAGAAAAAGTACCAACCTTGAAATTACAGCACCGTAGTCGTGTTTGGGCTCATTTTAAACAGGACTAAATTTTAAGTTCAATGTAATGTTGACATAAGTCTGGCCTGATGCTGCAGCCAGGATTATCAGCATCTAGTCTAAAAGCATCAGGTCAAGATTTGATGATGAGATCCTGGAGAAATCGAAGGAACTCTTCAAATATTATAGGCACACCTATAGCGATTTGGGTATTTTTTATAGTAACTCGTGCATTTGCTCTCGGAAAGCACTATTTGGTGAAGTGGAACTGATGATGAAGACCACAGATGGCCATCGGAAGTACTCAATAATATCTAAGTATTTCACGGGTTGCGATTCGATTACTTTAATATGGTTGCTAAGCAATTTATGCTCGTCACAATGTGAATGGTGATATGGAGCTGATGGTGGACCTGGAGAACTCCTCAACAATTAACTTCCCTGCATCGGGAAAAGCAATATTTTGTTTGTAAAAGGCGATAATCACTAGGCTATTGTAACTTAGATAAATTATAAGCAGACCCACTAAAAAGCGTAACATAAAAACTTTTTAAGAAAAAAAAAACCGACTTCCAAAAAAACACTACAAAGTGAAAAATAACTTTATTTCGGAAGTCGGTGGCAAAAAACTAAAATACAGATCCAAAGACACCGACTTCCGAAATAAAGTTATTTTTAACCGACTTCAAAAAAAGGAGGAGGTTATCAATTCGACTGTATTTTTTTTTTTTTTTTTTTTTTTTTTTTTTTTTTTTTATGTTTGTTACCTCATAACTTGCGACTGGGTGAACCGATTTTCATGATTCTTTTTTTATTTGAAAGGTGGTGCTTCCCGTGTGGTCCCATTGTCACCATTTCAATATCTGATGATGGGATCTTAGAGAAATCGAGGGCAACCCTCAAATTTTATAGGCTCACTTATTGTTTTTCGCATGTTTTATGAAGTATCTTGTGTATTTGCGTATGGATGTCACCATCTCAGGTAGCTGGGCTGATGATGGAAGGTACAACTCCTTAACAGTAAGAAGTTACTCGAACAGGCAAGGGCTGTTTTTAGTAAATTGTTTTGATGTTTGATAGGGCATTTGTCACATTTGGTCTCATGATCATCAAGTCATGACCTGATGCTGCAGTCAGGATAGTCTGCAGAGTACCTAACTCCTCGACAACTAACAGCAGATATATCGTGTTTAGGCTCATTGAAAAGGGCTCGATGTGTGGATAAACGTACTGTTAATAAGGAACACCTAAGTACATAGAGACCTGATGCTGAAGCCAGGAGCATCAGAAAAAGTACAAACCTTGAAATTACAGCACAGTAGTCGTGTTTGGGCTTATTTTAAACAGGACTAAATTTTAAGTTCAATGCAATGTTGACATAAGTCTGGCCTGATGCTGCAGCCAGGATTATCAGCATCTAGTCTAAAAACATCAGGTCAGGATTTGATGATGGGATCCTGGAGAAATCGAAGGAACTCTTCAAATATTATAGGCACACCTATAGCGATTTGGGTATTTTTTATAGTAACTCGTGAACTTGCTCTCGGAAAGCACCATTTGGTGAATTGGAACTGATGATGAAGACCACAGATGGCCTCCGGAACTACTCAATAATATATAAGTATTTCACGGGTTGCTATTCGATTACTTTAATTTGGTTGCTAAGCAATTTATACTCGTCAGAATGTGAATGGTGATATGGAGCTGATGGTGGACCTGGAGAACTCCTCAACAATTAACTTCCCTGCATCGGGAAAAGCAATAATTTGTTTGTAAAAGGCGATGAGCACTAAGCTATTGTAACTTAGATAAATTATAAGCAGACCCACTAAAAAGCGTGAAATAAAAACTTTTTAAGAAAAAAAAAACCGACTTCCAAAAAACACTACAAAGTGAAAAATAACTTTAATTTCGGAAGTCGGTGGCAAAAAACTAAAATACAGATCCAAAGACACCGACTTCCGAAATTAAAGTTATTTTTCACTTTGTAGTGTTTTTTTGAAATCGGTTTTTTTTTTCTTAAAAAGTTTTTTTCACTTTGTAGTGTTTTTTTGGAAGTCGGTTTTTTTTTCTTATAAAGTTTTTTCTATTGTTTCGTCGCCAATAGGCGACGCGCGCCGCTTGACCGGTTAAACTTTTGTTTACCGTGAATTTTCCAAAACTTTATTTTTTTTGGCTTGCAAGTTAAGGCTTAGCACGCACTGCGAAACGCCCCATGCGTTTCGCAGTGCGTGCTAAGCCTTACAGACACACACGTGATAATCAACTGTTTGGTTTGTTACACGCTGTTATCATACATCATTCGTCATTGTTTCGTTTGGGAACCTTGGACCGTGTCAATGTCACCGAACGACGAAAATGTGTCCATGAAATGTGATCGTGCATATTATACCTATTAGAAAACCCACTGATACTGAAGGTACGGTCAGCGATAAAAGTCGATGAACACTGCTAATACTAATTGACGTAAAATTGTTCGACACATTGTATTTTAGAATGCCACATAATTATTTTAAGACTTAGTTTTCTAAGTAATAAAGGATCAATTAATAAGATTTTAAAAACTGAAATGTTAATTGACTTTTTTTTTGTTGTGAAACATAACTTTTTATAGATTTCTGAAGATGTCTGCTAATCTTGTTTGTGCGTTTGGGTACTTACGCATAAATGGCAGAAACAATTCGAATGTTACTCGGTACAAAGAAGAGTAGGTATAACATAAGTAGTTCGCCTAGGCTGTGAGAGAAACAGCAACAACACTTGTGTAAAAACGAAATTTTCGAATAACATGGAAATCTCAAACATATTTTAATGATGAGATCAGAATACTTGATGCCTAGGTAAGTACCTAATGTTGCACCCGGCAGCGTTGTGTTACAGTTTGAATGGTGCTGGTATGACTACAGGCACATGAGAAATTTCGGCTTAGTCTCTGGGATGGCAGCACAGGTACTCCACAAACCTATGATAATTTCCTTAGGCGATGGTGACCGTTAATTTCCATCTGGGTCAGAAAATGAGATATACTTGTCTACACATTTTCACGATATGTGCTGCTTAATAAAACGAAAAATGGATGTGAAATTGACGAATAGTCGGATTGTCGCTAGTCACCTGTCGGTTTTATCGAAATTAAATAAGCTTCAGGTGCTCCGCCTGCAATAACCAACCAATATTGTTTAAGTTCATAGCCACATACTTACTTACAATAGGTACTTAGACCGCAATTTCTTAAACAAAACAAAAGTATAACTAACTTTATTTTGGTACTAGCAAATTCACTTCTTGTTCGATAAGGAATGTAGTTCAATACGACATTACCCTTGAATTAGGTTTAGTGGCGTTAACCTGGCGTTAACCTCGGGTTAAATGACTGGTTACTGTCCTAGTAAACAATAATTATTTACTTTTTAGGTTAATCATATTTTTTGTTGTTTTTCCTGTAAGTACAGACAAAACAAACAACTTACCTCCTTTTCCCAAGTATGCTTTGGTCGGCTTACAGTCTAACCAGATGCAGTTCAATACTAGTATTTTACTTGAAGCGACTGCCTATCTGACCTCCACAATCCAGTTAGGTACTGGGTTGTGTGGCGTAGGTACAACTAAAAAGGGAAAAATACAAAGTGATAAATTACTTTCGGAAGTCGGTGTCAAAAAACGAAAATACAGAACCAACAACACCGACTTCCAAAATTAAAGTTCTTTATCACTTTGTAGTGTATTTTTTGTAGTTGATTGTTTTTGAAGTGAAAACTTCTTTAGCGGCGTTGCACACTTTTTGTAATGGGTAAAAAATGTTAAACTCGCGTCAGGACACGTGACCGTCAGGAGAGATTTCCCCCCCCCCCCCCCTCTCTTTCTACGGCGGCGCCAACCGAAGTGAACCAAGTTTAGAGACACACGACAATGGATGGATGGATGGATGGATGGATGGAGTGGAAGTGGAAGTGGAAGTCGAAGTGGAAGTCAAAGTCGAAGTCGAAGTCGAAGTGGAAGTCGAAGTAGAAGTAGAAGTCGAAGTAGAAGTAGAAGTCGAAGTCGAAGCAGAAGTAGAAGTCGAAGCCGAAGTCGAAGTCAAAGTGGAAGTCGAACTGGAAGTCGAAGTAGAAGTGGAAGTCGAAGTGGAATTGGAAGTCGAAGTAGAAGTGGAAGTCGAAGTCGAAGTCGCAGTTGAAGTCGAAGTGGAAGTCGAAGTGGAAGTCGAAGTGGAAGTCGAAGTGGACTTGGACGTGGACGTGGACGTAGACACACTGCTGTGTATAGGTACGTAACATTCGTGTATATAGTGTTTAAAATATGGAAATTGAACAAAGTGCATCTATTAATGAAAAAAGGGACGCAGAAATAGTGAAAAAAAAATGAGTTATATATTAATTCAATTAATAATTGATTTATTTCAATGTTAATATTCAAGTTTTCACTTCTGCCGGCACTCCCGGAGTGCAACCCGTCTTTTTTTTTTTTTGTAAAAAGTTTTCATTAAATATTTTATTTATTTTTATTATAGATTCTATTTTATCGTACGACTTTCATCATGTAACGGAAAACAACCTTGATTTTTCGTTAATAACGTCAGATAGCGATAAACCTCCTTAGCAACTAACGGCTCGTCACGCAGTGGCCGCTGGATCGGGTGCGGGTGTTTAACGAAACGATTATAACACTCGTGAGGCAATATCACGCGTCATTTTTAAATAACGCGTGATATTGTCTTTTATCTTTTTGCCAAATAATGCTTATCGCGAAATGTCCAGGAATAAACCCTCATTCGTTAGATAACTGGGTGTAGTTTTTTTTACCGACTTCCAAAAAAATGAGCTTATCAATTCGGCACGTATGTATGTAATATTATTGGAACTGCATTATATTCACATATGACAATCTATTAGGGCGTCCAAACAAATATACAAAGTTTTATAAATGTATGTATGAATGTTTGTCCACGCATTTCTCCGCAACTATTAATCAGATCGTGCCATTTTTTTTATTGGCTTACATTTACTTCAACTTAGGTCACAGTGCAAGTTTCATCAAAATCGATTCAGTAATTTTTAAGACATGGAATACGGTAAGTGTGACGGCTTGGCTTATTGATACGAGCTACGGGTGTAGTGTCAAAGGGAAAACATCTCAAAAGCTTGGTCAAATTCTAGTGCAATATTTAGCACAAAACTATTACATACTTATTACAAACAAATATTCAAGTTTTTACGTAAAACTAAAAAAAACCGGCCAAGTGCGAGTCGGACTCGCGCACCGAGGGTTCCGTATAAAAATTTACGGTTTTCGCAATTTTTCCTTTATCTATACTATAAGACGTTACTTCGTACCAAATTTCAAGATTCTAAGTTCACGGGAAGTACCTGTAGGTTTTGATTCCCGTACGAGTTTCGAAAATTTGCGGCATAAACGGCTGTATCTTTTGACTGCTTTGGCTCAGAAGTTTGATTTTTTTACAGCTCCAAGGGACAGTAGACCTGAGTATTAGATATACATTTCAGCTTGATACCTTCACGCGTTCCTGAAAAGAACGGTCTTGACAGACGGACGGACGGACGGACAACAAAGTGATCCTATAAGGGTTCCGTTTTTCCTTTTGAGGTACGAAACCCTAAAAATTAAGAAATAAAAAAATAAGTTAAATAAATTAAATCGACTTCAAAAAGAAATTAACTTAAAATTATAAAACAACTTAAATTTCGGAAGTCGGTGGCAAAAAACTAAAACTAAAATACAGATTGCAAGACACCGACTTCCGAAATTAAAGTTATTTCATAAATTATGAGTTAATTTCTTTTCGAAGTCGATTTAATTTTTTTAAATTTCTTTTTTATTTACGGTTTTATTGTTAAGCCGACCTAAGTAGGTACCTAAATCATGCCATTAATCAGTGGTATTCACGTGTGAGTTTCAGTGTAAGTAATTGACTCACAACTATAAACCGACCGCTTAAATGAGACGTTGCCTGAGGTAGCAGCGCGGTGCTCAGTGATTCGTCAACTTGTGACAACCACCACCCCTCCCGCACCGCGCAGCTACCTCAATCAACGTCTCAGTTAAGCGGTCGGCCTATAATAAAATTGATGCAATGGCCTTTTGAAATGCGTGGACCTTAGAGGAAAATAAGTGCGCAAGTTGCAATACGTAAATGTACAATTATTGTACATCGGGCTATTCAATACTTAACTTACCTACCTATTAGACTATGAAAAACACGTGTACAAAATAATATAATGATTAACTAATTATAGAAGCAAATAATTACATTTATAATTTTAATGATATGTTGACTAAACCGTGTGTCCGTGTGATAAATTGAGTTCAAATGTTCGAAAACAAGAGAAAATAATAATGTAGATTTTTGTGAAATACCTGATAAACATGTTTATAATCTTGTGTTGTTGTTTTAATTTTGCTCTTACAGGACAATGACCAAATAATTATGTAGATCGGGACAGGTTCAGCTTCAGGTCAAAATCTATGGATCAGTAAGTCAGTTAATGTGTTCTTATGTAAAGTAGAGACGGAACTACTAGCCAGGTTGACACCTGAATTTTCTTAATGAAAGCCTTAGCAGGATCTAAATCAAGAGTTAAGGCTTTTTCTGAGCAGCGGAGTGTTACATTATAAACTGGAAGTAGTATAGTAATTACTAGATATTTAATAAAGACGTTACAAATTTCAATAACCTCGAATGTGTCTCGAGTCTCGACCCGAAAGTCTCGTGACCTGAGACAGAAACAAACTAAAAACACAAAAAGTCGTAAAAAAATTACAACAGGACTTCGAGACACGAGACGTCCTGGGACCGAAACCCGAATTACTGAAAAGGACTTAATCTAGTAGGTACCTACACCACGATCATACATTTCGTCAACTATGTTTTACTCCCTTATACAGGGTTATTTGTACTCATCATTAGGTATCAACAACTTTAGTAAATAATCTTTAGGGAATAAACTTTAGGGAATAAACCTGAAATTGCGAAACAAAAATCAGCTGTTCCCTACATTTTGACGAGTTATACGAGCATAAATGTAAGGGATCAGCTGATTTTTGTTTCGCCCATAGTAAATGTTGTTCATAATGTAAAAGTTGTACAAAGACTTTAAGAGGCTTAAGAGGCTGTTTTTATTTTTCCAATAACCCTGTATACTAACAGGAGTGAGCCTATTGCCATTAACATACAGAGACACACGCAGAAAGGCCAGTTATTTATACACAGAAATTATGTTCGCAAAGTACTTTATTTATTTAATTATTAAAACTATACGCACAAGTAAAAAAAATACTGTACAAAGGCGGACTTAATGCCTGAGGCATTTTCTACCAGTCAACCTTAGGGTGATGCAGAGACAAAACAAAGCAGGTGCAACATATAGGATAACTAGCTAGGAAATTACTATAAAATACAAGAATATACTTTGCCATTTTGCACGACATGGAAATCGAACCCAGACCAAGGAGCTCATGCTCAGCAGTCGCGCTTGCGAATATCGAGCGCAAAGTGAGTTATTAATGCACGAATGTTATATTCCCGAACGATTTTCAAAATTCCACCCCTGTGGGGGTGACAAGCGGGGATACAGTTTATTTGAAATCTGATTCCTTTGATCTATAAACATAAAAATTGGCCCGAATACTTATTTATCTAAATAAATGATAAAGATACACTTTCGAAATTTTTAGAGGAAAGTACGAATTTCACGCAGACGAAGTCGCGGGCAGTAGCTACTCTACTATAGAAGCATTGTTATCATGTCTTTATTTTCGTCTTTTTTGATAACCTAACTGTAAACCTAAACCTAACATGACTCAAATCCCAAGTACCTAAACAAATTTTCGATCACGTAATATGGCAGGTGATATCACCAAGAAACATTATAATTACGATATTTTTAACAAACAAAATAGCGGGTGAATGATAAGGAAGAACGGCAAAGTCCATATTCTGTCGATCTCCGGGTGCACATTTTTAACCTCATGATATTGACTTATCTTAGAGGAAGTTCTGTATCGATGTCTTGATGAATAACCGATCGATAATTTGGAGACAACATCATTAAAATAACATGGCGCCTGTATCCCCCGAAGGGGTAGGCAGACCTATCTTAAAGTTTCATTTAGTTATCAGGGAGTGAGTTTATTAGAACGAGTTAGCAGAACTGAGCACAAATCCGGGCTACTTTTGAAAATCTCTTATTGAAAACCCAATAACACTGCTCGATCCTGTTTTCTAAACCAGGAAACCACGTTCAGTTATTGCGTTTGCGACTACTGGACCCGGGTGAATCAATCCAAAAAGCATTCTCCAATGACCGGTTAAGGAACAATTATTTATGTAGTAAGTACACAATCAATATACAATTGGCAGAAGATTGGTTTACTGTTACGAGTATATGTGTTATCAATTAGAAACGAGACTGATTGCCCATAGACTATTTTTAACCTTTTAACCGCCCGACTTTATATCAGTTGCCGTGGCCCTACGCCCGCGAAAAAAAAAACAACGATACATACCTGATAGAATACAGCGTAATTAAATAAGCTGTGGTCGGTCGTAAATACACGACCCTGGCGAAATGGACACGAAAATATTTGTCGGATTAATCTGGCGTAAGTGGTATAAAAGGTCCAGGTCAAAGCGGGTAAAGGTCTTTGGTGCCAAAGACCTTATGTCTTGTCTTATGGCTGCCATACGTCCTGTGATACGAGTTTCCCAAAATATTTGAAATGTCATCAGTCACATGACATTTCGTTAATTATGATAACTAAAAATAACAAATTTTAATTATCATAATAAATAACGAAATATCATGCGACTCCTACCGTGTGAATACCTACGTATAAGTAAGTATGATTAAAATAATTGTAACGATGACATTGTAATGTTTACGTTTCTCCAATAGTTTACCTTATTCATTCTAGACAAATAGGTAGACTAGTTGAATCTATATATCTATCAATTAAATACCGGTAGGTACTTATTTTCCTTGTGGAATTATATTTGGTAAGTAGGAAATTTTTGTGCTGATCGAGTTAAAGGGTAATGTTTTATCAATGATAAAACTTCACATAGCAACATTAGCTACCTTAGTGAAGGCAAGTTCAAGCGCTAGTATAGCAAGCCTAGAAGGGTTTTAATTCAGATAAGTACAATCACATTTCACCAGTCATGTTTAAATCCCATGCTAATAATACCTACCTACAAATGTTTAATTAAACCGAACAAAGCAGTATTATGTAACCTCTCCTAATGACAATCGCTTTACGCAATCCTACGTCATTTCCATTAAATTATGTATACAGAAACTAATTCATGCGTAGCAACTCCTACTAGGTAGTGCATAGACACACAATAGTCAGCTGTTTATGTTTGCCTTTAAGAGGAAATGCGGTTGGAGAGACTTTTGAAAAAGCCTAAGTAAAAAGTCATAGGTAATTCGAGTTTTGGCTTTCCCTTATTTGCTCCTCCCCAATATTGGACCAATTTAACAGATAATTCATAAACTGAATAAGAAGGATATTATACTGTGTCCCAATGTTTTTCTTTTCCATTAATAGTAGTCAAATTTGTACATTAGACCTCTGTTGACAGCGGCTTAAATCGGCAATTTTGAGCATTTTTTGAGGGTTCTAGTGCTTATAAAAAAATATTGTATACATCATCAAAACGAAAACATAGGGACATACAAGTAGTTAATATTTATTATTCTGTAAAAAACCATTGCTTTATGGTCATAAACCAGAAAGAAAACAGGCAAGAGCGTTTCTATGGAGAAAACACCACCCGCATTTCCTCTTAAATATTGTTTACAAATCGTGTGAGTTTCTCGTGATCTTGCTAGACGGTGTTGATATACTTATAGTGTCTGTCATTCACTTATCATTTTTAATCTTGGCCTTCATGCATGATAGTATTATTATGTTTGGTTGACTTTGTATAGCTGCCGTGTCACCAGAGGCCATCAGAGGCCTCTTCCGAATTCCGCCACACATAACACTCGTGGGCCCAGCTTGAACGTGCGCAGTGGATGTAAAGTAAATTGAAAATAATCGTTTCGCACAATATTTACTTAGTTTTTAGGGTTCCGTTTCTCAAAAGGAAAAAACGGAACCCTTATAGGATCACTGCTGTCCGTCTGTCTGTCTGTACACGCGTGGAGGTATCGAGTTGAAATTAAAACAATATACATACTCAGGTCTACAGGCCCTTGAAGCTGTAAAAATAAAACTTCTAAGTTAACTTGAAAAGAAGCCGTTTATGCCGCAAAAAAACGTATAATATCGACACTCTCAAAGGAATTAAAATGTATAGGGTACTTCCCGTTGACCTAGAACAGGAATGGCAAACCAATGGCACACGTGCCATTGCTGGCACGTAACAAAATATATAGATAATAATAACAATGCGAAAGTATAATATACTCGTTCCAACAAACAATCTATATTATAGATTGTTTGTTGGCACGTCATGGGCGCATTTTGGAAAAAATGGCACGTTGATGTATAGATGTTCGCCAAAATTTGACAAGAAACAAGGTCATGTAGCACATATAAAGGAAAAAATCAGAAAACCTTAATTTTGTAGTTACATCACATTTTTTTTTTCCCGTGATAAACTATTTTCATACCTACGAACCCTCGATGCGCGAGTCCGATTCGCACTTGAACAGATTTTGATAATACTTTATTTATATCATATGGGTGATACCATAATAATAATATTATGTGCTATCAAACATTTTCGATTCAAAAACGTTCCTTTACGTGGTGTGTGGGAAGTTTGGATAGAAAAAGGGGGCCTTTGCCCAGCAGTGGGACACAATATAGGCTAACGAAAAAAAATACGTTTACGTCATGCGTTCATTCTAGGGCCTGGGGTTCTTCGCATATCGCTTTCAATTCAGCTTACAGCCTTTTCAGGTCTTCGATCCATTTATCTGGAGTGAGACTAACTCATCAACGCCTAGACCACCGAACCCTTGGCCCTAAAAAGCTGCAATTTTTCACAGAGGTTCCCATTATGATGCGGATGATGCGGACAAGGAATAAGGCCAGATTCTCCGAAATTCATCTACACTAATATTATAAAGAGGAAAGATTTGTATTTTTGTATGTTACGAATAAACGTAAAAACTACTGGACCGATTTCAAAAATTATTTCACTGTTAGAAAGCTACATTATCACTGAGTAACATAGGCTATAGGTATTTATTACTAAAAAAAATTTGGGATCCTTAGAAATTCCTACTAAAACCAACCCAAGGTGTAAAAAAAATAGCCATAAAATATCTTTCATCGCATGCGCTGCGGAAAATATTGATGATAGAACAAAAAAATGTTCTACAATATTATAGAACATATCAAAATCTACAAAAAACTTCGCGATACCATATGTCCAACTATTGTAGTTATGTCACTATAACTACTTTTTTACATTTTAATAGTTGATAGAAATGCCGATCGAAATCAGACCATGTTATCTGTACCTTTGTATTAATTCTTATCCAAATAAATTATTTTGTATTCAAGACTATTTCAATACCTGTTGATTACTTTTTGAATTATTGAAATCGGACATTCCATTCAAAAGATATTACACAATTAAAAATGTCAGTAGAAAAAAAAATACACGCCGACGACGCGCCGCGCCGTGCGTGTGGCTCCACGCAGCCACGGCAGCGATAAAATTCTCGTGTCCACAGTGTTTGTAACAAAACTCCTCTGAAACGGCTTGACCGATTCTTATGAAATTTTGTGTGTAAATTCAGTAGGTCCAAGAATAGGACGTAAACTATTTTTTATTTTATTTTAACTACTACTATTGTTCGTGTAGGGTAGGGGTAGAGTAGGAGTAGGGTAGGAGTAAGATCAGGGTAGGGTAGGAGTAGGGAAGGGGTACGGTAGGAGTAGGGTAGGAGTAGGGTTGGGGTAGGCTAGGAGTAGGGGTAGGGTAAGAGTAGGGTAGGGGTACGGTAGGAGTAGAGTAGGAGTCGGGAAGGGATAGTGTACAAGTAAGGTAGGAGAAGGGTAGGGGTAGGATTAGGGTAGGAGTAAGGTAGGACACCACGCGAACGAAGTCGCGCCGGGCAGCTAGTACTAACTAAATTCCTAATAACTGCCAACTATGGTAAAGTGCTAATGGGAGATATTTGGTGTTCCTATTTGTGTGTTAAAAGGTAAGCCAAATCTTATTTCTAAAACAGAACCCCAGTTTTGGAAACTGTCATTGACAAGTACCTATTGCTGGACCTACCTACAAGGATCATTTGGCGCACGGAGAAAATCTGAAGTCTGAACTAACGCCGCCATCTTGAGTTTTCAACATAATGTCAATGTTGTAGCACTGTTACTTATATTTAGATTTAAACCGATATTTTCTTCTTTCTCATGAGCGTTCGTGGAAATAACCAGAACATCATAAAACAGGTGCGCTTGACCCGCAGTCTGTGACATGTTTGTAGTTATTGTTGTTGATATCAAATAAACTACGTGTTAATAATAAATTAAGTACGGTTAATTGCGCTGATAGACCGCTATTTATGGAGGGTGTTTATTTGTGATGATTGGTGGCTATTTTTAGGTCCGTGTCTGGGTTAGGCTGAAAGTAGGTACTTACCTACTTTTCTTGACTTTCCTAGATGTCCAAACTATACCCGAATTGCATAATACTCTTTCAATCACAATCCGAATGATCTTGAAGGAAATTGCTAATCCATTGCTTTCGTTTGCTCAACAACGTAAATAACGCAATTAATGTTGTTGAACTGTCAAAATGAAAGGCATTGCCATTGCAGGTAGGTACCGCGGGTTGTGTCATTGTGTTACGCTGATTGGCACTCAAGAAAATCCGACTGGTGAGTTTGGGGGTGCGGTTTTGGGTTCGATCTCAGTCGAACCAGTCAGTTCGGTCTACCAGTTTTAATAAGTTCTTCCATTAGATCATTCTCAGTAGCAGCTTGGATTCGTTATTTCGTGAGACCTACATGTGGTAAAGTGTGGGTGTTTACTAGGAGGAGAAGAAGTAAGCAAAGGCGTATAATTGTCTACTCTTTCGGAGATAACAAGAGGTACCATGGAAAACCTGTTCAGGTGGAGATTCATAGACGACTCCGCCTTAAATGTGGTGCTGTTCCACAAACGATGGTGTCCTGGGTGTCCTGTCAGCTGCACGTTACAAGAACTGATGGACGCTGGTAATGACACCAAACAAGTGGCCGAATCCATTTAGATTGCTATCGACACGCTAAGAAGAAGAATGTGTACCAACGAGCTAGGTGTACTTACGTAGAAGTGTTGGTACCTAAGGATTACTGCTAGAGGACGTTCGTGAGCAGTCAATGTTACGCGTGTTGACATGAAAACGTGTTTCTGATGTGATAGTAATGCATATCAACCTACCAAAGTTCACTTGAATTCGGGAAGTAAGACGAAATTACGTTTTAATATTTCGTATTTATTATGAAATTCACGGTTTCTACGAACTTTATGTAAGAAACACAATTCATTCCTAATTACTAATGATTCATTATCATTTAATTGGGTATTTACCCAATTAAGTTAAAATATTTAATTACGTGGGGGAAGTACGTCCAAAATGTCATCTATATACATATAATAAAACAGTAAAAAAACTGTGTCTGTACATTGAATATATTAAAAAAAAAATTATTGAGGGGGGTTTAGAAACAGTAATAGGGCACGAATCCAAAAAAAAAATTCTGTCTGTGTGTCTGTTTGTTTGTACACGCTAATCTTCGGAACTACTAGACGGATTTGAATGATTTTTTTGTTGATGTATAGGTATTATGTCTGGGCAACATATAGGCTATAATTTATCTTGGAAACTTGAACACCTGATGCAGAACCGCAACAGACCAGCTAAACTATAAGAGATACAAAAATGGTACCATAGCAAAAATTGTTCCACGTGATGAGCATTTTCTGCTGAGAGAATAAATTTGAAGATCTGGAACACCTGATGTGGAACTCCAAGAGCCCAGCTACACGATAACACATTTAGGAATGACGTCTTAGCAAAAGTTGTTCGGTCTGATGGGCATTTCCTGTTGACTTATAAAAATCGAAGATCAGAAACATCTGATGTGGAAATCAAAGCTATCACTAATTTCACTGTATAATTATAAAATAACATAAGCTCCGTACCTCCACGCGGTGAAGGCGGTAACAGTTTAGGACTGATTTTCCATGACGATGGTATATCATTGAAAATTTTACTCTACTGGCCAAAACTCTTATTTATTTTTTTATTTTATCGAATAAATATGCCTTCGGGCTTATGTTATTTGAGTGCTTAATTTCCTTTTCCATTTATCTTCGTGACACAGTAGCCTACCCGGTAACGCAGGGGAGCAGTCACTTAGATTTTAATTGATCAGGTATCTTCACAATAAAACTATAACCATGCCTAGAAAGAGGTCAAATCTTTCCCAATGTTCCAAAGGAGCTAAAAGATGGAGGGTCATAAGATCCCAAGAATCTACCGAAGAGCGTCAGGAGAGACTTGATGCTGTTCGAGAACATCAGGCTGCAACTCGCTCCGTGGAAACCTCTTCGGATCGCGAAGCACGCCTGCGTTCTCAGCGTATTTACGCATCTACGTCCAGGTCTCTAGAGAACAGTGAAGAATATGATACGCGACTGACCGCTGATCGTGAACGTCATGCATTGTCTCGCGAGTCGGAGACGTTCACGGATAGAGAATTACGCTTGAGTTCTCAGCGTATCTACGTATCTGCTTCTAGGTCTCTAGAGACAAGTGCGGAACGTGATGCGCGACTGTCCGCTGATCGTGAGCGACATACATTGTCTCGCGAATCGGAAACGTTTACCGATACAGAATCACGCTTGAGTTCTCAGCGTATACGCACATCTACTAACAGGTCTTTTGAAACGAGTGATGAACGTGACTAACTGTGCGACTAACTGCTGATCGAGATTATCACACGTTGTCCCGAACACGCACACAACAAAATATCAGTTAGAAAGTGAGAGAGAAAGAATCGCTGGCGTACGGCATGAAGAGACAGAAGAAGAGCGTAACGAACGTTTGAATTCTGATCGACTTCGACATTCTCTGAACAGAATGTCGATATCATCTGAAGAATCGGATGTGTCTCAAGATATAGCCGTAGAGCATGGCGACCTTCCTTGGGTTGATAAGGAACGGAGAGCATTTACGTATACTCCTAATGATTGACTACGCCACATATTCCGCCATCGGAGGTATGGTTCAAAATTGTGCTTTTTGTGAAGCTGTTAAATGGCAAATGAAACAAACGGTATGTGTTGCTCAGGTGGGAAAGAACTTATTGAAATATTACAAAATCCTCCAAAAATATTAAGATCACTGCTAATTGGTGACCATCCACAGTCAAAACATTTCTTGGACAACATCCGTTCGTACAATAATGCCTTTCAAATGACATCTTTTGGTGCGAAACAGATTTCAGAAGGCCCATTTATGCCAACATTCAAAGTGCAAGGCCAAGTTTACCACCTTATTGGTTCATTTTTGCCTGAAAATGACCCCAAGTTTCTCCAAATATATTTCGTATCCAATTATCAAGATCAGACAAATATTAGAAACCAACCTTTCCGCAATTGAACAATAGTCCGATTTCACTGCTTCAAAGTATGTTGCATGAAGTAAATCCCTATGTACACAGTTTTAAATCTGCATTAGAATCTATCCCCCCTGGACAAAGCAACAGTTATAAATTTGTGATTGATGCTGGTAAACGACCCGCTACTGGACATCGTGGCAGATACAATGCTCCAGTAACAAATGATGTTGCAGTCGTTTTGGCTGATCAAGAATGTGAGCGGCGTGACATAGTGTTACGCACACAAGATAATCGCCTGCAACGCATTTATGAAACACATCGATCTTATAATGCATTGCAGTACCCTCTAATTTATTGCCATGGAGATGATGGTTATAACTTGAAGGGGCGGGTTATGGGCATTTCCTGTTGACTTACAAAAATGAAAGATCTGGAACGTCTCGAATCGTCTCGCGCATCCCGTTGTTTTCCAGTCCCCGGGCTCTTAGAATTCGACATAAGACGTTTCAGATCTTCGATTTTGACGACCCCGTTGTCGCTGGCATAAGCAACAGGATCCGCGTACGAAGTCGCGGGCAGAAGCTAGTATAAAATATGGACAAAATTACACCGGGCTTTGTTCGAAATTGGCGGGCTACATGTCATAACATCACATGATGTCGGCCATGTTGGCTACCGACCTGTCAAGTTGTTAGTTGTTGTTGTTGTTACTCACTCACGCCGGAGTAAAATGTACGGACGCGTTTTAGACGAGTAAAAGTTTTTATTTTGATTGATTTCGTCCTGTTTTTTGTCAGTTTTACGTGGTTTTTATTAAATATTTTGATGTAAATTGGAAAAGTGTAGCATTATACTATATTATTTATAAGTATTAATTTATTTAAGTAGTGGCAAAATCACATACATTCGGGGCAGAACGACATAGGTAGGTACTTAATCTTTTTTCGATGATGAGCTTTTTGTTGATCGCAAGACTGCGATAATGATCGCAAAAAGCAATTGGAAAAGGGAATAGAAAATTAATTAAGTTACAGCTAATGGTGTATTGTTCTTGTTAAGTATGTACAGACGCTAACGGTGGAGTTTCTTGCCCATTCTTCTCCATACGAAAACTACCTTTTGGAATGGGCGACTAAAATCAATTCTATTTTAAGATAATTTTTGACGTCCAAAAGTGCTTTTTTATATGTGCCTATTTGAAATAAATGCTTTGACTTTTGACTTTTTTTTTTTGCCAGCACTTCAAGCTATCCGAAACTGTAAAATTTTCCCAATCAACTTTGAACTACACTATTTGCGCTGTAGCATGGTGCGGGTGACAGTTTCAGTAACATTTCGTTTCACTCTTGAAAGTTGCCGCGATTTACAATTTATGACTTAGTATTTCAGTTGTACCACATTCGTAATATATTAAATAATTAATAACTGTAGTAAATTAAATTAAACCCAACCAGAATGTTCTAATCAAGAAATAAAATCAAATTGAATGAAAAATTAAGCAAAGTGTTATGCGTATAACGTAACGCCATAGACGTATTTAGTGATGGGATGTACTGCTACGATGGATAGTCGATATTTTTTATAATAAAAAACGTATATTGTGCGTAGGTCAATTTTTATTTTTAAAAGGTCTAATTATACAACAGAACATTTATAGGGTAAGGTTGCTTAAAAGGTTGCTAAAAAAAAATACATGTTATTCGTCTAAACTCATATCAGAGTCAGGAACATCTGAATTGTCACTCAATTCATCATCTGAATCTGTGACGGATATTATTAACGATGACTCAATTATGTTGTCAATATGTATGTCACGATCCCAATCAGACATAATGTCCCTTTTTGTTTTATTCACGACCTTCGACCAGTCTTCAGGTTGAACATTGTTGATGGCCTCTTGTAATAGGGCCAACATCTTATTTGCCGTAAATGGCGGCGAAGTATTATTTCTTGCGGCGTAACCTAAAAATAAACGAACTTATAAAAAAAAGTATTCAAATAATCATCAATCAGCCTAATCTAGTATCTGGTAATGTTTTTAAACTAGGTACATGCTACGATCGGAAAGCTGATTTTTTTATAAAGCTTCAAAATGGGAATTGAAATTAAAAGCATACCTTTTATTTGGGCCCAAATCAGCTCAATAGCGTTATACTGGCAATGGTAGGGTGGTAGTCGAAGGACCTGGTGGCCTTTTTCTTTTGCCATCTCGTCCAGAGCATAGGTAGGAGTTGGTGGCTTATGGCGTCGGACTAAGGCAATAAGCTCCGTCTTTAACATTTTTATATCTGCTGTAACTCCGTTTTCACTCAGCCACTTCACCAACTCGCTTTTGCGGTTGGATTGGATTGGGGGTTTATTAACTTGCACCGAATGGTAGGGTGCGTTGTCCATTATTATGGTCATAGGCTCTTTTAAATTGTTTAATAGACCTATGAACCAATCTTTAAATTTTTCGTAATTCATCTCCTCATGATACTCCGTAGTTTTTTTTGACTTAAAAGCCAGCAAACAATCAGGGACGAATCCACTTGCTGTACCTGCGTGACAAATAATAAGGCGTTCGCCTTTGCCTTCCGGCACTTTGGTACACGATTGTGCCGTATCGTCGGTCCAACTTTTACCCACTGTGTGGTTGGCGTTTAGCCACGTTTCATCCAAAAAGACAACTTTGCTCCAATCACTTATGTTTTTGGCCTTCCTTAAAAATCTACATCTTGCTAGGGCAATGTCAGTCCTCTCCATAATAATCTTTCTTTTGTTAACTTTTTTGTAAACAAAGCCAATATCTTTTATAACTTGCCGTAGCGAAGTAATACCTCCTTTGAACAAGTCAGCTTCTTTTAATGATTTTAGAAGCTTGAGCAATGTGGGTAGCTCCATTCTTCTATAATAATCATAAATATGATTTTTAATAGCAACCTTAGCAAAATCATCCAAATCTGTGATTGGCTTCACCTTGGTCCGCTTTTTGTTGGGTGTCGATAATTTATTTTCAAACATCCCATCTTGGCCAATTTTCTCACGTGTTATACGCGAAACAGTATTGCGGCCAATATCAAGAGCTTCGGCTACTCGTTCTACAATATGATTCAATGGTAACAACGGTCCATTATTTTGTTGTTCTCTTTCAAAGTAGTCTCGGAGGCGAACAACAAGCTCCCTGGCCTGACTACCCAAAACAGTTTTTTTTGTATGCTTAGGCATGGTAATAACAACAAACTCAACAAACTTATAACAAATAACAATTTAACAAAAATGAAAACAAACAATGAAATCGTAATACGTGTCACATTAAGTCACAATATAACGCGCTTGCACTCGTACTCGCACTCACAGCATCGCACGGGTAAACAACATGGCCGCCGCGCCGATGCACCATAGAGCAAAAATGTTGTCACGAAAAAAAAAACATAAACCCGATTTTGATTATTTTATATAAGTACAAAGATAATTATGTAGCCATAAAACATTTATATTGACAAGTTTATACACGTAGCACACACGTAGTTACACTGCACAACTGAATAATACACTAATTTTCATAACAATATTAAAGAGAACTAGATTCACGCTGCGAGTATCGTTAGCGATAAAAATGAATTGCATAACCTCACATCCCTAGTCATGTGGTACTGACAAATGTCAACGTCATACGGGCAACTGTCACCCGCACCATGCTACAGCGCAAAGAGTGTAGGTACTACTTTAGCGATAAAGTTGAAAATCTATTAAAGAAATTTGACAGATTGTAGTAGCTTGATGTGCAAGTGTACTGTACTTACTCAATACTCTATTGGGGAGATTGGGGTCATGCGTTTGGTAAATTAAAAAAAAAAAAATCGTTACTTTGGTACAGTTGTTTGTTATGTTGAGTACAATCATGTGTTTAAGTAAGTAGGTATAGGTCACTAATAATTACTGGTAATTATTTCTTATTGAGGAAATTCCGATGTCAACAAACTATAAAGTTTATCTCAATTTTCAAACAATTCCGGGTGATTAATAACGGAATTAAACGCATAATTAATAGGAAATGCGGTCGGAGAGACTTTAGAAAAATTCTAAGTAAATAATCGTAATTCGAGGTTTGGCTCTCGCCTATTTCCTCCTCCAATATTGGACCAATTTAAAAGATATTTCATAAACTGAATAAGAAGGATATATTTATTTATTTTTTTATATATACTGTGTCCCTATGTTTTTTTTCTTTATCATTAAAAGTTGTCAAATTGTACACTAGGCCTCTGTTGACATTTGACATCGATTGAAATCGGCATTTTTTGAGGGTTCTATTCCGTAAAAAATCATTGCTTTATGGTCATTAACCAGAAAGAAAACAGGCGAGAGCGTTTCTATGGAGAAACGACCACCCGCATTTCCTCTTAACGGGCGCTTTTTAATCAATTTACTAGTTATAATCAGTCGTAAAGATAAACTCTGTTCACGGCTAGAATTCATGTTTGGTTAAGCAAAAAGATTTGAGTAAAAACATTCATTGTTTTTATTTTTATCTATCTTAGCTTGACTTGTCTCCATGCAATAAAAATAAACATTTCGCAGATTATTTTTATCATTCTAGTAATTACAGCTTATTTCAAGCGGATGTGGAGTTATTTTCCCAGAGGTTGCTTAAATGTAAAACTTTTGCACACGAAATAATGAGAGTGTTTTGATCTGTGTGTCGTTCTCTGGATCTATTTCATCATCATCTACCTAGCCTTTTCCCAACAATTTTGGGGTCGGCTTCCAACCGGGTGCAGCTGAAATGCTGAAAATCAGAAGGTATTCATGGAGTGACTGCCTATCTGAACTTCCCAACCCTGAAGTTACTGAGTAACACAATACCTCTTGGCAAAACTGGTTTTCAGGTTTCGAGCTTCTTACTACCCGTAACGACTATCAAGGATCTACGAATAACCGTCTGCACCAACTTCTTTACGTGCTTTCCGATTCACGGGGGGTCTCGGTATGTAATGAATGTCACCCATCCTCAGACCGACCACGGCAAGCGATGCTTACCATGAGGATTAACTTGCGCGGCTTTTTTTATTTAATCACGAGCCCTTTTGTTGTTAAGTATGTCCATTAATAAGTCGCTAACGCAGACCGAGCTATACATAGTCACAACCCTCAGTCTAGCATAATCTCCTCCTGTAATAGATTGTTATTACTATTAGGTGTTTGACCGTCTGTCTGTCTGTCTGGGTGTAAACGACTGGCTATCAGTCACAAGGTACGTGGGGGTTCAAGGCTCCCAGATCTATTTATTTATTTAGATACAATTATAAACTTTCCTGAGTTTAAGTTTATCGGCACATTACGGATGGACACCTAATTATAAGACGGAAAGTTTGGCGAGCATACGCCAGCAACTCTTTTTAAATTAATAATAATAATTAAGAGATTAATAATGGTTAAGGAGCTTCACGGACGCTTTTTCCGGGCCCTACATGGACCCGATGTAGATCTACTAGCGTCCGTAGCTCGGCTGCGTTTCGGTGACCTCTTTGGAGAAACCGAAGGTTTTGTCTGTGCAATTATGGACGAAGTTATGATGACGAACAATTACCGAAGATTTATTGTGAAAGACGGCACAGTTGACATTTGTCGGGCATGCCACCGGCCGGGGGATTCAATCAGGCATATATTATTATCATCTCCGGGTGTTCTCGTCTAGCTAACGGAGAGTACTTGCATAGACACAACCTTGTAGCCAGGATTATTCATCAGCAGCTAGCTTCGAAATACAGCCTTGTGGAATCGGAGGTGCCATACCTACTACAGGTGCCCGACCCAGTTCTCGAAAATGGTAATATCACATTTTACTGGTATCGATCCATCATCACTGACAGGACAATTGTTGCCAATAAGCCTGATATAGTGGTGATGGATCGATCAGGAGCGGCGCGCAATGTTTGTTGACATAACCGTCCCGCATGAGAACCTCGTGAAAGCCGAGAAAGATAAACAAATCAACTATTTTGACTTGGCTCGCGAGGTTGTCGACGTGTGGGACGACGTTGTCGATGTGTCGATGTCGTGTGGACTCAGCAATCATTGTGCCGATAGTCGTGACAACCAATGGGTTAATAGCCAAGAGCCTCGACCAACACCTAAGGAGACTCTTTTTCAACAGTTAGGTGAGCACGACGAACTTTCGTCGCGTAATTTCGGCTGGTGTGTTGCTACATTGAGTGCATCTTGGTCTAGCTAGTGGTAGCAAGTAGGTACGACTTCTAGGCATGGGATTCGATCACCACCGGGTCGGGCAAAGTATTATTAGGCTTTACTATCAGGAAAATACGAAGAATAAGTTCAATATTGATTAATAAATTAATATAGGAATGAATTGTCAGAAAAATTCTATTCAGGGCTGATTTTTCAATCATCTGATAACTTTATTCGAGGAATAATTTTGAAAATTTGACAGTTCTTCCATACAAAATCTGTCAGACGTCAATTTTCCACGAATAAAAATTATCTGTTGATTGAAAAACAATTTAAAGCAGGTAGGTAACTAAGTAATGCTATTTTCAATAGCACTTGGGATTTTTTTATTAGGTATGTTTCAGGATAAATCAACATTGTTTATTGTAGAAATCTTAGTGATATTAGTTTATTGACGAGAGAAAAAGGATTTTATAGGTTGAACCAATTAAACGGACTTTTGCGATTTGAGTCATTTTAAGTAATTCACTTGAGAAAAAACTACAACTAGCGACATCTTACGGCACGAATCACAACTAACATCGCTATTGACTGCGTAGTTCTACTGTTACGGGGTAGATGACGCCGTACTGTCAGTAGATCGAACATTTTCCGTTACACACTGAGGAACATAATAATGAAAATATTGTGATACATAATCATTACAATCATACGTGCGATCACAGTAATAATACAACTAACATACTTTAAAACCTGAAAGAAAACAATCATAATTAATAGTCAGGCTCCACTAGATACACTAGCAAGAATATTATTAATACCTATGGATTTATCTACATAATGTTATAACAATCATAATATTTATTATAAAAAATTCTGTAGAGAAATCATGGCAATGAATAGAACAGAGAAAGAAATAAATAATCAAACATATTACAAGTCAGAGTCAAATATACTTACTAAGGAAATTGAACTTTCTCAATTCGTCAAAATTCTTATCAGAATAACAGAGTTCATGAAACACCTTGTCATAAATTTTCTTTGTTGTTCTATATTTTTAACACTGATGGTTTTTTATCATAAAAATAAATACCGTGTAGTTGATTTTTGTATGACTAGTACCTAGGTATGAAAAAGTCATGTAAAATGGCGTAAACTGAAATTTATTGTAGGTGCTACAGATACCTTTCCAAAAACTTATATTTGTTACATGATTGTAAACAAAATTGCGAACGCTCATTAGATTTTACTTTTCTTCACGTTGAATCCCTCTGTAGACGACTGTTGAACGTCCATACCAGAATTGGCTGGAACATAATTTTGAGAAAACTTATAAATATCACAAAACTATATTCCAGTCCAGCCTGAGTAAACGATCGGGTGTCTTCGACGATCTTCGGGGGTCTTCGGCTATCTTCGGTTGAGTTTATTGAAATTATTGTACTACACACCAAGACGCTTTGCAGTCGCGGTAACAAAACATGCAAGTAGGACGATAAAATATTTGGAACGAGATTCATACACTAGGTATACTGCATCTAGTTTCATATCGCTATTGCCTTTTATGACCGCGGCTGCCACAAATAAACACATAACGCATTTCACTGTGCTTTTTAAACGTTTACATGTAAAGCAAAACCAAGTTGCATTATTTCACTTAAAAACGAATTGTATTCGAAAATCTTATGGCCCACAGCCCAATTGCGCACACACTGGCAATGCCTTTCATTGTGACAATTTTATTCAATCATTAACTCACTGCGTGATTTACGTTGTCGAGCAGACGAATCACAATTTTTTTTAAACATAAATCTATACTAATATTAAATCTGAAGTGTGTGTTTTTTTTTGACTCGCTACTCTTGGTTCTGGGTAGAAGGCCAAGGAAGTTTTATAAAAATATGGTTGTTATTTTAGTATATTTTAAAACTTCCACGCGAACGAAGTCGCGGGCAGAACCTGGTGTATGAAGTAATGGGTCATTTATTCCTTCAATATACTTCGGATTGTAAGTGTATTACGCAATTAAGGTGAAGTTTTACTTCTTCCGGCTAACTTATTTTTAATAAATATAGAATCTGAAAACAGACAAGTCAACGACTCCCAAAATGCCCTCCTGTAAATAAAACTCGTAGGTACATAACAAACGAAGTTAGTTATTTTATTATCACGTCTGCTTATAATAATGCGGCGCCAGTTCCAGCAGCCATGTTTGGTCTATGGTCATCATTTCCCGCATGTACGTCTTGTCTCCTGTGCTCTGTACGCTCGCGAACATTACCCTGGAATTAGAGAATACGTTTTTATTACTATGAAAATCATTTCGGCAAATCGCTCAGTAAACGCGGGTGTCGTCTGAAGGCTTATTTTTTGGCTTTTATTTGCTTTTTGTTGAATTGGCACTCTCAATACCATATATTGAGAGGGACAAAGGCTAGTTATATCCTTGAAAAATGCACGGTTTTCCAAGGAATAGCCGTGGATAAAAACTAGCAACAATAATACTATTATGTTTACCACTTAGAGCAGTGGCGGCCAAGTGGTAACGGCCGCGACTTACGAGTTATAGGTCGTAGATTCAAATGCAGACAGGCGCATTACTTTGTGTAAATTATTTCATCACCACTGCTCTCAAACCGATGAAGGAAAACATCGTGAGGAAACCGGCATGTCGTAGAACCAAAAATTCGAAGACATGTGACATCTGCCAACCCGCACTGGGCCCGTGTGGTGGATTACGGCCCACTCCCTCTCACTGAGAGGAGGCCTGTGTCCCAGCAGTGGGAATATTATAGGCTGATTATGTGTTTACCACTTAGGTTGCTGTACTCTAAACAGACAACTGTCAGGACTGATGTGCAGCGTGGCGCCTCGTATGCCGCTGTACGTCGAGCTTGTGTTTAAGTACGCGGCTTGAGGGAAGTAGCCGGATAGGACGCATTTCATTATGCGTTCTGTTTTACCTGAAAAAGTTAATCATATTTGTTAAATACACATTTACTACAGTAATTCAGATATCGTCAGTATTTGGCAAAATATGAAAAAAGTTAAAAAAAAAACAAATTTTGTTTCGACTATGTTAGTAAAAGCGTTAAAAATAGGTAAATAATACGTTTTTTTGTTACCTAAACCTAAATCAATGCCATCAAAGACTTTGTCTTCCATTTGGAATTTTCTTTTTATTAGCTTCTCTAAGCTATCTCGAACTTCACATGCCTGAAAATGCCAGAAAATACAATTTTAGTATTGTACAGGTAAAATCGGAATGAATAATAATTTAAAAACTATTTAATAAATATTTCTCCGTGCACGGAATAAGGGCCGAAATATGGGGATTTTCGACAATATTAAGTGCATTAATAAAGAATAGAATAGAATACTCTTTATTATGTACACCATTTAAATTATAGACATAAATATAGAAACTTTACAATGGGTGACACAATGCTAAAAAAAAATAAAGCAATAAAGCTTTGTATGTTATTAAAAAAACAATAATAATTAGACTTTTTTCTCTATTGCCCTTTTTTCTCTATTTTACCTACTGATGAATAAAACACGCAATATAAGTTTAAAGCAATCTAACAGATAAGTAATCCGGAACTTATCCGGACGTGGTCGAACAGGTTGTCTTACCTTTTCCATAACCTTATAGTTAACATAATACTTCTGGCACCATTGCTTGCATACTTTCGCATTCCTCTTCTCATCTTGAGAAGTCTTCAGTTTTAGGTACGCATCCATTATGTTTAGATACATTATTATGTCGCCTTCTGCTACCTGAAAAAAATAAATACGTATTTTTTTAGTATAGTTGGAAGCTAATATAGTATTACCCTTTGTTAATTAAACATACTGTATAGTTAGCGCCACGAAAGATGAGACTTGACCCCGCTTCCCACGCTCTTTCCGCCGCCCCTATGACATCCGGTCCCGTCCCGCGCTCAGACCTCATACCGCTAAAGAGACCTACAATCATGTACTGCGCAAGTCAAACCACGAGGTGTGTCTAGTCTCATCTTTCGTGGCACGCATTATATTTACAGTGTCATACTAATACAGTGCGATTGAAATAAATGGAAACCTCTTAGTGTTAGTTACAGCCTTTTGTACCTACGCCAGTTTTCAAATTCTTTCCTTTATCAAGTCAAGACATTTAATACCTTTAGAAGCCACGGCACTAAGCAGACAATTGTATAGAAAACTATATTTAATTGCTTGATAACAAAGATCAAAATAGCACACACCTTTGACGTGCGTCGAGTTGAAATCAACTTAAAACCTGCTTAATGACCTGGCCTTTTTTTATAAATGTATTTTTATAATATTTTATTGTCTGTCTGCAAATGTCACATTTTTAATGTAATGTAAAGATTGCTGAATGTCATTCTGACATTGCGACTAGTAATAATTACCTCGAAATTATTCCTCCTGCTAATCTTAGCGTTAACACTCTCTTGTCCACCGCTGGGCTTAAGGAACACGTTGTCCACTTGTAACATGGCGGCTATAGAGAGAGCTTCGTCTATGCAGCCCCATTCACCTGGAAACGTAAACAAATTCAATTTAATTATCATAAAGAACAAACTATTCAAACTGGCACATAGCAATTGCTACTTGGCAATAGTACTTTTGCACAAGAAACTGTACTGCTGCTTAAAGGGTACTTTAATCATTCTTATTTGTGCCCGGATAATGGCAATAGGCTCGCCCCGTATTACATTAAAATGATAAATTATTTATTTTCTGTAAGTAGGTTTGTACACACTTTTACACGTCAATCATATTTTTTTTTAAGCTAGATGAGGTCGGCGTGTTCTATCTGACTACTCTGAGAAGTAAGGCCAAAACCAACTCAGAGGTCACAGTCTCTTTTAAAGTCCAGACAAAATCTTGGTCAGATCATGTGAAGACTATGTAGATTGGTGTCTGAAATGGTCTTTTGAGGAAAGAACCACACAGATTGAGCAGACCTGTCCAGTCAGTGCACGCATTTGTCAATAATCGTGCAGCTCAACTCAGAACTCTCATTGGACTATAACATAACTGGCGAAATGTGCGTGTACTATAGGTACACGTCTGCCTAACCCTTCGGGGAATAGTGGCGAGATGTTATGTTATTAATTCACTGTCATAAGGACATTCTTATTTGGACATCATTGAGTATAGCCTCTCTAGTACACTCATGAATCGTGGATGTGCTTTATCGTCATCACCATCCTCACCCCGACTTCCTCCACTGCTGGGTCCACCCTCAGCGCGACTTCCCCACTGCTTACAGGCCCCTCCTTGATTGTGTTTACAGACACTAGTCTTACGTGCCTAATCACCTAGACCCGGAACAATAATCTTAAGGCCATACAAATATTTCGTGGGTACATACCGCGCGGGTTTCGCTCAGGTATTTAGTATCAAGTTACAAAAAAAAGGTAGTTTAGTAAACAATGTTATATATGTGTAATGTTATTTAAGTTAGTTATTTAATATAGTTTAATTAAGAACCACGCTACCGCATTAGGAATTTCCTGTAATGGTAGCAGTGTTTGTGATAAATAAATAAATAAGTACCGCGGCTCTGCGGCGGAACTTGTACCTCTACCCACAGCGGCAGCGAATACCACTAGTTTTGAATAGGCCTTAATTTAGGAATCAAAACAGCGACCCGTAGTATAGTCGACCTGGTAATTGCTTTACCACCCTAAGGTTTAATATCAATTGCAAGTCATAAATGAACGAGACCTATATGTCTATGTTACAGTTAGTTAAAACCTTAGTGAAATTTCAATTTATCGGTAATTGTTCTTAAAGTGGTAAAGCGAGTAGGTATTACGAGTTCGACTATAAAATTGTGCAAAACCAATGCTCAGTCACTGCGGTAATCAGTCTGTCAAGACAATTGTCGTCAGGACACCTGGATATGATCTTCAATATCCGTTCCCTCTTTCTATGGGAAGAAATCTATACCCTCTTGTTGACCGATAATAGACTGTAATATATCAATATAAATTATTCACTGACCACTATTACACAACATGGCCGCACACATAGGTTTGAGCGGCAACTCAGCTACTATTTCTCCTACAGACGTCAATTCTCCCAGTTTGTCTATGATCTTCAATGCGTAGAGAGTTTCTAGACCAGAGAGAATGCTCTTGGCTGGCGGGGGAGTGGGGAACGTGAATCTGTAAAATAAAAACAACATGTTTCATTATTGGCAATATAAGTACTGATATGTTAGCGACGTTACATTTGCGATAATTTAATATTATTCTTATTTTAGCAGTATAAAAACGATAGGCTTTAACAATCTGTGGGCGTTCGAGTTTTAAGTAATCTCATCTGCTTCTGCATAATTAGGCTTCATAGCGACTGCAGCAATTAGCGGTCAATTAGGATTACCATAATCACCTAGTTTAGCATGCAAATGCATAACGGCAATAATAATAATCTATAATAGTCTTAATATAATCCCTTTATAGGACAAGAGGCCATACAGAAGCACACTAGGATTGTCATTTTTCTTTATTTGTATGTATGTGTAAGAAATAACAATAATTACCTAAGCAAGTTATGTATGCCCAAAGCTTTTAGCTGCAGCAGCATCCCAGATAGATCACTTCTACACATCTCGGGAGGGACTGAAGGCGGCAGTTTTTCATACTCAGCTTCTGTGTATAATCTGAAAGTAAAAAAAAAAACAAGTTAATGCTGATCAAGGTACTGAAACTGAGTAATAGATTGTGCTTGATTTGTTGAAAACGAAGATGTTTTAGGAGTCCCGAAGTCTGGAATCGTGCGTCGAAACCCGGAACCCAAAATTCTTAAAGATGTTTAACTAACCTCAAAGATATTTGACATCATCTGCCTAGCCTTTTTCCAGCTATTTTAGGGTCGGCTTCCAGTCTAACCGGATGCAGCTGAATACCTGTATTTTACATGGAGCGACTGCCTATCTGACCTCCACAATCCAGTTACTGGGTAATACGATACCCCTTAGTAAGACTGGTTGTCAGATTTTCGGGCTTCTAACGACCCGTAACAACTGTCAAAGATCCACGAATGACAGCCGGGACCAACGGCTTAACGTGCTTTCCGAGGCACGGAGGGGTCTTGGTATGTAAAGACGGTCACCCATCGACGGACCGACCGCGGCAAGCGTAGCTTAACCGTTATTACTTAGCTTAGGTTTGTTTACACTTTAATCAGATACTTTTGAAACAGACCATACATAATTAACTTATTTTTTAGCTACCTATAGCACTTCCCGCGACTAGTCCTGCCCGCCCGACCTGCTCGTTGCGTCGCGTTGTTCTTAGAGATACAAGTCACTGTTAAACTCTCCACTCCAACTGAAGGGTCGAAGAAAGGTAGCTTGTGGAAACCGCTGTCTATTACTGAAATATTACACAAAAATAAATACGTTGCATTCAATGTAATAACAATAATCAGAATAAATAAACTGTGTAAAGTAAACTTAACCGATCAAGCCCCGCGCGTTACCGATCGGTGACGAAACAATAGAAAATGAATTGTGTCTCATTAGCGGAGCTTGACAGATTAAATAGTGGCAGGGGACATCGACATGCAGCGTGTTACCATGGATTCGGTACATGATTCTGAACCCCCTGCGTTGAAATTTTTCGAAGGTTGTAACCATAAAGGTACATAGACTTTTAAATTCCTACATCTAAACTAACTAAGGTCCGGCCGCGCCAAATTTGCCAAAGATTTAAACAACAATGGCCGCTCAAAATTGAATAAAATCGATATACAAGAACATTTATTACTAGTAACGTTTGTTTTCGTCTAAATCTCAGAGCTAACTTGACGAAAACAAACATTACTTAAAATAAATGTTCTTTAAAATCGATATACATCGATTTTATTCAATTTCGAGCAGCCATTGTTGTTTAAATATTTGGCAAATTTGACGCGGCCGGACTTTAGCCTGTATTGTTCCACTGCAGGGCACAGGCCTCCCTCTCCCTCTTCCACACAATTCTGTATTTTGCGAGTGCCGGCATGTCCCTACGGTAGGAGTCAAGCTCGTCCCGCCATCTTCGTCTCGCCATCTTAGTCTCGGCCTACCGCGATGGCGTCGTGCGTTTAGTGGGACCCAATCGATGGTTCTCTTAACCTAATTGTCATCTGACATGCGGCAGACACGTCCGGCCCAGTCCTATTAAGTTTGGCGGCTTTTTGGGTGTTATTTTGGTTTTGGCACGCAATATTGTATTCTTTGTACGGTCAGAAATTCAAACCCCCAGGATATTCATATTAATCCATACTAATATTATAAATTCGAAAGTAACTCTGTCTGTCTGTCTGTATGTTACCTTGTCACGCCTAAACCGCTGAACCGATATAGATGAAATTTGGTATAGAGATAGCTTGAGTCCCGGGAAAGGACATAGGATACTTTTTATCCCGATATTCCCACGGGATCGAGACTTATGCGGGTGAAACCGCGGGGCGCTGCTAGTTTTAATAAATAACTTACCATAAACAACCCCCGGTATAGTCACACTAGTCTCCGCCACATTAGTAGCTAGAACAACTTTCCTCACATTATCCTCAGTCCTCTGAAACACTTTTATTTGTTTATAATGAGGTAAACTGCCGTACATGGGTACAGGGAGCATGTTAGCAGCTTTGATACCGCTGGGGAAGTGGGTTCGAGTCCTGTTTGTGTCGTTGTTTACGTCCGCGTAGGCTCGGAGGGTTTCTAGGGCGGTTTGGATTTCTTCCTGTAAATAAATAAGGTGTTTTAGTGATAAATATAAAATTACAGAAAAAAATATCTTTGGGCCATAGAAATACATTTAATTTCAACTCAGACAATCAAACCAAATCAAATCAAACAAAAACTCAGACAATCAAACCAAAATAAAAATCATGTTTGGTCTCATCAGCACGGGGCCTAAGTTAATCCTGTTTATATTTTTTTAAACCTACCTATGGCAGTGTTCATAATCCCATCGCCACTTGATCAGTTATCTACTTTAGGGTAATGTATTCTAGATTGATTTTTGAGTTTCCATTTGTAACAAAAAAGTCCTAATAAGTTTTTGATTGCAATGGAATTTGAACTTTGTGTAGTATGACATTCAGTTTGTTGTTCCATAACTTGAAAATTATCTCAAATTCTTAATTCAAGTATTAGGTCCTTACATATGAAATTGGCGTTTTTCGTACTGGCCACTTTAATCACGAATTTCTCCTCTTTGGTAAGGAATTCCAAATTCAAATTTGTACAGCTATTTACTCATGTATTTGTGCTTCGATGACCGTCATTCATTTGTTTTTTTTCTTCTGTTTTTTCTGTTTGCGTCACTCATTTTACAAAATGGAAAATTTAAAATATCGCATTATTTACGAGTACGAGTTCCGCCGTGGCACTAGTGCTGCGGAAACGACTCGAAGGGTGAATGATGTGTATGGCGGTCATGTTGCAAAAGAAAACACAGTTCGTTTTTGGTTCCAACGTTTTCGTTCTGGAAATTTCGACCTGCAGAACAAGCCCCGTGGACGGCCTGAGACCCAAGTTGATAATGGAGAATTGAAGGCTATTGTGGAAGCGGACCCATCGCAAACCACGTCCGAGTTAGCTGCAGGCTTCGATGTTAGTGATAAAACTGTTTTAATTCACTTGAAGCAAATTGGGAAGATTAAAAAGCTTGAAAGGTGGGTACCTCACGAATTGACTGAAGCAAACCGGCAAACGCGCGTCGACTGCTGCGTTACATTACTTGAATTGGAATGTCTTAGACATCCTCCGTACTCCCCGGACCTTGCTCCAACAGATTACCATTTTTTTCGCAATTTGGATAACTTTTTGCAAGGGAAAAAATTCAACTCCGATGGGGCAGTCCAAATCGCCTTCAAAGATTTTATTGATTCCCGTCCGACTGGTTTTTTTAGTAAAGGGATCAATGAACTACCTATAAGATGGCAAAAGTGCATTGAAAACAATGGTTCATACTTTGATTAATTAAATATATTATATTAAAAAATATTCGACTTTTTGTTCCTTCCATACAAAACGCCAATTTCATATGTAAGGACCTAATATAATTTGGTTGTTTTAAATATTTATCCAAGTTGGTAGCTACTTGACCACTGCAAAATTGTAGATTTTGGTACTTATTTTTCCAAAATTTCAAGTTAATGTTTTATATTTATTAAACTTGATGGCGCTACCGCGCTGGTATTTGTCTCAGTAAACTTTTTACGAAAAACACTGAACCCTATTCACACAGGGATCACTGTATCTTTTCCTACACGCGTAGGATTACCACCATAGAAACGGGTTCTGTCGACGGAAGACAGGGTAATGTTTTGAACTAAGCTAAAATGATGAATATTCCATTAAGTACTTAGGTAAGTATGTGAAACTTACTTGTGACGTTAGAAACGCTAGTATATCACCAAAAGGTTCGTTCTCATGTATTTTGATCACCGTCTCCACTGTAGCTTTCACGTAGTCCGGAACAGGCTCTAGAATTTTAATTTCAAAAATTAATATATTCTGTTACGATAAAGTTAATTCCCAAATTAATCAATAAATGGCGCTAGTACATACAAAATTAACATAAATATACAAAATAAATGTAGGTGGTGTAGGTACCTATTTATGTAGCCATAACATAATTGTATTGAAAAAGGTCTTATTCTGAGGTTGTGAAACTGAACATTTCATGTCCAATAAATAAAAATCAAGAAAATCATAATTTTATGTGAACAGCTATCTATGGGGTCAACGTGAGTGTGATTTTATAAACATTTTTTTTGCATCTTTTGGATGCTGACACCATTTCCTCTGTGTGGGTTCGCCTTTACACAGTTATTTTTACTAGTGCATTAAGTTTTAATAAATAAATAAAAGCCTTCCCTTACCTTCACTATAAAACACGTCAATAGGATGCGTCCTGCCTTCCATGGACATTATAGTGGAAGTGCTAGATTTGACCGACTTCCTATCAGTCAGGTTGAAGAAGTCTCGCAGAAACTCGGCGTCCATTGTCGCTGACGATACTACCAGTTTGAGATTTTTGCGTTTCTGGAAAGAAATACCTAATAAGTATTACGAAGACAGGACAAAAAGCGCAGTGGTGATTGCAGGCGCTTGTGATGAGGATTGTAGTGTAGGTTCGTTTCCTGCATAGGTCAGGTTATTATGGTTTGAATAGTTTGAAGACAATGGCGCCGATTTCCTTGTTCACAAACTAAACTAAATTTAAGTTCAGTGCATCTTTTTCTTTATATTTCATTAAGAAAAGGACAGAAGATAAATATTAGTTTAGTCCTGTCAAATTAAGATACTCCATAGGCAATTTAGACGTGATTAAAAAATTGACTATTAAAAATACGTCAATTTACGTCAGGCGCTAAATAATTTGACAGGTCTAAACTAATATTTATCTTCTGTCCTTTTCTTAATTAAATAGAAAGAAAAAGATGCACTGAACTAAAATTTAGTTTAGTTTGTGAACAAGAGATTCGGCGCCAATGTGTTACATTTTAGTCTTGACAGCATTGGTGAATAATTATTACAAGTTTATAAAAATACCTTTATAATTTTCTTCAGCAGCCCCATCAATACATCCGTCATCTGTGTTCGTTCATGGACCTGAAATTCATCAAAAGTGTTTTAATTGCAATAAAAATCGTTAATTGTGTTTTATCAGGTTGTTGTGAAACCCGTTACCAATTGCTTCAAATGATAATAAAATAATTGGGGAAAGACACAAATTCCACTGGCAGAAACAAAAAATAACCATGCAGTCCTTTTATTCCAGCTTATTATGTGACTTTTTCAATTCATGTGTACGAGTACTTTCTCGGACCTCTGACATCGTTGAAGGAAAATATCGTGAGGAAACTTGGACTTTTAGTTTGAAGCCGTCTTGAGCAAGCGTGGTGATCAATGCTCGTGCCTTCTCTGTGTGAGAAGGGGCCTTTGCCCTGCAGTGGGACAGTAAGGCTGGTATTGTTAAAACAACAAAATACAGACCTCATCGAGAACTATGCAGGAATATTGCATCAGTAGTGGGGACGCGAACATCTCTCGTAACAAAACACCTTCTGTCATGAACTGAAACAAATAATATTTATTCAATCATAAATCATATAAGACTTAAATATTTCGATTTAATTTCTTAAAAAAACGGTTGTCTGTAAAGTCGGTTTACTGACGATAATTTTACGTGATAACGTCATAAGAAAACATGCCTCTCTATCGCTTGTTCCGCGCTCTCGCTTGCACACTCGGCTCAGGCGGAACGTGACAATGAGTTATGCTTTTTCGTGCGTGCAGCCGGCGTTCATAGATTTATAAGACGTTATCACGTCAAAAAACTGGCGAAATGTGGATATACATATTATATTGTATAGGTGCACCTGTGGGGTTATTCGCACTTCGTCCCATTCGCATTTCGTACCGCGTTCGCAGTTGGTCCCATTGCTTAGCCCATCGCAGTAACAGGCGTCATGTTATGATATTAATTTCTTAAAACGACACTTATTGAAATCGGCGAAAGTTAAGCAGAACAGTCACATAGACGTAGGTAGGTACTGGAATGACCCAACATCTCAATTTCTAGTTTGAAGGTGGTTTTAAGGATAATACAAACTATGGAACAAAATGTTCCCAATGCAACTCGTGAAGGAAGGATAAGATGCATTGAAATTAGGAGGATATAAGTTTAATTAATAATACAGTTGTATATTACTGCTGTACCAGAATACGACCATAATCTGTAGGTACCTAAGTTTATCTCGTTTTGTTTACAAAAATAAATCTGCCTAAGCTTTTCGCAACTATTTTGTGTTGGCTTCCAGTCAACTGGATGCAACTGAATACCAGTATTTTACATGGAGCGAATGCCTATCTGACCTCCACAACCCAGTTACTAGGTAAGACGATACGGCGGTTGTCAGACGCTGAGGACCTCCCACCTGGACATGAGTTACCTTGGGTAACCTGGAAGTTTTTAAACAGACTCCGGACCCAGGTTGGCCGAAGCAAGGAAAACCTGTTCAGATGGAGATTTATAGATGACTCCGCCTTGGAGTGTAAATGTGGTGCTGTTCCACAAACGATGGGACACTTAATATCGTGCCCTGCGTGTCCTGTCAGCTGCACGTTACAGGAACTGATGGACGCTAGTGATGACGCCAAACAAGTGGCCGAATTCTGGGCCGAGTACATTTAGATTGCTATCGAGTTATCGACACGCTAAGAAGAAGTCACACTTTTGTTTAGTAATTAAACACAGCATGAGTTATTGTATCTATTCTATGTATATTCCAATCTTAGTTTCTACTTTGCTACTCACAACTATCCCAGTGCCAGTTCCCCTACAGCTGGTATTAGCAGCAGCATATCCCACTTGCTCGCCGATAGCCTCGCCCCGCTCCTCTGCCACGCGGCTCGCTAGCGACACGGCTGCGGCGACGCGCGGCTGTGTCACGCACACTTTGTGGCCTATCTCGTGCAGATACTAGGAACAAGAGAAAAGGTTTTCAATTAAATACAATAACAAACAATGAAACTGTCGAAATGTGGGTGTATTATCATATGGTACACCTGTGCCTAAAGCTTTGCGGAGTACAGCGGGGGAATTGCGTAACACACTATCACTAGCAATGGGTTTCATTTTGACAGTTCAACAACATTCATTGCGTTGTTTACGTTGTTGAGTAGACACAGTTTTCGAACATACGAAGCAATGGATCAGCAATAGGTATCCTTCAAAATGATTCAGATTGAGATCGATAGTGAATTACGCAATTAGGGTGCAGGAGTGATGTTATGTGTTGTGTAATAAAATGACTGAGGTATTCGAAATATCGAGGAAAGGTAGTCAAAAGTAGAAGTCCAAAGGTCTGACAACTAGTCTTTCCAATCCAAGGGGTAGGTATCGTGTTATCCATTGGGTTGTGAAGGTAGGGTAGTTAAAAGCAGAAGTCAGAAAATCTGGCAACCGGTATTTCCAAGGGGTATCGTATTACCCACTGCGTTGTGGAGACAGGAAATTGTTAAGGATATACAGTTTTGTGTACATTTATGGTAGGCTTGAACACTGTATTAGTCATGGTTTTCTTTGACAGTTCCAAAGTGGGTTTTACAAGTTGTATTATTGTAACATGTAATATGCCTAGCCTTTTCCTATGTTAGGTTCGGCTTCCAGTCTAACATGATGCAGCTGAATACTCGTGTACTTTACATGGAGCGGCTGGCTATCAGACCTCCAAAACCCAGTGGGTAGCACGATACATATTATAAAGAACTCTCCTGAAACTCGCCGCAACTCACTTTTCAGAGGATTCCTCGTGCCAATTTGGATAGTTTTGTGAACATAAAGATTGCATACGTGTTCTTCATATTATAATGAGCACAACGTTTTAATAAGAAGGAAATTGATTCTAGTCAAATTAGCTCAAGTCTCAGCCAAGAGCAAGTGTAAAGATGACAAGCTAAACATTTATAATAGCAATTATAACTTGGGAAAGACGGAATTTCTTCATGTCAAAATATATTAAATAGCTAGCTTTAAATCCGTGCAGTTCGGAAATTAAGGGGCCTCTACCCAACAGTGAGTTTTTTACTGGCTAGAAAAACAGATACCTACGTAGACAGATGTTGAGATGATGGGAAAATAAACGTATTCGTTTTTATGATAAAAAATCACTTCCTCTCTCCTTAAACATGATCATTATGTTTTCTTTGCTCCTGTTTCATGTTTACTATTATATATATGTATATTTAGATTAGTATAATATACTTTATGAATGTATTTATTGTATTGTGTAAATGGTACACCACAGACTACCTACAGTATTTCTCTGTCCTTTCCCTTTTTAATCCATTCAAAGGTTAATTAATGTCTTTAAAAGATCGCTCTTAGCTATAAGACCGCCCATTGTGTCACCCATTGTAAAGTTTCTATATTTATGTCTGTAATTTATATGGTGTACAATGTACATAATAAAGAGTATTCTATTCTCTCGAGTCAGCACGAACTACAAGAATAGGAACCTCAACTTCAAGCCATGGCTGAAAGACTAAGCAGTCAGCGAGGCAGAAGGATCATGACGGGGCTTCGTCCGACGAATGAGGACAGAAAGAAGACAAGTTAGAAACTCTTTCTTTTCTCCATGGATGTTACAGACTAGAATATACAGATAGATGTAAAACTACGGAAATAGCCGTAGTAAAAACGTCAGCAAGTTGATAGCAAGACAGGATACACCTGACGTACTCAAGTGGTGTCACTCGTAAATGCCCGCTTAATGCATGCAGAACACAAAACCTTAATTACTTTACATACACAACGCCATCTGATGGCCATGCCCTCAATCCGTAAATCCTGTAGTTTTTTTATCACCGTGTTAATTTGTATGTAGCATTATTTTTGTTTGTGCTGTATGTTTAAATAGGCGTCACTGTAATCCCTTGAGGGTACGCTATGGTGTCAATGAACCGTCGAAATTAAAGCTTTTGCAGTGGAAAAAGGAAGTCCCAGACTAGCGTAGTGATGTAGCGATTATGGGAACTTACGTCAATGTAAGTCGCCGAAATTATGTTGCATTTAACTTCATAAACGAAGGGAATTCATGAGTAATTTCAGAACTTAGCTACGCAAGCGCTGCACGCTGGTTTATCCTTGTTCAGGTTTAACTTAATATATGGGTTTACTCCTAGTAATCTGGTAGCAGTGGTAGCCCAGTGGTAACGGCCGGCCGTGAATTACGAGTTGTAGTTGTAGGTTCGAACCCAGACAGGCGCTTTACTTTGTGTAAATTATTATTTCATCACAACTGCTTTCAAAACGATGAAGGAACATCGTGAGGAAACCGGCATGTCGTAGAACCAAAATTCGAAGACGTGTGATATCTACCAACCCGCACTGGGCCCACGTGGTAGATTACAGCCCGCTTCCTCTCGAAGAGAGCAGGTATGTGTCCCAGCAGTGGATAACATTATAGGCTGATTATGCTACGTCAATATACGTCACCGAAATTTCGCTGCATTCAGTTTCGTAAACAAGCAAAACTAAGAGTTATCAGCACTTACTCGGATTTACCTTAATGTACCTCCTAGGACTGCGAAAACATTCTGTTAAATCGAATCGTAGTGAAACCGTCAACCGTTCCTGTATTTCTAGCAAATAAACGTTTGATTTGATATGAAAATGTAACTCAAGGAAGCAGACTTTGCGACAAAACTTAACTAGGTACTAGTGAATAGGTATCATGCTTGAAAGCAATAAGTTGTTCCCCTAAGTTGTGCAGATACACTGCCGCCCTGTCTAAGTACTGCTGGTAAGAACGCTGTAGTTTATCCCCAAGACATGCTCCCTTACTCGGCTTTACAATGCCGACGGGAAAAGGGGCGGGTTCTCCTGTCGGATACCACTCAACGTAATGTTGATTTATTCTCTGTTTTCTAGTCCGCACGGAAACTAGCTTACTGTTCGGCTGGTCGCGGCTTGTTTTTTTGTTGTAGGTTATACAGGGACTAGATAAGGCGAAAGCTAAAGGCATTGCTATCCCGCACTTGAGGCTAACAAAAGAAAGAGATGCTTGGCAAGTTAGGTTGCGTTAAAACTTCTAGACAGCCTTGAGAGATACCACAGAATACGCAGTATAAACCTATAATAACAGCCTGAAATTATCCAAAGGCATCTTCACATAGAAGGAACAAGCAATGCAAAGAAATCATAGTTATTAGCTAAGCTTCGCATGTCAACTATTTCGAACTCTTTCATAATTTCTCTACAAGCACGAAATAGCAATAATTTTAATTTAATAAATGACCAAGCAGTTATAATACCAGCCTAAAATTGTCCCATTGAAAGGCAAAGATATCTCCATAACCAGAGCAGGAACGAGCATGGATAACTAGACTTGCTGCCTCGTATATCATGCCATCTCTTTTATATTACATCTGCAAGACAGAGACAGCGATAACTTTAAATTAGTAGATGTCCTACAGAATGGCTCCATTGTTACTTTAACAGAATCTTCCTAACCTTTTTCATTCAGTAGGTTTTGGCGCGTTGCCAGACCGTTTATCTAGTGGTTTGGAGATACGGAAAAGCTGGCAGCTTGTCACGACAAAGTGCAACTTAATCAAGTTGGAGACATCCTTGTTTTAAGTGTACTTAAATGTGTAGTGGTTTGTGACAAAGAAGAGATTACAGATTAGAGCCGAAGCCCGCAGATGAGATGGCGCAAAAGGCTTCTAAGAGAATTAGGTCAGAGTTGAGAGATCGTCTGAAAAAAATGCGCTGCGATCATCATTGCTAAGATTCTGGATGTTTTTGAAACGTTGTGGTCATCATCATTCTCTTGTCCTTATCGCAATTTATTTGGGGTTGGAGCAACATTTCTTTTTATGCAATACTTCTCTATTAGTCATCTTGGCAGTCACCCCCTTTCTAGCCATATTATCTTTCACACAGTCGATCAATCGTTCATTTTTTTTTCGTTGCGATTATGGAGGCCAGAATTAGTCTATCTGTTTGCCCAGCGTGATTGTTAGAGAAAGAAGATATAGGACATGGAAAGTGGATATGTGACGAAAGGAGGATGTACACTTTTCGGGGAGGCCTAAAGTATCTTAATGAAAGTTGTTAGAATTTGAGGTTTTGTCCCTAATCCAGGGCTGATTTCTCAAAAACTTAAGGAGTGCTGAGACTGATACACAGACACTAGAAATATTGTAACCTCCACAATAATTTAAGGTGCCCTCAGACTGACGCGACGCGACTCTCGTAGAACAATTTTTATGAAAACTTCATGGAAATTGTTCCACCAGTCTGCGGGAGCCTTTAATCAAAAGAGAAGTTGTTAAATAAATAAAACAATCAAACTGCCAACAAGTTCTCAAGTTACGCCACATCTGACGTCGCATAGCGATAAAAATTCATCCAATTAAAATGCTGCATCCCAATTACCGAGAATAGAGATTGGTTTAAATTGGCAAATCTTGCGCAGATAAATACTTATTCATGTTTTTTTTTAATAATTACATTTTTGTCAAGATGTCGTGACAGGTCAGAGGTTAAAGTGTATCATACAGGGACAATCTTATTACAAATCGAGAGGTCCTACCATATTCAGGCAGAATATGTTCAAGGCAGGTTAAAAAGGTGACATTTTACAGTTGCTACTTCATTTTCTTTTAATATTGGGCTAATATTAGATACTACAGAACGCCACCTGCACATTCGTGCACTCATTTTGCTTCGTTTACGACATTTGCACCCTAATTGCGTAACAAACTGTGAATCTCAATCTGAAGGATATTGCTAATCCATTGCTTCATTATGTTAGAAAAAAATATCTGCTCAACAACGTAAATAACGCAATGAATGTTGTTGAACTGTCAAAATGAAAGCCATTACTACCCTGCAGGTCATACACGTACGCCGGTTGCGAGTACTTACTACGAGTATGCACCTGACCTTTCTGAAGAACATCACCAGTGAGGTCTTTATTATGTCCTTCTAGAGCGTCCCCTCCCGGCGTTTGCACTCACATCTGCCTTGTACAGACGCCAGCACATCGAGCGAAACTGCCAAATTTTTCCAATCAACTTTGAACCATCTGCTTCAGCGATAAAGTTGAAAATCTATTAAAGAAATTTGACAGATTGTAGTAGCTTGATGTGCTGGCATCTGTACATACCTTTTATTAGTCGCCTTTCATTCGTCCTCTCAACGTGTCCAAACCATGTAAGCATACTATTTTTTTTTGTCACTAGTGACAAAAAAATACCTACATGAAAGAAGATGAGTGACTAGTCACTCATCTTCTTTCATATGGTATTTTTATATGTATGGTATTTTTCTTATTGGCTATTATTAATTAAAGTTATTCGCGCCACTTGTTTTGTCTCTGATCTTAATTATAATAGAATGAGATCATTCAAGATTTGATAGCCGCGACATCGTGTAGTAACGTATGGTTTCAATAAGTTACATCAACCTATAGCCATCTTTATAAATGACAGTAGCCTACTAGCTAAGGAATGTATTGGCAACCAAGAGGTCAAAATCATGGTTGGAATAGACTTTTAAAAGGTTGAGAAAAGTGTTTATAACGAGTAAAATTCAGCACCTTTATTAGCAGGAAAGCCGAATCCTGCTACAGTATCTTTATCTCACGAAGCGAAGGGCGCTTTTTGTAGTAACCAAGTGTACGAACACACTGTGAATGTAGCGTCAGCACATAACATAACCACAAGTAAAGCGCGTGTCCCTTCATGATATAAAAATACTATAGAAGTCTATGTAAATATTATAATCTATAATTAATAATATGTATAATATTGTAAAGAGATAAAGTTTTTGAGTTTGTATGTAGGGGTAATCTTCGGAACTGCTGCTCCGTTTCCGAAAATTATTTCACTAATGGGAAGCTTCAGTATTGCCGAGTGTCAGAGGACATACTTTATGTTAAAACAAGAAATTACACGCAGACGATGTCGCAGGCAGCAACTAATAAGTGATAAATAATAACATTTTAGCAAAACCAATCGTAGGCATGGCCTTTAGCCATCTTTACGATTTATATCATGGGTTCATGACAAACGAGTTACTAAATATGGAGGATGCTAGTCTAGTCTAGGTTTATATTTAGCTGAGCGATCTCAGCCTGATATGGCGAGTAAATCCTGTCTGTCTGCATTGCTGTGCTTGCTGCTTGCTATAAAGAAATTGTAGGTGGTTGGTCGGAGGGTACGGGTGTAGATAGACGTGATGATGGTCTGTTACTCTGGCAATCAGAAGATAAAAGATCAAAAGAAAATTGTTGTTTGTCGAACGATTTACGATATTGACAGATTCACAAGTCTATCTCAGTCAAAACAGCGGGGTAATTGCGTAACACACTATCACTAGCAATGGCTTTCCTTTTGACAGTTCAACAACATTCATTGCGTTATTTACGTTGTTGAGTGGTATAATTTTTTGAGCTTAAGAAGCAATGGATTAGAAATATCCTTCAAAATGATTCAGATTGTGACTAATAGTGTGTTACGCAATTTTTGTATATCGTTGACAAAACAGAGTATTGTGGTGCACCAGCACCGTTTTCTCATAGATATATGAAAGAAGGTTTTTATAGTGATAGTCGTAACTAACGGAGGATAATCTTGACTAGAATAATCTAAACTAGGCATGTGCACGGTCTTAGGACATAAAAGCAGATCCATTCAGAAATAAATATTTAAAAAAAGTTTTTGAAAGGTATTATAAAAGTACATTCTTCCACCATCAATCAATCTGTCCAACTAAAATAGTTACGTGCATTACATTAATGGACATACTACAATCAATATCAAATAATTACTATCAGTAATACATCGGTGACCTTAAGGTCAGAAATAGTAACAGGTCATTGTGTATTGATCCAACGATGTTAGCTGCATGAATTGTTAGGGAATACGTAGATAATGCATTAATCACACACTATGTAGACAAGCATAATTATAAGTTTTATCTGAAAGTTTTATCTAAAACTGAAAACAGTATGTAACATAAAACAGTATGAGAGTTTTTCACCTAATACGCTCATGTCAATGTAGCGAAATGGCCAAGCCATATATTTTGACTAAGGTGTAGAGTTTGCGAAGTTAGGCCTTGTAGAGATAGGGCGTGAAGCTTGGCTCTACATGAGATCTGAAGGCCAATTCTCGTAATTTAAAACGTTCAAAATCTAGTCGCCGTCTCATCTCGGCGACAAACAAATGTCAAAAACTTGTCAAAATGTAGGGAAATTAGAGGTATTTTTGACAGATTGAGACTGAGATCAGACTGTGAACGTTCTTAAAATTACGAGAATTGCCCCTCTGATTACTTTTTGACAGTGCGAGCTACATGGTCTCGTCTTGGCAACATTTAACATGAAATGTTTTTGTGGGATGATTATTATCGTAGATAAAAATGCTTGGCTTAACGCTAGTCCTGTTCCACAGGCACTTGGGCTCACTAGTTAAAATTTCAATATTAGGAAGAGATGCTTCCTTTTTTTTGTGGTTCTGACATTACGAACAAGTTACGAACTCATTTTTATTTTATTCAATCAAGTTTTAACTGTTGAATACTTCAATATTAAATACATATATCTCTTCCAACAGGAAGAAAATTTTACTACCAAACATGGTAGTAATAGTAGATTGTTATGCAAGGGTCGAAAGGAATCAATTCCTATACGATACGAGGCATTTAGACGCCCGAGCGCAGCGAGGGCGGCTATAGTCCGAGTAGGAATTGATGACTTTCACCCGTGTTAAACACTCTACTTTTCATTTCGAATATAAGGAAAGTAAAAAGTAGTAGTTTTTCTAAAATATTTATTGATGACAATAACATGCATAGTACCAATTTAAAATGAATGGAGAAGTTAGAACAATTTGTGAAATTTAAAGTTACATTCTTGTTTGGAATATTTACGATGTTTGATATATTATGACTTTGGCTATGCTGGATGTCTGTAAAAGTAGGAGACTGGTATTTGATTAGACGGTGGAATCCATGGCAGAGACTCCCTTGAAGTAGTTAGTTGAGGCGAACTGGGGCGTAAAGTTATAGTCTCAGTTAATTTGCTTGAAATTTTGGTTTTATTTTGGACAGAATCCTTAATGTAGCCTTCCGCGAATGTGCTGGATTTCCATCCTCCATGTCTTTTTAACATTGTCAAGTTCGCCCCAGAATCGGCTAACAGTGTCGCTGACGTTCTTCTATAACAATACCCGGTATACTGCTCACAGTTTGGTCAATTCAAATATGTTGCTATTTGCTCCGGCATACCTGATATTTTCAATTAAGTACTGCATTTGCCTCGTCCTTAACCGAATCTGGGGTCAACATTTCAGAATCGCTTGAATTCATTTTTATTAAAGAAATATTAGTCTATAAAATCAAGTTTTTGAATTTCGGTACAGTTTACAGGGTTAGTATCCCGCCAAATAATACTATTGTCTTTTTTGTAATTTTAAATATGGAACACACCGCGTCATCGCCGCGGGCTGTCCCGCTTATTGTAATAGGTTTTTTTTTTAAATTCATACTGGCTGTTTATACACTCACAAGACTGCAGCATTTTTCTTAATTTATGCCAAAAATTTCGTAGTTGACTAGTTCTATTTTTAAAATTCATTCCTACCCTAAAGAGGGAAGTAATTACTATGAGTCTTTCCCGCCCTGTGGTGGGAAGCAGCGTCTTCCACCCGCTATTTGAATCAAACAAACACTACTTTCCGAGTATGAGAAATGAAAAATTGTTTTCATCTCTTAAGTAAATTGCAAACTATAGTTTTGTATAATTAAGAAGCATTTTTTAAATTTTTAACCGACTTCAAAAAAAGGAGGAGGTTATCAATTCGACTGTATTTTTTTTTTTGAAGTGAAAACTTCTTTAGCGGCGTTGCACACTTTTTGTATGGGGAAAAAATGTTAAACTCGCGTCAGGACACGTGACCTTCAGGAGAGATTTCCCCCCCCCCCCTCTTTCTACGGCGGTGCCAAACGAAGTGCACCAAGTGGGACACGATAATGGATGGATGGACGGACGGACGGACGGACGGACGGACGGTGACGGTGACGGTGACGGTGACGGTGACGGTGACGGTGACGGTGACGGTGACGGTGACGGTGACGGTGACGGTGACGGTGACGGTGACGGTGACGGTGACACGGTGACGGTGACGGTGACGGTGACGGTGACTGTGACGGTGACGGTGACGGTGACGGTGACGGTGACGGTGGACGTGGATGTGGATGGATGGATGGACAGCTGATGGCTCGACCGTCTGTGTAGTAGCCACACAGCTGTGTATTCGTAAAATTCGTGTATATAAAGTGTTTAAAATATGAAAATTAAACAAAGTGCATCTATTAATGAAAAAAGTGACGCAGAAATAGTGAAAAAAAATTAGTTAGGTATATTAATCCAATTCATAATTGATTTATTTCAACGTTAATATTCAAGTTTTCACTTCTGCCGGCACTCCCGGAGTGCAACCCGTCTTTTTTTTTTTTCTTTTTTTTTTTTTTTTTTTATGTTTGTTACCTCATAACTTGCGACTGGGTGAACCGATTTTCATGATTCTTTTTTTATTTGAAAGCTGGTGCTTCCCGTGTGGTCCCATTGTCACCATTTCAATATCTGATGATGGGATCTTAGAGAAATCGAGGGCAACCCTCAAATTTTATAGGCTCACTTATTGTTTTTCGCATATTTTATGAAGTATCTTGTGTATTTGCGTATGATTGTCACCATCTCAGGTAGCTGGGCTGATGATGGAAGGTACAACTCCTTAACAGTAAGAAGTTACTCGAACAGGCAAGGACTGTTTTAGTAAATTGTTTTGATGTTTGATAGGGCATTTGCCACATTTGGTCTCATGATCATCAAGTCATGACCTGATGCTGCAGTCAGGATAGTCTGCAGAGTACCTAACTCCTCGACAACTAACAGCAGATATATCGTGTTTAGGCTCATTGAAAAGGGCTCAATGTGTGGATAAACGTACTGTTAATGAGGAACACCGAAATACATAAAGACCTGATGCTGAAGCCAGGAGCATCAGAAAAAGTACCAACCTTGAAATTACAGCACCGTAGTCGTGTTTGGGCTCATTTTAAACAGGACTAAATTTTAAGTTCAATGCAATGTTGACATAAGTCTGACCTGATGCTGCAGCCAGGATTATCAGCATCTAGTCAAAAAACATCAGGTCAGGATTTGACGATGAGATCCTGGAGAAATCGAAGGAACTCTTTAAATATTATAGGCACACCTATAGCGATTTGGGTATTTTTTATAGTAACTCGTGCATTTGCTCTCGGAAAGCACTATTTGGTGAAGTGGAACTGATGATGAAGACCACAGATGGCCACCGGAACCACTCAATAATATCTAAGTATTTCACGGGTTGCGATGCAATTTATACTCATCACAATGTGAATGGTGATATGGAGCTGATGGTGGACCTGGAGAACTCCTCAACAATTAACTTCACTGCATCGGGAAAAGCAATATTTTGTTTGTAAAAGGCAATGATCACTAGGCTATTGTAACTTAGATAAATTATAAGCAGACCCACTAAAAAGCGTGAAATAAAAACTTTTTAAGAAAAAAAAACCGACTTCCAAAAAACACTACAAAGTGAAAAATAACTTTAATTTCGGAAGTCGGTGGCAAAAAACTAAAATACAGATCCAAAGACACCGACTTCCGAAATTAAAGTTATTTTTCACTTTGTAGTGTTTTTTGGAAGTCGGTTTTTTTTTTCTTAAAAAGTTTTATAAATGTAAGAACCATGGATCCGTTATTATGATATTTTGATGTTGACTTGAAAGAGCATGGCAGTTGAGAATATGTCATGCTCACTTAAATGTCTCACTGATGGTGGCGCGTCTGTTGGATCATCCGGTTCCCTGCAAAATGGTTGAGCTGGATGGTGCTGATCCACGCATCATGTTCGTGAAACGCAAGGAAATGCATAATATGATCTGACAAAGCAGATTGCGTATCTGTTTAATCTAAGGAAATGTCTGTCTGTCCGTCGAAAGCTCAATATGATACCATTGGACACTACTGGTGGTCTATGCTAGGAAACGCAAAATAATATTAGTTATGTAGTAAATCAGTTGTAGTTAGTAGTATAGTATATTAGTTGTGTGTAATAGTATTATGTAGGCTAGGTGAAGAGCCCTTTTGTAAAAAAATATAACAGGTACGTACGGCTACACATCAAGCCAACGAGTATTTTATAAACATAACCAGTAAAAGCTGACTTCTAATTGTAAGAAAAATCTATTCAATGCGAGGTCAGCTAAAACTAGCAATTATAGCTTGATGTGTCGTCGTGTGTACCTACTACCTACCCAATTCAGTTTTAGTTCATTCTTGGTGTCGAAAAAAACCTGGAAAGTGCAGTAACCCTACTACTTCGTCACGTCAATTTATACCCTCACCGCTTGCCCACTATTGTCATAGCGTAATGATAAGCAAACCGTGTAGTTTATCTGTAATCATTTCATGAACAATACTAATTTAATCAATCATAATTCATAATGTATTAGGGTACCTACTTACGTAGGTACATTCGTATGATAATACTTGTTACGTAGGTAAATATATAAGTGGACATAGATTCTGACTACAGCTCTCACAAATATCTAGAAATCTGGAAATTATTTTTATCAATCCATCCATACTAATATTATAAATTCGAAAGTAACTGTCTGTCTGTATGTATGTTACCTTTTCCGCTAACCGCTGAACCGATTTAGATGAAATTTGGTATAGAGATTGATAGTTTGTTTTAGTCCCGGGAAAGGACATAGGATAGTTTTTATCCCGACATTCGCACAGGATCGAAACTTATGCGGGTGAAACCGCGGGGCGCAGCTAGTACATCATAAAAAATCACGCCTGTATTCGTCGAAGGATTGCAGGCAGAGGTTTATCTATGTAGGTAAGTACCTACACCCACATTTCACCAGTTATGTTTAAGTCCCATGTAATAGGGTCACAAATCTAGAGTCCGGGCTGCTGTTGAGAAATTCTTGTTTTTCTGATTAATTCCTTGCTCTTATAACTAGGCTTTTAAAATCTGTATGTCTGTAATTGGTTTCAGAGGAAACCGACTGACTGATCGAGAGGCAGACTGTGGAGTGATCCAACCAGAATCCTAGTGAAAAGTGCACCATCCAGCGGTTTAAAACTTAGTCCTGCCACAATGTCCAATGATTACCTACTTACTTAAAATTTTAATATTATGCGAAAGTACGTCTGTCTACTTTTTCACGCCATAACGGCTGAACGGACTTCAACTAAACTTGGCACAAAGATAGACCATGTCCTGGGTTCGGACAAAGGATATTTTTATCACGGTAGTACAGTTCTCATGGCATAATTTTCCAAGCTCCACGCGGGCGAAGCCGCGGGCTAAAGATACTAAGACAATAAGTTTAATACACTTTCAACCTACGCACAAGGACAAAGTATGTAGGTACTTTTACTTGATCTTTCACTAGGATAAAACAAAATATCGCTAACAATACAAAACCTTATTTTTGCACATTATGATCTATGTTACGATGTCAACAGCGTAATTTTTAATTAGGTACATTCTCATTATTTTTCTAGCGATGACCTTTTTATTGCGTTCAAGGTAGAATCGAAGTTGAGGTCGACTCATGAGTTACTGGCAATATTTTCTTGTTTAGGTATGTTTTTTATTTGAAATGGGTTACCTAGTATATTTTATTGTACCGAGCCACTCGTTCGTGACTGCACGTAAATCGTCAATGCTTGAATAATAATAAAAACGTGTAAAAAAGTTTTTCTTTTAAAACGGCTTTATTTAGCTTGCCCTGTATGTTATTTATTTGCTATACATTTTTTTTTTACTTTTTAGTTGTGGCAATGTAAATAACAGTGACAGTAAATTATTATTATAACATCATCAACATACAAATTGGAAAAAATACGTATTATTGAAGCTGACTCAGAACGACGTATCAGAACTTGACCAAAATATGGGACCAATCTGGAAGTTTGCAAATAAAAAAGAATTTTCCAAATCGGTGTGTATAAATGACGGGAGTTCTGAGTTCGTCTCCTTTTCTGAAGTCTGTTAAAAAAGAATAACGATCTATAATATATATAACCTGGGCCTGATGCTAGATGGGGTATAAAAGTCAGTGAAGTAATAGGACTGTATCATAGGGATGAATTTAAGTTACATATTTAGGCAATAGCATCATGACCAACGCCACTAATCCTAATCAAAATTAGTATGCTTTTCAATCTACCTAAGTAGATACTAGTAGTTGTTGTAATCATAGAGTTGACAGAGATTAAAAATTTGTGAAATTTGGGGAACCTGTAGTAGGGTAATTGCGTAACATACTTACAATGGCAATGCCTTTGATTTTGACAGTTCAACAACATTAGTGTTGTTGGGCAGACGAATTTGTCAAACCAATGAAGCAATGGATTAAGAATTCCATTCAAAAGCCTTCGGATTGCTATTAAGTGTTTTACGCAATTGAAGAGCTGGTTAGTCCTTCACCCAATATCTGAATTTACGCAAAATAATTTCTGCGTGAAACAAAATCATTATTGCGTGCGTATAGCGAGCAGCTTATCAGCCGGAAGTGGTAACCGTTACTGCGGAACGCACCACCTACTCGTGACGTGAGTCGTGTTACAGTGTAGTAGATATTGCAGGCATTGCATAATATGCCTTTACTTTTGTCCCAGCTGGGTAGAGAAAAGTGTCACTTAAATAGTAGCCAACAAGTTAATTCCTCCGTAGATCTTTGGCAGTCGTAAAGGGTAGTCAGAAGCCCAAGTCTGACAATGTTACCAAGTCAGTGGGTTGAAGTCAGAATTCAGTGGCGCGCATTGGTTTTCAGAATAGGTAGGCACTAGCCCTGGTCTAGTCTAAACAAACGCGAGGTCAAAAGTGTGGTTATTTGTTACTTAAGGGTGATAAATTGCGAAGGTCGAAAGTCATGGTATTACGCGTGAGACTACGTATTTGTAATTTTGTCGTATTAAGGTGAATGCGCATTTTAGCCCGCGAAATTCAATTTTTCATACGTTTTTTTGCAATTTTCAGGTCAGTGTCAGGTTGTATCTTGAATTTGATCAAAATATGATTCGCGACTATAACAGGTACGTATTTACAATATTATAATAATTAGAATCATTAATACATCTTTCTAAGTTAGATTTCTACCGTTAAGAACAAATCTCGTATGGAAAAGTGTTTATGGTAGAAATCTAACTTAAAGAGATACATTAATGATTCTAATGACTATAATTCTGTAAATACATGTCTATTATAGTCGCAAAGTAGTTGCCAGTGATGACATATGGCACTGAAACGTTGTCGCTCACAATGGGCCTTATTAGAAGGCTGAAAGTCACCCAAAGGGCAATGGAGAGGGCTATGCTTGGAGTTTCCCTGCGGGATCGAATCAGAAATGAAGAGATCCGAAGGAGAACCAAGGTAACCGACATAGCCCGAAGAATTGCCAAACTTAAGTGGCAGTGGGCACGGCACATTGCTCGCAGAACAGATGGCCGATGGGGCCGAAAGGTTCTGGAGTGGCGACCGCGTACAGGAAGGCGTAGCGTTGGAAGGCCTCCCACAAGGTGGACCGACGACCTTGTGAAGGCCGCAGGAACTCGTTGGATGCGAGAAGCACAAAACCGGTCGAAGTGGAGGTGCTTGGGGGAGGCCTATGTCCAGCAGTGGACGTCTTTCGGCTGAAATGATGATGATGATGATGATAGTCGCAAATCATATTTTGATCAAGATACAACCTGACACTGACCTACAAATTGCAAAAAAACGTAAGAAAATTTAAATTTCGCGGTCTACCACTGCTCATTCACCTTAACTTGAACGAGTAAAGACCAATGACAATGTGCGAATAGTACGGGAGCCGAGTAGGCCGCCCGGCGACTGCCGATTTTGTTTTTTGTTATGTATGATAATTTAGTGAGTTTCTTAAGTTTGGGGCACACACACTAAAATGTAATTGAGAGGCTTATGTTGATATATCAAAGTAGTTACTGCTTATATGCAATGCACGCCACTGAGTCAGATAGGCAGATGCGCCTTGTAAAATACTAGTATTCAGCTGCATTCGCTTAGACTGAAAGCCGACCCCAACATACTTAAGGAAAGGCTAGGTAGATTGAAGTTAATAAGACTACTGTCATTCACGACGTCCGCAAATATTTGATGTTTCGGAACGGTGATGTTGCTGTACCTGAGTTGGTAAAGGCTGCATTCCACTGAATTCTTCTAAATGTCTTGGTTGGCTTATATGCTAGGTACTGCCCTAAGGAAGAGTTGGGTGCATGAATTATGCACCCAACTAGGGTATTATTAGGTCGCGAGGCTCATAGTGCCAACCTCCCAGCTAGGATAAAGGCTTTCTTATTGCGTAATGTACAGTAGGAGGTAGGTATGTAGGTTTGTGTATACTGCGATTTTCCTGTGTTATTGCTCCACATTACAGAGCAATGCACTTGATGTTGATAACAGCAATGCAATGCACTTGTGGGTGGTAAGTATCAGTATTCAGTATCAATATATATCGGAGAATTGGTACTTTCAGTACATTACATTACAGTCTTCAGCAGTTCCTTAGACTAGTCTTTGCCTGACTATATCGTTTTTTCGAGGTAGTCTTTTACCCTTGGTCATAAGACGCTACTAAATACTCAATCATTTATTGCACTCCACAATGTGTACTTAGGTAGTAACTTAACATTTAATGAGATTGTTATAGACAATTTGAAGTACTAAGTAGGTACGTCACAACGATAGGCAACGTTGTCTTCTTATCTGCTAAGTTCGGCAGTGATCTCCAATCCATCTGAGAAGCGAGGTAATCATTGCTTTTCATTTTCAATGTGGTGAGTGGTCATTAGGCTGCCCATGTTTGATCGATGCCGATGTCCCTATAGGTACTTATAATATATTTGACAACATCAGGACGTGTAGGTCAGATGGAGTTCGCTCTTTTGCACCTAATTACTTAACCTGCGGGGTAATTGCGCAAAACACTAAAAATTGCAATGTCTTTCAATTGGACAATTCGATAACATTCTTTGCGTTATTTACGTTGTCGAGCAGAAGAATTTTTCAAACATATGAAGTAATGAATTAGGAATGTCCTTCAAAATCCATAGTTTTGTAAAATAAAGTGTGTTACGCAACTAGGGTGCTGGAAAGGGAACTGTAAGATAGTTGAGAAAAGACTAGAATAATCGAACAAATTGCATTTTGCTAAGTGAGAGACTGGGAGCAGGGGTGGCCCAGCAGTAACGGCCGCGACTTACGACTTGTAGGTCGTAGGTTCGAACCTAGACAGGCGCTTTACTTTGTGTAAATTATTTATTTCATCACCACTGCTCTCAAAACGGTGAAGGAAAACACCCTGAGGAAACCGGCATGTTCTAGAACCAAAAATTCGAAGAAGTGTGACATCTACCAACCCGCACTGGGCCCGCGTGGTGGATTACGGCCCACTCCCTCTCACCGAGAGGAGGCCTGTGTCCCAGCAGTGGGAACATTATAGGCTGATTATGTTATGTATGTTATGTAAGTGAGAAACTAGCCTAGTTGCGATACCTATTATTCTCCGTAGCATGTGTAAAATATCTGGTTATTTGTGTTACGATTATAAAAATCCCCTTGAACAATGTGCAATATCCGACAGCCCGGGAATAACATGAATCCTAACATTTGACCGTCATAAAAGGTCAGTAAAGTCCTCGCGATTTTCCTGAACGTACTGTGTGAACAGTCACGAGCAATAATATGTAAACACTTGGCAACTTTCAATTGCGATATTTTCGTGAAATAACGAATGCAACGTTGAAATACGACACTACATAAACCTATGGGTTCGAAAAGACGATGTTTGTAATAACATAAAATTTCATTCAAAAATAAAGGAGAAAATCGCCTTTGAATAAAGCCAAGTGTATACATACTTATAGACGTGACTGAACACCCACCAACTAGAGAGACGCAATCTGTGACTAATCCGCCCACAATCGGTTAGAGCAGATACTGCTATCAAAATAAACGGTTTATCTGCTGTTGTATACTGCAGTGCCATAATTTACAGGATGTAATTTACTTGTGTATTTTATTGGCATGCTGCTTTTTTAGCAGTTGTGAACGTTGGGTAATGTTTTCGGCGAAGAATCTGAGACAACTATCCTCTTGGAGTACTTTACAGTTTGGAACGTGGATCCACGCGGGACAAAATGGCTTTTTAATAATTGTTTCTGTGTTCTTCTACATATAAACACTACCTTTTGGAATGGGCGACTAGAATCAATTCTATTTTAAGGTAATTTTTGACCTTCAAAAGTGCCTTTTATGTGCCTATATTTGAAATAAATGCTTTGACTTTTGTAATAACGGCATTCAACCGGTTAAACCATCATCATTGACAAAGGATAATTAATATTATTTGTGCTTGTGATTAATCAAGCACAAGTTACTTAGACCCGTATTACAGAACCTCGCTAATACGGGCTTTAAATTTATAAGCATTTTGAACTTTAGTAATTTTATTGTCCTTAGTAAGAACTCATCTGGCAAAGAATTAGTCACGGTTAGGGCTTATGTCGTAAAATGCAACTAAAATATGGGAGTAACTAGGGTTGTCAAATAAACAGCATGTAAGTAGGTATACGAAAGGTGTGGTCATATATTATAAGGGTGTAGTACAGATGCCAGCAAATCAAGCTGCTACGATCTGTCAAATTTCCTTAATGGATTTCCTACTTTATCGCTAAAATATAAGGTTCAAAGTTGATTGGGAAAATTTGAGTGTCGGGTAGCTTGATGTGCTGGCGTCTGCACATACCATCAAACTGAACAAATTTCTGAACTGAACAAATATTGATTGAACTGTGAGTCGGTAAAAAAAAACCGGTCAAGTGCGAGAGACTCGCGCACCAAGGGTTCCGTACAAATCTGTAGGTATGTAAATAGTTTTTTTTTTTATGAACTACAAATTTACGGTTTATGGATTTTTTCCTTTACTTGTGCTACGTGACCCTGCTTCTTGCCAAATTTCATGATTCTAAGTCAACGGGAAGTACCCTATACATTTTGATTCCCTTGAGTGTCGAAATTACGTTTTTTACGACATAAACGGCCGTCTCTTTTTTTTTGCGTTAACATAGAAGTTTGATTTTTTTACAGCTTCAATGGACCATAGACCTGAGTTATGAATATGTTTTTAATTTCAACTCGATACCTCCACACGTTCCCAAGATAAAGGGTCGTTTGACAGACAGACAGATCATATAAGGGTTCCGTTTTTTTCCTTTTGAGGTACGGAACCCTAAAAATAACTCGTTAGTCATCATGGTGCAAGCCTATTTGCATCCCGTTATATAAATAAAAACTAACATCATTATTTTATATAATAACAAAATTGTTGTACTTATAAATAAGGAAAAAAAGAAAAAGTCTGAATGTTCTTAACACGACGTATTTATTCTCAGTTTGTCGACGAGAAAGTACAATAAAATCTAAAACTAAACAATGTTTGCAGGCACATTTCAGTTGTCCCCTAAAATATATCACACACAACAATATAAATAAACATCTTTCAACATTTTCACTTTAAAAGTAATAAAAAAATCTTAATTTAAGTATACTACCCGCATTTTAAACAAATAATCACAGATAAACAATTAATTACAATAATATGACTGAAATTTAAGATATGATGGCATTTATAAATAATTTAATTTTAATTAGCAACAAACTTTTAGACACGATATGTTTTTAATTCTCACAAAGAAGAATTCTTAAAATATACTAATTAGAACACAAACACCGGAATCAATCCTTTCAACAGCTTCAGAATATTTAAGTCTTATTTCCCAAATTTTTTTAACAAGCCTCTGAAGTGCTCAACCCATAATATTGGCAGCCCTAAGTCAAGCTTGCCTTAGCAATAGCCACTTGGTACTATTTGGAACCGAGCTGCCAACTGCAACTGCCTACAGAACGTGCAGCGACTGCATGCAATCGGCTAAGGTTACCAGCCGTTAAATTAGCCGTGGTTACCAGCCGCTGCACGTGCTGTAGGCAGGTGCAGTTGGCAGCTCGGTTCCAAATAATACCTTTAAACCCCTTAAAATTAAGAAAACAAACAACAAAAGAGACTTACTAACTTTAAAATAAACAAAGAAAAAGAATTACATATTTTACAAAGGCGGCGTATGACGTCATCCAGACGAAATTCTCTTTATACGCTGTTGCCAGCACCATTTTTTTTAAAACCTGTGATTTATAGCTCAAAACGATATTGGATTCGAAATCCATTTCAAATAACTTATTACTTCGTTTTTGACACCTTATGTTTCTAGAAAACTCTTTAGTTTCAAAGGAAAATGAGCCATAAAAGGTTGTTGCTAATCGACACCATTACCTCAAAGCAAATGGCACACTGCTGCGGGAAACAGAGCACCATTTAGGTACATAAATCTAAAACTAGCCTTACAAAAATACATCAACATTTGACATTCAAAATGTACTTTATATTATAGTGGCATATCTACAATATCGCAACCAACAAATCCTTACACCGAAATCAGTCGAAAATCTAGCGATTACATTTGTATTCTATTTGCCAGAACAGTTGGCACAACGAGTCCCTCTCACAAGGCATCTTTCTTCACTTCACATAATCTGCCTAGCCTTTTCCCAACTATGTTGGGGTCGGCTTTCAGTCTAACCGGATGCAACCGGGTGCATCTTTTTTCACTTATCAATATTAAATTAATATTCATACAAACGCCTCGGATCTTATGAACTAAGGTTTAGTGATCTTTGAAGAAAAGATAGGACCTTCTGGTCCGTTATAGAGCGGTGTCAATCATTAAAGTGGTGCTACGGATCAAACAATTTAAAACAATACCATAATACCAAGGAGCAATCATTGAGATTTTCACATTCTTACTTTTTTAGCAAAGTCCTAGTACTGACCAGCACCCTAATTGCGTAACACAACACTCAAAAAACGTTGCGTGTGTTTGTAATCACAATCTGAATCATTTTGAAGAATTTTGCTAATTCATTGCTTTGCAACATTTTTGATTAATTCGGTATATTTCATGCCTGTATACTTTATGCCTGTTTCATTTTCTCGCAATCGAAGTGAAAAGCAGTGTATTAAACGAGCCATTTTACCCCTCGACTTAACTATCGATATAAGCGTCTCGGGGTAAAATAGCTTCTTTTATGCATTAGTTGTACAATCTACTATTATTCTCATATTGTTTAGTTAGTATAAAACTTATTACAAGAAAAACATTTTATCGAATGACAGTTCCTAAACGTTTCAATTCATACCTGTGACCAAATGCATACCCATCTATAAAAGTACAACACCGCGTTCACAATGCGGGTAAATTCTAGTCAAGCAGGAAAACAATCTTGTTATTCTCTTTAATAGCGACTTCATATTATGCACGGCATTCTGAAATTATACAATGAGGTTGTATATAAAGGTAACCAATTGTCTTTAATAATTAATAAGACGTAGTCGACGGAGCACCGCTTCGCAGGGTCGGTATTTCTGTCTACAGGATTTAAAAGAACCTAACACGAAGGAGATGACGGGGGCTCGTTCGCTCGCTTTGCTCGCTCAGTCGCATGCCCTTCGAACCTAACCTGTCCGAGTCGGGGTGCCCTAAGTCCCGAGCTCGCTTCTGTCGCTCTTGCTCATCCTTTTCTCAAGTTCAATCTTGTGTGTTTCTGAGAATGAGTCTAGCATAACGTCTATTTTTACATTTTCGTTGAAATAAAATACCACGGAAAAATACACAGAACAAACAATAATTCTACCGTTTGATTAGTTTGTTACATAAAAAACGTGATTATAAAATTCATCGAATTGGGTTTCTGTGAAATATGTTTCATTCAAGTAAATAATCGTTGAAACAATAATATTCCAAATAAAAATACAAGGACCAAATATTATATTATGAAACATTTTCAGCGAAACGAAATTATATGAAATTTCAATCTGCGAAACAAGGGAACACCGTAAATAACGCAATGAATGTTGTTGAACTATCAAAATGAAAGCCTTTGCTACTGATAGTGTGTTACGCAATTTTCCCGCTGTTCCAACTTCCTTTCAAGGATTGACTTCGCCTTGCTAACATTTTTGATAAACCAAGAATTTTGGACAGAAGGACCAATAAATGGTGTCACCACATAGGAAAATCGCGCATTTTTTAAATTTTAATCAATGGGTTTAGGTTTATATTCACATAAATTCTACTTAACTGTTTAACATTTTTGTTCAATATAAACTCCTTTATATCTTTCTAAGTTATTTAAATCACGATTCTTTCAGAATTGTTTGTTTCAACACTCATTGAATCGCAGGTTTGTTTGAAGACAGTTGATTCCTATGTCCATAGCGTTTGTATGATAATATGATTATACACACTCGTCTACCATATCATTAGACTTATACTATAATACTTCAACACGCAATGTGACCAGGCGACACTATGAATAAAACCTCCGACTATAGAATTAAGGGCCATGTGTCTTTTTCAAATTACAGACTGTGTTGCAAATAGCACACACGTGTTAGTAAATATAGACATTTCACACGCGTTTGTTAAATTCAACACTTTCTTTTTGAGTCAAATACAGTTTCAAGCCTTTCAAGTGTTATATTTTAAAGTCCGTGTATAAGTTTAAGCAAAAGTTTTTAAAGAGCTAAAGTTTTGGGAAAAGCTTTCGACTGCCAATATTTAGACAGACTTAATCTCTGCTTTAGACTCCAAAGCAAGAGTCATAGATAGATATTAATTACATACCATCACGCCTGTATTCTGCGAAGTGTGAGGTAAAGGTGTACTTATAGTAAACCCACATTTCACCAGTTATAGTTTAAGTCCCATGCAACAGGGGGCGAGTCTTTTGCCATCAACAGGACACAAATCCAGACTCCGGGCTGCTACTGAGAAATTCCAGATGGAAAACCAAATAACACTGCCCGATCTGGGAACCTTATGCTCAGCAGTAGAACTTGCGGCCAGTAGACAAACGAAGCATTATAGATATTCATTTTTGTTCATAAAAGGAAATTTTTGTCACAGTAAAGCAAAAATAATGTCCTCTTCGACACGTGTCCCTCATTTCCACAATTTAAGCATAAATCTATTTACTGTATTGGATCTGACACGTGTTGGTAGCACGCCAGTGACTTACCATAGTAGAATGTTTCGTTAGATCACGAAATGCAGTTCTGGACGTTCAAGGACGTGTGTTACTGTAATGTGGGGCAATGTTTCTTGACCATGTTTCTGGCACGAAATGTTTTGGGCTTCCAAATTCCGATTATTTATGAGTCTTCGAACGAAAACTGAGAATGTAGTTTTTTTCGTTCTACATATACTCGTAGATTTGAGGCTGCATTTAGAATCTGAATTTTCGAGGCAGTGCCTGAATCCTTTATTGTACTCGGTTTTTTTCGGCTCCCAGAAAGCAAAAATCGTTTGAACTTCGTGACAAATGGCAAGCTCTCCTTCTGCTAGGTTTTAACGGCCCTAGATTAACTTTGGATATCTCGTAAAGAAGACTAAAGTTCTCACAGAATTAAGAGCTCGAAATAAGTATACATCTCATAAGGTTCTCACAAAAACTTCAGTGACACAATAAAGTATAGTAATGAATGGTTCACACTTGCAGTATTAACACTACACATGCGTGCTATGCTATGTCGATGATGTAGTGCCATTTGATGCCGTTGCAAGAACAAAACATATCATAACATACATATGTCACAGTCACAGTTTATTATTAACGTTTCCTTGTGGGTTTCCCGCCCGATGCGGTTTCAGTTTAACGATAAAATTCTGTGAGCTAATTTTATTTTCATAAATGCATGACAATTGTGTTCAATATCCAGCTCATTGCTTGTAAATTATTTTTAAATAGAATCGTGTAATGAAGAAAAAATCCAAATAAGATCAGTTTTTTTAATAGGTTAAGTAAACATTGCCTGAAAATTATAACTTCTTTAAGGTCTGCTTAAAGCATCTATTTTTTACCGTTTAAACGTCTCTTTAATAAAGTTGAAGAGAGAACATTTACAAAGAAAAATTTGTGAGTAAGTAACAAAAAGCTTCAACAGATTGGCTTCAAATAAGTGCCCTTGATCCAGTCGCAGCTTCCGGCCAGACGCGAGCCGCAAGCGCAGTTATCAGAAAACATTTTAGTTATATTATTTAATCATTATTAAAATGATAAAACTGTTTGCATTCGGAAAGGCTGTAATGTAACTAAATATTTTGTAAGTTTGGTAGGTAATTAGAAATTTGGAATATTCGAATTTGTTTTTGTCAATAGGAACAAAACGGTAGTTTTTGAGGTGTGCGTACGCGCAGCGGAATGTTGTTGAATTTAAAGATTTCAATTATGCAGATATTTAGTGTATGACGTCGTATAATTGTGTATGGTAAAAAAAAATTTGTGCACGCAACCATTGTGGAGAAATTCACCAAAAACTGATTCCGCTGGGCGAACGTTGTCCTGGCGGAACTTTTTTTAATCCATAGACTTTAGAAGAAAAGAGATGTGTCCAAAAATTAGTGTGTGTTTGTGTGTAATTGTGTATGTATGAATAAAACTAGTGCATGCATAAACTTCGGAGAAATTCAAGTTTCCGCTACGCGAACGTTTGGCCATTAGCTAGTTTTCATATAAAGCGCTTACATAGAGAGCTGTAGATTTTTACATACGTTGTTTTGAATTTGTTTATATTTGTTTAAAAAACAGATTTAGAAAAAATCGTAGGGCTTAAAAGATAAAAATATAAACGTAAAATACGCTTATTAGGTCTTAGTTCTTAAAGTATGCACTTTGGGGTCTAGATTTTCACGTTTATACAAACCTTGTAAGTGTCTGCAACATGTTGCCAAGTATCAATGATGTTCCGTTAGTAATTAAAGAGTTATAGGACAAATTTACCATGAATAGATCACTGTTTACAAAGCAGTCAAATATCACGACGTTCTAAATGAAATGCATGGTAATATGTATGCCAATAATTAGTGTATTCATTCAACTATTCACATGCAAAATTTCATGTCATTAAATTCAGTAATTAAAGAAAAACAATTATAATACTGACGAAGCATCAAAAACCTACATAACCCGACCAAGTTCGGATGGCTACCAAAAAGCGGCCGTGCCATATATCTAAGAAACGTTCTTAACCTTCCAATATAGTATTTATTAATATGGTACAGTTGCGTACACAAGCGTTAGGAAAAAATAAAACAATTGCATTTCTTGAAAGAAAAATATTTTTTTAATAATAACGCCACTATCTACGATAAAAACAAATCTTCAATTAACAAGTACTTCTCTATTTAAATATCCGCGTACAAAAATATTTTTAATTACATATAATACTTAATTATGTAATTATAATAACGTTAACAAACGCTTGCAATGACAGCAATAGACTTAAATGTGTTTTAACTAAAATAGATTATGAACTAGCTTTTGCCCGCGACTTCGTTCGCGTGGATGACGAAACTTAGGGTAAGTATAATATTTCGAGCTTCAATAAAAATTAAAATCACATCACATAACTAACCTATTCAGTTGATCCGTGATCCTGATTCCTGATCCGTGAAATCTTCAATAGAAATTAGCTGTATGAATTTTATTTGTCTTAAATAATATATTTAGATTATATCTCAAGTCTCAAGCGCATACTTAAATAAAGTACCTACCTACGTAAATAGTACCTACTTTCTGTCATAGTCAAATACATTTAAAAAAGTAGGTGTAAGTACAAAAATAAATGACCTATAAATTATATCGAAACAACAATTGTGTTTTCACCTATACCAATTCAATACCGGTATTATACTGTAAATTTTGGGATGTTACCTAAATATATTGCACGGCCGCTTTTTTGTAGCCATCCGAACTTGGTCGGGTTATGTAGGTTTTCGATGCTTCGTCAGTATTATAATTGTTTTTCTTTAATTACTGAATTTAATGACATGAAATTTTGCATAAAAATAGTTGAATGAATACACTAATTATTGACATACATATTACCATGCAATTCCTTCAGAACGTCGTGATATTTGACTGCTTTGTAAACAGTGATCTGTTCATGGTAAATTTGTCCTATAACTCTTTAGTTACTAACGGAACATCATTGATACTTGGCAACATGTTGCAGACACTTACAAGGTTTGTATAAACGTGAAAATCTAGACCCCAAAGTGCATACTTTAAGAACTAAGACCTAATAAGCGTATTTTACGTTTATATTTTTATCTTTTAAGCCCTACGATTTCTTCTAAATCTGTTTTTTAAACAAATATAAACAAATTCAAAACAACGTATGTAAAAATCTACAGCTCTCTATGTAAGCGCTTTATATGAAAACTAGCTAATGGCCAAACGTTCGCGTAGCGGAAACTTGTATTTCTCCGAAGTTTATGCATGCACTAGTTTTATTCATACATACACAATTACACACAAATACACACTAATTTTTGGACACATCTCTTTTCTTCTAAAGTCTATGGATTAAAAAAAGTTCCGCCAGGACAACGTTCGCCCAGCGGAATCAGTTTTTGGTGAATTTCTCCACAATGGTTGCGTGCACAATTTTTTTTTTACCATACACAATTATACGACGTCATACACTAAATATCTGCATAATTAAAATCTTTAAATTCAACAACATTCCGCTGCGCGTACGCACACGTTTTTGAGTAATGATAAGCATATTTATGTACCTATTAGTTTAGCATTTTATATGGCGCCAAAAATCCGCCATTCTGGTTTTTTTTTTTATTTTGATATACCCAGTGTCACTCTCACAGTAAATACGAATCTAACGACACCTCTCAATCTAAAATCCATCGAGCCGTTCAGGCCGCAGAGCGTGCCAAACAATTATATATACATACATACTCTCGAAAAACATAACCCTCCTTCTGGCGCAGTCGGGTAAAAACTATTCGTAAATCATGTTTAATTTATTCAAACGTTATTCATGGTCGTTTCGAAGAACGACAGAAATCGTACAAATACTGTGGAATATGCAGTCATGCCAGGATGCTTTTCTGCGAAAAGTGCTGACAAATACCAAAGCGAGAGAAATTTTGGAATACAAGCAAAAATAAACTGTAAGACAAAGACGTCAGAGTCTCAATTTCTATATGTTATTTACGGTTCAGTCTAAGCAATAATTCAGACTTATTACGTCATTGACTGAGGACTGGCAGACGAGTTTTATTTTGACAGGAACGTTATTTATGTTGCATACTGATTTGTTTTTTCAAAACCATAAGAAATTGAAAAGTTAGAAGAGCTGTTCAGCGTGGGGAGACTTCTAGGGCCGATATAATCAATATTTGTTTTGCATCGTTATTTCCTAAGCTCACTACAGTAAAATTGCGCAGTGCTGCACACCCCCAGGTTGTGGGTTTTTAAGAGAATTGCTAGTTAAACAAATATCAACTTTATTTCAATGATAATTAATTTGATTTCAGAGTGACTAGCATTATTGAAAAATTTATAAAAATGTTTGAAGTTGTAGCGTAAACTGAACTTTATTGTACAGACGCCAGCACATTAAGCTACTACAATCTGTCAAATTTCTTAAATAAATTTTCAATTTTATCGCTAAAGTATAAGGTTCAAAGTTGATTGGAGATTTGGGGGACCATCACAAGTAACAGTTGCAAGGTAGCAAGTATAAGTTTGGGAAGAAGAAACAGTACAATCTGTGCAAGGCAACAGCTTTCCAAGCAACGCAGTTACGCAGCTCTGTTTGTTATGAGAAACTGGCATTCAAAGAAAATGAAAGTATAGGCGCACATAGCGCAGCATACCACATAAACCTCAACCACCCTCAACCCAACACCGGTCCTCAAAAAAATAATGGTTGAAGCAACGCACAATCAGCCGCGTGACATTCTGAAGGCCACGGTCCAAAATGTCAGAAGTGACCTCATTGAGATAAGGGCAGGAGAATTATGAATAGGTAGGTATTTGAACTCTCGAGTCTCCTATTACACAAAAGTCCTCTAAACCTAATCAATTTTTAAAACACAACATCGTCAACAACGAAGCCTACTCGACTCGCTGGGTTCGTTTCAACCCGACCGACCATATAATTTTCCAAGCTCACAAATGCCGTGTAAATTACTGGATCAATTCTGATAATGAGGCAGTATATCGATTGGTGTCAGTCTGGTGTCGTATACAACGTTTTTATAGCATTTTCAGTGAAACACGGTATTGTAGTAAGTATGGGTTGTGCGGTATTGATTCTATGAAGCAAGGTTCCAATGAATGTTTTAAAACTAATACTGATAAAAGTTTGCAACAAACTTTCTGAATGAACTTCTTTAGAATAAAAAAGTGCTTGTAAGTGGGCTAACTGAAATAAATGCTTTGAATTTAAAACTAATAGAAGTTATGCACAGCTCTTCAGAATAGTTACAGATAAAAGAATGCAACTAACTTTCTGAATGGCAGACTTCTTGTGAATTTAAAGTGCCATAATTTAGGTCTTATTGAAATAAATGCTTTGACTTTCAAATCAAAAGAACTTATGCACAGCTTTTCATTGACATTCTCAAGCATTCTCAACTTTTCAAACTGTTTAGGTAATAAGTACGACCGCAGATTGACTATGTAATATTTATCTCAAATGATAGTACAGAGTCAGACTGGATGCGGAAGGTGGCGGACAGGGTATTGTGGCAGAGCCTGGGGAGGCCTATGTCCAGCAGTGGACTGTGATAGGCTGAGTTGATTGATTGATCTCAAATGATACTGCAGTGTCTAAGGTTTTATAATATTACGTACGCAAAAACTGCTGCTTTATTACGACTTACAACCACAAAAAGTATTATGGGAATAATTAAAGTTTTTAAAAAGGCATCAATGAATGACATAAATGGAAACAAAATTGCAAAGAAGTAAGTTTGAAAGTCACAAAAAGCCAAGAAACGTTCAAAGTTTTGTTTTCTTTTACATTTTCACCTAACTTGAGATTACCCTGGGCTGCTTTTTCTCCGCCAAGAATTCCTACAATGTATTTGTTTTTGTTGAAATACAGGCAATTATTTAATATAGGCTTTACGAAGCTCAGCAGTGAACTGCGATAGAGTTGCGTGCGTGCATTGTTGCGTGTCTTTTAAAAGAAGCTGAAACATCAATACAACCCTAGTATTAAAAGGTAATGGAATCCAACATAACGTACTATGACGCCAGTATTCCCCAAAAAAGGGGTAGCCCCTTAGGCAGAGGTGTATAGCACACCCACATTGCCAGTTATGTGTAAGTCCCACCCATGTAATAGGGGGCGAGCCTTATGCAGTTAACCGGCCACAAGTCCCAACTTCGGGCTGCTGCTGAGAAATCCCTAACAGGAAACTCTCAATACCAATTTGCCCAACTCGGGCATCTATTCTTATCGAGGACTCCTTGCTCCGAAGTCGTGCTTCTTAGTTTACGACCAGCCCAGGCATATCGGTTTCAATTGGATTATATAACATCTAAATAACTTTGAACATAAAGACAGTAACATTCATGCACGAGAAACTAGGCTTTCAAAGTCACGAGAGTATGAACGCATAAAACATTTCTTCGACCAAGGCCAAGAAAAACGAGTTATCGATTTAAACCAGGCGATATTTTTTCAGGTGAATCATTGAACTGATAATGTCTCAGAAAGATGAAGAAAAATAAATGGCCGCATATAATCTAAGTAATTCAGAAGGCATAACTGTGACTCAATGCTTTGAAAAAACCGAGATAAGAACCATGACAAACCTTGCAAACAAAAAAAGCATAAAGCATATTCAAGTTTGCATGTATTTAAACTTTTTATACTGATAATAGAACTCTTGACTTATCTTTTTATAACTCGCGTGGCAATATCTGTATTACTCACCGCTTCTAAATGGAGGCAGTTGCCCAGTTGCCCCAAATTCTAGAGGTTTAAAAAATGCTCCTGTTTATTAAATCGATGACATATGTCGCTAAAATGGTCTCGGGTCACAATCCTGACAATTACACCAATTATAAGCTAAGGATGACTAACACAAAATTGATTGACGATCTCCAAATGGATTCTTTGACATGTCTGCACTTTTTAAAGTAAGACAAAAGCTGATTTTGATTTAGATCGTGAAGAAAGAGAGTGAGAAAGGCAAGGCGAAGGAGCGTCTGAGATAGGCAACGCAAAACATGGAATAGATATGTCTTGATTGGCTCTCAAACAAAGTCTTCTTCAGCATAAACCATTAGAAAATGGAAGACAAATCGTTACCGGCAGCCTATCTGCGCGTGCCATTAGCGAAAGAGTAAAAGCCGACGTCCCAAAAAAGGCGTATAAAACTGACGTAACAGATTAAGTCTCAAAATTATGAAGCACTGGTCAAGTCAGGGTCGATAAGACGATAAAAGTAACGTAACTTGGCAACGTGCCAACGAATTTTGGCAGGAGAGAATTCGAGGCATTTGGAAACCAGGCTCAAATAACAACTGTGTAGGTCGATTTTAACTGGGTTTGAGGAGCCAATTCGTATAATATAGAAATTAACCCAGTTGGAATTGAATGTTATTTTGTAGCCGTTGTTATTTTAAATAGCACTCAGGAATTTGGAAGCCTTGAAAATTGAGAGACAATGTCCTTTGGAAAAACTTGAGAAAGGCTGAACGAATTGGTGCCTTTTAATATTTAATGTCTACAAGTTTAACGAGATATTGGTAATAACTTGTGTCTGTGTGAAGCATCACAATTTGGTCTAGCGAGATACTAACATAATGAGATATTTAATAACCAGGCCGTCTACAAAGCCAAAGCATTGTGTTTTTATCTTTCAATTTATGTTCCCCTGCCTATAGCATTAATTGAAGCTGTCAATAGGGATGCCTATTGTCCTGGACACAAAAGATTAATAAATGTCGTTATCCAATTAAAAACACAATAAACAGTTAAAATAGAACCATACAATTCTCCAGATATCTATTCAAAAGAGACTATAAAACTGATCAATATCAGTTACGCCTTTTACTGAAGATGATCATATAGCGTGACAAGCCCGGATAAAATAAATAAACATGAAAAAATATAACATAACTTTTATAGCTATACCGTATACCGTGCAATAAAAAGGGTTTCAATTTCTACTTCCTACACTGGTTAAGTAACTTAGAAGATGTACTCAGAATATTTTTATGGCAATTTACAATGCAGTGTAACTCCAAACCCTTAGAAACTGAGATCTGTAAACGTTACTTACCACGTACTTAAGGATGATTTCCACCAAATGGCTCGCATCGCATCGGATCGGAACAGATTTTACAGTATTTGAACGATATTAAATCGTGTACACAGTATTTAAAGTCTATATTACCAAGCTGCGCACAGCAGCTTGAATCGCGAGCGTCTTCCGCGACACGCGATCGTATCCGAAAGTATGCTGCGACGCGCGATCGGCTCCGTTCGCCTGTCGTCATATCCGATCGAATCCTTTCGGCTGTCGTCCAAATTTTTCTTTTCCACTTCTATGTTTTATGATTATTTACTTCTTTTTCATAAAAATTAGAACACGTCAACACGGTAGAGATGATATTTGACTAGGCGCAGAAACGGATACGTTCGCAAGCGATGGTACGGAGCCGATCGTATGCGTCGATATGCTGCCGGACGCGATCGGCTGTCGCCGCATCCTTTCGTGTCTTTTCCGATCCGATGCGATGCGAGCCGTTTGGTGGCTAAGCTTTATTCCTATCATCATCATCATCATTTCAGCCGAAAGACGTCCACTGCTGGACATAGGCCTCCCCCAAGCACCTCCACTTCGACCGGTTTTGTGCTTCTCGCATCCAACGAGTTCCTGCGGCCTTCACAAGGCCGGCAATTCCTATCACTGTCGCACAATTGTCAAACTGCAAGTGCAAGGTAGAGACGGGAACATGTCTAAGTCAAGGCACGAGCTAAGTAGCGTTTATCTAGACCACGACCTGAGTCTGCAATAAAAGTGGCACGGGTGACGATACGAAAATACTTGCAGAACACCCTGATTAGCTATCCTTCATACCAAACTTCGTACGGATAGTTGTATAGCACATCATTTTTGCTTAACTTGAACCTTCTGGATTACTATGAAGAAATGTATCTGAAATAACCTAATCATCAAGCCTACCATAGTAACTCATTTAAATGTAATAAGGATACAGCTGCAAATACTGAACTTTTGGGAATAATAACGGCTTCTACTGGAAACATGAGTAGTACACGTAGTACATGACCTTATTTGAGGCCGGGACTTTTTGCTGAAGATCTTGAGGAAACATTACTTCGCTATAAGTAGTGTCAACGTTCGATAATACTTGGAATTGTCCACGCATCGTATGAGGAAAATATTGATAAACTTATATGTAAAATCAGGTAGCCGACCCCATTTTTGTAAGAGACTTTCTATAAGAAAAAAAGATGGTAGCCGAAAAATAGTTATGGCGAAATTTAAATAAATCACTGGATAGACTGTAATACTATGTTCCTTGTGTTGCCAATGCAAGGGATGACGAGACTGCTGAAGAAAGTCAAAATAATAAAGTGATTCACATAACAAAAAGTAGGGTTTTATAGAAGTTTTCAAGTATTAATAAACAGGACCCCACAGATCTGAAGGCGGACATCTATGACGAGCCACAATGACTCAGATACAACTCTCCTTAAGGAAATACAGCTTTAGAAAGCAACGTTTAGTTTAATAAAAGCCGCATAAACGTCGCATAACTAAAGTAAGGTTAGTGCTCTCTCATTTCATTATTATGAAAAGGAAAAGGACAAAGCATATAAACTAAGTAGGTATTGAATAAGAGGGAACAAGTACTCTTGTAAAAATCTTATTGTTTAAAGACAAAACATATATAAAAACTCATAAATGTTTTACGACTATAATATAATATGCTGTTGATGGCTTTATTTTGTTTCGATTCAGTGCTAGAGAATATTATCAACACTTACATAAAAGAGAATTGTAAGGTTAATCCTAGGAGCTTATCTTGAAACCTTACCACCTTTATATTGGGAGAAGCCGTACAAACTATCAGACGACGAGACGCTTCAACGTAATGAGATGTTTTCAAATAGCGTCTATGTTGTAGGATCGATTGCTACAATAAGATAAAATGTTACAGTCTAGAGTTCTGGAGTTCAAAGGACTGGAAAATAGAGGAGTTTTCAATAGTATAATACTTGTCATTACAGTCTCTTACTTTGTAATTCTCTTTTAAGATATAGTCATAATTATGAGAAAAGCTCATGTTATGCATGGGTAAAAAATACAGTCAGAAAGGAGGTAGCGAAACTGACTGCCAAGGAACTTAGTAATCATTTCACGAATCAACCAACTAATTTTAACCACGTGAAAAAAACCACCTGAATCTGGTATGTATGTGTTTCTAAAATAATATATTGAAAAGCCTAATGTGCTAATAGGGCGAGCTACTCACAGGTATTTTTGCTTTTAGGACATTGTGCTCATAGGACGTTTTACTTAAAAGTCCTTCTGATACGAAAGGGCTAATGCCACCGCGCCAAAAAAATCAGTTCAAAACAAGCTTCCACAAAAAATCGTCAAACGGCCATGAAGACCATGCGATCATTCAACGTTGATCGATATCTAACCGTTATTACTTCATTACAAGAACAAGGCTACATCCCACGCCGGTTTTTATTATAAATCTCAATGGAGCTATCATTAAATTGGAGTAAGTTCGAGACCTTCGTTGGCACAGGTCAAGGTGGCTTATGAATGATTTGTCTTCGTCATAGTTTGGGCGGTGATTCAGACGGGGATCACCATCTTCTGCCTAGCCTTTACCCCCAACTATACAGGCTGTCCCTGGAAGTATGGATTAAATCGAATAGGGGCGTGGGGAAGGTCATTTCCAAACTTTTTAACTGACTTCAAAAAAAGGAGGAGGTTATCAATTCGACTGTATTTTTTTTTTTTTTATGTTTGTTACCTCATAACTTGCGACTGGGTGAACCGATTTTCATGATTCTTTTTTTATTTGAAAGCTGGTGCTTCCCGTGTGGTCCCATTGTCACCATTTCAATATCTGATGATGGGATCTTAGAGAAATCGAGGGCAACCCTCAAATTTTATAGGCTCACTTATTGTTTTTCGCATATTTTATGAAGTATCTTGTGTATTTGCGAATGGTTGTCACCATCTCAGGTAGCTGGGCTGATGATAGAAGGTACAACTCCTTAACAGTAAGAAGTTACTCGAACAGGCAAGGGCTGTTTTTAGTAAATTGTTTTGATGTTTGATAGGGCATTTGTCACATTTAGTCTCATGATCATCAAGTCATGACCTGATGCTGCAGTCAGGATAGTCTGCAGTGCAGAGTACCTAACTCCTCGACAACTAACAGCAGATATATCGTGTTTAGGCTCATTGAAAAGGGCTCGATGTGTGGATAAACGTACTGTTAATGAGGAACACCGAAGTACATAGAGACCTGATGCTAAAGCCAGGAGCATCAGAAAAAGTACAAACCTTGAAATTACAGCACAGTAGTCGTGTTTGGGCTCATTTTAAACAGGACTAAATTTTAAGTTCAATGCAATGTTGACATAAGTCTGGCCTGATGCTACAGCCAGGATTATCAGCATCTAGTCTAAAAACATCAGGTCAGGATTTGATGATGGGATCCTGGAGAAATCGAAGGAACTCTTCAAATATTATAGGCACACCTATAGCGATTTGGGTATTTTTTATAGTAACTCATGCACTTGCTCTCGGAAAGCACCATTTGGTGAAGTGGAACTGATGATGAAGACCACAGATGGCCTCCGGAACTACTCAATAATATATAAGTATTTCACGGGTTGCTATTCGATTACTTTAATATGGTTGCTAAGCAATTTATGCTCGTCACAATGTGAATGGTGATATGGAGCTGATGGTGGACCTGGAGAACTCCTCAACAATTAACTTCCCTGCATCGGGAAAAGCAATAATTTGTTTGTAAAAGGCGATGAGCACTAAGCTATTGTAACTTAGATAAATTATAAGCAGACCCACTAAAAAGCGTGAAATAAAAACTTTTTAAGAAAAAAAAACCGACTTCCAAAAAAACACTACAAAGTGAAAAATAACTTTAATTTCGGAAGTCGGTGGCATAAAACTAAAATACAGATCCAAAGACACCGACTTCCGAAATTAAAGTTATTTTTCACTTTGTAGTGTTTTTTTGGAAGTCGGTTTTTTTTTCTTAAAAAGTTTTTTTAACCCTGAGAATGTCAGTGAATTTTTTTACGGTTCAAAAGTTATGACCGATTTTAATATTTTTTTTCAATCACTTCGCATAGTGTTCAAAGAAAATAATCATAAAAAAATACTATCAGCGCTATCTAAAAAAATAAATTGATAGCCCTGATAGTTTTCACGAATTCGATCGTTCTTCTCTTTTTTTTAGTATTTTTTTTTTTGCTAAAACGTTTGGAAATGACCTTGCCCACGTCCCTATTCGATTTGATCCATACTTCCAGGGACACCCTGTATAGGGGTCGTCTTCCAGTCTAGCTGGTTGCAGCTAAACACCAGTATTTTACTTTCTGAACTCAGCATCAACCCAGTTACTAGGCAACAAGAGGTAAGGCTGGTCGTCAGAGTGATGTGGATGTGTAAGATTGGTTAAGGCTGCTGATTCAGACCGGGATGTGAAAAAAATGATAATCAGCGTTGACTTAGAGTGGCCATGTATACGTGTGTGTGTTTCAGCAAAAGACAGCTAAGGGCTGATGATGATGAAGCTAAATCTTTGAGCACCATCTTTGCCTAGAATCCGTAGAATTTTTTCGCCAGGTCAACGATCCTTCGAATCCGTTATAGATGTTACGCAATCATGAAACGAGTCGACATAACCAAAAGTACGAATATAGAACTGCCATCATAAAACAGCATTTTTAAGATGTCAGTGAATTTTTTTACGGTTCAAAAGTTATGACCGATTTTAATTTTTTTTTCAATCACTTCGCATAGTGTTCAAAGAAAATAATCATAAAAAAATACTATCAGCGCTATCTAAAAAAAAAAAATTGATAGCCCTGATAGTTTTCACGAATTCGATCTTTCTTCTCTTTTTTTTAGTATTTTTTTTTTTTTGCTAATACGTTTGGAAATGACCTTGCCCACGTCCCTATTCGATTTGATCCATACTTCCAGGGACACCCTGTATAGGGGTCGTCTTCCAGTCTAGCTGGTTGCAGCTAAACACCAGTATTTTACTTTCTGAACTCAGCATCAACCCAGTTACTAGGCAACAAGAGGTAAGGCTGGTCGTCAGAGTGATGTGGATGTGTAAGATTGGTTAAGGCTGCTGATTCAGACCGGGATGTGAAAAAAATGATAATCAGCGTTGACTTAGAGTGGCCATGTATACGTGTGTGTGTTTCAGCAAAAGACAGCTAAGGGCTGATGATGATGAAGCTAAATCTTTGAGCACCATCTTTGCCTAGAATCCGTAAAATTTTTTCGCCAGGTCAACGATCCTTCGAATCCGTTATAGATGTTACGCAATCATGAAACGAGTCGACATAACCAAAAGTACGAATATAGAACTGCCATCATAAAACAGCATTTTCATTGATATTCCTCCTGAAAACCCGTTACATTTACGTATCCTATGCGTGACCGTTTCGCCTTATTGAATCGCAGATGAAAACGGCTAAACGTAACAGAACGAATGTTTTCGAGTTTAATACTGGCGGAATGCAAATGTTTGTGTTTTTAGTCTTTTGAAGCACGTGACAAATGTGGTTACTGGTAGAACATTATTGATCTTCTTTATCATTGTTCTGCTGATTTTTTCTCAATACTATGAGATCTTGGTAGAAGACAGGAGTGGACGTAATGACTGAAGTCATTCCTCAGGTCCTCAGTCACAATTCCAGCGGGGCAATTGCGTAACACATTATCAATCAGAATCGGTTTCATTTTGACAGTTCAACAACATTCATTGCGTTATATATATACGTGTTGAGCAGACAAATTTTTCGAACTTATGAAGCAATGGATTAGCAATTTGCTTCAAAATGATTCTGATTCCGATTGATAAAGTGTTACGCAATTAGGGTGCAGGTTTAATCAACATTCGGGATTTGACTGCTTCTGATTTTTTTTTTCAGAATGATTTTCCCATTGCCACGTATTATGGCCGATTTCTAGTAAAGCGAAAAAAGTAAGGTGTCGAGAACCACAAATGTGCCTTTTATAATTTCTTACGTAATTATCGTGGTCGTCAACGGCATCACGATAACAGAGTGAAGTGATTTTTATGGGAATATTATGTCGTCGGTTAAATAGAAAAGTGACGTTATTAAAAATATTTTTTTTTTTTGCAAGAATTGTCATTTTTCCATTTAATCAACGATGAAGACGCTTTCCGTTCACATTTCGTGCACGTATTTCCTCCACCCATACTAAAATTATAAATTCGAAAGTAACTCTGTCTGTCTGTATGTTACCTTTTCACGCCTAAACCACTGAACCGATTTAGATGAAATTTGGTATAGAGATAGTTTGAGTCCCGGGGAAGTACATAGGATAGGTTTTAATCCGATATTCCCACGGGATCGACACTTATGCGGGTGAAACCACGGAGCGCAGCTAGTATAATATATATCTACTGTAATATCGTCACGTTAGAATTTATAAAAGCGCACAAAAAGGTATGTATTTTATTTATCTACTCTCTTCTTAGTTTCAATGAATTAAAATAACCTTTTGATGTTCGCGAGACAAGACAGTCTTCTGCGCTTTCGAGGAAATCGGCCTATAAACTTTATCTTTTTATGTTTTTCATCTGTCCTTTTCCACGAGTATAACAAATACTTCAGCTTCAAGTTCATACATGACGTTGGCTATCATAGAAACATAAGAGCATCAACTTATCAACACGAGCGAGCCTATTGCGAGTTATCTAAAGTAGGTATTCACAGACAACAAACTAGCCAATAGGGTAACATTAACTCAGGGTCGAATTAACTACAACCTAGTTAATTACCCTTTCAGAGAAATTAAAGGAGAACAGACAGCTTGACGTGGTACTGTATTACTCGTAGTCACGATGGTAGTTAATCTAGAGAAAGATTCAGTTGGTGCTACAAATTGCGTTGCCCTATTAACATTGTGGGGTCTGCAAACAAGCCACTTAGCAAAAGTTCCAAATATGTAATTATTTTAATAGATGACATTAATAATATTATTTTTATGGGCATCCAACATAGTTTTTGAATATCCAACCAGCTAGGTCAAATACTCTTTAAGTTTAACATATTTTTGATAGAACGGCCAAGTCTGACGTCATTAATATAGCTGCAGATAGCAATGACACCTCAAGTACAATTAACAAAAATCAACCAATCTTAGTCGACGTAAAACAACGAAAGAATAAATTGAAACTTTCAGAAACCAAGCATTCGATTTGAGATTTTCACCATTATTTTCTAAATAACAGGTATACAGGCAATGTAATCAACTCGAACCAACAGTAATAAACACATACAAGCTAATACGAATTTAATGGAGCAATCGATACTGATTGAACGTGGCGATTAAAACCATCAATTCTGTGAACGCTGAAAATAGACATCTGCCGACGTAATTCGAATTAAAGTGGACACGTTTATGACGTATTTAGAGAAGTATCAAGTAATGAAAGTCTTTTGGATTGCAGATGAAAGTTATTTTGGGACGAAAATACGATAGCGTCTATACCGATGTCTTGGGTGCTTTGAAGGAAACCCCCACGAGATAATCGTGTGCACCCGGGGCTGTTAGTCCTGCTAGCAAACTTTTCGGCTGTGTAATCTTCTAACGTCACAAGCTACTAAGTCTCTACACCATAGGTTCTCAACGTGGTCGATAACGCTACCTCGCTGGGCGTTTAAGACTTTCAGGGGGGGGCAGTATAAGATCCAGGAAAAAATATATTCGATCATACTAGGTACTACACAGGTTGAAATTGAAAACATGCGACAAATCGAAATGGGAGATTGTATTCATCATTATGAACAACTTTTACTATGAGACCAAACCGGAAATCGCGAAAAAAAATCAGCTGTTCCCTACATTTTGACGGGTTATGCGAACATAAATGTAGGGGCCAGCTGATTTTTTTTTCGCGATTTCAGGTTTGGTCCCATAGTAAAAGTTGTTCATAATGATGAGTACAATCTCCCATTTCGATTTTTCGCATGTTTTCAATTTCACCCTGTATAATATTACACGTTTAAATATAATCCTGACAATAGCAATTTTTTTTTTTTATTGCTAAATGGGCCCGCTCTTGACCCCGATCACGCCTGATTCGCGACAAATGGTAAGTAATAAAAAATATTCTCAAAGTGGGCGGTGGGCAAAATTAGTTTGAGAACCTATGATCTATACGAAAGAAGAAGAAATGCATAGCATAATATTATCACGCACCGTCAGTCTACTATCATCATTTTTCTGTCGCTATCACAATTTATCTCCGTTCAGCGCAACATGCCCTTTTTAGGGTTCCGTAGCCAAATGGCAAAAAACGGAACCCTTATGGATTCGTCATGTCTGTCTGTCTGTCGGTCTGTCCGTCCATCCGTATGTCACAGCCACTTTTTTCCGAAACTATAAGAACTATACTGTTGAAACTTGGTAAGTAGGATGTATTCTGTGAACCGCAGTAAGATTTTCACACAAAAATAGAAAAAAAAACAATAAATGTTGGGGTTCCCCATACTTACAACTGAAACTCCAAAAATTCTTTTTCATCAAACCTGTACGTGTGGGGTATCTATGGATAGGTCTACAAAAATGATATTGAGGTTTCTAATATCATTTTTTTCTGAACTGAATAGTTTGCGCGAGAGACACTTCCAAAGTGGTAAAATGTGTGTCCCCCCCCCCCCCCCTCTAACTTCTAAAATAAGAGAATGATAAAATTAAAAAAATATATATAATGTACATTACCATGTAAACTTCCACCGAAAATTGGTTTGAACGAGATCTAGTAAGTAGTTTTTTTTTAATACGTCATAAATCGAAAACCGCAATTTAGCTTTCACAAAGTTACAACGAAATACAAGAACTTTTATATTATGTTACTTGCTGCTACGGAACCCTTCATGGGCGAGTCCGACTCGCACTTGGCCGGTTTTTATATTTATTGCCCATCTTCTTAGCAATAACCGTCTTTCCAGCCATATAATCTTTCACACAGTCTATCCATCGTTTCTTTGGCTTTACCTACTGTCATAGTCACAAACTGCTCTTATTTTATTTAGGGAAAATACTAAGTTATTCATTTCTACGAACAGATCACAAAGGACATTCACAATTAATTCGCTGGAAGTGCAAAGTTTACGCTCTAAAAAATTTAATAGCCCTATTGTAGTCTTAAAACTTTATTTGTAAGACTGCAATACCAGGGAGTAGGATTGAATGAGATAATGTTCATATCCGTTTCTGTATGAATCAAAAATAAGTCTGTGATCGAATCACGAACGAGTTCTGTTTCAGTCCGTCGTCACTTAAGACATTCAAAAAGTGGCGATTCTCAGCCTAACATGAATGAATGATTTTACTCTCAATAATGTACATTTTCTTTACATCAGTGAGGGAGAAGAGGATATTTGGGCAGTGCACCTATTGTATCATATTCAGAAGTAAACTGACAAAATTAATGGTTTTTTTTACCAGCTTTTTTAGTTGTGAGTTTGTGAGTGCTGTAGGTTTCGTTATTCGAAACGCGAAACCAATCACTTGACTAACAAGCAATATTATAAACACGATATTTAAGCAACCCTAATCTAAAAGCTATAAAGTAGCAATTCTTTTATGAAGCGCGCGACCACGGTAATGTAATCGTGGCGCGACTGGGCACTAACACTTGAACCTATGCTTGAACGACGAACGTGTTCATAAATATTTTACGTTTTCCTATGTTTTGTATAGGTTCTTCTTTTACAAAATGCATTGCATGATCTAACAATGGTGATTCACATAGTGAATGCGCGGGAAAATCTTCAATGTTTATGCACTTTGTTGAACTATGACTTCATTATTGTAGTTAAAAAAATGACGCAACTACCAGAATAGTTTAGTTGGCGCAAACGTGAGCAAAACTGAGCTTGCTTTTGTGTTCGGCACCCAAGCTGGAAATGTCATTATTGGCATAAAAAAACGTGTACAAACATGACAAACAAATTTAAGCCCTGACTCCTGCGCTAGGTAAAACACCTGTCACCTGTGTTACAGGAGCCAGTTTAGTGTGTTTATATCGTTATGCGGTCTACGAAGGAGAACACGCTGATTCAATAGTTCAGATTCTGACTGTTTCACACCGTTTACGCGTTTGTATAATATATAAGGTGTAAAAAAATTAACTGCAAGAACTTTAAGAGGTGCTTTAGACCATCGAACTGAACAACTTTCACTATGGGACCAACTCTGAAATCACGAAAAAAAAATGAGCTGTTTCATACATTTTGGCCGAGTAGGTATTGAACTTTTGTATGAAACAGCTGATTTTTTTTTTCGTGATTTCGGAGTTGGTCCCATAGTGAAAGTTGTTCAGTTCGATGGTCTAAAGCACCTCTTAAAGTTCTTGCAGTTAATTTTTTTACACCTTATACATATGTATAATCCTTTTAAGAAATTCTCAATGGCAGATTTAGCCAAATAATTATGTTAGTAATTTAGTAGGTATGTGCCCGGATAATGGCAAAAGGGCCTCCCTATTTTCTTTCATAGTCGGTGGTAGTTTGTTTATTTGGCTTATTCCCAGGCGCTCCACAATTTTTAACCGACGAAAAAACGGAGGAGGTTATCAATTCGACGCGTATATATTTTTTTTTTTTGTATGATCACGCATAACTTTTTACAGATTAGTCCGATTTTGATAATTCTTTTTTTAATGGATAGAACATACCTCGAAGTTGGTCCCATGTAAATTTGGAAAAAAAAATCCTACCCTAAGGGTGGGAAAATAGGGGTGATTTGTTGTTCATTCACAGATATTAATGCTGACCTGTGTATTACAATTAAAAATAAATTATTATTATTATTATTAAATTATTTTGGTATATAAAGCCTGTTTTTTTAAGTATTTTACTATACAAAAAATAATAGTTAAAGTAGGATTATATAACAGTTAATATCTAAAGTAAGGTAGGTAGCTATTTTAAAAGTAATCAAAAATTAAGCATGCAGTAATAAGTAAATTATAGCCTCAAAAAATTATAAAATAAAAACTTTTTAACAAAAAAATTAAACCTCCGAAAAAACTGAAAAGCAAAAAATAAAAACCTTTTTTATTTTACCTTAATAAATAAGTTCTTAAACTAATGCAAGTATACCTAAAAAAATTTGAGTCGGCGCCAAACAATCAATGAACAAAGATCTACTAAATTGCCTTAAATTTATAGAAATAGCCAAATCAAATTAATAATGCAATGTGAAATCTCCAGCGCTAAATATTAACATTCCAAACAAAAAATGCGCTCTCCGCACGACCACTCGCAACGATATTAAGTTGCTTGTTTGGCGCCGACTCAAAATTAGTTAGGTATACTTGCATTAGTTTAAGAACTTATTTATTAAGGTAAAATAAAAAGGTTTTTATTTTTTGCTTTTCAGTTTTTTCGGAGGTTTAATTTTTTTGTTAAAAAGTTTTATTCCCGGCGGCTCCCAATTGAAAAAGCAATAAGAACAATTTTAGTAGCTATTTTAATAAAATTATGGAGCTCTTGGGAATTAATGTATGGAGTGAAGATGTTTGAAGAACAATAGATTTGGAGCTCCAGGGAATAAGCCGTTTATTTAACAAACGCCTCTACCTAATTAGCCCTTCGGGGAATAGCGAGATGAATAAAAATAATCTATGGAATGGAATAAACCAACTTATTCAAATGATGCCAATTTGTGTGTGTAAAGTTTGTTCAAATTCATGAAAAGTTTCTACTTCCACGAAATTAAGTGTGTGTTATATTATGAAACTTTGTGTTCGTGTAACTCATCCATCAGTCATTAGTTTTAATTTTTTTTTCTGCGTCAATTTGGCGGGAGATTTATTCAAGATGGCTACCTCTCGGTGGGTTAAAAATAAAATAATTCTAGCTAGTTATAATAGAAGGTACTTATTTAAAATGGATCAATGATTTACTAGTTTGAGATAAGTACCTTCCTTTAGTAACCTCGTTTAAATTTTTCAGTAAGAATTGCTAGACAACATTTTAAAGTATTATTGGTATTTTTATTCAATAAGTTGACCGAGCATTCGAGCTTTACTAATTGCACGACATTTATAAATTCAATGAGAAATGAAGATCGTGACAGTGGTACCTACCAGCATAATTATTATAAGTAATATGTATTATGAAACTTAATAGGTAGGTTAGGTACCTACCTAAGTTTCTTTTGTATTTTATTTAATTCACTAATTATTGATCAAAAATCGAAAGATCCGCCATTTTATCAAAACAATGAACGAATTTATCGCTGTTAATTCAAATCAGTTTTAATGTTCCACTTTCATAGTCCGAAACTCCCAACCGAACCCACTTCGACGGTTAATTCTATAAAAAACCACAGACACATTATAAACAATGAAACCGCCATTCCGTAAACATAAACAAAGCAAAGCGCAACTGGTTTGGAACCAAAACATCTATTTTGATCTCCATACTAATTTTACCTACCTACGAAATAATCGGAATTCGGAGCGTAATCTTAATAGGGTCAAATTACTTCCTTGAACCTTTTTTTTACGAATCTCGAAAGCGGAGACTAACCTAATAAAATTTGGAAAAAACAACTATTTTTAGATTCATTTTTAATATCCAAAGATATTCAGAAGAGCACCTTAAAACATTTTTCATAAATTTTTTATCAATGTCAAGGAAATAATCATCGCCCATCTACACCGTTCAACACATAAGCTCTTATGTTATCAATAAGGTATTCTGAAGTACCTACAGCTACTACTAAACCTAAATATCCAACATAATGTACAGTTTTCAAGAACCACCAGGTTTTATCACAAAATACTGCCAAGGACAGCACATGGAGGTAACTATGAGGATTCATTATCCTCCAAATGGCTGACGCAAAGAAAAACTTACCAGATTTAAACATTATCTCTCGTCTAAAAACATCGTATTCAGTACAATAATAATTTTCTAAAAGATCTTGATAGATATCTATGTACCTGTTCCAAGCTAAGGATGATAGTAACATCTGTCCCGAAAAGAGACCAATGACTTGAGCTATCTTCTGGAAAGTCACTTTAGTTTTGTACGATATCCCATTGTCGGCATTATGGTCCTTTTCTATGTCTTCTGTGGAGTTTATTTCTTTTAATTGGTGGTAGGGAAGGGTGCTTACTGGCGTGTTCTTATATCCACGTCTTGGAGGATTGTTCCGCAAGTACAAAGTTATCCCAATCATCATCGCAATAACGCCAAGTAAATCACAGATCCCGTCAACCCAGTAGCCCAAAGTTCCAACGTCTGATCTCTCTCCTTTTATATGCTTTCTCTCTCTGGCTACATGGCCATCCAGGTCATCCAAAAACATTCGTATTTGAAACAGAACTATGGCTACTCTCCTCGCCGCTAAATTCGGGCACGTCAACAGTTTCGCGCCAATAAGTGCAACGAAGACATGGAAGACGGATATCATGTTCGGTGTTATGAGGAGCATGTTCTCAGAAATGCCTAGACCTATATCCATGATCGCACACAAAGGCCCATAAATATAGTGATTGATATGGTCCACCATTAGTGCTTTCACCGTAGGATGACATAACGGATTTATGGTACAAGGAACCCATGTTACTTCCTCGTAATTCGGCAGTTTTCTCGTTTCTTTAATCGTAGAAGTTTCTTGCGTGACGTTAGGTTCTACATCGAAGAAATCTATTTTATAGTCCTGTATCCGTAGAAATAAGAACGTGTCCATACAAATGCAGTACAGAACAATAACTAGAAGTAGACTTGTCAGTATTTTACTAGCTTGAGATGAGGGCCACATCATTTTTGCAAGAGTACATGAACTGAGTCAAACCGCAGTACTTAGTACTAGCGTGGGCAACGCAAACCCACGCACGTAAACAAACTTCACGATTTTATAACAATAACAATTTCGTATTGATATCGGTTTAAGTTTGTACTAAAAACACTGTTTACACTTGTCATAGCAGCGCAGTCTCTTTAAGAGCCCACTAATCACTTTTGAAAACACTTCAATCCCAAAGTATTTTTTTTTCTCGGTAAAATCGATGCAAACACAATAGTTCTCGGTTAGTATGTTATCAAAACAGTCCCGTTGTAAGTTACAAGTTGCTGATATGTTACCATAACAGTGTTTGACCACACTTGCTTTGTTTAACAGTTCGATTCATGAATGTGTCGTATTTATTTTTATCGTCGATCGACAATACAGTTCGTGTCCCGTTGAACAAAAGTGCGACATGCATACGCAACAAGACGCTACGTTCGACTGAAAGTGAAGAGCGAGAGAGCGACCGACGAGGCGACGACCGCGACCGAGCGAACGCTGGGGGAGTACTAGGGACAGGGCCTCGGGGTAGCCATGCCCGGTTTACAAATTCCTTTGCAAAACAAATTGTGGTATTTAATTTAACCGGCCAAGCGGCGCGCGTTGCCCATTGGCGACGAAACAATAGAAAATCAATTGTGTCTCATTAGCGGAGCTTGACAGATTAAAAAAGCAGCCGATATGAAATGGCTGATGCAATTGGATATTTTATTTTAGCACGAAGATTTAAGTTTGATTAAAAATGCGATGTAACCATTCACAGTATGTTATAGCGATTATAAACATTCGCTTGAGAGAAAAAATACATAAAATTGCAGGCAAATTAATTACCTAGAAACATGAAATTGATTGAATGATTGGTTATTTCTTCAAGCAAATAATATTTTATGAGAAATAGTTGAGTATATATTCTAGCTCCGCTGATGAGACACAATTGATTGTCTATTGTATCGTGCTACATAGGGTACGCGCGGAGCTTGACCGGTTATAAATCCCCAAAAACTATTATAGTGAAAACATTAATTTCTTTGCATACCTACCTACCTACCTATTTCAAATAAAATGTCAAAATAATGTCAATATCAACTAGGCCTAATATTTTATTTTTCCGCAATCGGAGGAAAATTCTATATTCTAGCAACACTTAATTAATGCGGGAGAAGCATGCTCAATGTTTCCAGACAAGCGTCAAACGAACGTGGCGCCGTTTCCCGCCAAAACAAAGTTACGTCAAATGAGAAAAGGAACGCTACTTAGCGAGTTCATTCATTCAAACGATTTTTTGTCACTAAACCGCTAAATAAACTTTACAATTGTTAAATAAAGAAGGTCTAATATTGTACTTTTAATTTTAGATGATTTCAACTTGATAACTACACGCGTTCCTGAGAAAAAGGGTCTTGACAGACGGACAAGCAGACGGACAACGAAGTGATCTTATTACTTATAAGGGTTTCGTTTTTCTTTTTGAGGTACGGAACCCTGAAAATGGTGTTCCATACCTACTGATTTTTTTTTTTGAGCACCGACAAATATATTCTACGCAGATCTAAAAATAAAATAATGCGCTGAATTCATGGTTATAGCACAGATCTGTGGTTAAAGTTTGCGCGTGGATCTGCGTGCCACCCTGTAGGCCTGTATACATCTGTAAGTAATGGTAGATCTTACATCTTCCATTACTTACAGGATTATTTTTAACCTAATGTGATACTTAAATTGTATTTTTATTTTATTTTATTTGGGAAACAAACAGATGCAATAACAAACATAAGTAAATATACAATTAGTTCAACACAATCCAGAAACAGTTTCCACAGATTATTATACAAGTAAATTATAAGTGACTAAATGTAACAACAACCAGAAATTCACACCGTAAAAGTTTACAAAATTAACAATTTAATAGTAACATATAACATTATTATTATTTAAATTTCGATGCCAAAATATTTCTAATACTAAATTTGAATTTGGAAATGCTTCTATCCTAACGATATCGATACTAAAATCATCATCCATCTTCTACATCAGCTATAACTATGTACTTAGCTACTAAGTTCCTCACAGTATACTGACACACGATAAAGTAAAATCATGAAAAAAAACCGGCCAAGTGCGAGTCGGACTCGCCCATGAAGGGTTCCGTAGCAGCAAGTAACATAATATAAAAGTTCTTGTAGTTCGTTGTAACTTTGTCAAAGGTAAATTGCGGTTTTCGATTTATGACGTATTAAAAAAAAACTACTTACTAGATCTCGTTCAAACCAATTTTCGGTGGAAGTTTACATGGTAATGTACATTATATATATTTTTTTAATTTTATCATTCTCTTATTTTAGAAGTTAGAGGGGGGGGACACACATTTTACCACTTTGGAAGTGTCTCTCGCGCAAACTATTCAGTTCAGATAAAAATGATATTAGAAACCTCAATATCATTTTTGAAGACCTATCCATAGATACCCCACACGTACAGGTTTGATGAAAAAAAATTTTTGGAGTTTCAGTTGTAAGTATGGGGAACCCCAAAATTTATTGTTTTTTTTCTATTTTTGTGTGAAAATCTTACTGCGGTTCACAGAATACATCTACTTACCAAGTTTCAACAGTATAGTTCTTATAGTTTCGGAAAAAAGTGGCTGTGACATACGGACGAACGGACAGACAGACAGACAGACAGACAGACAGACAGACAGACAGACAGACAGACAGACATGACGAATCCATAAGGGTTCCGTTTTTTGCCATTTGGCTACGGAACCCTAAAAATAAAAACTTCATATTTTTTTTCTACTCTGTATGAGATTACACCTTTGCCCTAATAGTGGTACAATTACAGGCTGATGTCATAGCAAAACAAAATAATACGCCAATTTGTGAGGAAAACAAGTAAATCCCAATTAATGTGATACCTACTACGATAACCTTTATTTAAAAATAATTATATTTTCCTTAGTAAAGATCACGTTACGAGTTGGAAATCACGTGTCCTTAATCAATTTACTGTTAAAATAAATCGGCACCGACACCGAAAGTATTGATTTCTCTATGGCTGCTCTCCATTTATGTTTTCCATCTTTTTAAGAGGGCTTTAATTATGATTAGACCGTGTTATAATGCGAGCAGCGCGCGAATAACGCGCCATCTATCGGCTCGACGACGCGTTCGGGTTCGCCGAACGACGCTCTCTATTGGGACACAGGGTTTTAATTTGAAGTTGATGATTGATCCCATAGTAACAGTTTTTAATATTCATGAGTAGGTACTTTTACCCCTGGAATGAATAATTATTCAAAGAAAGTCAGTAGTTAAACTAATGACCGTTTAAAGCAATGCTTATTTTAAGGAATTTACGTCACTCTAATAAAAGTTAATCTCTTGCTTTCCTCCTCAAGTATGCCAGGCATACGTCTTATGAATAACAATCGCCTTTATGCTCATGATAGACGTGGCTCGTTGCTCGTGCGGTGGGGGTTCTACTAGTTCTGTAAACACGAAGCCAGAGCAGAGTTACTAGCTTGCTAGATTACTATCCTGGCTTGAGAAACTAGCCTCGTGTACACCCTGCCCAAACATGATAAACACCTTTTCCATCAACCTTGCTGATTGGCTAATAGGAACACAGAACAGATAATAGTTTTGTGAAATGAACATCGAATCGACAAAACAAAAGATAACGCCTACATAACTTTAATAGCAACTTATTTCTGTATATTATTGCTATTCGTAAAGGAATAGGCGATTAAAAACACTAAACAAAATGTTTTCAACCCACATGTTTCATATGGGATCCCTTCTTTTCGCATAATGTTCTTTTTCCTAATATACTTTGGCATAACTATTTTGGCATACTTAATTTGTTTTGTCATAATAATACTTTGTCATTTTTTTTTTTGGCATACAGTTTATGTTGGCATAATTATCTTGAAGGCTAATGTGTTTTGGCATAAATTTAATTCGCATAATACTAAACGACTTCCCCCCCCCCCGAGGTTCGGTTTGGTTAGGTTCCTTTAAACCCCGCAGACAGAAATAGGGCTCCGTCGACCTGACGTCGTTAGAGATAAAACGAGCATGCTAAATGTATGCTTTAGAATGTTATGCTTAATCATTATTATGATTAGAGAAATTATGCTTAAAAAAAAGACGGGTTGCACTCCGGGAGTGCCGGCAGAAGTGAAAACTTCAATATTAACGTTGAAATAAATCAATTATTAATTGAATTAATATTAAGTCATTTTTTTTAACTATTTCTGCGTCACTTTTTCCATTAATAGATACACTTTATTCAATTTCCATATTTTAAACACCATATACACGAATTTTACGAATACACAGCAGTGTAGGTACTACACAGACGGTCGAGCCATCAGCTGTTCACCCATCCATCCATACATCCACACCCACACCCCACACCCATCCATCCATCCATCCATAGTCATGTGTCACTTGGTTCACTTCGGTTGGCGCCGCCGTAGAAAGAGAGGGGGATACTTAGTAGTTAGGAGTAGTAGTTCTCCCCTGTGTAATCTCTCCTGACGGTCACGTGTCCTGACGCGATGTCCTGACGCGAGTTTAACATTTTTTACCCATTATAAAAAAGTGTGCAACGCCGCTAAAGAAGTTTACACTTCAAAAATTATGCGTAAGCTGTTATGCGTAAATAATGTTATGAGAAAATATAATTAGGAGAAACAAAAGTATGCCAAGTTATATTAGGTCTTAAAATTTTATGCAAATGGATAGGGAACCGTTTCATATATCCGTATGGTAACAGAATGTTGACAATATGATATTTATAATACTTTAGCTTTTCAGTCAATTTAGGTACATAATAAGTAATCACTATACCGTTTCACGGATCTGGCACAATACAGGCTAATAATAAAGGAACCTATTTATGTACTGGTGTACCTATTTTATTTATATTAATTCACTGTGTTAATATTTTAATATTTTGTTAATTATGTTCCTCTCAAACAGATCACCTATCATCTTATCTCTTCAACACCCTTTGTTGACTGATAGAGAATGCCTAAGGCATTAAGTTCACCTTCGTACCTTATTTTTGAAGTTTAAATAAATAAACAGTCTGCAATTCTGCATCTTACATGAAAGGCTCTTATAAAAAACCGGAGGTTCATAAGACCCTTTTATCTTATAGAAAACAATAATATAGAACTCACCTGAGGCACCTGCGTAGACTTCCCGCATCCCGTCTCCCCTATCAGCACCAACGTTTGATGCCGCTCCAACAGATACAAGATATGGTTACGATACTGAAACACTGGTAACTTCTGCCGTTGAGTTTGAAATGGTAAGTGGTGGTACCGGTTGTAAACAAATGAAGTACGGGAATCACTGTCTACGGTCAACGCAGAGTCTACATTAGGGTTTACCAGTGTTTCAATGACACCATCTTTGTTTCTCGTTGGGTAGAGGGTCTCTTCTCCTATAACAGATTTGAGGAAATTAATTTTATTAAGGTATTCTATGATATTCATTTCTAAATGTATTAAAAATGTTGGCTGTTTCTTAATTGGTTTTATAAATACAATAACAACTAAAAAAAACTATTCCAGAATTCAAGGTTTTTGATTTTAGTAAGACCAGACAGCTACTGTCTCATATCAGTGAGATACTTTTTGTAAACATGTTAAGAAAAGAGAATTAACAATCAAAATCAAACTGCCAATGCTAGAGAACCTAGTAGTTTAGTTTGTGTTATAAGCATATGTAATCCACCGAATATATATCATAAACAGCAGATAATATGGCTAGCTAGGGCAAGGAGATATCGTCGACCATAGGTTCAATTGAGGTAAGGGACAAAATACCCAAAATGAGTTGAGTAGGTATACAGTTTTGTTCCGAATTTTTCGCTCTATCGGATGGTGAATATGAAAAAATTCTAGCTTAAGAAAAGGTCCCTTACCCTAATGATTTTTGGATCCAAATTTTGAATCAGCCCCATAATAACGTCCGAAAAAAAACTTTGTTGGCCTCTCCTGAAAATCGTATTTTGACCCTTACCTCAATAATTGAACCTACGGTCGACGATATTTGATCATTTGACATCTTGCTGTTTTAATCTAAAATTTTAACCCCCTTATTCATAAAACTTATCAAACCTATTTTAGTTAAAATGGGGTTTGTCTCTTTCTTACACACAGAAATGACAACGTGACAGATAAAGACAAACGTTCTATAAACCTATTTTAGCTAAAATAGAGATAAAATAGGATTATGAATAAGGGGGTTTGTGTAAAGGAAGTTATTTTTAACCAATTTACAAAATAAATACAATTATAATTCCTTTCCACAATCTGAAACTGCGTTAAGAATTTTTTTATACTGTAGAAGATGCCTTCATTCAATAGCTTGAAAAGAAGGGACACAATAATTTGTAGGTCTAAGTAAGTATCAAGAACAAAGGAAAAGGTTGGGCGGTGTGTGGTATGGTTAAAACAGAGTTTAAATCAAATCAAAATCATTTATTTGCCATTTTTATTGATCCATCAATATCTTTGCTAAGTAAGCATTGACATAAGAAAAGTAGGCAGCAAGGTGCTGGTCTTCAAAATAACTTTTGTAAAAATACCGGTAATTAAGGCCCGGATTACGAATTTTAGGATAAATACAACTTGAAATGTAAACTAAACGGAATAAAAGAATTTATCCTAAATTGATGCCTTTTAAATGTCTAAGCAGGTTTTCAGACACTCCCTAAAAGAAATATATTATAAACATTTATGCGGTGTAGTATAGTAACCTATTGTAAAGGTAAATTACCTGGCTTGATAAACCTCGGTCTTTGCCCCAACATGTTTAAAATGAAAATACAACACTTTTCACTCAACTTTATCAGTAATAATTGTTACGTACTTACAGTTCTTTTATTTATTTACGTTATGAAATTAATGGAGTGTTCTCCATTCATTGCAATAAGAATAAATAATCAATAAGTTGCGCGTAGACTAGACAGATATTCGTCTATGGTAGACAGAGATTATTATTATACTCTTTGGACAGAGAAGCTGAGTTGCGTTGTGACAGTGACTGGTGACAATTAAAGTTGCGTTCAAAAATCATGTTTTTTGAAGTGAAAACTTCTTTAGCGGCGTTGTACACTTTTTTTGTAATCTATATATATATATTAGGTCCTTACATATGAAATTGGCGTTTTTCGTACTGGCCACTTTAATCACGAATTTCTCCTTTTTGGTAAGGAATTCCAAATTCAAATTTGTACAGCTATTTACTCATGTATTTGTGCTTCGATGACCGTCATTCATTTGTTTTTTTTCTTCTGTTTTTTCTGTTTGCGTCACTCATTTTACAAAATGGAAAATTTAAAATATCGCATTATTTACGAGTACGAGTTCCGCCGTGGCGTGGCACTAGTGCTGCGGAAACGACTCGAAGGGTGAATGATGTGTATGGCGGTCATGTTGCAAAAGAAAACACAGTTCGTTTTTGGTTCCAACGTTTTCGTTCTGGAAATTTCGACCTGCAGAACAAGCCCCGTGGACGGCCTGAGACCCAAGTTGATAATGGAGAATTGAAGGCTATTGTGGAAGCGGACCCATCGCAAACCACGTCCGAGTTAGCTGCAGGCTTCGATGTTAGTGATAAAACTGTTTTAATTCACTTGAAGCAAATTGGGAAGATTAAAAACAAAGAGATTTAAGATAGGTACAATAGAGAGGCTATGCAAAGAAATGTCATACAAAAACTGTGATCCCATGTCTCACTGACGCCATCTAGCATAATATAGCAGAATTTGAGCAGCATAATATATCATACATGAATTAAATTTGTCAAAATATATTCAGCTATCGCTCGGTAGGTGGCCAGTGTGGCCAGTGTTGCCAGATCCGATTTTCAATCCATGGATTAAGGTAAATAAAAAAATATCGAAAACTTGTCTCAGAAAACAAAAAATATTTTATTCGCTACTATTCATTGTCCGTGTCACCATCTATGATAGGGTATCAGTTTCGGTGTGTGTTTTTATGTAACTAGATAATGTACAGTCGCCAGCAAAATTGCATGGGTACCTTAGTGTCTATTTTCCCGTGAACGTTTGAATTCAAGTTTTCGAAAATAATCTAGATGGCGTTGGTTTCTTCACAACTATGACTAATTTACGAAACGTAAGTAAGGAGTTAGGAAGAAACGTATTAAGTAGGATTGAGCAAAGAGTTACAAGGCTAATACATTTATTTAATTATTACATTACATTTACCAGCATACGTAGCTTAAATGATAAAAATAATAAAAGAAACCGATAGGAAAATATTTATTAAGCTTACGAGTGGGTATTTTAATAATTAATTTAATATTCGAATTAGTAGTTACTTAGCACCTACTTATAAATTGATATTCATTTTTAACATAGTAGGTTAATAATTAGGAACAATTTTCTTTAAAAGAAACTATTAATTATAAATTTTTTGAATGTTTGAAGAGACAAAAAGAAACTACAAAAATATTTTATCATATAAAGCAAAGCAACGCTATCTAATAACAGCATAATTAAATTTTGTTAGTCGTTAACTGGTTTTACGCTAGATGGCGTCATTTCTCGCTTCATACGATTTTGTTTCTGTACTACCCATGCACTTTTGCAGCCTATTGTACATGCTAAAATAAAATAAATTTAAATGTGCCTGCTTTGCTTTTTTGCTTTTTTTGCTTTTTAGCAAATCTATATTTACAAATAATATACAAACGTTTATTAAAACCGTTTTCAATAAAAGTTATAAGTGCTAAATTCAAATTATTTTATGTTTATTTATCTCAATAATGATTTTTATTAAATATAAATTTTTCCGTGGTGCCGGACTTAAAAAATAACACCACCCTACTTCCCATGGGTGTCGTAAAAGGCGACTAAGGGACGTACCGGAGAATGGGCAGCAGCGTTCTCTATGCATTTACTATCATACTGCGATCGCCAACCCACATGCCAAGCGTGGCGATTATGGAAAACCCCCCCCCCGCCCCCCCCCAAGAATGACAAGCACATAGTCATTGCTCAATGTTTTTGTTGTAAACTTATATTATCCTGTATTTCATTATAAATATCATCTTCTAATAATAATTATCCTCTTTTATAAAATCAATTTAACAATCATGATCGGTTTTGAACTGAATGTTACTAAAATTAATCGATTATTTGGTTAAAAATTTCTTTAAAAAGTGGTAACACATGCTGTCATTTTACTGCAGCAATAGTAAGGCTACTCAGCAATAGATGGCGTTTATTACAACATTAGGAAATTTTCTAGATCTATTATGAAAATTATTTGATTCAAATTACTCAGTAAATATGAATAATGCATACGAAAATAAACTGAAGCTAGATCCAGTCGTTCTACCATAACGAGACTTGCAATAACGCAATGAGCAACTCGGCATATTTCTTTTTAAATAAATTTTTTTTGGTGGACACGATTGCGTCGATGCGACTTGACGCGCAGGCGTACGTCACTAGACTGAGAGACTTGAGACCACTAGGTACAAAGTATCGGATCACGATTTTGTTCGCAATGTCCCGTCTATTGTACATATAAAATTTTAATGTCTTTGATTAAAAAGCTTGAAAGGTGAAAAGCTTCACGACAACGCCAGACCACACACTGCGCAACAGACGGCTACCAAATTAGAAGAGCTTGAATTGGAATGTCTTAGACATCCTCCGTACTCCCCGGACCTTGCTCCAACAGATTACCATTTTTTTCGCAATTTGGATAACTTTTTGCAAGGGAAAAAATTCAACTCCGATGGGGCAGTCCAAATCGCCTTCAAAGATTTTATTGATTCCCGTCCGACTGGTTTTTTTAGTAAAGGGATCAATGAACTACCTATAAGATGGCAAAAGTGCATTGAAAACAATGGTTCATACTTTGATTAATTAAATATATTATATTAAAAAATATTCGACTTTTTGTTCCTTCCATACAAAACGCCAATTTCATATGTAAGGACCTAATAAAAATGAAACCCGTTTTCCGTTGTCACGACTTGACATGAAAACGGCTTGACCGATTTCGCTAATTCTTTTTTTGTTGTGATCGGTATTGCCGGGACAAGGTTTGTATGAAAGAAAATTTTGGAAATTCGAAAAAAAAAATTGCACCCGTGCGAAGCTGGGGCGGGCCGCTAGTGGGTAAAAAATGTTAAGCTCGTGTCAGGACACGTGACCTGATCGAAAATTCGTAAGACGGGTGCATGGAGAGTAGACAGCCGGCGCGGCGTAGGAGAGGAAGTATCCCCCTCTCTTTCTACGGCGCGGCGAAAATGTATGCCTGCTGTTTCGTTTAGGCGGCGGCGCAGGGCGCTTGCGTGAATGTTCGTGTGTGTTTATGTTACAGCGTGCCACGCGCATCCATGGATGGTGACAGCTGATGGCTCGACCGTCTGCACAGAGTACTTTTTACCGTCTGTGTAGTGGCCACACTGCTGTGTATTCGTGAAATTCGTGTGTATAAAGTGTTTAAAATATGGAAATAAACAAAGTGCATCCATTACTGAAAAAAGTGACGAAGAAATAGCGAATGAAAATGAGTTATATTAGTTCAATTCAGTTAAGTTAGTTCAATTAATAGTTGATTTATTTCAACGTTAATATTCAAGTTTTGACTTCTGCCGGCACTCCCGGAGTGCAACCCTTGTCTTCTTGTTTTAGTTTTCGTCTCCACTTCTTTCCTCAGCGTTCTCTACTTCCTACTCTTTACGATAGATGCCGCTGAGCGCAAATAATTTTATAAAACGATTATTTTTATTGATTTCTAATCTGAAAGAAAAATAAGAATAAAGGCGATTGCATATTCAATCTTTCTGTTCTTCATGCCCAAATCAGCACTTCCTACATTTACCTACTTTATTTTCACATGTACAGACGCCAGCACATCAACCTACTACAATCTGTCAAATTTCTTTAATAGATTTTCAACTTTATCACTAAAATATAAGGTTCAAAGTTGGTTGGGAAAATTTGACAGTTTCGGGTAGGTTGATGTGCTGGCGTCTGTACACAGCTTCAGAAGTTATGCTCACAACTCACAATGGTGTAGCGGTATCTACAACGCGACGCCACATACGAACAACGCGACATACTGACGTCACACAAAATCCTACATCTCCCATAGATACAACGGCCCGACATGAATCATCGGGCAGTTGCCCGCCAGACACAACACCCAACTGGTCGGAGGATCCTCCCCCTTTCTATAGAGTATGAGCATTGGCGTATCGAGGGCTTTTTTCCAGGGGGTATCAGCCCGCTATGCCTAGCGGGCCCCATCGACCACGACCGCACGTCCTTCCATTAAGGCGCGCATATTGCGTGCCACTTCTTTGAGCCCGACTGTTCTAGCGACGACACGGCCCCAATTTAGCCGGCCGCAGGCCCCTTCTTATGGTGGCCGGAAATCGTTAAGCGCCCTTCGACGCCCAGCTGCTCTTCTGGTGTGGGTGGAATGAGAGGTATGCTCTCTCTTCCTCTCCGCCGCCTCCTTTGCATGCATCACTTCCTCGCAAAAAGAGGCCACAGCATCCCACGCGTTTTCGCTTCCGACCATGGACTGAACCACCACCGAAAGTGACAGAACACCCGCACCAACTGTAGCGACGAGGGTACAGCGCTGTTGGGCCCAAGCTGAGTACTCCTCCAACGTATATTGCGCCGTGTCCTCGTGGCAGTCCACACAGTAATGACAAGCAGGCCTCCGTTCCCGACCTATGCGACGCAGGTATTTCCCGAAACATCCGTGTCCAGTAAGCACCTGCGTCAGCCGGAAACTCAGGGAGCCATGCTGCCTCTCCGGCCATTCCTCCATAACAGGCCTTACCGCTACTATTGTGCGAGCCCCCACCTGGGTTGCGAAAGTGGCCCCCTCCATTCAGCCACTAGGATCTGACGGAGCTCAGTCCTTCGTAGCTCGAATTCCCGAGGAACTGGAGGCTGACCACGCGCAAGCTCCACCTTCCGCCAACGATATATCCTCTTATCTCGGTCTTTGCGGCCTTCGCATTATTGCGACGTTGCGGGACGTCAGTGTCCACCCACACTGGCGCCCCATACAGGGCCATGTACCGCACAATCCTCACAAACAGTCTCCCGCAGGAGGCGTTGGGCCCCCCCAAATTGGAATGGGCGGCCCGAAGTCCCACCGGCTGTCGAGGACAAGTCCTAGTACTTCATCATCGACCCGAAACCGATGCGGACGCCTCCTACCACTATGTGTAAATCGCGTGGTGGCTTGTTCCGAGGCCCATGGAAACAGAGAGCCTCAGATTTGTGCAAAGCCACCTCGAGACCCAAACGCCGGATCCTTCCAACGACCTGCGCAACCCGTGCCGTGGCCAGTATGGCCGATTGCCGATGCGTTTGCCCCCGGGCCGTCTAATCATAATAATACTCTAGCATATTACGTTGCGTATTAGTAGATTTAATTATTTTTGTAATTTCAAAAGTAACTAAATGGAATGTATTATGTAGGTAATAATAAGTTTGTGTAGGTCTTAGTGGTACATTATTTATTTGATTGCTTTTATGTGAAGTTATATTATGTAAGTATTCAAGAATAGGTCCCCAACATCCTAGGGTGGGCATCAGACTATTCTAGGGACGGCCGTGACCCCTATATACGCCTATGTGTATGAGTGAACTTTACACCCCTTTTCCGCATACCTCTATGCGGTGTAGTATAGTAACCTATTGTAAAACGTAAATTAGGGGTATTTTCCCCTAAAGTATTTAGCTATTATAAAAAAAAAGACGGGTTGCACTCCGGGAGTGCCGGCAGAAGTGAAAACTTGAATATTAACGTTGAAATAAATCAATTACATTTTTTTTCACTATTTCTGCGTCACTTTTTTCATTAATAGATGCACTTTGTTCAATTTCCATATTTTAAACATTTTATATACACGAATTTTACGAATACACAGCAGTGTGGCTACTACATAGACGGTCGAGCCATCAGCTGTCCATCCATCCATCCACGTCCACGTCCACGTCCACGTACACCTCCACGTCCACGTCCACGTCCAAGTCCACGTTCACGTCCACGTCCATCCATCCATCCATCGATCCATCCATCGATCCATCGATCTATCCATCGATCCATCCATCAATCCATCGATCCATCCATCGATCCATCCATCCATCCATCGATCCATCCATCCATCGATCCATCCATCGATCCATCGTTCTATCCATCGATCCATCCATCGATCCATCGATCCATCCATCGATCCATCCATCCATCCATCGATCCATCCATCCATCCATCGATCCATCCATCCATCCATCGATCCATCCATCCATCCATCGATCCATCCATCCATCCATCCATCCATCCATCGATCCATCCATCGATCCATCCATCCATCGATCCATCCATCGATCCATCCATCCATCGATCCATCCATCGATCCATCCATCCATTGTGAACTGATTCAATTAGTAACATTGTATAGTGTCTGGGTCACCAAGATACAGGCTGTGCCTAGTTTGGGACCCGCTGTTAAATCTAAGTTTTCTCTCGGTTAGAACTGCATGCTAATACTTGTATGTTTGTAAACAGGTGTAAGTTTAATAAAGAATTTGAATTTGAATTTGAATTGTCGTGTGTTGCTTGGTTCACTTTGGTTGGCGCCGCCGTAGAAAGAGAGGGGGGGGGGGGAATCTCTCCTGACGGTCACGTGTCCTGACGCGATGTCCTGACGCGAGTTTAACATTTTTTACCCATTACAAAAAGTGTGCAACGCCGCTAAAGAAGTTTTCACTTCAATAATATAGGTACCTACCCACTCATCACTTTGAGTCGGCTTCCAGATAGATCCAGGCGTGGCAAGATCTAAATATTTTACTTAGAACTGCAGTCACACACCACACCATTCCCCGCCACAACCCAATCACTTGAATCAAACGTGACTTGATTATTCATTATGGGGATAAAGTACAAGTCGCGGGCGCTGAACGCAACGAAGGATCCTAGGGCTCCCGAGCATAGCGAGGGAGCTCTGAGTTAACTCCTGAGAGTGAAGCGAGGGAGTTATTGAATCCTGAACGGAGTGAGGGATTCAAGCGTGCCCAAGACATCTTTATCCCCGAGGAGAATACTGTACTTTTCGCGCCTACTGCGAGGTAATAACAACAAATATTATTTTATAGAAATAATAAAAATTAGTTCAATTGGTGGCAGCTCAGCTCCACACCATTATTATAGTTGTAACATAACACTTTAGAGCATCATTTGAGGAAGTTAGAATTAGAACTTGCTGCTTCTAACAACCCCAAAAATAAAACGACATACGTATTTTGTCCTAAAGTTTATTTTTTAATAAAAACAAAAGTTTGACTTCTTCTTCTACTTCTGAGGCCTCAGTTGAGCATTGTTGTTGTGAAGGGGATCCTGTTTCTGATTCGCTCGTGCAATATACGTTTGATGTATCGTTTTTGTTTGATGCGAAACTCCTGGATTCATCTCGATGTGCCTATAATGTATCGGCGGGACATCGATAAACTTATCTACCTCCTTAATAGATAGTTGGTCAGGGTGCACCCCTTTAACTTCTAATAAATTCGGAAAGTATTTCGCTTCGTTCATTCTATTCAACTGCAATATTTCTTCAGGTGAAATGTCCGAGTTCAGACCGTGGACATAAGTAATCTGATCATTTAAACTCAAGTTTTGCTCGTCCAGAATCTTTGCTTGCACTAAATCTCCGTCATTGAAAGTCAATTTCAATATTTCTTCTTTAGGATAACCTTGTAGGTTTGGCGAAACTTCTGTTACGTTAGAAATTACTATCAGTTCTTGTAACAGTTTCATGGGATCGGCATTCAAATTTGGGTTCTCAAGTAACAACGTCTTCATGTTCGATATAAAACTCAATATGGGGAGTCTATATTTCACATAATATACAGGTTGGTAAATAAGTGGCTTCTCATGTTTCAGCATGTACGTTAGTTCAACAACACCTAATTCACGTTGGCCTACTTCTAAAATGTTTAGGATTTTATTAACTAAATTGGTATTAGATCCTTGGTCTGGAGTTAAAAGTCCTTGACTGTCTAGCCACTTGAAAATCGACATGAAGTCGTGGTCAGGAAGTTGTTGTCCACCATCTACTACTTGATATCCACCATCTGGAGTTCGGTACTCATTAGTGTGATCTTGATTTGTTTCCTCAACTACAAGTTTTAAATTGGGTGGTTTAGAATCCCGATTTGGTAAACCTATATTGTTGTTTGTTGTCTCAAGCCATTTAACTATGTTACCATGCAATCCTCCTTGATTCAAAAGACTTAATACATCCACCACAAGCTTTGGGTTGGACTGTTTGAATGGTGCTAATTGGAAGAACAATGTCTTCACTTGGTTGTCTTCTAGTTGTCCAGTGACCTCGTTGGTCAGAAGATTAATTATGGTTTCTATAAGTTCTGGAGTCAATAACCTATTACTGTTTAGGAAAAGCAAAATTTCCAAGAACCTCGAATTTAAAACACCAGGTGCATTCTCTTGTAGCAAATCCAGAAGAATATTTGCATGTTTAGGATACCGCGACAAGTTGTTTAATAAGAAGTGTGTAATATCAATACGTCTGGTATCTAATATTCCATTTTCAGGATACAAGAACGACAATATGAAATCTAAATGTTTTGGATTCAATTGCCTACTTTTGGTCAACAAGAAATGTATAATATCAATAGGTCTACGATCCGTATGTCCATTTATATATGGCTTCAATAGTGCAAATAGTCCATTTAATTGATTTGGACTGATTCCCATTTCATTCCACCTGGATAAATGATCGATGATATCAACTTCTATGGGATTATTTTGGTTTGGTTTCAGAAGATTGAGTAAAATATCCACATAATCTGGACGCAGCAAGTTATTTTGATACAAATTTATCAACTTAAGTATTATATCACCTACGTTGGCATCCAAGTTTCCTTCTTTGAATGGTCTTAAAAGCGACAGTATATATTCGATATGATTTTCGTTTGGATGCTTTTTATACAGGTTCAGTATAATTTCGACTATTCTTGAATCCAGATTGCCGGTATGATCTGGTATCAAGTGAGACAACAAGTGCTCTGTGACTCTGTCACTCCATGGCCAGTCTCGATTTCTTTGAGAATCGAGCAGCATTAAGAATATATCATTGAACCTAGGAATGTTATGCTGTTTATGAGCACTCAAAAGAGTTAACAGCAGTTTTAAAATCCTCGGGTGGAAATTATTTTGGTTTTCTTCCAAAATATTCATGAGACGATCAAACAAGTTTCCATTGTCGTATTGATCACTATTTTGCAAAAGTTTTATCAGAATATTGATAGTTTCTTCTGGCTGCATTGGTATAACCTCTTCTATGGTCTCGTGTATCGTTTCGTGAATTTCTGGCATCTCAATAGATTGGACTTGTGGAATTATAATGTCCTGGATTTGTGGCGTATTATATTCATGGGTTTGAGTTATATGATACTCATGAACTTTAGGCACGTTATAATCGTGATTTTTAGTTATACTGTATTCATGGACATTAGGCACCTTATATTCTTGAGTTATACTGTATTCCTGAACTGTGGGAACACTATATTCATGGCTTTGTGTTATACTAAATTCATTCATTTGAGGCACATTATATTCATGATTTTGTGTAATACTATATTCATGTACTTTGGGCAGGTTCAATTTTGATTTAATGAATTCCTGAGCTTGTGGAACGTTATATTCATTAATATTATATTCTTGAATTTGAGGCACATTATACTCCGGAACTTCAGGCACGCTATATTTATGAATATTATACTCGTGAATTTGAGTCTTTTGAGGAATATTATACTCATGAATTTGTGGGATATTATATTCGGGGGAAGGTGTATCTCCTAACGGGTGCGTCACCGGCATGTCACCGTAACGATCACTTTCCGGAGTAATATCTAGATTCGGTTTATGTTTGTCTACTTGGTCCAATATTGAAGCTATCAAGGATTTTAGATCTTGTCCTCGATCGAGATGACCTGTGGGACGATCTTCTGGTTGGTGGGCGGCGTAACTATATAGATAATCCCGACATTGTGGATGCTCCTCTAATTCCATATACGCAGTATATGCTATTTCAATCAACTTCTCTAGAGCTTCTCTGCAATGAGGCTCCTTCACGCTAGGGAGTTCATATTTCAAAATTAAATTAGTTCTCGCCTCAGATCTTGGTTTATCCAGCATTTGGAATATTGTTTTAGAATCTAATGGGTACAGCGGTTTCTTAATAGCGTTTTCCTCATTAGTTTCGTGATCTGACATTCTGTTTAATTCTTGATCGAGTTTTTCTATAATGTTATTTATATCTGAAGGCATTTGGCTAACATACTCAAGTGCTGCCTTTATCATTTTGTGCACCATTGATGGGGTGAAGCATATAGTTTTTTCTGTATATTCTGTATCTTCCTCAACATATTGGACGGGGCGTGGTACCTAAAAGAACAATATTTTGATTATACTCTCTGCATAATCACGCCTGTATTCTCCGAAGGGTTAGGCAGAGGTGTACATACCTACTGTACATCCACATTTCGCCAGCTTTGTTTAAGTCCCATGCAATAGGGGGTGAGCCTTTTGCCATCAACCAGGCACAAATCCAAACTTCGGGCTGTTACTAAGAAATTGCTGATGGAAAAATCCAATAACACTTTGTCTGACCTGGGAATCGAACCAATGATCTCATGATCAGCAGTAGCGAATCTATGAAGGTCACTTTAAAATTGCTAGAAAGTTGTCAAAGCGGTTTAATCGTTTCTCTTTTCGGCTTACTCTTCTCCGTTTACTCGCTCCGGCAAAATGGTCAGCTAGCCTTTTAAACAACATACCACCTTCAAAGAGAGAGGACCTGAGCCCATTGGTCTTTTTTATGGATTAACTAACATAAAACCTGGCACCGTATTAAATCAAACTTACTTACTTGAAGATTTGGACCCTCATCAGACACAAATTCCACGTCGAAGCTCTTAGTTTCTATGCGGGACTGAGGGTTGATCGAATGCACGGGGTTTGCGCTTATTATGCCATGTGCCGGATATCCATAATGACCCTGAAAGCATGACATATATTATCTACTCTTCCTGACTTGTTTTGACCTGGTTCACCATCTAAAAATACATGTTTGACCCCCGGGGTAAGTTTTCTGGTAGAATCACCAGTATAATAGGCCTATATTATACAAATAGATTCATCTCTTTACTGATACTAGTCACTTGATATACCTACCAGTAGTTTAATTGCGTAACACACTATCAGTAGCAATGGCTTTCATTTTGTCAGTTTAACATTATTCATTGCGTTATTTTCCTTTATTGAACAGACCAAAATTTGCAAACATATAAAGCAATGGATTAGCAATGTCCTTTAAAATCATTCAGTTCATCGTGCGTTTGAATCCTAACAAAAACTGCAACTCTCCACCAATAGATAATCTAAGAATTTAAAACTCAAATCAGCCTTGATAACAATACTGCCTTACGCCCCATCACACGATTATGCGTTTTGGATCTATGTGAGAAACCATCGAAAGAAACCAGGGAAAGTTACGCTTCAATCTGATTTGTCAATGTTTATCGAACAATGCATGTTCCCACAAACGAAATCCTATTGTTTCGCGGCAACAACAATACAGTTAAAGATTATATCATAATCTACGCAGTAGAAAAATCTATCGATAAATTATTACATCAAATAAAGGAACACGATTATATGGGAGAAATGGAAACTATTAAAATAAATGTAATGCCAATGTCCAATATTCACGGTCAATTCGAAACGGTTGCTGGTTGATTTTCATGCTTTTTCAGTGAAATGAAGGACGAGTTTCTGCCTAGGTGAAAGTGAAATCACAGTTTTAGATGTTTATGATATTAAAGATTTTCAATGTTTCAAGTCCATCTTAGATGTAAAGGTCAACGAACCACCGTTACTAGTAAACAAAGATCACGTGGTCAAACACGGACAAGATGAAATAAAATCATATCGCATCAAGACAGATGGGTCAGAATCGTCTCACAGTGGGTGCCTGGAGACGGGCGTTGTCACTGAGGCAGGCCTAAGAAACGCTGGCATGATAATTTGTACTGGCTCTTGACCGATTGGCCGGAGAAGGCACAACAAAAGAAAACTGGAAAAGTATGGGGTAGACCTTTGCCCAGCAATAAGTCAATTAAAAATGAAGAAAAGGTAATTCTAAGCAAACAGTATTATTATTGACAATATGAAACAATAATGAAACACAGGTTTAAATAGAAGATTGACTGCATGACACCTTAATCATTGCATATGAAAAATGAAGCAGTAAAATTTTACCGGAGATGGTAGCAGTTCTATTAGAGATCCAGAATTTTTTCGAGTTTATATGTACACTTTTTGAAAAACCGAGTGTGCTTATGACCACACGACTGAAGAGAAACTTCAAACGTATTTGGCTATGAGAGGAAGAGAGAAAGAAAATGTGCGCGCGCACTGCTTTCTCTTGTTTATATCCCCCACTCAACTCCCGTTCGCCTCGCCCGATCACACTTTTCGTAACGCTTACATCACGCGTTCGCCAGCTTACTCCCCAAGTCAAGCGTGCGTAAAGAAGTTTCACTTCAATAAAGTTGCAAATACAAGACTGGCAATGTTTTAGAAACACGCTGGCTAAGATTTACAAATATAGTCGCTAAGGTTTCCTAAGACTGCGGTGGCCGACATATAGCGTACGCCATTTACCGTCGAATGACGTCACTGAAACGTTATTTATGAAAATAAGTTGATGTTTTCATAGAGAGCGTTTTTTGGCACCGTAAAGTCAAACCACGCTGCCATCATCTTCATGACAGCCGTCACTGCAGCCGTTATGAAGCGGCAACCGTTATTTTAGGAAACCATAGCTAGCCTTACAAGGCAGTACAAGCAGAACAAATCAGATGACGTTAAAAATAACGTTGACTGTCGTCATACGTTATTTTTAACGTCATATGAATATAAAAGACGGGTTGCACTCCGGGAGTGCCGGCAGAAGTGAAAACTTGAATATTAACGTTGAAATAAATCAATTATGAATTGAATTAATATAACTAATTTTTTTCACTATTTCTGCGTCACTTTTTTCATTAATAGATGCACTTTGTTTAATTTTCATATTTGAAACACTTTATATACACGAATTTTACGAATACACAGCAGTGTGGCTACTACACAGACGGTCGAGCCATCAGCTGTCCATCCATCCATCCACATCTACGTCCACCGTCACCGTCACCGTCACCGTCACGGTCACCGTCACCGTCACGGTCGCCGTCACCGTCACCGTCACCGTCGCCGTCACCGTCACCGTCACCGTCACCGTCACCGTCACCGTCGCCGTCACCGTCACCGTCACCGTCACCGACCGCCCGTCCGTCCGTCCATCCATTATCGTGTCCCACTTGGTTCACTTCGTTTGGCGCCGCCGTAGAAAGAGGGGGGGGGGGGGGAAATCTCTCCTGACGGTCACGTGTCCTGACGCGATGTCCTGACGCGAGTTTAACATTTTTTCCCCATACAAAAAGTGTGCAACGCCGCTAAAGAAGTTTTCACTTCAACAAGATAATATGCACTTCGCCCGCGACTTCGTCCGCACGGATTTCGTACTTTCCCCTACGAACTTCAACACCATCCCACATTAAGCTTTGTATACTTCGTGTTGTTTCTCTGGTAGACGTAAGTACTAACACTAGTCTAAGTCGCGTGTATACTAACCAAATGGACTTTTTGAAATAAAAGATTTTTATTTATTTATAAAATTATCTGTGCCAAGTTTCAAGTTTCTACACCGAAGGAATAGGATCTCTCATAAGATAGTACCACGCTAGTAAAGCGCTCCTCTCAATGGATTATTCGGAGGTGTAGTCATAGTACCTACATCCATATACCCAGTTCGGTATGTTTAATAGGGGACGATCCTATTCTCATCAACCGGGCCATAAATCCGGACTAAGAGATGCATCCAAGAAATTTCTGATAAAAAAAACCTCTCTGATCTTTCAAATAAACTATAATTATTTCCCCCCTTTCATTTTTGGTTGGTTTATTACTAGTTGACCAAAGCAAGAAGTAAAATCCTCTCCTAAAAACTGGATTTCCCCTTTTCTCCCAGCTAAGGGATGCTTTTCGAAAAATCCATTTCTGGTGTTAGTATGACTTAAAGGTTTGCTTACCACTCTTAACCAGTTCATCTGCTGACTGCGACAACACTTGCAACGCAATGTGCCCAATATTTTGGAAATAGACAAAGATATTTCTAATACTAGCTGCGCCCCGCGGTTTCACCCGCGTAAATGTCAATCCCGTGGGAATATCGGGATAAAAAGTAGCCTAATGTTAATCCAGGGTGTCAGCTAGGTACCTCCACACAAAATTTTATCAAAATTGGTCCAGCCGTTTGAGCGTGAAGAAGTAACAAACATATAAACACACACACACACACTCACAAACTTTCGCCTTTATAATATTAGTGTGAAGTGTGATTAGTGCAAACGATGTAGATAATAAGTACGTTCAACAAAACTTACCCAGAACCAGAACCAGTGATGTTGGAAAACGTGGTGGCAATGAAAGCCAATGTTCAGTAGGGACGTTAATTGGCGATTCAGACGATGGTAATTCCCATACCGTATTTTGACTTGTTAGGACCATAATTTACAAAGTGCAAGAAAGAGAACTATGGCGAGTAGTTTTATCTCTTTTCTTGTCAACTACTCAGGCCATAGTTCCAAAAAGGGATGGTGTTAGGTATATTTCCTTTTTTGGAACGGTAGCTTTCAAAATACGGCCCAGGTTTTTAGATGTAAAGTTAACGAAAGAGATAAGTATGCAGGACCGTCGGATATAGTTGAATTTTAGTAAGAAACCGATGGATGTTGTCGACTGAAATTTAATTTGATAAATGAGCTGTTTGTTTTCTATTAATAAAATTAAATTTTATTCGAGAACATCCATCGGTTTCTTAGTAAACTTCAACTATATCTGACGACCCTGCATACTTATCTCTTTTGTTGACTGTACATAAAGCAGTGAGATGAATAAAACAAGTGCTGCGGCCTATTCTATGAAAATCTCCCCGTGAAAACTAAGGTGAAGTGAATTGTCATATGCAAGGGAATGACACTATTAACAGCTACCACCTAGCAGCACCTTGGTTTTCGCGGTGAGATTTTTACAGAATACATCTACTGTAGCTGTAGTGACGAAGCTGCTTACCTCTACCACTTTAGGTGGCGTTTCGGTAATTTTTGGCAATACTTGAAGATGAGCCGAATTTAATGGTGATGCGGGAGGTAAGCTTGTGTCTAAATCCACCTGATCTTGGCACAAACAAATTTTGTTTTGACAATCACCCGTTCTGGCCGTCTTCATTGAGTCTTCCAACTTCAAATAATAATGAATTTAGGTGTCCGTTCTGCCTAACATTTATTTTAATATCTATTTTATTAATTGAATCTAGTATATAAGATTGAATTTTTCGTTCTATAGTAACGAAAACCTTTGAGATTAAGATTTGACTTCTAAAATTGAGAGATATTCCAAGGCAAATAATAAGTTGCCATGCATCAGATGGAAGTTATACATCCTATACGTGGATATACTACTGACTCATTATCATCATTCTCTTGCCCTTATCCCTGTTTATTTGGGGTCGGCGCAACATGTTTTTTTTGGATATACCACTGACTATGATGACAAACATATTGTTAAGTATAAACATCGCAATGCGATTAATATCTATACCTGGTAAGCGTGATAAAATATAGCTGGTTGGCCCTTAAGTCATGGGTCTTCGGAATCACATGCAGCTAATCCTAAATGCCTTTTTTGGTAAACTTGGCAGTGATTTGAGTTCATCAGAAGCAGTGGTAGAAATGATATTGGAAAAATTCAATATGTCTAAAAGTTAGAAGGGAGTGAAGGCTAAGCAAGCAAGCTAAGCTCAACTTATCATGAAGCATCTGCGCTCGTCTTAAAGAGCCTGTATTTTAGATATATCCACAATTCTTGATTAAGTACAAATGATTTATTCACTAAAGCATTATCCATCACAGATATTCAAATTCGTCGAATAATGAGTAATGCATCAGTGCTCGTCCAGAGGAGCCTGTTATTGATGTATTCACCATATCTGCTTCGGAATAAAAGATTATCTTAGAATATGAGTAGCTTGATTCTCGCGCGAGCGGTGATGTCCATCCAAATATGACTGAAAACGATAGTCCTCCTATCCGTTATATCCAAAACGATATGGCTCCTGTCGGCAGTGATAATAACTGCACATTTTCGAACGAGTTTTGTATTCTTTGTATAGGACCCTGAAAGTAAGGCCAAGGTGGACTTTTGCAGTCAGGAACCATGTCGCTTAACGGTAAACGATCGTCGTACTTTTTAATGTTTATAAATATTTTAAAAAACTTACCCGCTGATTTCCCGTTACTAAGCTAAAGAAAAAAAAACTATACACTAGGCGCAAAATCATTATGGCGTATCGGAACCTCAAGTAGAGTCTGCAAAATATATTGAAATATACACAGTATATAATTGATTGATATGTCACATTATATACCATGAAATCGAAAACAATAATTGAATGATTAAACGTAATTCTAGTATGTATAATATCGACGACCTGTTCTGCATATAGTACACGATTGAATGCTATATTAGAATATATAATGTTGTGTTTTCAATGATTTGCCGATTTAAGAGAAGTAATGTTTTATGTGTTTCGATTTCTAAAAACTGTTCGTTAGACCGCGCCGTTATTTAGAAATGGCCGTATTTTTTTGAAGATAGCGGTGCTGGTGGAACTAAGGGTGCATAATCAACTTGTTGAAACTGCGTATATTTTCAATTAACGTCTCGACATTGCCGCAATCTGCCTCATACTGTATTAAGAATTGATCGATCATAATCAAGTTATACGATTTTCAATTTTCGAAGCAATGTTGTTTTAATTATCACAAACCATACCTATTACCTACTTTGCGTAAAGTATACGGGAAAAAGGAATTTCTTTCAATCAAAAATATAACTTTACATGTAAGGATCCTGTAACAGCCGTGAACTTCATCAGACTGATATAACTTTGGCGATTATGATCCATGCAAAATACAGATAACAAAACCACTAGTCTACGAGACCTACAAAAAGTCTAATTTTCGTTGACTAGCGCATCTATCTAAGTCGTTAATGATGAAAGTCGGCCTAAGTAGTTCTTCTATATTATATCTTAGAGGTCAATGCTATTCTGCCACATCTGTAATAAATCAAATAGATAATTTTACTAGAATTAAAAGGATAAATAACACGAGTACTTGAATATATTTAGCTATTATATATCACTAAAAATAACTTAATTAGTTTTAAATTACAAAATACAATTTACCTGGACGTAAGATGATACCCTGTAGTACACCTTCCGAAGTATAGCCTAACTATTGAATCAAGATTAAAAATTAGCTGCCAATATTAAAGACAACTACAACATGTTTTAATAAAACTAACGACATTGATTGTTGTACAATTATGTTGAGAAGGCATAGGGTAAACAGTAGGATATCAATATCAACAGAGTTAAAAGCTTTACATCGATCTTACAATGCGGACGTGAAAGTCTTATAATTTGGGCTCATTTCGTCTGGTCTGGCTTATCTAGCCAATTATTCCTTTTTGTTTCTCAAAAGAATCTTTTCAACTGGATTCAAGAGTATTCAGAAACTGTACCTAAATGTTTTTTGCCATCGTAGAAATTCTTTACCCATTAGGTACATTAATTTCTCTCAACTCATGATTTAATGCAATAGCAAATTGCATTGGTTTATTATACGTTTATTGATATATTTTGTAGTTTAATGTAGTTATTACTCGTATAATAATAATTGCATGACCAACCAGTAATTTGTAATATTGTAATAAATCTTAAACATGAATCGAATAATATTTTCTATTATGTATTTTAATAAAGCATTACTCGTGTAATGGAATCAATTACAATTTGACAATGTCTAATATTGGAAATGGTAAATGTTTTATTTAAGTAGCTGACCGCACAAATAGCAACACTGGCTTGTATGAAGCTGCCAGTCCTATCAGGTGGTGTCATACGGTTTATACCCGATGACACCACCTAATAGAACTAGAAACTCCATACAAACCAGTGTTGCCATTTGTACGGACACTGATTGGCTACCCTATAGGTAGATAGGCTATTTAATATAATTATTGTTTGGCCGAATGTTTATATGTCCGAATTTACAATGGCATACTTTTAAGATGGCAGAACTTTATTTGGCATAATTACGTTTGGCAAAGCTAAAATTCCGCATAATTTAATTTGGCCTAACGTTCAGCGACGATTATTTGGTACAATTTCACTTGACGTACTATGAAGAGGGCAGAATTGTATTTGGAATAATTTGCATATCAACTTCTTATATTCATACATTCAATAACAAAAAATTCCACCAAAATTAGGTAAAAAATCATAGTTGTTGAAATTCACTTTTACCTGGGTGACGAATTTATCAGCAGATTAGGGTTTTTCAAAATCCGTGACGTTTCGACTTAGAGTGATATCTTCGACTTTTCCAAGACCTAAATGTGTTTCGAATACTTAGGTTTATAATTAGCTCTCAGTTTTCGAGCAAATCTACGAACTATGGACACTAGAAAGTTATCGTTATTTTACCTAAAAGTGGTGTTTGAGAGATCATGAATTCGTTTTATTTATATATGTGGGCCAAAAAGAAGATGGCGGATGAATAAATAGAATACTCAGTATATATATTGTATTTCACAATATGAACAGGTAGTAGCTTTAACAACAATATGATTTTTGTGGACTCTGCCGGGCACAGCAAACTAGGAGAGAGGAGAAGAGCTAGGAATAATAGTTAGGTACCTACTTACTCACTTTCTAAATTTTTCAGCAATCATTTTATGGTTCTTTGGGTTCTTTGACTCTGTTTTAAACCCAAATGGTGCTTTAGTCTTATTCTTCACGTTGCGATAAAAACCCACCATTTTGAACTTATCTTCAAGCTTCTCTTATACCACAGATTTGATAATATATGTAGTTACTTAGCTCTACTTTGACAAAACTAAAAAATCTCTAATGGAATCATTCTGTGTTATACCTAAAATGGGCAGAATAACTTTCGAACCTTTACTGCAAAATTATAATGAAAAGTGGAGACCCAGAATAAACATAGAAACATTGGACCTTGATCTAAAAGATGTGGTCCAGTCAAATGAAACACATCAATCTTATATTTACAATAATATTTATTAAAAAATTGAAATATATGCATAAATTTCAAAGATTGGTGCTATAAAATAAAATTATACACATTCGTAATAAATAGTTCATGCCCACAAAGATATCTAGAGAAGAATACAAATTATAATTAGGATATGTTTATATCTATACTAATATTATAAAGAGGTAAAATTTGTAAGTTTGTATGTTTGTATGTAGGGGGTAATCTCTGGAACTACCAGTCGGATTTGAAAAGTTCTTCTTGCATTTGATAGCCCATTTCTTGAGGAAGGCTATAGGCTATTTAACATCACGCTATGACCCTTAGGAGCCGTGCAAAAAGAAAAAAAGTCAAAAAGAACGTCAAGTGATAGCGCGGGCGGGTGATGCGATACGACGGGGTGGCTCGGGGGAAACAAGAAGTTTCACGCGAACGAAGTCGCGGGCTGAAGCTAGTAGGATATATATAGGATTCCAGCCGCCAGAACAAGCCGGTTTTCGAAAAGGTACCGTATTTACCGTAGACCACATCCATACTGTTTGACAAATTGTACAGAAGACCGAGGAGTACAATCAGCCGCTGTGTATGGCATTTGTGGACAACAAGAAAGCCTTCGACTCAATCGAAATATGGGCAGTTCTGGCCTCTCTGCAACGATGTCGATTGACTGGCGCTACATCGAAGTGTTGAGATGACGCTGCAACGATGACTGTCTAGATCCAGGATCAGAAAACCAGCCCCATCCAACTGCTCAGGGGGATGTAATATCCCCTAAATTGTTTACCAACGCGTTGGAAGACGTCTTCAAGACGCTGGACTGGACTGGACAGGGTATCAATATGAACGGCGAATACATCTCACATATTCGATGACATCCTCATAATGGCAGAGACGTTGGAACAGCTAGACCAAATGCTGCACAGCCTAAATGGAGCCCCCCGACGAGTTGGCCTCGACATGAATTTGGACAAGACAAAAGTCATGTACAATTCGCACGTCTTGCCGAGTCCAATCCACATCGAAGGGTCGCTTCTCGAAGTTGTGAAGGATTATGTCTACCTAGGGCAAGTCATCCAGCTCGGTAAACACAACTTTGAGAAGGAAGCTGGCAGAAGGATCCAGTTGGGTTGGGCGGCATTTAGAAAACTCCGTCAAGTCTTCTCGTCCTCTATCCCGCAGTGTATGAAGACTAGGGTCTTCAACCAGTGCGTCCTGCCCGTCATGACATACGGTGCTGAAACGTGGACACTGACGGTCGGGCTGGTCCACAAATTCAAGGTCGCTCAGCGTGCTATGGAGCGAGCTATGCTCGGAGTCTCTTTGAAGGATAAAATCAGGAATGAAATTATCCGGAAAAGAACCGGAGTTACCGACATAGCTTGCAGAGTAAGCAAACTGAAGTGGCAGTGGGCTGGCCATGTCTGTCGAAGGACCCATGGCCGGTGGAGCAGACGAGTCCTGGAGTGGAGACCGCGTACCGGAAAGCTTAGTGTGGGACGCCCCACAGCTAGATGGACGGTCGACCTAAAGAAGGTGGCTGGGGAAGACGTGATGCGGAAGGCGGAGGACAGGGTGCTGTGGTGCAGTCTGGGAGAGGCCTATGTCAGCAGTCGACTGCGATAGGCTGAGTTGATTGATTTATATAGGATACTGATACAATAATTAGAACTTATGAAACTATATTTTTAATAACCTTCTTAATACTCGTATTTAATTTATTATACGAGTATTAAGAAAATAATCAATCACAATGATTTACTTAAATACAATTTTTGAAAATGCTGCAAATACATAGTAAGTCTAAATATCAAAGAGTTGCTTAAAACGCTATTAAATACAATATGTAATATGTATAAAGATCATTTGAGAAACATTTACATTATTTATAATAATATAACATAGATATATGTAGATAAAAGGATACTTTACCTTCCCGATCTTCTCAAAACGGGTAAAATAACATCATACATATTCTTACCAAAATTAGTGTGATGTGTCTGACATCCCTTTCCTTCTGCCGAATAAAGTGCAGTACGCAGTTTACGTATCAAATCCGCTATATTTCTAGGATCATACCCTTTCTCACTTAAAAACAATATAATTTGCTTTAGCATTTCGACCCCACTGTCATGGACGATAAGGTTCTCTTCTTTTTCAATAAAACTTTTGTGATGCAAGTATTTTTGTAGGATATGTATTATAGCATTTGCATCTGGCTCAGCTTCGACTCCAGCTATGCTTAGAACTATGCTAGCGTCAGGTGTTTTATAACTTTCAATAACGTTATTAGTTACATAGTTTTCTAGATTTTCTGGTACGTCTTCCAACACATCATCATATGTATGGGTGGCAAACTTATCTTGCAGACCATACTGCGAACTGAACGTTTGATCGAAAAGTTCTGGAGCATCAAACTTATGTTGTGGAAGCTCTTCTATTTCCATGAAGTTCAGAATATAGTTCGGGAATTGCCATGATCCCAAAAACGAAAATATTCTAAGGTTTTGGAGTATATTTAAATTAAAGTTATTCTTGTAGAGAACTAAAAGAAGTTCATGCAACCATCTTTGCCGGATTAAATTGTAAACGTAGAATTCCAATGGGTGTCGATTTTCTCTCTGTGTATTATAAAATATCTTTTCATACCATTCGATGCTACCTTCGGGTTCCTCTAAATGTTCTGCCACTATCAGTATTATATTGATAATTTTACTAAAATTCATCAATACTTGGTTGTCGTAGACATCAGGTTTATCACCATGTGCTCTTATTGTTTTGATAACTGCATCATGCAGTTTCAATAAATTGTCTAAAGTAAACAGCCGATAGGTTGGATCTAATTTCAGTTTCAAGTGTTTAAGATAATTAAGTCCTGTTGGTTGGTTCCCGTGAAGATGCGCGATAAGACTTGGCTGTACAACATCTTCTTTATGTCCGTAAGGGTGGTGATACACTAGCAAGTTATCTTCAATTTTTGTTGGTCTACCATTGACAGGTGTTTGCATGTAAACGGGATATCTGTCTGTGTCTTCTTCATAATCAGATGTTGGAGTATTATATTCATTTGGTAAATTCGTATTTCCAAAATGAGATGAAGCCTTAGAAATAAAACCAGGATGCTTCTGTATTTGTCCACCGTAAAGAGGGATCGGTTCATCATAGCCATGCACTATATTTGTATATTTAGAATTCGATGAAGCTGATGAAGAAATCAAACCTGGATGTTGGTCTGTTTGTACGACATAAACAGGTTCATCATATTCATCCAGTAAATTGGTATGTCCAGAACTGGATGAAGCTAATGAAGATATCAAATCTAAATGTTGGTGTGTTTGTTCATCATAAACAGGTTCATCATATTCATCCGTATATTCAGAACTAGATGAAACTGTAGAAATCAAACCGGGATGTTTGTGTGTTTCTCTATCATAAACTGGGCTCGGCTCATCATAGTCATGCGGTAAATTTGTATATGCAGAACTAGATGAAGCTGTAGAAATCAAACCGGGATGTTTGTGTGTTTCTGTATCATAAACTGGGCTCGGCTCATCATAGTCATCCGGTAAATTTGTATATGCAGAACTAGATGAAGCTGTAGAAATCAAACCGGGATGTTTGTGTGTTTCTCTATCATAAACTGGGCTCGGCTCATCATAGTCATGCGGTAAATTTGTATATGCAGAACTAGATGAAGCTGTAGAAATCAAACCGGGATGTTTGTGTGTTTCTCTATCATAAACTGGGCTCGGCTCATCATAGTCATCCGGTAAATTTGTATATGCAGAACTAGATGAAGCTGTAGAAATCAAACCGGGATGTTTGTGTGTTTCTCTATCATAAACTGGGCTCGGCTCATCATAGTCATACGGTAAATTTGTATATGCAGAACTAGATGAAGCTGTAGAAATCAAACCAGGATGATTGTGTGTTTCTCCACCATAAACTGGGCTCGGCTCATCGTAGTCATGCGGTAAATTTGTATATGCTGAACTAGATGAAGCTATAGAAATAAAACCGGGATGTTGTGTTTCTCTATCATAAACTGGGCTCGATTCATCATAGTCATCCGGTAAATTTGTATATTCAGGATAGTATGAATCCTTATAAATTATACCTGGATGCAAGTTTGTTTGTTGGATATTATTTAAATTGATGTTGGGATTATAAGGATTAGGTTCTGTATCGCTAATATCAGGATTAACATCACTGGTGTCTGCACTGGTCGGAGATACAGGCTCAGTGTTGCCTAGGTTTATCGATGATTCGAACCGGGTTGAAGGAACATTCGGAAGCAGAACTCCATGATATGAACCTACATCTGGAACTTGCGGTACCTTATTTTCATGATCTGAATTAGTTTGAGAATCTGAAGCCAGTGTAAAGGTATAAGAAAGTGGTTGTAAAAGCGCAGCCTTGGGATTTGTTTCTGGTTCAGGTCCAACTACATCTTTAAGTTGATTATCATCATGGATTATTTCAAAACGAAGATCAAATGGATTTACTTCTTTACTTGTATCGTAAGTTGATGTGACGTAATTTGTATGTTTCAACTGGGTATTATTTGTTTGACTACTAATATCAACGCTCGGTTTTGATAAGCTGAATTGTGATTCATAATAGCTTGGAGAGGGCTGACTAGCGTACACAATTTTGTTTCCACCATGAGAAGTAGACTGACCATACAATCTTGTTTCGAGATTTGCAGTAGGTTGTCTAGACTTCACTTTGACGATATTGCCTGAGGTTGGTATCTCATATAAAGATGTCTCTGGATTTATAACATATGTGTATATATGATATGGTTTTTTGACTCCATGTTTAACACTGTGTACTGTGGCAGTCATAGGTTGATTTGGATGTAAAAGGATTTTACCGCCATTAGGATATCTGGATTGATACAATGTTTTTGGTGAATGGCCTATTATATTTTCAATAGTCCAGTTAGGATCTGCTCTATTTTTAACTTTCCGGGGTAGTTTTTTAGTTCCACTATCTACAATGGTCCAGGGTAAGGTATTTGTGGTTCTATGTTCAATAATCCATGGCTGATGATCAGTTTTTTTATCTTCGATATGCCACGGAAGGTTATCAGTCGTTTTATCTTCAATATGCCATGACATTATATTATCAGCCAGGTTTGGTTCAATGGTCAACGGCTGATCATTTAGATGTTCGTCTATGTCTGCCGAATCAGGAGTTGTTTGGTTTGATTTAGGATCTTCTTGAATATCGTTTTCACGTGAGATGAGATTGAGAGTCGGCGTTAGTGTGGAAGAGCGAACATTAAACCCGTCTGGTACGCCAACTTTTAAGTTATTTGGAACTAATAATTGGCTTCGTAGAATATTTGAGGGTTGGTTAGTAACTGCCACTTGATTTGATCCAGGATCATTAGACGTGTTGACCCAATCATCTCCGTCGTCATCCCGTCTTTCTATGTCTTGGTTTTTAAGTTCTAAATTGTCGCTTGCTTCCTGGCTCTGGGTTTCTGAAAGATACGCACCATTTGAATCCAAGTGAGGCTTAGAGCGTTTTTGACCACATTTTCTCAAACATTCTTCGTCATAGTCTCCTATTACATTTATTTGAGATTGCGATTTATTTGTGTTACTATTTTTTATTTCGACAAAAGGTATGTGAAGAATATCAATTATACTATCAATCATCAATTCAACCGGTTTTTGCGATTGTGCAGCTTCATACAAATTCGTAAATATATTTAATAACAGAGATAGTTTCTCTATTTTTGTCAACAATTCATAATCATCCGATATTCTATCTTTATTTAGTTTTATTAGTTTCCAAAAACTCTCTAGATTTTGAACAGAGCTTTCCTGCACTGCAGTAAGCTTTGTACGGATCAAATCTTCAAGTTTATCCCCAACATCTTTTTTTAAGGTTTGTGTTGTATTTTCTACAGTTATTATGGTACCGTTTTGTAATGCTTCGCTTGAATTATATACATTAACTAAATTGGTGGTGACATTACTGTTGTTAGTAAAATTAGCAATAGGTTCAACTTGAAGATTACCTAAGTCATCAGGGCCCAAGTTTTTTTCCGTGTTTACTAATCCCTGAAAAGAAGAAATATATTACGATCTCAAGAATTCTACTAAGGTGGAGTGCATCCGGAACGCGATATATAACCATAGAAAAAACATTGGCTAAAAATCTGAAGAACTGAAAGACTTTTGTTGGATAAACTCATTTGTGTTTCTGTTGATAAATTCATTATTGGTTCGTGCAATGGACTTCATAACCTTGTATATGTTACCGGCCAAACCCGATTTCAAGACAAACTAGTTTAGCCTAGGCTAAACTAGTTCCGTCGACATAGGATGCAAGGGCGAGCGAAGGGCACCCCGAGGTTCGGTTTGGTTAGGTTACTTTAAACCCTTTACACAGAAATAGGGGCCCCGCGAAGCGGGGCTCCGTCAACATAAGATACAAGGGCGAGCGAAGGGCACCCCCTATCGCGTATAGGAAGAACTAGTTTAGCCTAGGCTAAACTAGTTTGTCCTGAAATCGGGTTTGGCCGGTAACATATACATAATTAACATTCGTTTATATGGTATTAGTGCATTTCAATTGCTCTGAAAGAACTTGTATTTCAAATTCAAACTTAAAACGATAATAATTATGTATTAATTATGAGATGATCCACAGTCCAACACATAGATAGATAAAATTCTTAGCCTAAACGTTCAACGATAACTATTCCTTTTTTAAACTTACCGTTGATTCAGCTTGAACAATCTGAACATCACTTAAGTCCAAACGTCGGTTCACTTCATTATTGTTAACACCTGCATTATTTTCATTGGTTTGGTTGTTTGCCTCTTCGGCTTTCTTTTCTCTGACTTGATGTTGACTTGGTATATCAGCATTCATACTTTTAGAATAAAGATTATGATTCATACGAAGCGTAGTTTGAGATGTTTCCGTGCTATTGGTTACATTGTTTGGGTTGAAATCGTTTGGTACTACGTAATATTTGGATATTGTGTGAGTGGCGCCATCTGTCTTTACTACGCTGCGGTCGCCTGCTATTAGCTTTAGAGGGACTGCTTCCTGTGAAGAAGATGTTTTTTTGATTTGTGATGTTTAGTGTTTGTTGTTGGAGGGAAATCCTACATTTACTCTAGGACAGTGGTCAGTTATCACATCAAAGTCTCAAAGTAGAAAGTACCTATTCATTTTCATCAATCCCAACCAAATTTTTGCTAAGCCTACCTAAAAATGTATGCTGGTCATTCTGTACAAAAGTTTCAGAAATTATCAAAAATAAAATTCACATTTTACGACACAATAAATTAAAATAATGTTTTGAATACAGAAACAATTCGGCACGAAATCTAATGAATGAAATGAAAATATTGAGTCAGTTTTTAGTATACCTAATGTCCGGAAAACGATGCGCGCCCGTTGTCGGCAATCGGTGTAGGTGTAATTCTAACGGTTAAAATGACATTAGAAAAGCATAAATAATTATTATAAATGAAACCTGCATATTGTACTTAATAAAATAATGCTTAAAATTAAATTTAAATTAAGTACCTACATTTAATTTTAAGATTTAATTTTTTTTAATCGATTCTTAAATTTCATTTCAATTTTAAATGAATCGATTTTTGTTATTCTTATTTAGGTTGATCAAAATTTAAGAAAAATAATAGGCTTGCATCGCATTCACATAAATTACAATAAGAAAAAAAAAAAAAAAATTATGGTCAGTGATTTTGAACACAAATTGGGTACTTAAGTACCTATTATTATTACTTACGTGTTATTGAGCCTATGTTTTCTTGTTGTTTATAATATTTTGATTATTATTTATAATATTTTAAATCATTATCTAGTTACATGTGTGTGAAATTTGTGAAAAAAAAATGACGCACGATTGGCGCGAACATTCGAGTTTGAAAATCAAAAAACTTCATTTAGGTACTACTAATGTAAGTTGAACAATGGATAAATTAGTCACATATTAAATGATGTTCTGTCCTAGTAGAGTTTGGATGTCCGAAATCTTCAATTTTTATGTTTTGCTCGTCGACCAACGCGGCAACGCTATCATCAAAATGGCGATTAGTTATCGCATTTACAGAACATGGATTTTATAAAGGTACGTGCAGATTAACGGGGCGAGCACGAAAACAACGAACGCAGCGATGTATGCGTGTACGTGCCTACAGCGTTACGACTAGACATACTCTTTCGCAGTAAATAAAAAACCGGTTAAGAGCGAGTCGGACTCGCGCACTGACAGTTCCGTACCATCATAATACTATGTTTTTAAATTTTCATCGGCGACGCCTATATTCGTCAGAGAATTTTAACACTGCGCGCTGCGGTGTAGAATATTGCAGTTTTAGGTCAACGCCATCTCTTGACCGATAGTGGAGCTAACGTAACTTTTGTTGATGATTTCTGAAAAAGTGTGCTATTTAGAGATAAGGTACTTAACGGTATTTTTTTTTTTCATCAAAAGTCGAAAACTATGCGGCCTAAAAAAAAGATAAAATTCTTTGAGAATGTGGAAACTGCGCTCTTTCATCCCCACATGCCCTAGTAGCCCCGTTTCAAATTTTTCAGACCCCCTTTTCAGTCCCTGATGCAATATTTATATATAAAGTGCTATAAAAATATCTGCCACGGCTTTAATGGGAGACAATATTTTGTATATAGATTACAGTAGTGAAGAAATTTTGTACCCCGGAATAGTTAAATCAATTTGAGAAAATAAAGTAATTAAATAAACATTTACTCTATTCTGCATAACGTGGTTCACAAACTACGCGCGATGTGTCGCTTCGTCACATTTTGCGAAATTAAATGACGGTGCGGCAACAGCTAATTACTATGGGACGGTTTCATGCAACTCAATCAATTCAAATTTATACGTACATTTTTTTGTATGAAAAAATTTACGACATAAGATCAATAATGTATCTTTACTATTGTAATCTATACAGGGTGTCCCAGGAAACCTGTACCAGCGAAGGTCTGTGATCAGGGGACACTAATACCCATCGATCGAACCCCTATGCATGTTCCGCGATATTTTGTAGTTTCCGAGAAAAGTTGAAATCAAGTGTAAATTTCTCTAAAAAAAGAAATTTTAAACTTGTGATCAAATTCTGAGCTACTAGTAGTTAGATTTGGGTGTTTTGTGTTTTATGACAGGTGAACACACATTTTAGCATAATACTGACAAACAAATTTCAAAGAAACAGCAATCAGAAAAAGTTATGACTAAAACCGCCCACAATTAAAAAAACTGGAAAAAAAGAAATAAAATAATTTCTCGAAAACTACAAAATATCGCGGAACATAAGTACTTAGGGGTCCAATCGATGGGTATTAGTGTCCCCTGACCACAGACCTTCACTGGTACAGGTTTCCTGGGAGACCCTGTATACAGAATACTGTCTCCCATAGAAGCCGTGGCAGATATTTTTATAGCACCTTATATATATTTTTTTCTTAAATTCGCAAAATAGTTGGGCAAACGTCATCTAAAACTATACCAAATCTAATTTTTCAATTGATAGCATTAGCAGTTCTTGAGATATCCAGCTGTGACAGACGGACAGTCAAACTGAGTCGCACTATAAGGGTTCGTTTTTACCATTTTGGTACGGAACCCTACAGTGATTTTGTCGTTGACATATCATTAGTATAAGTTTTTTCTAACTCTTTAAATTAACGCACACACATTAGATTTGTTGGGTAGGTAGCTAGCATAATAAATAGGTAGGTATTTAATAAATTTAGGATGTCGTACCTATGCATAAATGTCGTCATTCATTATGCCACAAACTTATCTGATCCGGTGACTGAAACTATTTTGGCGAGTCCACTTGCTCGAAAGACCATTTGCGCTAGTGTCCTTCTGCTACTCCCCTTTCCCGGCTATAGTAGTAAGAATCTAGTATAATCAACTTTTATCGTTCCGACTGCTGCGACACAGGCCTTCTCTCTGTGGGAGGGAGTGGCCGAGTGGGACATAAACCACCACGTAAGCCGAGTACCAACCCAACCCAATCTACAAAATGACGCTCACCAGGACGTCACATTGTTGATCTATTCGTAGTAAGTCATTATCTGCATAGCCTTTTCTCAACTAGGAACATATTATTATGTTGGGGTCCAGTATTTAGTTACTGGGTAACACGATACCCCTTGGTAAGACGGGTTGTCAGTTTCGGGCTTCTTACTATTATTTATTAATAACTAATAAGTATATATACAGGGTGTCCCTGGAAGTATGGATCAAATCGAATAGGGGCGTGGGCAAGGTCTTTTCCAAACTTTTTAACCCTGAGAATGTCAGTGAATTTTTTTACGGTTCAAAAGTTATATGACCGATTTATTTATATTTTTTCAATCACTTCGCTTAGTGCTCAAAGAAAATAATCATAAAAAAATACTATCAGGGCTATCTAAAAAAATATATATTTATAGCCCTGATAGTTTTCACGAATTAGATTTTTCTTCTCTTTTTTTTAGTTTTTTTTTTTTTGCTAAAACGTTTGGAAATGACCGTGCCCACGTCCCTATTCGATTTGATCCATAATTCCAGGGACACCCTGTATAGTTACGGTACTTATTAAAATTTAATTAGACTTACCGATATTATGAAAAGTAACGAGTTAATGCACAAACTTAATATTTTCTTCATATTGCACTTAACGATTGCACATTACTGGGATCTAGCGTGTAACAAGATCGTGCTACGATCGAGTGTGGCCTATTTAATAGGAAAATATATGATGCAGACAAATTATGTGGAGCATGGCCTGAAAAAGACTAAAGATTACAGATGTGGCAGTTTAATTTAAACATTCAAGCACTTACCCTCCTTCTGAGATTAGTAAAAAAAAAGTAATTAAAAAAACTAAAAAACCCGACTGCGGTAAAAAACTTAAGTTTAAAAAAACTGAAAAGCTAAAAACAAACCCATTTCAAATTAAATAAAAGTTGGAAGCAAGCGGGACCGCGGGACCCATTTGAGTTTGAAAATATAAAAATGGTATGGGCTATGCCGCAGTCGGGTAAAAAATAAAAATGATTTTTATTAAATACCTATTCAACAACGATACCCCACTTGACATAGTTTGTTGACTTTAATTTTTTTCATTTTCACAATATGGCGTCCAGTAGTCGCCATATTGAATTTTGTCTTTAGTGACACTCGCCGGACTAAGAGGAATCGATTGACGTGTGAATCATAAAAATCGGCGCAGGCGTGTGGTCTGTATAGTGCTTCAAAGGGACATACTACATACATACATAGGCTGATAAACACATTACCACTCCTTTGCGTCGCGCAGTCGGGTAAAAAGAGACAACATTTTGCCAAGCTTGCCACCAATCAATATAAAAAGTCGAGTTAAATGATTGACTGTTGTTTTTGCAGTCAGCCTATCGATGCAGTTACTGGAGTTAGTCACAGTTTTGGGAACCGTATCTGATGACTGCTTGCCGCACCTTGTGCTGTCGAGCTGTCGCCCATTTGGACCTACCCCTGGCAAGTGCCATATCCATGCATAATAAGCATCATATCCATGTGTAGGTAAGTACCTACACATGGATATGATGCTTACAGCAGCGCCATGTGAGCGTAATTGGAACTGTTTAGTTCCGAATATACTCACAGTGGCTACCTACATAAAGACACTGTTCTTTGGAAATCCATAAAAAAAGCAACAAGTCGTATATTAGAATAGAGAAGAGGACTTCTGCATATTATTTGACTTACTCTTTGACCATTATACACATTTTTAATGATCTCAGGAAAGTTTGAAAATGCGATAAATTGGCGTTACTTCAATATCTGTCCAAGACCGATTTACACATTGGTGTATTGGATCCAAGACTACAACTCGTAGCCAATATACCAATGTAAGGCGCCAGCATAATAATAGATTATTCACTATCACTAATGAGATAAAGCAGTGTCTTAATGTCGCGGGCGCTATTTTGAATCGGCTTATTATTATCCAGGCGACTAACAACTTAAAGGGCGACTAACTATTTGCTACTAAAAAAATAACTTGGCAGCGACTAAACATTTTAGCAATAATTTTATTAGATGAGCTACAAAATGCAAGGAATTATAAAAACTAAATAATGGCTGCTATTTTAAGGTAGCGTACATTTTAAACAGGATCCATTGAAATCATAGGGGAGGTCCTATAAATAATGACATGGCGACTAATATTAATAGTGGGATAACAAACATTGTATTATAGGCAACTATAGGCATCTCTGAAGACTCATTCCCAGAAACACACAAGGTTGAACTTGAGAACTTAGGATGCAAGAGCGAGCGAAGCGAGCTCGGGGCTTGGGGCACCCCGACTTACCTAGGTTAGGTTCCTTTAAACCCTGTAGACAGAAATACCGGCCCGCGAATCGGGGCTCCGTCGACTACGTCTTATTATTTTTAAAGACAATTAGTTAACTGTATATATAAGTTGACCTCATTGTATAATTTAAAAATGCTCATTTTCTACTTTATCTCCGCCGTCAAGTGTTCGCTTAACAATAAATTCAGTTACCAAAACTAAAACTCGATGCCAGTTTAAATTAAAACAAAGCTAACAATTGATTATTAAAGCTGCTACTTTCTTCTTAAAATTATTCTTCGCTGAAGCTGCCAACCTGCTATTTTTGCTATCGGATTTAATTATTTTTAATTCCAAATTCAGATTAATATGTCGCCGCGTTAAATAAATGCCTTTGAATCCTGAGTGTAGTGAGGGATTCAAGCTTGCCCAAGACGAAGACACCTTTATCCCCGCGGAGAATACCCTACTTTTCGCACAGACCTACTGCGTGGTAATAAAAACCAATTCGATTAACGAATTATTAGTTTATGAAACTGTTAAATAACCGGAGAATACCTAGTCGTGCAGTGTCATACACTATTTACTCGACTAGGTGACAGGACATGGTTATTTTTTTGTTTTTATAACATTAATTTCGGAAGTCGGTGTCTTGGGATCCTTCGTTCCGTTTAGGATTCAAAATAGCGCCCGCGACAATAAGACACTATACTTTATCCCCTTAGTGAATAATCTACTACTATACCGTCATCAAATTACCAGTAACTAATTGTTGACGAGGTAGATAAATGATATAAACCTACTTTAATATAGCCTCCTTTGCTCACCACCCTGACACCCAGTTTCCACAAAAGCTGATTAACACAACAATTAACTAATACGTTATCAAAAAAATCTCATAATTATAATGCACTAGTTTCTCCCCGCGACTTCGTCCACGTGAAATTTCTTGTTTTAGTATTAAATATGTATAGCCTATGACACTCGGCAATAATGTAGCTCCTCATACGTGAAAGAATTCGGAATCGGATCAGTAGTTCCGAAGATTACACCCTACATACAAACTCACTACATCTTTATAATATTAGTGTAGATAATTGGTTTACCAAAATAACGAAGGCCAAACAAATCACTTGACATGATTATTGACTGGATTAATAATAATTTAATTATGCTTTCAGAAACCGAAGGTTAGTCAATCTTGCGCATCCTGCACGGTCATCCCCACTACAAACAGCAGAAAAAAAGAACGAAGGAAAATGGTGTTTCCAGTTTCGGATGGTAAGTACTTCCTGATAATCATCTAAATTTTAATAATACTCATAAGTAACTACTAAGTATTTCTAAGACATTTTACGGCCAATGTTGGCCATATTTCGAACTCCATCGATGCATTTGATACAAATTTAATTCGTATCCAAACGAGGTAATATATGCAAAATATGGTAACAAGGTAATATTATAATTGGTCCCACATTGGCTATAATGCAGACCAATACTAACAAATGGCTGAATCGGCGCATGTAGCTAAATTATCTTCCCTGGTCTTATTTTATTATTGACCATTAAATAGTCTAGCTTGTTTCAATAATGCATTATTTCTGCTATTTTGATAGAAAACCTGTGCCAATTAGGTATGTAAGCACCATCATTACGTAGTTATATAAACGTATCTTCTGGTATATAAAGTAGAAAATTGACTATTGACATAAAGTGTAAACAATACAAAGCAAGTAGTTACCTAAAATTCACGCAATTCACGCTTAAAAAAATGGATTTAAAAATAATATAATGACAATTTGTAAATAACATTATTATAATAATATATTCAATTAATAATTGCACGTAAGAACCGATACACAAGAATAACAAATAAATACAAAATTATCCTTATAATTATTAATCACAATTGCTCACGGTTGCCCGGTAGCGGGCAACCAATATTATTACCAATTAAAAAAGTATTTTTGCTCAATAATAATTATTTTAATACATAAAACACTATTTAAGTATCTAGAATTCAACATAGTAAAATTCAAAATCTAGCATTTTATGGCATTTCCATTATTTTCGATTACAATAATTTAATTTTAGTATTCCACTCAACGCTAAAGTTCAAGGCCGTCACTGTCATGAAAGAGGGAGCGAAACAACACGATATTCAGTATAGATTTTTCAGAAATCCCGTACTAAATATTCATCGTACTACTCGCCCGTTTCATGATCGCAACTGTCACAAGTCTATACGAATACAGTTGGTTAAAATATCTGTTAATTTGATAGTATAGGTCGTTTTCCCAACAACGGGATATTTCAATTCCTGTTATTTTATGTTAAAAAGGATATCTATCACAATAGTACGTAATATATTGCAGGTGTTTGCCCAGCAGTGGGCTATTAATAAACAATTCCATACACGGGTGGTATTACATTTTCTTAATTTTGGTACAGTGTAGGCTACGAATAAGTAATAGTGTAGGGTCGAAAAAGACTTCGAAAAAATAATAATTTTGCAACTTTTGCCTGCACTTATTATGTAACAACAATATAGAGCAACCATTAAAATAATATTCAAATTAGTTACATGTCATGAAGGAATTTGAAACATAATTTTGTTAGAAATGGTCATAGATAAAAATGTGCTTTAGAACATTGTTATCTAAACTCTTTCATCCTCCGTTTCAACTTTTCAGTGTTATTGGATTTTTTCATTAGAAAATTCTCAGTAGCATTCTGGATTCTGGTTTGAGGCCTAATTAATACATAGCGTGTGAAAGAGGGTCAAATTGAATTAATATAATATATATAATATAATAATATATAATATAATATATAATATAATATATATATAATATTCCACAACTATCACACAACGCCATCTAGTCCCAAGCTAAGCAGAGCTTGTGTTATGGGTACTAGACAACTGATAAACATACTTATATATTTCTAAATACATACATATTATGGATAAATTACACCCTAGCTAGAATTAGCTAGCGAACTTCACGACTGTTTTTTCTTTTGTCATCATTAGATATTTATACCATGGAGATCATACATCACATGAGAATTGCCGAGAATCGAGTTGAATGGCGTGCGGTTGGAGAGACCTATGTCCAGCAGTGGACTGCTATAGGCTGATGATGAACCCACCAGATCTGCAAATTTTTGCTGGTTAACCCTTTGAACGCCAACGACGCTTACAAGCGACAAACGTAATCGGCCGCTAGAACGCCAACGACGAGTTTAGGCGACAAATAGATGTGCTACTTTATAATCTAATATTATAGAAAATAGGTAAAAGGATTATGTTTTTTAAATTTTGTCGTCTTCTCCTCATATATGGAAAATCGATTGTAGTAGCAGTGATAAAGGTGTATCGATATTTGTGAATACCCCATCACAAGCATTTTGTATGTATTTAATAGTAAATAAATGGCTCGGCGTAGAGAGCATACTTCCTATGAGCTGCGCTTGGCGTTCAAAGGGTTAATGTAATTTGACCCTATTATACTCCTTTGCCTACCCTATCAGGCTCTGTATATTGTTTATAGGCTTTACTACCCGACTGGTATTTTCGCCCGACACTGTACCAAAACTCTTATAGAACCGGGTTAGACAACATTGCTGGTAAAGATCTCTATCCAGTAGCCGTCAGGGTCTTGGATGAAGGCCAGACCCTTCATCTTACCGTCGTTGGGGCGTTTGATGAACTTGACGCCTTGTTGCTCGAATCTGGAATGTTAGGGTGGTGGGGTTAGAAGAGTTGTCATATAGTAGTTACATTTACATGGTACAGTTAAACCAGAAAAGGTATGCACTTCGGTAATCTTCGTGTTTCCAATTTAGTACGAACGAGGCACTGCTGCGCACCACAGAGCCAAAGCTTCAAGTTTTGTACTGCCGCGCTTTTTAGTAGTTTACGCTTTGTAAGAGTTCTCTGTCTGTCAGGTAACCTATTCCGGTCGCATGTCATCTTTCGTTAGATTTATTTTTGTTATGGAATTGCCTAGCAATTCTAGGCAATTCCCTAACAAAAAAAAGACGGGTTGCACTCCGGGAGTGCCGGCAGAAGTGAAAACTTGAATATTAACGTTGAAATAAATCAATTATTAATTTAATTTTATTAATATTACTCATTTTTAGGGTTCCGTACCTCAAAAGGAAAAAACGGAACCCTTATAGGATCACTTTGTTGTCCGTCTGTCCGTCCGTCCGTCTGTCAAGACCCTTTTTCTCAGGAACGCGTGGAGGTATGAAGCTGAAATTTATATCAATTACTCAAGTCTACTGTCCCTTGAAGCTGTGAAAAAATCAAACTTCTAAACCAAAGCAATCAAAAGATACAGCCGTTTATGCCGCAAATTTCCGCAAATTTTCGAAACTCGCACGGGAATCAAAACCTACAGGGTACTTCCCGTGAACTTAGAATCTTGAAATTTGGTACGAAGTAACATCTTATAGTACAGATAAAGGAAAAATTGCGAAAACCGTAAATTTTTAGTTTCATCATATAATAAAAATATTTTTGAAAATTTTAAAGTTACTACTTCTTTTCTCATGAACGCGTAGAGGTATTAAATTGAAATTAATATCAAATACTCAAGTCTATAATACCTTTAAGCTGTAACAAAATCAAACTTCTATGTCAACACAATCAAAAGAAACGGCAATTTAACCGCATATTTTCAAACTCGCAACTACTCGCAAGGGAATCAAAACCTAAAGGGTACTTCCAATCTACCTAGAATCTTGAAATTTGGCATGAAGCAATGCTTTATAGCACAAATAAAGGAAAAATTCCGAAACCTTAAATTTTTATACGGAACCCTCGGTGCGCGAGTCCGACTCGCACTTGGCCGTTTTTTTTTTTTCAATATTTCTGCGTCACTTTTTTCATTAATAGATGCACTTTGTTCAAGTTCTTTGTTCAAAATGAAGTCATCCAACAAATTGGCCAACACATTAAATCGGCATACGAGAATATCTGTCTACGAACCGAATATTTCTGTCCATAGACATTATTACGTATGAAAAACTAATTTATTGTCTACAGTTTCAACAGTTTTGACGCGACAACGTCATGGTCGTCATGGAAACAATATGAATATGTCAATGAATGAATTTGATATTGTATGTGTCAAACTAAAAAACTTTTGAATATTTTTTTTTGTATTTAAAATAAATGAAATTAAGACCGGAGACTAGTTGCAATAAAGGGCAAAGAATTGAATATTGGTTGGAGGAGGATAAGGTGTGTACCTACTGTTACAGCTAAAATGTGTTCAAAGTAAGTTATGTTTTGTAAACATTCTCAATTTCTTATACTTATGCTTGCTTTTGCTTCTAATCCTTAGATTTTTTGGAAGAATTGGTCAGGGAGAGGTCTCCATAATAGAAAATAAAAACACTGACACAAGCACTAACGCTAAACAGGGGCAGCCTGGCATGGTTTACGAATTAGGTGCCTATCCAATTTACAATTTTACGAAGAACTTCGTTTGCCTGTACAAAACTCATTGTAACAAAAAAAAAACCCGCCATAAGAATAATAATGACTGTTATTTTGATGCCGCTACTGATTAATTAAATCAGTATAAATTAGATAATGAAGAGAAAGAATTTATAACATTAGTTTTGTATTTCAGGTCAATAGGACTAGTAAGGATGGTGCTTCACTACGAATAGCAGAAAATGAAACGGCCAAAAGCAAACATTTTAAAAATGTTGTTCTGCTTGCACAAGTTTTAGAAGCCAAATTAGAGTATTGTTCAGCCGTGAACAGGCAAGAGTTACATACGCCAGCGTCAGCATCAAGAGCGACATACATTCGTTCCACATAAATTAGTAATTAGTAAATGAATAAATTAGTCATCAAGCTGGAGTAGAGTTTGATTCATCTTCCATAATTCCTCTCACTATGGCCAAGACACCTTTAGCCATCACCAGTTCTATGAGTCTGTGGGACCGGCAATGACAAAACTATTTCCTGTGTACACATTGCACGACGTACACAAACCCCTATTCCTACCCAAATTCTGTCTGTTCCCGTAGGTCTCCCGTAGGCTTGTATGATAGGTTAGGGTGTTAGGATAACTAGGGTGTTAAGTAGTTGCTGTAGGTTTATAATCAGTAGGATGAAGTAACCATAGACACCAGGTTCAATTGTTACAAACTTAGCCACACTGTATGCATTTGGAATAACAGCCGTACTAAGCTGTAAGTCCCGGTGCGTACAAGTATTATAAAAATAAACTGATATTTGTATACAAGCTTTTTATTAATGAACTACTCCCTAAATTTCTTCTCTTTTACTTTAGATCTTGTTGGCTCAAAATATTGCCACTTCCACGTTGTCGTCGGTGGCAGCGCAGAGGTCACTTTGACTGCATGTTTTGGGTAGGACAAATAAGGCAGGATAGGACGTGGAGCATGTTTTGCAACATAGCTTCACAGCCACACCCTACTGGAGCATCTCCCTGCAGGGTGTAAACTTCCGTGGTCGACACGGAAGCATTGTTTTCATACAAAAGCAGCAATGTCCCACAGTATTTCTTGTTGCTATAATGTGCTTCGTTATATTTTTCGTCGCTTCTATTTTGTATTGTAGGTAGGTATATAATAATAAACTAAATTGGTTAAACAGAAGTTCAAAATAAATTAAATACAACTGCGGCTCCTCGAAGTACAGGGTGCTCAATCTTAGAACAAAAAACTGGGGACGTCAGTGGGTACAATGATACAAAATCACGAAGTATATGTTGTCTGTGTACAAAATAAGTTTGAATGTGTTTTTTAATTTTGTCGGATTATAATTGAACTTTACGCGAACTATGACTGTAAGATGGCAGCTCTGAAGCAATGTTTACTATTATTTCGAATAGATGGCTCTAAACATAATCGCAACTTTGATATATCGGTAACTCATTACTACTAAAAAAGTAAATTTTTAATGACTTCTGTTTTAGTGTATCCTTACAATATTTTAAATTACGGATCATTGTCAAGAGTTTTAATTACATTTATCGCACAGTATGACATTTCATTATTTTTTTTATCAATAATTATCACCTATTGCTATAATTAACACAATATTTTGGAAACATTCATTGGGGTGGTGGTAGAGTTCTTTTGGTGGTTTTTACTATCAATTAATTGGTATCACAAATGTCACAAATGTCTGAATGCTAATATCTCACGCTTGCGTTGGTGTTGTATTTAGCCATATTTTTGTGATCTTTCTGTGTAACGTTGTGCGTTTGTCGTTGAGTTGAGCGAAAGTTCCTCCGACTAATCATATTTGTAACCAGAAAGTAATATTGTGAGTGGTTGTGTTAAAACTGAGGACTCCATTGTAGTGTTAAGTTTGAGATAGGACTCCAGTGTAGTGTTAAGTTTGAGATAGGACTCTTTTAGTGCATCATGTCGTCGGATAAGCACTGCTGTGTTCCTGGGTGCAAGGATAGTGGAGGTATGTCACATTTCATCTAATTTTCATATTATAAATAATTCAATATAAAAATTTGTCCCTAGTTTTTTTTTTCAAATGACAGGACACCTAAATGACCTAATAATAATAAAAGAAATTGATCTTAGTTACCAGTCCATTTTAGCCATGCAAACCCATACTTAAGTAATTATTTTTGTTTCCATATCATACAATAGTCCGACACCAACTAGGGGTTGTCCTTGGGTGCACTTGCTCAATGCATACAGGGATTATCGTACGGTTGGTGCCTGCCAGTTGGTTTTGGCCCCTCATACGCTTTCTAAATGACCGGGATCCCAACCACCCCAGGGTCCCGAGATAATTGTCAAAGGAAACTGATAGAAATATAAATTAATAATTGTCTGCAATTTTTTTTAGACATGCATGCAGTTCTTCATGGTTTTCCGAACCCTGAAAACGACCGAATAAGATTTAATACCTGGCTGTATTCAATTGGATTTGCAAGTGACATTTTGAAACTTGATAATGACCACATTTTTAAGTTCCGCCGAGTGTGTCGGAAACACTTTTTGGACAAATATTTATGCCGTAATAATAGGATAAGCAAAATTGCGGTTCCTACATTGTATTTACCAGGTTTGTTCATTACCTACACAATGCTGCTTTGTATAATAAAAGAATAAAGTTGTCAATATTCCTCTAATAAAAAAAAACTATAAAGCACCTTAGCAAAATTATTACTTAATGCAGTTATCCCTTCATAATTTTTTCAGGTCTAACTTTAAAACCAAATGTACCATTATGTGTTGGAAGAAAACCATTGGAAGGGCTTGCAAATCAGCCAAATCCATCAACTTCTACAGGTATATTATGATTTTTTTTATATTACTCTTCTAGGGTTCCATATCAGAATATGTGTCCCTATGGTCTCTATCATTCCAAATTAAATAAAGGTAAAGTGTAATAGGTTTGGTGGAATGGAACCCTTAGATTTGCACTTGGCAGGTTTGCAATTGAATATTTGAATTAAATATAATAATCCTACTGATTAGAAATTGAACTTTCTTACCATGAGGTAGGTATTACTTATGTTTGTATATATTTCATTTTAGCTCCTGAATCACATCATCAGTCATACACAGCTACAAGCGTTGAAAATACAGAGGAAAAAGAAAATATTGGTAAGTACTATTTAGCAATAAATACAAATAATTATTTTGTGTTTGTGTCTATATTTTTAGGGTTTCACCATATTAGTATGTTTAGAGTTTTTAGGGTTTTCAGCTGGCACTATCACTAAGGGCGAATTCAACTAAACTTTTATACCTGGTATAAGTCGTATCCTGAAAATGAATTTTTAATTTGTGATAGTTATTCCATTCCATACTTTTTGTCGTGTATTACGACTTACAACAAGAAATAAGTTTCAAAGACACAACATCCACCAACCCGCACTGCAGGTTCGCATGATTGATTACGCCTCGCTCCCTCTCCCAAAGAAGACGCCTATGTGCTAGGTGTGGGAACAGTACGAGATGTAAATACAATAAATTACAAACTGTTATAGCCTAATGTTATTGCATGACCTACACACACATGACCAGCCTTGAGTGATAATGATTTATTAATATTTCAGATCCGGAAACAGTGATATCAGAACAAGTGCCACCTTCTACTTCTCAAACTACTGAGAAAAATTTAGGTGAGTTTTGTGTATATAGAAAACTAGCTGCGCCCCGCGGTTTCATCCGCATAAGTTTCGATCCCGTGGAAATATCGAGATAAAAACTATCCCATGTCCTGTCCCGGGACTCAAACTATATCTATACCAAATTTCATCTAAATCGGTTCAGTGGTTTAGGTGTGAAAAGTTAACATACAGACAGACAGAGTTACTTTCGAATTTATAATATTCGTATGGATAAGTTTGATGTTATATGATCTGCACAAAATTATCTTTGATTAGCTGCGCCCCGCAGTTTCACCCGCATGTAGATTCCTACAGGAACCGTGAGTTTTTCTGGCGTAAAAAGTATCCTATTTCACTCCGTGTCTGTAGTAGTGTTTCTAAGTGAAAGCATTTTCATAATTGGATCAATATTTCCGGAGATTACCTTTTACACATTGCACTAACTACAAACAACTTGAAAACTTATTTTAAATTGATTTACTTTAGCATAAAATCATTTTCTACTTTACAGGCAGGAAAATATCGACCAGGACGCTTCAGCTTTCCAGGGCAGAAAGAGTTCTGCAGCTGAAAATTATGGCTGCCAAAAAAAGAATAAATAAATTAAAAAATAAAAACAAAAAGCAGACAGCAGAAATAAAGGCAGCAAAAAAAATTGTTGCCAATCCTGCAGTACTAGATGTTCTGCAGAATTGCTCAAGCACTGCAAAACTGTTAATGCGGATACAGTGGCGAGAAGACAAAAAAAAAGATAAAGGACGTCGATTCACGCTGCAAGAAAAAATTGCAGCATTATCGGTTTTTAAACAGAGTCCAAAGGCATATAGATTCTTAAGAAAAATATTTATTTTGCCCGCAAATCAGACACTCGCCAAAGTAATACAAAAATGCAATCTTCGACCTGGGCTAAATAAAAATATATTTTCGCAACTAAAAAAGAAGGCTGAAAAAGTGAAAATTTCAGAAAGATTGTGTCTCTTGTTATTTGATGAAGTATCATTAAAAGCACAAATAACATATAATGAAAAAAAAGATAAAATTACAGGCGTAGTAGATAATGGCCAGCAAAGGCAACCAGAATTTGCTGACCACGCCCAAGTCTTCATGGTGCGTGGTCTAATTAAAAACTTTAAACAAGCCGTTTTTTACACCTTCTCAGCAAGTGCCACAAAAGGGCCAGAGTTGGCTAAACAGATAAAAAATGTAATTACTGAGTTGCAACAAGCAGGGTTAATAGTGGTAGCATCAGTCTGTGACCAAGGGACAAACAATCGTCAGGCGATACGTTTGTTAATAAATGAGACCAGGGGGGTCTACTTACGAAGAGGGGAAACTCCAAAAGGAAATGTTATATTAATAAATGATAAAGAAATCATTCCCCTCTATGACCCCCCACACCTTCTCAAGGGTATGAGGAATAACTTAGTCACTAAAAATTTAACTTTTAAAAAAGATGGCGTTACCAAAACTGCCAAGTGGTCTCATTTATTGCAGCTTCTTAAAGAAAACCCTGGATATAAAGGCATAAGACTGATTCCAAAGCTAACAGAATACCACTTAAACCCTGAAAAACTAAACAAAATGAAAGTAAAATTTGCATCACAGGTATTTAGTCGCACTGTGGCGTCCAATATGGGATATCTAGCAGGTAATTTATATTTTAGCATTCTTTTTTTCTTTGAAATTTTCATTTATTGTACTGTAGAAACCAGTTTCCACGAAGTTTGTTATCATAAAATGTTTAATAGGTACGCCAAACGTAACACAGAATTACCGAAACCTCCGACTTGCTGACAATATAATTTTACAGTATTTGGACGGCCGTTATTGTGTTACCGTTCCCTGCTTTCTTAGAAAACCCTAGTTTGGGTACAAAAATATTCGTCTAGCGTTCTGCTACCGCTTTGCCATCACACTGCTATCGCTTTGCTATCGCTCTACTTTTATTTGTATTACCTGAGTTGTTGGAAGATCGAAAGGTTCTATGGACAGTTATACACGCCCACCAGTAACCCTGTTACGAATGTGGCAAACGAAACAAGAGCTAGATTGACCCGACACTATACTGAAGACATCCCGGACGTCAGCCTGTACGAGATTAGGATGCAGTATTTGGACAGCCGTTATTGTGTGACCGTTCCCTGCTTTCTTAGAAAACCCTAGTTTGGGTACAAAAATATTCGTCTAGCGCTCTGCTACCGCTCTGCCATCACACTTCTATCACTCTGCTATCCTTCTGCTATCGCTCTACTATCGCTTTGCTATAGCTCTACTTTTATTTGTATTACCTGAGCTGTTCAGAGAGATCGAGAGGTTCTATGGACAGTTATACACGTCAACAAGCAACCCCGTTACGAATCTGGCAAACGGCCCAAGAGCTAGATTGACCCGACACTATACCGAAGACATCTCGGACGTCAGCCTGTACGAGATTAGGATGGTTCTGAAGCAGCTCAAAAACAACAAGGCGCCGGGTGATGACGGAATTACGGCCGAGTTCCTGAAGGCCGGCGGAAAACCCGTTCTTAAAAGAAGCTGTTTGGTTCCGTCATACTCGAGGGTAAAACACGACAGGCTCACTTCTGAGCCATGTCTACAAGCTGTTTTTAACCGACTTCTAAAAAAGGAGGAGGTTCTCAATTCGAATGTTTGTATTTTTTTTTTCGAGAGTCATCACGAAAACGCTACTATGTCAGTCCGACTCCAGGATCAGACCTCTAAACCTATCCTTCTGCAGCGAGGTGTGAGACAGGGAGACATCCCAAGTAGCAAACAAAAGTCTTGAAAAACTTTTTTACAAAAAAAAAAACCGACTTCAAAAAAAAAACACTACAAAGTGATACTCGTAAATAACTTTAATTTCGGAAGTCGGTGTCTTTGGTTCTGCATTTTCTTTTTTTTGACACCGACTTCCGAAATTAAACTTATTTATCACTTTGTAGTGTCAGAAAAATGACGAATTCCAGCTGTTGTCTTGGCTAAAACTAGTACGTCCCTCAAGATATCTTCTAGATACACTCCAAGGGTCAATTAAGTAAAAGTGGGCACAGAATTTAGAACATTTTAAGAAAGAGTTAATACTACTGTATACCTATATATGCCAATTATTGTGCATCGCGATTTTGAAAAAAAATCAAAATGGCGGCTGATGTTAGGGCCAAAACCTTCAAACCCCTTTAAAACGCATAATCATTTCTCGTGTAAAACCCACCATGGTAACCAAGGAGGTAAGGGGTTTAAAGGTTTGCAGGTTTTGCCAGGCCAAAATTCTGTCGAAGTGGAGGTGCTTGAGGGAGGCCTATGTCCAGCAGTGGACGTCTTCCGGCTGAAATGATGATGATGAATGAATAACATTTTTTCTGTTATTTTTCAGATAAAGGAATTCTACCTGCAGAATGCAAGGAAACCGCAGATCTGCTTTTATTTATGGACAATGTATTCGATTCGGTAAATGGAAGCCATAACAAAAATAAAAATGCTAAGCCACTACTTGGCCCAGCTACGCCAACGTCTGCCCATAAAAAGACATGGGTAGAAGCAAAAAGGGTTTTTAACTCTATGGAGTTTGTAACTTCTGCTGGCAGGGTCGAAACTGTTCCTACCTTAAAAAATTGGGTGTGGACATTGGAGGGAATTCAAAATTTGCTTAAAAAAATACGTGATGAATACGGAGTAACATCAGTCTGGATGCGGCACCTTAATCAAGATCCCCTAGAGAACTTCTTTGGGGCGGTTAGAAGCCACGGGTGCCGCAACGTTAACCCAACATGCGACCAATTTGAGTCTGCTTTTGCCACTTTACTAATAAATAATTTAAACAGTGTCCACACCCAAGGAAAAAATTGTGAAAATGACTATTGTGATGCTTTATGTTCCTTCGTACTCAACGAAAATACTGAACCCACGTCGACCTGTACAGTAGATCTTGAAAATATTTTAGAAATTAATTTTGAAAATATAGAAAATAAAGAAAAAGACCCAAGAATACTGGCACCTCTACAGTACGTAAGCGGATATTTTTTGAAAAAATCAAAAACAAAAATTTTTAAAAATTGCTCTGTTTGCAAAGGTGTTTTCACAAGCGAGGACGAAATTGAATATATAAGATATAGGGAGTATGCAGGTCGACGATGGCTGTGTACTCCCAGTAAAAATTTAATAAAACTTGTATCCAATTTCCAAGATGTCATTAACCATATTTTAAAAGAAAACTTAGGTTCTTATTATTTAAAGGATATTATAAAAATGTCTATATTGACCTTAATAAATTTCGATTTTATAAAATGTAGTACACATAAAAAAGAAATGATAGATTATTTAATAAATACTGTGATTCGATTTATAAATTATAACTATTGCAAAATAATAAATAAAATTTTATCTGGCAGGAGAAATGTTGATGATGAGAATGACAAAATACAAATGAAAGCAAAGAAATATCACAGTAAATGCTTTAAAAGGAAAATGAAATAAATCGAATCACAGTATTTATTAAGTAATCTATTAAAAAAAAAAATTATGTGTATTACATTTTATAAAACCGAAAGGGGTTTGAAGATTTTTGTATGGAGGGTGGCCCTAAGGTCGGCCGCCATTTTGATTTTTTTTCAGAGTCGCGGTGCACAACAAAAGTTATATATTTAGATAGAGGACACTTATACAAACAAAAAATGTCATGTAACATAATATTCTAAAGCGTCAGGTTTCGGAGTTAGTCACCGAAATATAAGTCGAAAACAACAAGGACTTTTTCCGTCCAGGTAAGCATATTGAACTATTGAGGTAATAGAAACGTTTCGAAACCTTTATGGAGAAGAAACAAATGAAGAAAAGACATTTTTTAAATAAATAATTAAACACGGCAATTTATAGTTCGTTTTTTAATCCCAGAGACTAATCTGACAAATAAGTCTTTTGTGTTTTCGTTTTTTTTTAGTATAGAAGTTTGACATTACACTTGTCAGATCTCTGGGATTAAAAAACGAGCTATAAATTGCCGTGTTTAATTATTTATTTAAAAAATGTCTTTTCTTCAGTTGTTTCTTCTCCATAAAGGTTTCATAACGTTTCTATTACCTCAATAGTTCAATATGCTTACCTGGCGGGAAAAAAAAAAACAAAAAAATTCTTGTTGTTTTCGACTTATATTTCGGTGAATAACTCCGAAACCTGACACTTTAGGATATTATGTTATATTCAATTTTTTGTTTGTATAAGTGTCCTCTATCTAAATATAAAACTTTTGTTGTGCACCGCGATTCTAAAAAAAAATCAAAATGGCGGCTGATTTTAGGGCCAAAACCTTCAAACCCCTTAATGATCATTATAGACATTTTTATAATTTATTATTATTTATTTTTTGGTGTACCTACAACGAGGCTCAAGAAAAAAGGTGACTCGTTCAGATGCCAATGTATACGTTTTTATAACTACCAATCCACGTTCAAGATCTAAACCTTAGTAAATTCAAATCATTCATTAAACGTAAGTGGTGTCAGAAAGCCTTTTATTATACCGTTAAAGATTATATTGAGGGCAAAAAATCTTGGGATTGAGCTGCTTCCAATTTTTGCATTTTAAAATGTATTTTATAATTATAAACAGTCGAATCGAATCGTCGAGTTGAATCTCCTTAATTTTGAGTTGGGCTGCACGATTTCTGACAAATCCGTGCACTGACTGGACAGGTCCACTCAATCTGTATGGTTCTTTCCTCAAAAGACCATCTCAGACATCGATCTACATGTTCTTCATATAGATCAAGATTATGTCTGGACTTTAAAAGAGACTGTGACCTCTGAGTTTGTTTCAGCCTTTCTTCTCAGAGTAGTCAGATAGGAAACGCCGACTTCATCTAGTTTTCAAAATATGATTGACGTGTAAGTGTTTGTGAAAACCTACTTACAAAATAAAATCATTTATTAAGTACTGTAGAGGTGCCAGGCCAGTATTCTAGGGTATTTTTCTTTATGTTATATGTTTTCAAAATTCATTTCTAAAACAATTTCAAGATCAACTTTACAGGTCGACGTGGCTTCAGTATTTTCATTGAGTTCAAAGGAACATAAAGCATCACAATTGGTAGGGGAGCCCAGAAGGTTTTTGAGCAAGCATTTCCAGGGCGAGAAGTTGATAGCTGAGTAGGTCTGGCATGAGGAGAGAACACCGAAAATATATTTAAAAAGTTTCTGATAGGAGACCCCTGGTCAGGAGTCCACTTTCAGATTTCAAAAAAGGGCCGAAAATAAAGTGATCTTCAGAGACGTTGATTTTGGCATGATCGGGTCTGGCCTAACCCATAATGACTTAAATAGGCAAATCTGACGGAGGAATTGTGGGCTTTCCCCAAATCTGACGACTTTGAAAACTCAGATTTGGGCCATTTCTAAAGGGATATTCAGGGCGAATGAAACTTATTCTGTGCAATAGTGTTACACGTCCTGATAGTGAATAGATATATAAATATCTGACGGGATGACGGAGCCTTTCGGCAAATATGAGGAAAGGGGTTTGAAGATTTTTGTATGGAGAGTGGCCCTAAGGTCAGCCGCCATTTTGTTTTTTTTTTCAGAATCGCGGTGCACAACAAAAGTTATATATTTAGATAGAGGACACTTATACAAACAAAAAATGTATATAACATAATATCCTAAAGCGTCAGGTTTCGGAGTTATTCACCGAAATGTAAGTCGAAAACAACAAGGATTTTTTTTGTTTTTTTTTCCCTCCTGGTAAGAATATTGAACTATTGAGGTAACAGAAACGTTATGAAACCTTTATGGAGAAGAAACAAGTGAAGAATAGACATTTTTTAAATAAATAATTTAACATGGCAATTTATAGTTCGTTTTTTAATCCCAGAGACTTTTGTGTTATCGTTTTTTTTTAGTATAGAAGTTTGACATTACACTTGCCAGATTAGTCTCTGGGATTAAAAACGAACTATAAATTGCCGTGTTTAATTATTTATTAAAAAAATGTCTATTCTTCATTTGTTTCTTCTCCATAAAGGTTTCATAACGTTTTCCTCACCTTGTTAACCTCATTAGTTCAATATTCTTACCAGGAGGGAAAAAAAACAAAAAAATCCTTGTTGTTTTCGACTTATATTTCGGTGAATAACTCCGAAACCTGACGCTTTAGGATATTATGTTATATACATTTTTTGTTTGTATAAGTGTCCTCTATCTAAATATATAACTTTTGTTGTGCACCGCGATTCTGAAAAAAAATCAAAATGGCGGCTGATTTTAGGGCCAAAACCTTCAAACCCCTTTCATCAATTCAGAAAATTACCCAAAAGTGGCCATAATTTTGCATTTATCCCTAAATCAAGGAACCCAATAGCTTCGATTACTGTTTGAATTGGAAGGTGACACGTTCGTAAAGATTTCTCGATATTCAGAAGTTTGAAAATACTAAACACTTAAACGTAATGAGGAAAATTAAAACATCGTCAGAGTACACCATAAACAAAGTTGATTATTTCAACATTTTACTATGACACCAAGTAAACCAATTATTTCAAAAACATCCTCATCTTATGGGCTATCTAACGAACTAGCAACGTTTTAATAAATATTGAGAGATGCCCGTCAACTGTTTGATAAAGCTGGCAAAGGTGGAAAGCCATACTTACTAAAATTAACGAGAACATTAAAGTAACGGCTTGTTTACGTCGTAATACTTTTCTATTCGAGATTTTATTGTAACTACGAACCTCTGCGCTCGATATCGTTACTGATATCGCCTCCAATTCTCAGTGATAGCACAGAATACTTAATAGTTCCTTATGAGTGTTTTGTTAAATAAGTCCCAACACTTCTGCTTAGGCCGCCAGCTGCTATTTAACTAGATTAAATGAAAGATCATGATGTTGAAATTTATTTCTAACCGATTTCTAAAAGAGGGAGGTTATCAGTTCGTCTGTATATACAGGGGATGAATGTTTCAAGTCATCATGTGGATGACCAAATCCAAAACTATGTACCTAATACCGAAAAATTCTTTAAGGAGTCACGGGGTTGATTTTGACGAATACTAAAACTGCATCATTTTGTTGAAAAATCAATTGCTCTAGCCAGGAATCGAACTTGTAGATTTTGAAAAAAAAAAAACACTGCCTGTTTTATTGCACCCTCTGACGGTGTCGTTAATAAGGATCAAATTCTGGAAGGAAATGATACACGCCAAAGTAAAGGAAAGTGGACATTTTTAAGATTAACTAAAATCTGATAAACAAATTGATATTTCTCGTGAGAATTAACGTTATGTATTCTAATTGTTTAATTTTGTTTTAGAACATAGAAAAATGAATAGAATTGAAATGGAAGAGAAGAAAAAGAAAGGATCGTGGGAGTCACAGAGCTTACAAACTGCTATCGATAAAATTTTGTCCAAAGAACTGAGTGTAAGACAAGCTGCAATGCGATACAATATTCCTAAAAGCACTGTACATGACAAAATAAAGGCGCTAAATCGAGGAGAAGAAGTAACGATGAAACCAAAGTTGGGTAGGTTCACTAGCACCTTCTCAGCAGAGTATGAACAATTTTTGGTGGATCACGTCAAAGATTTATCTAACAGGTGTATGCCACTTTGGAATTAAAACCAAAGGAAAGAGCGTAGACAAAGGAAAAGAAGCGAAAGACGTGGAGCCAAAAAAAAATGGAAATAAAGTGGAACCATTAACTGAAACATCTAACACAAACAAAACAATTTGCGTAGTTTGCTTAGAAGACACTGAGGAAGACTGGATCCAGTGCTCATCCTGCCTTGGGTGGTCACATGAAGCATGTGCAGACGTCCCAGAGTCTGGAGATGGCGACATATGTGATCGATGCAGGCTATTCTGAGATGTCGAGTGCTTTTGGTATGGCACAAATATCTGTCCGGTACTAGGTGCCACTTTTATAAATTACATTTTTTGTTACCAAAGCTTGATTAATGGTGTTAATTATTTTTAAGCAGAGGTTGTGTTTTTTTTAGTTTAATTTGATTTCTAACTTTGTTATCTGTTGTAACTGTAAGTCATAAATAAATAAACATTCCTTAAAATATTTTTTATTTTATTTCTAAAAAACCTTAAGTGTCCGCCACTAGGGGACTTCCCCCTAAGTATGGCTTTCCACCTTTGCCAGCTTTATCAAACAATTGACGGGCATCTCTCAATATTTTTTAAAACGTTGCTAGTTCGTTAGATAGCTCATAAGATGAGGATGTTTTTGAAATAATTGGTTTACTTGGTGTCATAGTAAAATGTTGAAATAATCAACTTTGTTTATGGTGTACTCCGACGATGTTTTAATTTTCCTACTTAACTTTTAATCATTACGTTCAAGTGTTTAGTATTTTCAAACTTCTGAATATCGAGAAATCTTCACAAACGTGTCACCTTCCAATTCAAACAGTAATCGAAGCTATTAGGTTCCTTGATTTAGGGATAAATGCAAAATTATGGCCACTTTTGGGTAATTTTCTGAATTGATGAAATTTCCTCATATCTGCCGTAAGGCTCCATCATCCCCTGCCGGGGTCGCGGGTTGTTCGAAAGAGATACCGTGGCCCCTGGCACAGGCAACTGAAGGAACACGGGTGGGTTTTAGTCAGTAAAAGTCTGACACGCCCTCTCGCTCCGCCCAGAGCGGGAGAAGTCATTTGATGATTTCCCACCCAAAAAAAAAAAAAAAAAAAAAAGGCTCCATCATCCCGTCAGATATTTATATATTCACTATCAGGACATGTAACACTATTGCACAGAATAACTTTCATTCGCCCTGAATATCCTTTTAGCAATGGCCCAAATCTGAGTTTTCAGTCGTCAGATTTGTCTGGGTCAGGATGACTGGACCAAGAGAGATTTTTCAAGTTTGAGCAATACCAAGTTTTAGTACCTATTTGGTACTATTTGGTACTAAACATCAAATAATTGGTACCTCGCTAAAGAGGAAAACTATTACGAGGAAAGTGGCTAGCCATTCTGACTACTTCAGAATGGCTGGACCAAGTCGGCTGCACCTAGTTGTAGGTGTTATAACTAGTTCATCTTTTCGTTACAATTTAGTACCTCATTGGTACCTCAACATATGTTTTTCTTACATTTATTCGATAAGCCAAAAAAAGTTACACCTAGAAGGAATTTTGCATGTAATCTGGAGCACGTTGATTTCACCTAGTTGTAGACGTTATAATTAGTTCATCTTTTCATTAAAATTTAGTACCTCATTGGAACCTCCACATATGTTTTTCTTAAATTTTTTCGATAAGTCAAAAATAAGTTACACCTACAAGAAGTTTTGCATATATAATAATGTTTATTTTTGTACTAAGAAAATAACCGAAAATAAACCATAACACATAAATATTACGTATATTTATTCATTGATTGACATATTAATATTTTTTTGCATAGAAATAACAGTGTGCATGCATTTTGTTTTTACTAATTGTGATTCTACTTGACATGTTGTCGTAATATTGCCATTTGGACCCTCTGCGGCAATGTGATTTGTAATGTCCCACGCCTTTTGGAGTCGGAGGTGGCACAAATTCTATAACAGACAAAAGGTGGTACTCTATTTCTTTTAATGTTATATTTTTAGGTAAATCATGAATGCAAATTTCAACGTCTATTGTCGAGTTTATCTGCAAACGGTGTAATCGAACCATTTCTCAACAAAGTTACCTTAATCATTTGATTTCCTATCTTTGTTTTTTTTTGCTGTTTTTTCTTTGTAGCTAAACCTCTCCAGTTTTCTATCAATGAAGGCTTATCAGAAAAAAACAGATTCATCATTATGAAAGCAAAGCAAAGCAAAAAAAAAATCAGCTTTTCCCTACATTTTATGTTCGCATAACTCGTCAAAATGTAGGGAACAGCTGATTTTTTTTTCGCGATTTCAGGTTTGATCGCATAGTAAAAGTTGTTCATAAGTACAATATCCCATTTCGATTTGTCTCATGTTTTCAATTTCAACCTGTATATAGAATAGAGTACCACCTTTTGTCTGTTATAGAATTTGTGCCACCTCCGACTCCGAAAGGCGTGGGACATTACAAATCACATTGCCGCAGAGGGTCCAAATGGCAATGTTACGACAACATGTCAAGTAGAATCACAATTAGTAAAAACAAAATGCATGCACACTGTTATTTCTATGCAAAAAAATATTAATGTGTCAATCAATGAATAAATAAACGTAATATTTATGTGTTATGGTTTATTTTCGATCATTTTCTTAGTACAAAAATAAGCATTATTATTATATGCAAAACTTCTTGTAGGTGTAACTTATTTTTGACTTATCGAAAAAATCTAAGAAAAACACAAGTGGAGGTTTCAATGAGGTACTAAATTTTAATGAAAAGATGAACTAATTATAACGTCTACAACTAGGTGAAATCAACGTGCTCCAGACTACATGCAAAATTCCTTCTAGGTGTAACTTTTTTTTGGCTTATCGAAAAAATGTAAGAAAAACATACATATTATGTTGAGGTACCAATAAGGTACTAAATTTTGACGAAAAGATGAACTAGTTATAACACCTACAACTAGGTGCAGCCGACTTGGTCCAGCCATTCTGAAGTCAGAATGGTTGGTCACTTTCCTCGTAATAGTTTTCCTCTTTAGCGAGGTACCAATTATTTGATGTCTAGTACCAAATAGTACCAAATAGGTACTAAAACTTGGTATTGCTCAAACTTGAAAAATCTCTCTTGGTCCAGTCATCCTGACCCAGACGTCAGATTTGTGAAAAGCCCACAATTTCTCCGTCATATTTGCCTATTTAAGTCATTATGGGTTAGGCCAGACCCGATCATGCCAAAATCAACGCCTCTGAAGATCACTTTATTTTCGGCCCTTTTTTGAAATCTGAAAGTGGACTCGACCACGGGGCTCCTATCAGAAACTTTTTAAATATATTTTCGGTGTTCTCTCCTCATGCCAGACCTACTCAGCTATCAACTTCTCGCCCTGGATATGCTTGCTCAAAAACCCTCAGGGCTCCCCTACCAAATAGTCACTTTCTCAATTATTTTTGACTAGCTGTGCCCCGCGGTTTTACCCGCATAAGTTTCGATCCCGTAGGAATATCGGGATAAAAAGTAGCCTATATGTTAATCCAGGGTGTCAGCCATACAAAATTTTATCAAAATTGGTCTAGCCGTTTGAGCGTGATGAAGTAACAAACATATAAACACACACACACACACACTCACAAACTTTCGCCTTTATAATATTAGTGTGATGTTACCCCGTATATTAAGTTTAAGTTAAGTGGTATTCTGTTAGCTTTGGAATCAGTCTTATGCCTTTATAGCCAGGGTTTTCTTTAAGAAGCTGCAATAAATGAGACCATTTGGCAGTTTTGGTAACGCCATCTTTTTTAAAAGTTAAGTTTTTAGTGACTAAGTTATTCCTCATACCCTTGAGAAGGTCAGGGGGGTCATAAAGGGGAATGATTTCTTTATCATTTATTAATATAACATTTCCTTTTGGAGTTTCCCCTCTTCGTAAGTAGACCCCCCTGGTCTCATTTATTAACAAACGTATCGCCTGACGATTGTTTGTCCCTTGGTCACAGACTGATGCTACCACTATTAACCCTGCTTGTTGCAACTCAGTAATTACATTTTTTTATCTGTTTATCCAACTCTGGCCCTTTTGTGGCACTTGCTGAGGTGTAAAAAACGGCTTGTTTAAAGTTTTTATTTAATTAGACCACGCACCATGAAGACTGGGCGTGGTCAGCAAATTCTGGTTGCCTTTGCTGGCCATTATCTACTACGCCTGTAATTTTTTTTTTCTTTATATGTTATTTGTGCTTTTAAGATACTTCATCAAATAACAATAGACACAATCTTTCTGAAATTTTCACTTTTTCAGCCTTCTTTTTTAGTTGCGAAAATATATTTTTATTTAGCCCAGGTCGAAGATTGCATTTTTGTATTACTTTGGCGAGAGTCTGATTTGCGGGCAAAATAAATATTTTTCTTAAGAATCTATATGCCTTTGGACTCTGTTTAAAAACCGATTATGCTGCAATTGGCTTCTCGCCACTGTATCCGCATTTATAGTTTTGCAGTGCTTGAGCAATTCTGCTAGTACTGCAGGATTATCTGCAGTATCCAAGTAATCTTTTTTTTCTGTTGACTTTTATGGTTATTGTGTTATGGTTATTGTGTTTATTTTATTTGAAATTAGTTTGTAAGTATTATTAATTTTACTAGCTGACCCGGCGAACTTCGTACCGCCCCACCAGCTGCTTTGCCCCCGCTTTTTAAGTCTCTGATATCTTCTAAAATATTCATTTTAATGATATTCTGTAAAAGGCAATTTTGATCTACATGAAATGTACAACGTATCTAATGTACCTATTTAATTGGATAAGGAATAATACTGTATTGTTTAAAACAGCTTGGTAAATAATCCATAATTTGTTTGTAATATGTAAAAGATAAAAATGGTAACTGTGGGTTATCCTTAGGAGATAAACATATACCATCGCGGGCTTTTTTTTTATCGATTTTTAAGATATACAATTCCGCAGAACAATAATTTGATCTATCTCGTAAGGTTTAGCCAGCGTTTGCAATGTAAGCACACAAAAATATGTTTGTTACGGCATCACATTACAAATCTTTGAATTTCTCGGCTTTTCTCTACTATAATATGCATATATTACATATAAACCTTCCTCTTGAATCACTCTATTGCTGAAAACTACATTAAAATCCGTTGCGTAGCTTAAAAAATCTAAGCTTACAGACAGCGGAAACGACTATGTTTTATACTATGTAAAGATTTTGTACCCGTACTGTTTTGCTTTAGTTTTTTCCTTTCTATGATTTTCGTGTATTGTATTGTAATTTATTTTAATGAGTTCATCCTGGTCAAACTTGTTTTACCCACCTAGATGTTAGTGAATGATGTGTTCGCCTATAATTGGAAGCGCACACTTGTATTTGTCCCTGTTCACATGCATGTAACTGTGTAGCCTCTGTTGGCGATCCAATAAATAATAAATAAAAACATGATTAGTTAAATAAAATTGTATTTCATTTATCAATCCTTGAAATGAACACTTGAATTAAATATAAAACCACACATATGCACACACCCCCACACACATACACACACACATATGCATACCGTTTAAAAAAAAAATACCGGTTTAAAAAAAAATTTACAACGGTTTAGTTCTAACTCTGACTACGAGGTGGCGCTAGTTTCTTCACAAACGCAAATGACTCGTTCCACGGAACAAGATTGGTCTCTATCTCAGTCTATCAAAAAGTACTCTGTGTCGAAGTACCTACTATTGTTTACGAAACTGACTTTTCAAACATTTGTACGTCAAATGTCATTTTCTTCGGCCATCTTTGTCGTGTCTCACTTGGTTCACTTCGGTTGGCGCCGCCGTAGAAAGAGATGGGGGGGGGGGGGAAATCTCTCCTGACGGTCACGTGTCCTGACGCGATGCCCTGACGCGAGTTTAACATTTTTTACCCATTACAAAAAGTGTTCAACGCCGCTAAAGAAGTTTTCACTTCAAAAAAATCTAACATATAATTTTTTAATCATGGTAATAGAAAATAGGCGAGTACTTCCATAATTCCAAATAATCTATACTATCATAATAAAGAGGTAAAAGTTTGTTTGTTTATATGCATATAGGGGGTAATCTCCGGAGCTAATGATCAAATTTAAAAAAACCCATAGATGGCATTGTGCAAATACGTAATTTTTCTGAATCGCGATGTTAACATTTTTCGCGGATTGATGACCTTCTCAATTTGTTTTTCAAAACTTTCCTCGCTGTCGGTAATTGGGTGATAACAATTGGATGTCTTTCTATTGAATTCTATCGGTTTTTTGGTATCATAAATACTTCGTTCGTTCTCCTCTTCGTAATTCTGCTGTACGATTGTTCCTGAACTATCTCAAATTGAGTAATTGAGTTGAGGTAATCTAAATCTATATTACTAATAATAAACCTGTAAATAGTTTGTTTGTTTGAACGCGCTAATCTCTGGAACTACCTGTCACTATCAGTTGAAAATTCTTTTTTCATTGGGATAAGAAATTTCACGCGGGCGAAATCGCGGGGAGAAGCTAGTTATAATAAAATATGTGTTACATACCTGGCACAAGCTTCATCCACATTCCTCACGAGTATGCCAATGTGTCCGAATCCGCGCGGGTCTGAGTTGCCGTTGTGGTAGCTCGAGTCGTCACTCTCTGTGCCCCAGTTGCTGGAAATATAATAAATTGTTTGAGTGACAGGTCTAAATGTCATTGTTTTGCCTAGGACAAGCAGACTAAGACTGTGTCATGATATTCGCGACCGTCGCGATCATTTGTCACTCATCGAAACGATGAGTGACAAACTCGATCGAACGAAGTCGTGTTAGTAGCAAAGGTTCCCCTTGAAAAGCTCTTTTCATTGGTGTATATTTTATGGCTATTGGGCGCCAATAATTCATTATCTTTGGTGCCAAGTTCAGTGGTAAGTTGTCACCCTTGTAGGTCATTCACTCCGTACTAACCAACAATTGACAAAAGTTGCGTTAGTAGCAAACATTCTCCTTGAAAGCTCTTTCTGTTGAATATATTTTAACGCTATTGGGGCATTCAGCAGGCTTAACATTCTGTCCGGCCGACCTACTCTTAAAAACATTGTTCCTAAAACGGCTGCTAGGTACGAGGCGAATGTTTTAAAATGTCCATTTATAGGCTTAAAATATTGATGTTTGCAAGACATAGAATTACCTAATGAAAGTTAATTAACCTTTTGAACGCCACGGTCGTGTATAGCCGACAAATGAAAACGTGCCCAACACGCCACCGTCGTCTATAGACGACAAGAAAACGACATTTTTTTAAAACAAAATAAATATACTAAATTAAGTTTTCTGTGTTTCTTTTTCCTATTATTTAAAACTACATTAAAGTTGCCTGGCGTCAGGGGTACGGCGGGCGATACGTTTATACTCAGGCGTTCAAAAGGTTAATTGACGAAATACCAGAATTTCAATAATACTTAATTACTCACATTTAAACTGTAGCTCCTTACGCACTAACAATCAATAAATAAGAAATACTCTCCTTGGTGAGATATTTCCATTGACATGTGTCTTAATACTATTGGGCTTCGAGCAGATTCGTCAAATCTCCTTTCATTGTGTACAATTAGAAATATTATAGAAGTCTGACCATAGAAAATTTTGGTATTGCCAAGTGACTGAACAGAAATCAGGTGGCAGATGAAGAATATAGTTATAAAATCTTCTTCAATACAGATTTATAAGATGTATAAAACAATTTCGCACATTTACTCACTAAGTCAACTCCAGGGTGGCCTTCCTGGTCATAGCCCAAGCAGTCCTTGTGGCCTCGTCTGAGGGTATCTCCCCAGCATTCTCATAGCCCATGAAGAACAATGAGAACTTCATCTCAGGGAAGTGCAGCTGCTTCAGTAATGTCATGCCCAGGACTCCGGTGTAGAATGGAATGGACTTGCGAGGGTCTTTTATACGGTACATCGTTTGTTGGAACATGAAGTCCTGGAAATGTATTAAAGAGTTTTTTAGAAAAGTTTCATTGTTTAACTAGTGTGAGGTTTGACCTGTGTTGTGGTTGTGGGTAAAAAGTAGACTATGCCTGTCTGTGTCATAAATATCTGTTTTCTGTGGTGAAGAAAGGAATTTACTTGATAAGCTTTATTTATTTAAAGTAAACAGAATGTTTAAATGTATAGTTCACAAATTGTTGCCATTGATCACTGATCTAGTTTAGTTTAAACCTCTGTGACAGACAGACAGAAAAGTGATCTTAAAAAGGTTCCATTCTGTCTCTTAACGTTGGAACTCTAATAATTACTGGTTTAAATTTCATCAACAGCTATGGCACAGAATACTTAATAGTACTACGTACAGAAGGAACACTCCCTTCCCCGCGCTCATATCCGATACCGCACCCCACCCCGCACTTTCGAGGTATTCGTCGTCGACTCTTTAGCAAGGGCGCTCGCGAACCGCAGCACTGTACTGCTGACACGAACACAGAATTTTACGATTTAAAAGTTTTAATCGCGATGGTTGGATATTGTGATGCTTTTCCGAATTCGTATTTACATAAACTGTTTCTAAGATTTCGCATTTTTAGTACCATGCGATTTAATAACCGATTATTTACAGATAAGTCATTTAAACTAAACTATTTTAGTGTTTTTATTTCATTACAAACCCGACTATATAAATAAACAATTGACCTACAAGGTCACTTCATAATAATGCACACGTTCGGGCAGCGCCGTCGTCGTATGGTTCGCCCAACACAAATCGCTTTTTTTAAGCTACGCTGACAGCCAACCCTACTAGATTTCACGCACACATTTGCACGTATACAAATGTCATTTGGTTATGTAGTAGTAATAGGTAATTGTTTTGCGAGCTTTGTATGGAGTGTCCGAGGTGTGGCTATGGAGTCTACAAAATATACAACTCAACCCAACACAACAATACATACATTCTATTGATAATAATGTGATTTCTATGTGTCAAAGCGATAATCATAAATTGAACAATGTATTATAGGTACTGATTAAGATTTGATTGTTATACAATTTTTAAGTCACAGGTCACTGATAAGTAGGAATGAAGTAATTATTACAAGATAATGGTTTAAGATCAGACTCGGTACCTATTAAGTTTTTAATGAAACTCATTTGGAAATTGGTGGTTGATTAAAGAGATGAATGGAAAATACCTCATTGTTTACCTAATATTTTGAACAAAAATCACACAGGTTACATCTTCTGCTTCTTGCTACTATAAAATATGCTTCAAAGGGAATTATCTAAAATTTTGCAGATAGATATCAAATTGCAGTTTGTAATGGCTTGACACAATTGTTTCTGTAATTATGGCATTCAACCGGTTAAGTTTGGCATAGTTTTACTCTGCATATATTAATAACGGGACAGAGTATAAATAATACCTACTGCATGCTTTATTTTTTGTTTGTAACAAAATTACAGGTATTTTGACCAAGAAAAACATATTGTGTGGGATGTTTTGCGTTGCCACGGCAGTAAAGTGGCTATAGTTGACCTTGCCAGCAACTTGTAGTTTAGAAAACTTTGTCTAGTATTAAAGTGTGAAGGCTACATTAAATATTTAACAAAAGTATTGATTATTTTAAACACCTTAGTAAGACTGACATTTTTGCCCAGCATTTTCTAATGTTTTAAGTTTTGATAAATCAATGTAATATTACTGTCATGATAGCGTAATAATTCAGAATTATCTATCCACCAAGTACTTATTATCAGCAAAAATTCAACATGTCATTATGATAACAAAACATAAAAAAAATATGAAAGTTTATAAGAATACCTACCCTGGTCGAAGGATCAGGGGTCTGGCAGAGAGCCTCGATCTCTTGCGGCGAAATTCCTTCGTGGGCCATCGTTCTAATAAGGAAAAAACATATTTAAGTACTTAATATACAAGTTAGAATCTAACCTAGAAACACCGACCATTAATTTCGGTAACAAATTTGTGATAGATGATTTTTGTAAATTAAGGCATAAAATAAGACATTAGAAGTAATACTTACGTTTTTTGTAGCTAAATCTCGTAATAAAACTTCGAAAATTATTAAAAGAAGTTCAATAACACCAAACTACAAAGGTCCAGTTGACGTCTGCCAAAAATGTAGTCCAGCAAAGTAATTTTTAAATTCCAGAATAAAATTGTAAATAATAATCAGCTTTTTGCTGTTGTTGTAAGGTCGATATTTTCATAGCATATTGTAATCGATAAAGATAGTAATATTTGGAATTTCGTGGATGGACTCCTTCTATTCTAATATTGTTTGCGTTTCGTTACACACATCGAGTTAAGTTTTGTTTAATGATTTGTGAATGATTTGCTTTATAACTTTATAAGGAGAGAGGAAACATGGGAAAACAGAAAATCATGGTTTACTAAAAATTCTGTTTTATTTAAACATCAGTTATTCCAAAGATAAAACTTTTCGTACAAATATCTAAGTTCTTGCATCCACACAATATCTCTTTCTACCGATGTTTTCAAGCATTCGTATGCTGAGACCATTCTTACATTTTTATCATCTAAAAAAATATCTCCAATAACACTTAAATAATCCCCTTCTGTAAAGTTTAATGGTTTTTTTGCTATTCGGTCCAACAGAGTAGACATAATGTTAACGTTGTCATTGCCTGATATCGTCGCTCCAGAAAAACCATAATATAAATCTTTCAAAATGGCCGGTGATGTATTTAAATTACTTTTTGTGCTATCATAATAAATTTGCACTGATCCCGTAGCGTCGGAGAGTTCCATATTCGTTGCGCTGCTTGTTGTATTGTAAATAGACGTAATCACGCCATGTATCATGATATTCTTGAATGTCAGTCCGAATAATTCGTAAATGTATCTGTTTTCTGTATTTTTGGCGCGAAATATATCTTGATTATAAAGTTTCATAGGACTTTGTTGAAAGTTATTCATTTTTCGAGTCTTTTAAACACTGTTCACGTAACATACACTAGTCTGCTATAAAGTTTTATTCACTCGTATAATAAACACCGAATGGTTTGTTTTGTTTACAAATTATTTGACATTGACTTGACAGACCTCACGAATTCACGATACTAATTGATTGACGTTTATTCATTCGTTCAAAAAGTTTAGAAGACAGCTCAAGGATTGCGCCTCGTCAATATTTGTTAGATTTTTAAAAAATGTATCATGAAAATAAGATTAGAATGTGAGTTTAATTAGTTAAGAGATTTCAAGTAAAGCATTAGAATATCTACCATCTAACGGTTTCATAAAATGAATGTGAGTTTGTCTCATTTCTCTTTATTACATAGTAGACCGTATATTCTGCAGGAAAAAGAAATAGCTACCTGCTTATCTTAAGTATGAACCTAAACACATTGTATCTTAAGGGGCCGCGCCGGCGCGGCGTAGCATGCATAGTTTATACAAAGTACAAATGTAATACCAAAATCATTTGTAAATCAAAGATATTCCTAAGGTAAAGACGCCAGCACATCAACCTACTTCAATTGTCAAATTTCTTTAATAGTTTCAACTTTATCACTTAAGCGTAAGCTTTAAAGTTGATTGGGAAAATTTGACACTTTCGGGTAGGTTGATGTGCTGGCATCTGTACACACGGCTACACATCAAGTTATACATAACCAGTATAAGCTGACTTCTGATTGTATGAACAACCTATACAATGCAAGGTCAGCTAAAACTGGAAATGTGTAGCCGTATGTAGGTACTGTGTATTTATTCCGATTGGATTACAGAATATATAGGTTCCCAAATATATATTTTGAAAGGACGCTGATAGAAGAATTAAAAATAATGACTAAAGAAAAATAATTGAGGAAAACCACAGACAAGAGCTTGTCAATACAACAGGAGCTATGACGTAGGAAGTCAATTAAATCCTCCTCCCTCCACTTCCGTGATCTCGGTTGTTTTGAAAATAATTGGCTACAAGTATCAGCAGATGCGAATACAACGGGTATTCGACGATTGACTGGCTTGTTTCAACTGAGAGAGAAAATCAAGTGTCTGATATTATCTTTCAGTAAATTCTGGTACAAATTGAGAGTTCTTTGAGAGAATTGCCTTCATTTAGGTATTAATCCATTCATTTGGTTTGTGGAGTGGATAATTATAGATACCTACTTACAATTATATACTTATAGTATCCTAAATGACGCGCAGTGGTGCATTTAGATTATTTTTCATTCCATCCACTTTTTTAACTTCTTAAACTACCTAGATGACAGAGTTTAAATCGTATTTTCCTCGTTTTCCCGGAATGTCTTGGTCCGCCTCTGATATTGTGGGATCCTGTCGCCTTTAGAACTTACTGTAGGTATTTCTGAGAACGGTTTTGTTGTTGTTTCTGAACGAGCGACTTCGCTTAATCCACTTCTAACAGACAGCATTTCTCAGTAGCCAGCTCTTTGAGCATCATTTGTAGAAACTTGGCGACCCAACTGTTCTTCTCCAAAGAGTGAAAGCATTTTAAATAAGATTTAAATAGGTATTCCAATACATTAATTGACCTGTTCTACAATGTAGGTAATGTAAACAACTTCAGTAGTGTAGTAAAATTAATAATAGATGCTTCGAAAACAAAAGAGTTTAAAGTCACCCTCCTGTAAAAGAAGGGTTGTCACCCGGCAGGATTACATTGATTTTATTTTATTACTCCTACTTCGAAGTGGATAGGTATACTGAAAAACTCATTTACTATATCCCTACTTTTATAATAATTTTGTTTAGACGGAAATAATCTTTTTCGAATAAAAATTTGGGTTTTAACCAGAATTTTCAATCCTTTAATGGATAAAGAAACAGCCAAGAGTAATACAAAATCCCGTAAGCCGAAAAAACTCGAATAAACAAAATCCTCTGTTCCTTCAAAAATTACATCAAAAAAGTCAAGTCAAAATTTTCCAACTACTCACATACTTATTACGTTTAGTTCAGTTAGGTATCAACCCTAACTAGAGGTGCCACCCGACGCGGCAATTATGCAAACTGCGCCCGTCTGCGCTCGCTTATTTGTAGTGTTTTCCCCGGCGAATAGAGGTGGGACATATCGATGGATAATTGAGACGTAATTGATTTTGGATTGGTTAACATGGTTATGTTCATCGTGTGGCCGGGATATGGATGGCGAGAACCGTTTTTTAAATGTTATTGGAAATTTTCGTGCGTTTATGAATAGCGTTTGGATTTGATAATGTTATGAACCTGAAATGCTGCTGTTTTTTTTTGTATATATTTTTAACTAAGCAAATACAAGACTTGTGATAAAAATGGATTGATTTTTGTAAAGAAAGGTAGGTAAGTAGGTATATTTGGCAAGGATGATAATATTATTATTTACTAGCTTCTGCCCGCGACTTCGTCCGCGTGAAATTCGTACTTTCCTCTAAAAGTTTCGAAAATGTATGTTGGTATGATCTTTATAATTAACTTAAATAAATAAGTATTCGGGCCTATTTTTAAGTTTATAGAACAAAGGAATCAGATTTTTCAAAGAAACTATCCCCGCTTTTCACCCCCACAGGGGTAGAATTTTGAAAAATCGTTTAAGATGTGTTCATAACTTGACTCAAAGTTTATTTATACCAATTTTCGAGCTAATCAAGCCACGCAGTAAAATCCTCCCCTTTAAAATTAACTACCTCTTTTCATACAGTTAGGGGTAGATTTTCGAAAAACCCTGATACACTTTATTAATTATTTTTAGTCCTTAGTATAAATACTGAGTTTCAAGTTAATCGTACAGGGCGTTAAAATTCTTCCATACAAATTTTAACACCCCCCCATTACCTCTTTAGGGGGTATTTTAGAAAAACGAAAAATTCCAAACTTCATAATTTACTTAGATAAGTATTCGTGCCAAGTTTCAAGGTTATTAACTCAATAAATAAGATTTTTCATACAAACAAAATCCCCCGTTTTCACCCCCTTAAAGGTTGAATTTCCAAAAACCCCTTCTTATTCGATACCTACTCTGCACAAAAAACACAACCTCCAAAACTCATGTCCCTAGGACCAGCGGTTTAGACTGTGCGTTGATATTTCAGTCAGTTCGTTCATCCCTCTTTGGGGGAGAAATTATCAAAAACGCTGAGACACGTGTAAATTAATTTTTAGTCGTCAGCCTAAACACAAAATTTGAAGATCCTAACCCTAACTTTAAAACTGACGGACTTTCACACAAACTTTCATCCCCTATTTAACTCCCTTTGGGGTTGAATTTAAAAAAATCCTTCCTAATTCCTTGTCTACATTATAAAGGGAACCATTGTGTAAAATTTCAAAATAAATACCTATAACTACTTTAATTAATAAAAGTACCTACGCTTAATAATTTGTAATTTGAACGAATATTTAAACACTACCAAAACAACTAATACGTGGTCCTAACTTTAGCTACCTTACACTTAAAATCTAAGTGACTATTTAAACTAAAATATTCTTATAGAATTGTAACCAGAAATATATACAACTCACAACAAAAAAGAAATGAAAATAAAGCTGAAACGCCTGTGCAATACTATCTACCTATACCTACTTCACTTAAAAATAAATACTTATAACTACTTTAATAAATAAAAGTACCTACGCTTAATAATTTTTAGTTTGAACGAATATTTAAACACTACCAAAACAACTGCAACAACCAGCGCTGGGGCTCTGTCCTGCATAGGGTCGCAGCATAATGCTGAGCGATAGCCGTTTTGCGTGGATGTGACGCATGTTTCCCCCTACCTTTTTATTTTATTTTTTGTGTTTTTGTTCTTTTTGCGTCATTTTCACCGCAAATAAACGTATTTTCTTTCTTTTTCTTTCTTTCTAACTCATACCTATTTTACAAAATAACAACAAAAGAAATTCAAATAAACTATTTAAAGACTAAAAGTCGCGCTGATAAGCACGGTTTCTCAATACCTATCAATTATTGCCTGTCAATAAGGTCGAACGCTCTGAACGCATCAACAGCCAAATATTGAATGAAGCTCGCTCTGGCTCGCTCTTTTTTTTTTTTTTTTTTTTTTGTCTATGGCATCTCGCAGTTCAACCTATGAGGTTGTCGTCTGCTTAACCGGGCTTGCCTGTGGATGCCTCATAATTAAGGCCTCCAGCCAGGGCTTAAAAACTTACTAAAACTAAGCGACTACACGCTAAGGGCACCCCCTGTGGGGTACGGACCTCGGCTTAGGGCGTCGCTGGGGGAGGGCAGCAAGGGACAGGCTGGATCGGAATTATTTAGGGGCGAATTTAAAGCTACAGGCTCAGCGGCGCGGGCTGGCTCGAGCAAGGGTCGGGGTGGAACCCCTGGCTCGCTCTCGGACCTCCCGCCTTTTTATACCCTACCGCCGCCGCGACGTGTCGAGCGCGGCAACCGTTACACAAAAATAATCCTTATAGCATGATTCAGTATTCACGATGGCGATGCGCGATGGCTTATTTCATGTATAAGTTTGGTGTTTCTATACCGATTTCTATGATTCTTTTTTTATTGAATAGGTAATAATGTTAAATTTTTTAAATTAGGGATGAGTGAGAGTATTATAAACGTAAGAGTAAAGAAATATAATAAGAATGTTTCGAACTGCTAAGCTATCAGGACTTACACGTGTTATTGTGAGTCAACCATAAAAGATAGACATATGCTGTTGAGGGATATTTTTTAGACAATTTTATGTAGAATATTTCCGTCACACATGATTTCTATGTAACTTTAACCATTAAGGCTGCACACGCGACGGAAGCTTTAAAAATGGAGTAACTTCTCCCGTTTTCCCAACATTTCCCTTCACTACTCTGCTCCTATTAATTGTAGCGTGATGAAAAGTATACTATAACCTGCCAAGGAGTATGAAGAATAATTGTACCAAGTTTCGTTAAAATCCGTCTAGTAGTTTTTGTTTCTATAAGGAACATACAGACAGACAGACAGACAGACAAAAATTTTACTGATTGCATTTTTGGCATCAGTATCGATCACTAATCACCCCCTGATAGTTATTTTGAAAATATATTTCATGTACAGAATTGACCTCTCTACAGATTTATTATAAGTATAGATGATGTAGAAATAATTATGTGAAAATGGTAGGTACGGTTACACTCATGTTCAAAGAATGGTCTTCATTACATGCAAGGATTGAGAATTAGGGCAGAATTACTTATAGATTACACACATCCGCTATTATAAGTATCCCTTCGTATATATCGCCGAAACGACGTGGATCCACGCGAGACACATTGGTTTTTTAATTGTTTCCCTTATTACGGTATTCGGCCGGTTAAAAGAGGCTAGCAATGTTAATGAAAACAAAGTAGTCTGAAAGTAGGTAGTGACTTTGACAGGTTAGTTCAAAAGTTGTCAATGCCAACATATGTAAGGAAAAAAAAAACAACCAAATTAAAGATAGATTTAGTAATTAACCAATAGAATAGCTGTAACGTAAACAAACGATAAATAAATCTTACCAAATAAAACAGCCGATATCGATACTTTGGCAATTATTTTCCAAAAACATCGACATTGTCCCATCCCTAGCCACTCTCATCATCGATGCGTCTATAGCGAGAGCGTCGCATTGGAATCGTCTGCTTTTGCCCTTCACTATCGAGCTTATCGACAGCCTTATTAAAGAACACTGTTTTTGTTTTACACAGAACAGCTTATTAAATACTTAAAAGTTTCATCGGAAAATGGTATGTTTTTTTTACTCTGTGGTGGGTATTTTTCAGTATAATGCGGGTCGGTACTTAAAGGCTTTGAACAAGTTACCGGAACCCGGAAATTTAAATTAAACGGACGAGGGAATTTACTTGCCATGGACAGTTTGGAGAAACCTTTAGGTGATATTCATTATTAAACTGTATATACCCGTCGCGTCAGTCTACTGCAATACTTTATCAAATGATTATGATATGAAATAAACTTATTATAAATTCAAAAGTAACTCTGTCTGTCTATCTGTATGTTACGTTTTCACGCCTAAACCGCTGAACCGATTTAGATGAAATTTGGTATAGAGATAGTTTGTGTCCCGGGAAAGGACATAGGATACTTTTTATCCCGATATTTCCACGGGATCGAGACTTATGCGGGTGAAACCGCGGGGCGCAGCTAGTATAATTATAAATTCAACATTAATGATGTAACTTATAATTTTGTAAAATATAATTTAAAAGATTGTCCATGGAGTTTCTTGCCCGTTCTTCTCCATAGGTACCTACTCCGCTTTAGAATGGGCAACTAGCTTGAAGCTTCATATTTTCTGAATGACCGACTTCTTAACAATTCAAAAGTGCCTGTAAATGGTTTAATTGAAATTTATTTCAATTAAGTAAACCATTTACAGGCTTTGAGTTTGACTACTCTTTAATGAAACAACCTGTAAATTACCTTACAGTTTAGTTTCTCAGTATCGTTAACACTTACTTCTGAAACTTCCGTTTCTATGAACAACCTGGTAATTGTCTAGGAAAGTAAGTACCTACCTTAGTAATTGCATGCATTCAGGTATTGTGTTGATTGCAGCCTTTGGGTTAAAAATCGTGTGAATATGGCTGAGAAATAATTTACATGGATATTTGGCTCGGGGCTAAATAATACGACGTCGGCTAGGTATTCTATGCTGCTAACTCTATTTTTATTCTGAAGATACAGTTAAGCAATGTTATGCAATATCGCACATATACCTACCCTTTCAGGTAAGTTACGGCAGAAATAGGTGAGGTTTCTCTTTCATTTGATACTAAATAGTCAGTTAAGCCAAAAATGGAGTTAGCAGCTTAGAATATTTAGCCGACGAGTCTAGCCACACTGGTTCATCGAAGGTTAGCTACGCTTGCCGAGGTTCATACTTAACTTACACACAATACAGAAATAGCGATGTTTTGTCAAGTAGTAAAAACCGTGCGAAGCAGCAACTGTGAACTGACAAATAACTGCGCGTGTAACCACTGCCTGTCCCGTCAGTAAATACACGCGTGATGTTATGGACTGAACTGGAAACAAAATAAACGAAAGGTCCTAATTCTTTATCACCGAATGGAAACTCGTTGAAAGTAAAGTAGTACCGAATAGTATCCATAAAACGGATCCCTTGAATACCTAACTCCATTTTAGTACTTTTAAATCCGCAGGCTATAATTTTCCGCGTTCTGATCTGAATGGAAATGAGGATATATTATGAACCTAGAAAGTTGTGGTGGCTTAAAGGTTCTAGATCTGCCGGATCTGTTCTGTAAAATCCTCACCGTGAAAACTTAAGTACCTAAAGTGAGATTGAAGTAACCTAGCTGTGGGGTGATTGCGAAACTCACTAACAGCAGTAATGGCTTTTACTTTGACAGTTCAACAACATTCATTGCGTTATTTACGTTGTTGAGCAGAAACATTTTTCGAACACATGAAGCAATGGAATAGCAATATCCTTCAAAATTATTCAGGTTGTGATTGAAAGTGTGTTACGCAATTAGGGTGCTGATGTTAAATCAAATCAAAAATATATATTTGCTAGAATATGGTACAGACGCCAGCACATCAACCTACTACAATCTGTCAAATTTCTTTAATAGATTTTCAACTTTATTACTAAAGCATAAGGTACAAAGTTGATTGAAAAAATTTGACAGTTTCGGGTAGGTTGATGTGCTGGCGTCTGTACATGTAAAGTGTAACAGTAAGTTTGTTTCAGCATATCCTGCCATAACATGGCGTGCAAATATATTCACAGTCAGTTAAGGATTGATAATATTGATAGCAGGTGAGATTTTTACAGTATAGACCGGCTGTTTACTTTAAGCTCCTAAGTTTTCCCGGTGAGATTTTTACCGAGTAGACCCTTACCTTATTGTTAAAGACTAGGTGACGCGTTCAAATCTACATATGCACGAATGCAGCTCTTACAATGTCATAATAACTTCCTTACACAACACTTTGGTGCATTCTCCAAAAGTTACGGGGATAAATTGTGAGCAATCCGGGACTTGGAAATGTAAAAGTCTTGTGTAGTCTTGTACCGATGAATGGTGAAACATGCAGCCAACAAGCGTCATGATCAAAGCAAGTTTCTTTTCCGTCTGAATCGACCCCAGCGCGTATATTCAGTAAAAAATCTCACCGGGAAAACTGAGCAGTCATTTCACCAAAGCTAGGGATTGAACAATATTGTCAGCTCACTTCAAGATCTCTTCACTTACACGTGGGGATATTTACAGAATATCGGCAGATCTTAACGAAGTAGCCTGTACGTGTAATCTGCAAAGTCTGTTCGGTCTTCTCTTGAAGGTATAGCTTTATAGTTAATGCAAATACGTCTCTAACAAAAGATATTCTGTTCGTATACTACGAGTATGGCCGAAAGAGCCATCCATTTTGCATTGGGCTATTACATTGAGGCCAGAGACATTGATCAACAGGCCATCATCATATTACTACCGCTAAAACACCAACCCTTTCTCATTAATACTCCCAGTTTAATTCTGTATATCTTTTACCGCACTTAGAGGAAAAGTAGAACGACCTTAATCACCATTACATTTCGACACTGCCTACAGTATGCAAACATTTGCCAGCAATAATAATTAGCTTTAATATAATAAAACAAAAGTACTAATTCCAGTAATGCAAGCCACTGTGCGTTAAAGAGTGAAGAAATTCAATTTCGTACAAGTTTCAGTGATGTAACATGACCAGAACTCGCCGATTCAGTATGTTAATGAAATCAGCCATTTCAGAAAGGTTTTACTTACCACGATTCTTTGCCACGATCACAGAGGGACTACCGATCTATTCTCTAAAAATCTCACCTTGAAAACTTTTGTAAAGTGAGCTAGAAGTGAGCAGTGTCATATGCTAGGGGCTTGACAATATTGACATTTCACGTCAACTAGATTTTTATAGCATAGATCTGAAGGCCGATTCTTCTAATTTAAAACGTTCATAATCTAGTCGCAGTCTCATCTCGGCGACAAACAAATGTCAAAAACTTGTCAAAATGTAGAGAAATTAGAGGTATTTTTGACAGATTGAGACTGAGATCAGACTGTGAACGTTAAAGAGTAGAAGGTACATGAAATGAACTATAGCTTCATATCAGTGTCTGTGTTACATAAGCTGTGGTTGTGTCTAAGATTGATTGTGTCTGGTGAGACATTCAATATTTCATTGTATTCTCGGTAATGTCAGATATTCAGTTATAACAGCACACTCTCTTTTTTAGTTTGTTTTAATCTGGGCAATGTGGTGAACCAATTTTCAGCTTTAAATTGACGACCTAGTCATGATGAGAGCATCTAAGATACTTGGCCAGTGGAGGTAGCTTGTTCTTTGCTAGAAACTTGTTATACCATAAGAGAAGCTTATGCCAAGCCATTATGGTAATAATTGGCGATAATATTAAACATAATTATTTGTGCCGTGCTTCCCTATAATTTAGATACAAATGCGAGATCTATATTATGACAAAGACTTTGGGTTAATGCCGAGTATGTGTTTAGTTGGTAAGCCTTTATCTAAATAAATATTTGCCAGCCAACGAGGTGCTAGAGAGGCTAACTGCACAGGGTGTGACTATTTCAATTACTCAGTAATGCTTCTGTATTAACTTGCACAATATTCAAGTAACAGTTATTGTGCTCTCCCATTTAAGAAATGAACTGAATCGCGGGCGTTTTGTTTCATTGTTAAAATAAGTGTTTGTTTTATACAAATTCAACAGTCAACCGGTTTTTTTTAACAAAGTTATAAGTGCATTTGGGTACTGTTATGTTAGTTATAACTTAACTAGTTTATTCTAGAATTTGGTCGAAGTAGAGCTTCATGGTGGGGACAGATTGGTGGGTGGGACGAATGGATGCGGAAGGCGAAGGACAGGGATTGTGGCGCAGCCTGAAAGAGGCCTACGTCAAGCAGTGGACTGCGAAATGATGGACGGACTGTGTGAATGATGATATAGTTAGAAAGGGGGTAACTGCCGAAATGGCGACTAATAGAGAAGTATGAAAGAAAAAGACATGTTGCGCCGACCCCAAATGAATTGGGATAAGGACAGTTGATTGATAATCTATACTAATATTATAAAGAGGTAAAATTTGTTTGTAAGTTTGTATGTAGGGGGTAATCTCTGGAACTACCAGTCGGATTTGAAAAATTCTTCTTGCATTTGATAGCCCAATTCTTGAGGAAGGCTATAGGCTATTTAACATCATGCTATGTCCCTTAGGAGCCGAGCAAAAAGAAAAAAGTAAAAAAGAACGTTAAGTGATAGCGCGGGCGGGTGATGCGATACGACGGGGTGGCTCGGGGGAAACAAGAAGTTTCACGCGAACGAAGTTGCGGGGTGAAGCTAGTGATGATATAAATATAAGTGCAAATAAATAAACATAAATACACGATTATACTAAAAAGAAATAAGACAAACAAAAAAAAAAAAAACATTAGATACCGCTGTGATGATACTGTCAGCTTCTTGCGAATATGCTCGCGAACTTAACTTTAAAGGATAATCGTTGGTCGGTCGGTAGCTCACACAAAATGTACGAAAGCTTACGAATGACGATTCTTGCGCAGTCAGCCACGATGACATATAGTTTTGTCAATAATTTTACCATACCGCAAACACCACGAGTCAAGTGTTTATTTTGTTGTTAAGTACATTATAATAAATTATTAATTATATCATAATTGTTAAATGAAGCATATAATTTGTGTAAACAGTAGAAACTTAATTGCATTAATGGTAATTATGTAATGGTTCATTCATGAGCACAGGGGCTGGAAACCTTTGACGGTCGCGTGAAGTTTTAATAAATATTTTATGTTTGTTAAGCGATGTAATTATAGCAATATTAACTCATGACCTGGGGCAATGAGGCTTACGTTTATGAGCTTCTGCTTTTAGAGCTCTGCTTCTGCTTATAAATAGTTGTAACGGCGCAGGATAGCCTTTACCAGATGTGGTCATCTATTTGTAGTTCGGCAGCTTCAATATCATCAGGATTGTGCCGGTAATAACAGTTCGTCGTGGCCGGGGTAGGACAGTGGCTCCCTGCAGCTTCAATATCATCAGGATTGTGCCGGTAATAACAGTTCGTCGTGGCCGGGGTAGGACAGTGGCTCCCTGCAGCTTCAATATCATCAGGATTGTGCCGGTAATAACAGTTCGTCGTGGCCGGGGTAGGACAGTGGCTCCCTGCAGCTTCAATATCATCAGGATTGTGCCGGTAATAACAGTTCGTCGTGGCCGGGGTAGGACAGTGGCTCCCTGCAGCTTCAATATCATCAGGATTGTGCCGGTATATAGCAGTTCGTCGTGGCCCGGGTAGGACAGTTGCTCCCTAGAAATACTAGGATACTACAATACATCCTAGTCATAGAAGTCAGCCGCCACGCAACCATCAATGCGACGCACTGTTAGAGCGACAGTAATCAGCCAGTATCACTCTTATCCGGAGGTTCTTTGTAACAAGACTAGAGGGCGCCACTTGCTATGCCGTACGCCGTCAATTATAAGCCTTATGACTGATAGGTTATAAGGCTTATATTTGTCGGCCGGAAGCCAACCTCAACATAGTTAGGAAAAGACTGGGTAGATGATAATCTACCTAGTTTTTTCCCAACTATGTTGGAGTCGGTTTCCAGTCTAACCGGATGCAGCTGAATATCAGTATTTTACGTAGAGCGATTGCCTATCTGACTTCCACAATCCAGTTGCTAGGTAACACGATACCCCTTGGTAAAACTGGTTGTCAGGCTTTCGGGCTTCTGACGACCCGTAACGGCTGACAAATATCCACGAATGACAGCCGGGACCAATGGCTTAATGTGCTTTCCGAGGCACGGAGGGCTTGGCGTGTAAAGATTGTCACCCATCCACGGAGAAACCGCGGTAAGCGTAGCTTAACCTGATTGATCGACACTTGCGGCTGTTATTACTTAGTCATGGCCTATAGTCTGACTATTCGGAAACCAAGAAAATCCTACTTTTTTACCTACTAAATTTCATACCTAAATGACTTCATAACCTCTATCGAAATAAAGTAGGTCAAATGTCAAAGGTTGTCCATCTCTGAAGTAAATATTTAGTACAATAACTGTAGTAGCTGAAGTACTTATAACTAATTGACATAACTAGGCACAACTTTGATAGTAATTATTGACAATCAAAATTTCGCCTATCATCGTCACCCGTCCTTATCACCATCATTTAATTTTGGGGTCGGCATAACATTTGTCTTCTTTCATAAATTTTCATCTTGGAATTTGGCTCCTTTCGGGCTTTTCGACGTTCGAACTCCGTCGTTTCGGTCGTCCTTGCGTTCCTAACCTTGTTAAGGCTTAAAATATTTTTTTTGACGTGTCAATTGAAAATGAAAGCTCTGCGCAGCAAGTTAGCGAATCGAATCTCCGTGAATTTATTCTTGCCAAAGACAGCACGCCATATTGTTCTAACCATTTGCCTAGAAATTTTAAATCGTGAAAAGTTTTCCTTCACCGAAAACATGGGAAAACATACTCCTAATAATTATTTCCTTTTTTTCTCCAATGTTACCATGTAAGGTAGTCTTGGAGCGCATCTTTGGCATCGCGCCAGGCCCGACTCAGCCGAACGAGGCATGCACTACTGGCCTAGTGATGCGCCAATTATCGATAATTTTCATCGATAACGAACGTGACTCTGATTTTAGGTTAAGATATCGTTGAAGGTGTGGTTTTAATTTTAGGGATGGGAGTTTTGTTGTGATGTTATTTGATAATCATTTGGACGATTTTTTCGACAAAATAAACTGTATTGTAGACAACTGAAGACAGAGTATATCTGTAAGATTCTACGACCCAGGAAAACATGCCCTTTTTAACGGATTTAAAGTTGAATGCATTTGATCGTTACAATTTAATGATAATCATTAATTGATCTAAAAATCAATTATGTAGTTCGAAGTTAAATAATTAATTACAAATGATAATTCACGCCCTACATAATTTCGTATAAGATTTAGGCGCAATACATGCTGCTACAAGCTGTACTTGCTGCACGATCGATGTGGTGAACGTACTCCTGTCACAGTAAAGCTGTATTAAATTGAAACTACAAGCATGCTAGCTATGAGCATTTTATTCCATCAAATAACATCGACATCATAATTAACAACCTCATCGATCAACCAACACATCCCTACAAGAATCGTTGTCAATAATCGGCTAGGTACAGACCGCAGCCTTATCTTCCCGTATACTTGCTACTCTTATGTTCAAGCTTACTCCTTGCTGGCCCAGCAGAATGCCAGGCTCTGTTTTAAATTCAAGGAGTGTACCGACTCAAATGCTTCCTTTAAAGTTTGAGGAGTTTCTTTCCAACCGTATTGGCGATAGCATTCAGTAAATTGAGGAGTATTTTATTTTTGGTGGTAGGAATTTTCGAGGTTACGTTGAATTTTCATGAGACCTGTGTGCCTAGCACGAACACGCGAACTAAACGCAACGTATTTATGTTACGTTACGTTTCGTAAAACATTCAATTAGTAGGTACAGATGCCAGCACATCAAGCTACTTCAATCGGACCCTGTTAAGCAGAAAAGATCCAACCAACATTTTGTTACTTTTTTGGATCTTTTTTGCGTATATAAAGTTTGATGTGTAGATTCTATCTATATTATAACTCTATTTTCGAAAAATTGCTGGTTGGATCTTTTCTGCTTAAGGCGCAGATATACGACTTCTAATGATTTTAAATTCAACATCACGTCTAATCGACCGGACTGATTACTTTGAAAAAAAAATAAATGTTATACTAGACCATTTGCTTCGTAATTTGATTTGTGAATATTTGCAATTATACTTTTTTAACATAGTGTAATTAATTTGTAAAGTAATGTCTACCGCGGACATAAAAACGATAATCACGCAAACACTATCAGGTGTATTTTCATAAAACTTTCACCATCTAAAAGACAATTTAATTCGCCGAATTTTAGTATACGGTTTTTATTTGTTTGGTGTTTGAGAGTTTTTGTAAATAGATAATTGCTTCATATTTGCAATAAATTACCACGGTTGTGTCATCGCGCTTCTCTTTCTTTTCTATGCAGTCCGACAGTGACCGCGCTTTAGGTCGTGTAGTCGCCTTAACAGTTATCTGTCTTTAACCTTTTAACCGCCTACGTCGGATTAATCCGACAAATATTTTCGTGCCCATTCCGCCAGAGTCGTATATGTATGACCAAATAACACATGTCGTTTAATCTGTATTATTATTATATCATCACAGCTCGTTTCATCGGTATTAATTTTACGTTTTTTTTTTCTCGGGCGCTGGGGGCACGACACCTGATATAAAGTCGGGCGGTTAAAAGGTTAATAGATTTTCAACTTTATCGCTAAAGCATTAGGTTCAAAGTTTTGGGTAGTTTGATGTGCAGGCTACCAGCGCTGGGGTCTGTCTTGCATAGGGTCGCAGCATAATGATGAGCGATAGCCGTTTTGCGTGGATGTGACGCATGTTTCTCCCTACCTTTTTTATTATATTTTTTGGATTTATGTTCTTTTTTGCGTCATGTTTACCGCAAATAAACGTATTTTCTTTCTTTTTTCAGGCGCCTGTACATAATAATAACTTAGTTTTAAGACTTAGGATACCTCAGCCAAGGCCGAGGCACACCTCTGCCTAACCCTTTGGAAATTACAGGAGTGATGTTATGTTATGTGTTTTTAAGACTTCATTCATATAGGTAACTGCTGAACGAGTCGATCGTAGGTGGACTCGTGCGGCATCGCGTGGATGGGTGATCATCTATTGCATACCGAGACTGTCCGTACCTCAGAAAGCACGTTAAGCTATTGGTCTCGGCTGTCATTCGTGGATCTTTGATAGTCTGTACGGGTCATCAGAAGCACAAAAGTCAGACAACCAGTCTTACCAAGGGGTATCGTTTTACCCAGTAACTGGGTTGCGGAAGTCAGATAAGCACTTACTCCATGTAAAATACTGGTATCCAGCTGCAACCGGTTAGACTGGAAGCCGACCCCAACACATTTAGGAAAAGGCTAAGCAGATTGATTGGTTGGGTGATACTAATTATGGTTGTCGAAAATTTAAACCAAAATGCTACAGGATATATCTATTTATAGATATTTTCGATTTAAAATAAAAATACTTAGTTGGAATTTACGTGACGCGCGTTAGGGCTTCTGCTTGATGATGTTTGCTCTATTTACTTAGATAGTGTTAAAATTCGAACATAATTTGGCTGTAAATGTCTGTAAGATAATTTAACAGAAAATAAATTTGTAGGTATGGTGATACAGGTCATTGAAAATTGCTGAAGTTTTTCATCCATGAGTATGACCATAAGTGGATTTAGAAGGACCTATAAGTCCTCTGAAGTTAAAATTGTTACTTACCTATTGGTAAGTAAGCTCTGCAACATATCCCGTGCCGGACGGCGCTTATGTCTTCCACGCGCGCCTTAAAGAGATGTCAGCAAAAGGGAAGGGGCCCGTTAGGGCCGAAGCCTGCCGGGTCAGCGGGATTGTCTGAAAGGGTTACCGCTGCCCCGGAACATAAAGGGCTAAGAAAGGAACACGCGTGGGTTTTAGTCAATAAGAGTCTGACATTCCCTTCCGCTCCACCCAGAGCGGGAGGAGTCATTTGATGATTTCCCATCCACAAAAAAAAAAACAAAAAGCCCTGCAACACTGAAATATTAAAATAGCAAATAAAGCCTTTCAATTTTTTTTTTTTTCAAAAATTCATTTCTTTATTTCCCATTTTTTTATCAACATAATTATTTTTAATGTATTTTAAATACATTATTTAACATTATAGAATATAAACTCAGAGCAAAGACAAACACCAACCTTTACTCAACTCTTAAAACTTAAGTGAGGTCTGAAACTCGTAATTATTTTCAAGCAGTAACTCTATCCTTCTGTAAACAAGCACACAGTTACTTCGTAACTTGAACTGTATAGGAATATAAGTTGAAATTACCGTAACATCGTTAACTCAACAGTTACCTAACTTGAACTCAGAACGAAGCCTTGAGGTACCTAATTTTACCTTTGGGATTCACGGATTGAGAGAACTGAAAACATGTTTTCACAGTTTATTTGAGACTAGCTGCGCCCCGCGGTTACAACCGCGTTAAATGTCGATCCCGTGGGAATATCGGGATAAAAATAGTCTATATGTTAATCTAGGGTGTTAGCTACCACTATACAAAATTTTATCAAAATTGGTCCAGCCGTTTGAGCGTGAAGAAGTAACAAACATATAAACACACACACACACACACACACACACACACACACACTCACAAACTTTCGCCTTTATAATATTAGTGTGATTAGTGTGATGTGAGTATTTTGGAGTATTCCCGTTTGAGCACCTATTTTCAGAGCACCTTTTTTTAGAGCACCAATCAATATTTTAACGTGGTGCTCAAAGGGGAACAATAAAAAATATTCAACTTTGTTCCCTTTTGAGCACCTACGATGCGGTAGCTTCTAGTGATGGGGTGTATTCTCAGTAGACTCAATTTATTTGAGGTCTGCGCAACATGTATTTTTTTTCCGTACTTAGTTTACATTAGTTGTCATTTCGGTAGTCAACCCCTTTCAAGCCATAATATCATCTTTCAGACAGTCCATCCATCGTTTCTTTGGTCTTCCCCTACTCTTACAACCATCCACATTCATACTAACCGGTAATTTCTGTCTACTACAGCAGCCCTTGCATGTGTTATCTGTGTCTATATATGGCATCGTAGCTCTGAAATGGATGGATCGATTTCATGCTAATACAATTTTTTTACTAGAGCGGCCCGTGGCTAAATAATAACAGCCGCACAGGTCGATAGATCAGGGTAACCTACGCTTGCCGCGGTTGGTCTGTGGATGGGTGACCATCTTTACATACCGAGACCCCTCCGTGCCTCAGAAAGTGCGTTAAGCTGTTGGTCCTGGCTGTCATTCGTGGATCTTTGATAGTCGTTATGGGTAGTCGCTTAGTCAGAAGCCTGAAAGTCTGGCAACCAGTCTTACCAAGGGGTATCGTATTACCCAGTAACAGTTGTGGAGGTCAGATAGGCAGTCGCTCCTTGTAAAATACTGGTATTCAGCTGCATTTGGTTAGACTGGAAGCCGACCCTACCATATTTGGGAAAAGCCTCGGCATATGGTGACAATTTTTTTTACTAGAAAACATCGGGCTAGTGCTTAGCTATGTTTGAAAATGTGTCCAATTAGTTTGATTTAACATTTTAACCGCCTACGTCGGATTAATCCGACAAATATTTTCGTGCCCATTCCGCCAGAGTCGTATATACAGGGTGATTGGAAGATGGGTGCAAAGCTTTAAGGCGAAGATAGTACAGACAATTTAGAACCATTTAAGCCATGGTTGTCTTAGACGAAGTCTTACCAAATATTTTTAACCAAATTTTTAAGTTTTTTTTCGGAAATTCTCAAAATTTAATGTAAACTGCATAATTATGGCCAAATTGAATGATAAATGAATTCATTTTTTATTTATTTAATTAAAGTAATGTGTAAGCAATCAAGCAAAACATGTTTTAGGCTTCTGTGTCATTAGACATTTTTTTTACAGACATTTAAAGATCAGAAAAAATAAAAAAATTGTACAATACGTCTTTTAAACCTTATTCAAAAAAAAAACGGAGGGTGCTTTTTTTGTTCAAACCTTTTTGAAGACATGCTTGATAATCGCTCTTTCTTTTGAGGTATCATTTATGCGGATATCTTACAAATTATTGAAATTAGGGCCTACAAACCAATTTGAGGGAGAATTTTTTTTATTTTAGGCAGACTAATTAAAACAACATTTGAATTAAAATTATTTATTTTTCATGTTCAAAATGACGGCCGTGATTCCTAATACAAGCACGGCCCCGTCTTCTAACTTCTGTAGTCGTTATTTTCAACATCATCTCCTGCTTCATTGTCTCAAACGCTGAATTTATTCTTTGTATCAATTCTTCTCTAGTGTTAATTTCTTTGTTGTTATACACCAGTTCCTTGGCCCGGCCCCACACGAAAAAGTCCAACGGGGTCAGATCTGGGGAGCGAGCGGGCCAAGGGATGGGTCCATCCCTGCCGATCCAGCTATCAGGAAAGCAATTGTTGAGGTGTTCCCTTACATTTAAAGTCCAATGCGCTGGACAGCCGTCTTGCTGAAAGATGACTGTTCGGTCTCTTTCGAAGATCGGGACACCTGATTCCTCTATCAGCAGTGGTAAATCAATTTGCAGAAATTGCAAATAATTTTCGCCATTCAATGGATCAGGCAAAAAGTGGGGCCCAATCAATGTTCTGCCAATTATTCCAGCCCATACATTCACAGAGAATTTCATCTGAAATGACACCTGCTTCTTAAAATGTGGATTGTTGTCTACGTCGGCCCATTCATGGATGTTGTGAAAGTTTGTAATACCTTCCCTTGAAAATTTACTTTCATCCGTCCACAAGATTGATTTCAGAAACCACGCATCTTCGATGTCTCTGTTGAGGAGGAAACGGCAGAACTGAATTCTTCTTTGAGGATCTTGCTCTACTAGACCTTGCACACTCCTGCCATGGAACGGATACTTATCATTTTGGTGCATTGTATGCCACACCTTCCATTGAGAAATGTTTAAATTTCGAGCTACTGCTCTAGTACTGGTAGTAGGATCCGCTTGAAATGCTGCTAAAATGTCTTCGTCGACGGCAGTTTCGTGTCTGCCCGGGTTGACTCCAGGTTCCACGCGGTGAAACCCATCTTGGGCAAGACGACGAAACGTGTTGTAAAACACTCGGACATTCGGTATCCTGCGATTCGGATAGCGCTCTTGATACATCCGTCGCGCCAAAGATCCATTGCCGTCTGCTCTACCGTACATAAATACGATATCCGCATATTCTTGATTGGAAAAAGTAGCCATAGTCACTTAACAATTAAGAAAAACGGCGTAGGAGCGCACTAAACGTCAACTCAACACAATTAAGTCAAAAATCAACACGTGCAGGAGCGCGAGGCTACGACTGGACACGGTGAAACAAAAAAGTTCAAAACTAACGCAAACAACACGTGCAGGAACGCAAAGGGCTACAACTGAACACGGTAAATTGTGAATCAACACGACAACGTCCACTCACAAGGGCAGTAGTTTGACTAATAAGTAAAAGATGTAACGGCTTCATCACAGACCGACTGACCCTGACTAAAGAAAAACGACTTTGTTGCCTCAGTAACTAAGACCATTTTGCTGTAAAAACCAACTCTTTATCGCTTTTTGCTATTCATTGGGCGTTCTACCTGGAAATGCCGTCGCACCGCGCTCGGTGGCCATTGTTTAGAGAATCCCCTCAATGGGTTCCCCTCAATTGGTTCCGGCATGTGCCAAAAATTCTTAGAATTGAACAATGTTATCATTTCGAGCACATAAAGTATTCTTTTAAGCAAAAATTTTGTGTTTTGTTAGACTGCCTAAAATTTAAAATTTCTCCCTCGATTTGGTTTATTAGGTCCTAATTTCAATAATTTGTAAGATATCCGCATAAATGATACCTCAAAAGAAAGAGCGATTATCAAGCATGTTTTCAAAAAGGTTTGAACAAAAAAAGCACCCTCCGTTTTTTTTTTAAATAAGGTTTAAAAGACGTATTGTACAAATTTTTTATTTTTTCTGAGGTTTAAATATCTGTAAAAAAAATGTCTAATGACACAGAAGCCTAAAACATGTTTTGCTTGGTTGCTTACACATTACTTTAATTAAATAAATAAAAAATTAATTCATTTATCATTCAATTTGGCCATAATTATGCAGTTTTCATTAAATTTTGAGAATTTCCGAAAAAAAACTTAAAAATTTGGTTAAAAAAATTTGGTAAGACTTCGTCTAAGACAACCATGGCTTAAATGGTCCTAAATTGTCTATACTATCTTCACCTTAAAGCTTTGCATCCATCTTCCAATCACCCTGTATATACGAGTAAATAACACATCTCGTTTAATCTGTATTATTATTATATCATCACAGCTCGTTTCATCGGTATTTATTTTTCGTTTTTTTTTTTTTTTTTTTCTCGGTCGCTGGTGGCACGGCAACTGATATAAAGTCGGGCGGTTAAAAGGTTAACATCTTGCATGCCGTGTGTGTATACTCATATTTTGGACAAGTAAATTATCTTTATAATCATTAGCTCTTTTTCTGATTTGTGTAAAGATTTCCATATTAAATAGTTTTGTAGTTCATGGCATTTCCTCTTCGATTTATTTACTCATAATGTATGTCAAACTAACTGTCACAGCAAATCTTGAAAAACGTAGGAATAGAATAACCCTTTTTACTAATTCCCACAAATGTTCAATCAATCATTTATTTTGTTAAACATAGGTTGTCTCGCCATTCTGTCCACCTGTATGCACCGACCTCCAAAATATTTCCGTTATTAGGTGTATTGTACTACAACTTCGAAGTTGTCTGCTGACTGATGAACGAGCGCTTACTTAACTGCCTACCTTCTGTTTGCTAACGTCAGTCGTAATGTCAGGTATTAGCTGAGTTAATGTTCTACAAGCCTTTTGTGTTCGAATTTACAAAGCTGAATATACTGCAATGTGCGGTGAAAATAAAGGGAAAGAAATGAAAACAGTCATTAAACTTCAACTTGATTTTAATATACAAAAATAAATTATAATTTACATCTTAAAAACTAATTACAAACTACCGAACTAGCAAAAATATTTGTGCTATATGGAGGCACGAATTGAGGGCAAGTTTCTTTTTCAGCTTAATAAAGTTATACAGGTTGAAATTGAATTCATGGGCATCCTTTTAAGGGCTCATTGTAATCATCATTATGAACAACTTTTAGTATGGGACCAAACCTGAAATGGCGAAAAAAAATCTTCCGTACATTTTGACGAGTTATGTGAACATAAATGCAAGAAACAGCTGAACAGTTTCGCATAGTAAAAGTTGTTCATAATGATGAGTACAATGACTGCTTAAAAGAATGCCCATGAATTTCATTTCACTCTGTATAAGTGTTATCAATGGTCGAATAAGAGATCAATAAACGTTTTGACCATTGATAACTAAATACTGTGAACGATAACTCGAAACGATTATAGCTCTCTACCGATCTACCTATACGAGTATGTATATAATTATTGTAGCGCTCTCATTCTTCCCTTGCGTGTGCAAGGGAAAAATGCTATAGGTAGAGTCGAGATGACTACTTTAATGTGACATATTTGCATTTTCGAAACATTAACATATTATATTACTAGCTATGCCCGCGACTTCGTTCGCGTGGATGTCGGAAAACAATAATGTGTCACTTAGGAAAGGTGTAATTGCCACTCCTTCATTGGAAAGGAAGAATCTTCCGATCTTGCCTGGTAACGCTTCCTTTACCTGGGGTTTTCTACTACAGCCCTTTCGACTGCAGTCACTGCGTCATGGTTCATAATGACAATGCGACGAAGTGTCACTTTGATTTTTGAGAATAAATAAAAATGAAAGCACCTGCTCGAGGCTCATTGTCTGACGAAACAGCCATATGTCCATTTTATTTTGCGTCTGTTTTAGAATACTAAATTGTAAAATCATACCACCATTTTATCTAAAGTATATCTGAGATTAATAGGTGAAGTTTGAAGTTACTTTTTCTAAGTCTTGGTTTCTTCTCTGCGGTAAATTTAGAAATTCTTAACTTGGTATTGTAGATAATATCTTACTTATCAATTTTATGCCTTATAAAGTGTCGAGATATTTAGAAGATAAAAGGAAGAATACATCAATGGTGTTACTCTTAAATCGTACTGAAGTTTAGGTATCTGAAAAGTAGTTTGAAGTCTTTCTTAACTTATTTTGTAAACCTGTGCCCACATTTGCTTAACACTTTGACAGCCAAGCATTTTATTTATTCCTATATTATTAGTATTAATTAGTACGTGATCCGCTGTCAAAGTGTTAATTCTCCCTTGAAGATCCACCAGCCCTAAGATATCTTGAGAGTCGATATGGTTTTAACCAAGACAATGGCCAAGAATTTAGTTATTGTCTCGAAGACATAATGTACAATACTTTTTTATGACATGGCAGTGCTACTTGGGTGTGCAACTGCCGTACCTGCTTAATAAATCAACTGCCCGTCAGGCGAAGTGTGCTGAAGCGTTATCATGGTAAATTAAGGTTAAAAAATTTCGACAAAAAAGGCAAAAAACTAGCAAAGTAGTCATGATTTAAACCTTATGTAACTAAAGAAAACGCTTCTCTGTAAACGATATTAGAAAGGTTGCTTGCCCCTCAGAACAGATTCTACATAAAGTTCCCCGTGTGAAAAGCAACCCATTTACTTTGGTTATATTCGACACCGGCCGCCCTTGAAAACAACGAAGAAGACACCCATGACGAGAACCTAGGACATGATTTTGATTTAGACCTTTTACTGCCGAAAATCAGAAAAAAAAATTGTAAACCCCATGTACGGTGAACCCGAACATTTCGTAACATTAGGTTAAGCTACGAGTACATCAGCGTTTGCATACGCGCGGTCATTTAGTGAACTGGCGAAGTCAAATAAATCAGTGATTTTACCACACTCAACACGGGCGGTTTTTTCTCCGGGTATCCATCATCACAAGTGTACAGAACAATCACCGTACGCTTGAACAAAGTTTATAGACAATCGTTGTATAGCCCTTACACCCCGCTTCAGATATAATAAAGTATTTAGGTGTCCATCGTTTAAAAAAATGTGATTACAAAAATATATAACCGACTTCCATAAAACACACACTGTGCAAAATAACTGTGTAAACTACAAAGTGCAAAATAACCTTGGTTTGGGAAGTCGTTGGCATGAAATTACAGACTTCTAAAACCAAAGGTTTATTGCACTTTAGTGTTTTGTTTCTTTTTTAAGTCGGTTGTATTTTATTTTATTTCACACAAACTCATGCAAGTACCTACTACTTTATATTGAAAACCATGAAAACGACACAAATTAAAAAAAAAAATTGTATCCGCCATCTTCGATTTTCATTTTGACACCTATCGGCTTCAGCACCCTCGGAAACCATGAAAACGACACCCATAACGAAAATATTGAAAATTTTTGCAACCGCCATCTTGGCTTTTTATTTTGACCTTACTATCGGCTTCAGCGCCCTCGGAAACCATTAAAACGATCTCCCTCCCTCTGTCTCTTGCTATTACTATGAAAAGTGAGGCATAACGCTTTTTCATTACGTGACGATTTCTCCCATTTTACTCTCCTACCGCAAGCTCCGTAAAAGAACTTCGTTCCAAAACTTCACTCCGATTTAGAATATGACGACATTTGCTCAACGCCATCTATCGAACAAAGTGGTTAACGCGAAACTTGCTCTGCATTAATCAACTTTCATAAATCAATAATTATCTAACATTGCATTATTTATCATAATAATAATACGTTTTCGTTAGTAGGTACTATATCGCGCCAATAGATGTGGTTACGTGTTTCGAAAAAACGTAATAAAAAATTGTTCTAGAATACTTTAAATTGATTATATCTTTTGATAGAGTGAAACGATTGCGATAAAACCAAACTAATCACTACTCCGAGTTCGACACCATATTTGAGTATAAAAATTAACCATATTAGTTTGGTACTTTTTACGTTGAACCTGTTCAAATCAATAATCTGTCACATCCAAACAGACAAACATTCTATAAATTGATGAAATGGCATCTGTTGGTTATCTTTTAACACCCCAACTATTTTTTTTTTGGAAATATTTTTAATGTACAGAAACGCCTCGTCTAGAGATTTATTATATGTATATAGATATAGAAGATATAGATTTAACTATAAATCGAGTATTTCAAAGCTTATTTGCTTAATTTGCTTGGATTTGTATATGTCAAGTATTTATTAATTTTGTTAATATAGTGATCTGACAAAACTGGTTTATCACCTAAACTTATTTGGTGTTTCAAATTCGCGATGGTTGATAATAAATAACTTCTGGGAGTTGATGGTGATGGGGTTGAAAACAAGAAAGGGGTAGGAGTTGCAGATACAATATTCTTAATATTAGTATACAGATTATGAATAGGTTTTTTCGGAGTAATGGCAACAATATTTTCTGGTGTCACAGAATATGCGGGTCTAACAGTAGATACTACAGGCAATGCAGCATCTCGACGGCCATTCGCATTCGTCACAAATAGATCTTTCAACTCATCATAAGATGGTCTCACTTGGCCCTGTGCTTGTGTATTCTGGTTATTGTGAAACGTAGAGAATTTACTTTTATGAGGTTGGTATACCTGATCTAGGTCTGAAGAATAATCCACTATTTCTTTCGACAAATTTACTTCATCAGAGAACTTGTAATCGTCTTTTGCCCTTTCTAATTTATCCTTACCTGCAAGATGTGTGTTATAATGCTCCAAGTAATCGTTATTATTATCAGATAAATCATCTAACGTACGATCATTTATATTAGCTCCTGTAGTAACTACATATGCACTTTTAGTTGGATACACACTATAATATTGGGCATTATCATTTTTGTTTCCATAATCATTGATATTTTCAAAATGTTTCTGTTCATAATTATTAGGAATAATAGTTTTGTAAGACGTTGGAATTGGTTGAACTGGACGGTGTGAAATTTCTTCATTTTCAAACGAATCTTGATGGACTACATTGTCATTTTGACCGTAATTATGTTTATATGTGGTTGGCAATACATTATTTTGAAAATTTTCATCTTTGCTGTTTCTAAAATCGATATTGTTATCCTGGTTATGACGTTCATCGTATCTGACATCAGCTTTGTAGCCGTTTTCGTCAGCGGTGTAGGAAACTATCTGCATTCTTCCATCGGGGAGTCGGACTCTGTACTCGCCATTGGTAGCTGATCCAACACTCTTTTGGGAGTGAGAGAAGTCGTCACCAGTTTTGTGGTCCTTTACTGTGTAGGAGAAAGCGTAGTTGTCACCCTGTGGAAAAAAATACAGAAAATGGAATTCTACGAGGTATTTCTGACTGGTTTTCTAAATGTGAGAAGTATTGACGATTACAGACTATAAGCGTAGTTATAATTTATTAATGATAAAAGATGAGGAGATAATATGCTTACGTGGTTATTATCATTGTTATAGTCATGTTGTTCCCCATTGGTTTTACTGTTATAAAACTGCTCAGGTGAATCCTGAAATAAAAAAAATACATGAATCGATTTATTATCATATTTTGTCTGTGTGATCTGCACATAAGAATTGAGTTTGCACATCATTAAATTCGACAGTAGATTTGCTAATTATAAGCTCAACTAGATTCAAGAAATCGGGGAATAAAAAAAGAAATAGATCCCAACCGTATATTTATAGGGGTCGGCCTTCGGAGCTATATTCAGTTGTTTTTGAACCTTGTTGTACTCGTACAGTGGTTTTACTAAGCGTAGCTGTAAAAAATCGCATAATTAATTAGTACCTACAACAATATTATTTTTCCTCCTCCCATTCCAAACTCAAGTCTTTTTTCAGCGTTATTAGTTAGTTATACTAAGACAAGCACTTTAGTATCTTTATTTGTGGGATCTCTTCTTTTCGCATAATGTTCTTTGTCCTAATATACTTCGGCATAACGATTTTGGCACAATTTGTTTTGGCATAATAATACTTCGGCATATTTTTTTTAGGCATACATTTTATGTTGGCATAATCATTTAAAAGACTAATTTGTTTTGGCATAAATTTGATTCGTATATTACTAAACGACGTCAGGGGCACCCCGAGGTTCGGTTTGGTTAGGTTCCTTTAAACCCTGCAGACAGAAATACGAGCCCCGCCTAGCGGGGCTCCGTCGACCTGACGTCGTTAGAAATAAAACGCTCATGCTAAATTTTATGCTTTAGAATGTTATGCTTAATCATTATTATGACTAGAGAAATTATGCTTAAAAAAATTATGCGTAAGCTGCTGCTGTAATTATATTATGCGAAAATATAATTATGCCAAACAAAATTATGCTAAGTTTTATTAGGTCTTAAAATTTTATGCAAATGGATAGGGAACCTTTATTTGTAGCTGAAAATACGTTAAAGTAATTTTTATACATAGAGGTTTAGAGACAGGAATCAATACATAATGATCGTATAATTTCATTAAGCACAAGATCACGCAACGTTTTAACACAAAACAGATGAATAACGACTGAAGTCAAGTTATATAGCCAAGCTTAATATTTCTAAACGACTTTCTTATCATTTGTAATAAATGGCATCTTCTACTCCTCGTTTTCAAGTCAATGATACTTCCATGAAATAAGCATCCGTGGCTTTTGTTACTTGGACGGTTTGTAAAGCCCATACCGATATTAGCCAAGACGAAACATAATAAAATCAACAACAAGCATAAACACAACTACAGATTAATCACCGATAACCAGCGGCGAGCAAACGTTTACAATGATCCTCAATGTGATCCTCGGATAAACAAACACACCTGTTCTTGTCCACAGCCACAATAGCGGCCATAATCAATCACCGGCCTTATGCCAGTGAATAGAGAAAAAATAATATCACGGATTCATTTTGTTTGGCGGCCATGACAGTAGCGAATTTGTTATACAGCTTATCTCAGAAATGTGTGATCAATATAATATAAATTAAGGATAAATAATCAGCTCATACATTTGGGTCGAGTAGGTATAGAAGTTTGGTATGGGACAGCTGATTATTTTTTCGCGATTACGATTTTGGCCCCATGGAGAAAGTTGTTTAGTTTGATTGTCTGTACCAAAATCAAAAGTCATTTATTCAAATTAGGCCGAGAACAACCACTTTTCGAACGTCAAAATTAGATAAGTCAGATACCATATCCGTAAATATGGCCACATATTTCTGATACACGCTGTATAAAGATTGAGCGTATTAAAAAAATACTTGGGTCTTCCTGTGTTTGTTGGTGCATGATTGATGACGGGGTAGTTGCGTAAAACACTTGCATTGCCAATGCAATTCTTTTTTACAATTCAAATATTTACTGCATTATTTACGTTGTCGAGATGAAGCAATGGTTTAGGAATTTCCTTCAAAATCATTGAGATTGTGATTGAAAGTGTGTTGCGCAATAATTGGGCGGGTCCGGGGTTCGATTCCCAGATCGACCAAAGAGTCATTGAATTTTTTTATCAGGATTTTTCATTAGCAGGTTAACAACACGGAGTCTGGAGTTGCACTGCGCGATTAAAGACCAACGCTTATGGCAAATAAATTGATTTGATTTGTCGATAATTTATGGACATCAGTTTTGCAAAGAAAGAAATGTGGCAATGGTGATGATTATGAGAAAAACATATATGGCATGTTATGATACTGCTGATGATAGAATAATTAGCCAAAAACCTGTGGCTTGGCTCCTCTGCCTGAGTTGTAAAAAAGTTTCTTCTCTCTCCCTCCATTTCCTCCAAAATTATGAGGATTCCTCGTATTGCTCTTAAAGTTTTGATAATTGTCTTGATATTTGACACCCAGCATCACACTGTGACGTGTTGATAAACCTATAATTTGCTCAATCTCTTCCGTTTCTTCCGCACTGTTTGAGGGTCGAATTTTCTCGTGATCACTGAGCCGATGCCATGCATCGCCATTCGAGTTCTTATCAAGACTCCTTAACGGTCTTATTTGGATATCTCTGTCATTATTAAACCGTGCGAAATGTCTTCTCTGCACTTTTTTACTGTCAGGATAGTATTCTAGGTATTCTGAGGTGTTTGATTCTAGCTGTTCTTTTCTTCCGGCAGTCTTTCACAAAAAGGAAAATTGAAAATTAAGTTATTATTTTTGCTTTATTGCTAAACGCTGGTTTGTATGATTTTGTTCCGATATTTTTTGTCTGTGCATCTACATCGATGTGATAGCTTTTTCTTACCTTTAAGTGTCCCACTGCAGGGCAAAGGCTTCTCATTCCTGTTTTCTTTGGGGCCAATCTCTAGAAAGGCGTTCATCCCGCCATCTCCTTCTGGGTCTGACGATATTGTTTACAGCCATTTGGGTTCTACTGGGATATTTTGGGATCAGCTTCCAGTCTTACCTAGCCTGCTTTTCGCTTTGTTTCGACTTGATAATCTATTATTTTTTTAAATACCGGAACAAGAACGTATCGATACATAAAACGCTTTGATAGTCGAGTCATATTACTATTATTTATTAGGTTTAGAAACTCACATACAGTTTTTTGAAATCAAAATCAAAGTTGTTGTCGTCCTCATTGAACTCATTTTCATAATCATTGCCACCACTGGCGTTATAATCGACCATTTTGGTCTTCATGGATGCATGTAATACTTTGAATTGTTTTGCCTTGTCTTCATTATTGAGTATAGGTTTTTTTCCCATTGGTCCTTGTTCTGGCTAATGTAAAGATAATATCGTTATTTTTTAATCTTTAAATAAATAGACTTTGACTGCCTCATTGGCTTAGTGGTCGGAAGCGTGACTGCTGAGCATGGGGTCCTAGGTTCGATTCACCAGTCGGGCAAAATGTAGCTGTATTTTTTCATCAGAAATTTCTATATGGATATAATCGCAGCCTGGAGTCTGGATTTGTGCTCAGTTGGTGGCATAAGCTTATTACATTTCCCTGACTGTATATAAACTTATTTTAAGCTGGAGATTATATAATGAAAAAGGAAAGTTTAAGTAATATTAAATACATATATATTTTTATTTTCCCACTGCTGGGCCATTGCCTTCCCCAAGTCTTTCCAGTAACTCTTTTCCTGCCCCACCTCGAACCAGACCTCACGGTAAGCGTCCAGGGTATCCGTCACTTCTCCCTGGGCCTCTTTCAATAAAATTAGTAATGTCAAATTAAACCTGAACAAGTCGTCTGCGTTGAATAGGTTGGTCCCATTTAAAATTAACGTATTTCGGGTCGGGTGTTCTTGGATGTAAAAATTCCATCAAACGTCTCTGTTAATAATGACAAAATCCTGTTTGAATCAAAATCTACTGCAATATTTCAGATTCAAATAATCTCGGACTCAGGCCCATTGTCCACACGACGCGACTAAAGCTACGGTTTGCTGGAAGATCGGTCGTTTATTATAATGGCCGCTACAAAATTCTGTAATTTTCTGCAGTATTTGACATTAAGGACAAAACACGCTCTGTATTCGGACAGCCCTTATTGTGTGACCCTCCACCGCTCTGGAAACTAACGCTTTTCCAACGTGTTATTGATTGGTTGCATCGTGTACGGACCGTTAATAAAATACTATACTCCATTTGTTTAGGTAATTAAATAAAGGTAAACAAAAAAAACCACGTGCCGTGGTTAACCAACTAAACGTAATACCTGTCTATTCAGTTGTCATGCTACGTCACAGTTGTACTCTTCAATTTAGCAACGTTATAATTCGTTAATAATGTTGCTAAATTGAAGAGTACAACTGTGACATAGCATGACAACTGAAGTGAGTGGTATTACGTTTAGTCGGTTAACTAAGTCACGTGTTTTTTTGTTTACCTTTATTTAATTACCTAAACAAATGGAGTATAGTGCTGTGACATCCCGGGTTATTTTTAGTAGCGTCGTGAACGACGGGCCTAATAAATACGAACAAAAAAGTTTTGAACCGCTTTCAATGTAAAGGAAACTAGACCAGAGATTCTTCTATTTAAGATACCTACCTAATCCTCGAATGCCTCGTTAGAGTAGTGGGCGTGAGTTCGATACCCAAGAAGTGTTAAGTATAAGGTTTTTGTATTAGGAATTTCCCCGCAGCAGCCCCGTGTGTGGATTTTCTAACAAAATGTCTACTATACACTTCTACCGGTCTGCCTACCCTTTCGAGAAAAATTAAAGTTATTTTATTGATAATACTGAAGAAATCTTCACTTCATAATCGCGTTTCTTGTTGCCCGCCACGGGGGCTAGATCTACTAAGAAAAGTTGGCGAGTCACCGTTAGAAAAGAACAAGCAAATGTGAGGCGGCCCAAATATCTACTGGACTGTTCTTAGACATTATTGAATGGAAAATATTCTGTAGACTTCGGTTCTGAAGAAAGTTGAAGTATAAAAAGTATTCATAAAAATCTTTTTTAAACAAGCTTTTTATGAACTAAAAAGTAAGCAAAGGACTTTAATATTTTCTTAAAAGCTTGAGGCTTATCTTTAAGTGTAAAAAATATGTTCAAGCTTGCTGTGGCCCCTATAGGTAGAGACCTATATGAATAGAGGGGCCAACATCTCATGGAGTAATCGGCCTCCTTACGATAAAATTGAGGGATTTGTAGCCCACCAGTAGTTACCAACTATTTGCAGGGCAGGTCAAGGTGACTGTAAATACTTGCACTGCACTTAGGAGAAAATCACATGACATCTCACTTTTTGCCTAACATGAACCTGCAATAAGAGTAAGCCCCCAAGAACTCCTTACCTCATAATCCTTATATAAATTCTCCTTCCTATTCTGGACAATCCTTCCAGCATCAGCATAATCCAGCTTGGACTCATAGTCATACACCGGAGCCACTGTAGCCAGGTTATAACTATACGGCTCGTAGTTTTTTCCCCTGGCCAGATAATTGGGTCTGTAGGTGACCTGGTGGTATTGTGATTGGGCTGCGAGGCTGTTGTTTGGGTTCAGTTCACTTCTGGCTATGGATTCGCTGAGTGGTCGAGATGTCACGATGAGTGGGGTTGGTGGCGGTGGTGGTGCGTCGTTCGGGAATAGTATGGGGCCTTTTCTGGAAAAGAAAGAAAGTACATACATTTAGTACAGACTAAAAGGCACACATTATATTCCGCAAAATGTACTTAAATAAAATAAGAAGTTTTTTTACGTTGCAGGTAGTACCTATGAAGGGTTATTTTATTTTGTGGTTTCTGGTTATTCTTATAAACAATAGGCTTGTTTTGTGTTAATATTTTTAGTTTCTTAGATGCTCTTAGTTATATTTATCTGTAGGTTGAATTAGCTGAATACTATCGGAGTCTAAAGACTCTTGAAACATGCCGATGTGCCGCCGATCTTAGAGAGAAAATTAAAAAGTATATATTGAATCGTGGCATATAATCGAACCTTAAATAATTACTATTTTGATTACTTGAAAATATGAATGGGCACTTTAATATGATAAATGTGCCCCTTTCTGGCTTAGCGCCCATTTTTTAAAACCTAAAATATTAAATAGCTAATTAACTGCGACACAAGTTGGACTGCCGCTTAGCAGCCGAAATAACTATAGTGGTGGTTCCTTCTCCGATAAACTGTTTTACGTGCATTTGTCTGCTTCGATGATCAACTTCATCAAGTAGTCGCAAGCGTCACTGAGTGTTGCGTTCCAAGTATGATCCTTAAGTTAGGCAAGGTGTTAAGGGATTTCGAAAAAAAAAACTGTCAGTAGCGTCCCGGACTCTGGATTCGTGTCCCATTAATCACATGGTGAACTAGCGAAATTTTGGTCAAATGAGTCAACGAACCCCTCTTCCTAACCCTTCAAAAAAAAAAAGAAGGGGGAAAAAGAAATCATTTGTAGGTACATAACTACTAATCGCCTCGACTTTTCCCTCGTAACATTACAACCTATTGCCCGGAGATAACTACAAGAAAATAATTGCAGACTAATGTAAAATCAATACTGCAGCTATCTGTTTGAAACCGATGGCTTGTTCGATTTAAACTTGGCGAGTTAACGCTAACGACTTCTTATGGTTGCTCTCTATTATAATTCTGGGTTCATTTGTGGAAAAGTGTGTGAGATTAATGAGAAATCCATTAATGTAGTAAGAGAATGGAGAAATAAATAACGATAGGTTTATTTATTGCATAGGATCACAGAGAGCACTTTATCATTTGGAAGGTAAAGAAAAGAATATGTTCTAGTAGTGAATGGATAGAATATCACTCCTACACTCCTCGAAGGGGTAAATAGAAGTGTATACAAACATAACGCCAGAGTTATGCATACATTTTGTTTATGACCTGATTTCTTTCTCCCTGATAATTATTGGACAAAACGATATCCTTGTCTCAATAGTTTATCACAAGATACCCTTTATATTTTTTTTGAATCCGTATCCTACTTTACAGGTCGAAGGTTTATTTTACAGGTAAAATAAACCTTCGACCTAAAGTATTTTCAAAGGACAAGGTATCTATTACTAAACGTCTGTTTCGGATTGGAATTGGTTAGGTACTGAGGTCGGTTAAGTACTGAGCCGGATTAGGTACTGAGACCGAGTGTCGAATGTAGAGTATACATATACATACATACTATGGTTTTCAAGCAATTGTCTATTCATAAATTATGTGCATATATACGAGTAAATATATTATTTGCTTTTCGTTGTTCTACTGGTTCTAATCTTGCTGCGTAGGGTAGGCTCCTGGATTTTTTAACCGACTTCAAAAAAAGGAGGAGGTTATCAATTCGACTGTATTTTTTTTTTTTTTTTTTTTATGTTTGTTACCTCATAACTTGCGACTGGGTGAACCGATTTTCATGATTCTTTTTTTATTTGAAAGCTGGTGCTTCCCGTGTGGTCCCATTGTCACCATTTCAATATCTGATGATGGGATCTTAGAGAAATCGAGGGCAACCCTCAAATTTTATAGCCTCACTTATTGTTTTTCGCATATTTTATGAAGTATCTTGTGTATTTGCGTATGATTGTCACCATCTCAGGTAGCTGGGCTGATGATGGAAGGTACAACTCCTTAACAGTAAGAAGTTACTCGAACAGGCAAGGGCTGTTTTTAGTAAATTATTTTGATGTTTGATAGGGCATTTGTCACATTTGGTCTCATGATCATCAAGTCATGACCTGATGCTGCAGTCAGGATAGTCTGCAGAGTACCTAACTCCTCGACAACTAACAGCAGATATATCGTGTTTAGGCTCATTGAAAAGGGCTCGATGTGTGGATAAACGTACTGTTAATGAGGAACACCGAAGTACATAGAGACCTGATGCTGAAGCCAGGAGCATCAGAAAAAGTACAAACCTTGAAATTACAGCACAGTAGTCGTGTTTGGGCTCATTTTAAACAGGACTAAATTTTAAGTTCAATGCAATGTTGACATAAGTCTGGCCTGATGCTGCAGCCAGGATTATCAGCATCTAGTCTAAAAACATCAGGTCAGGATTTGGTGATGGGATCCTGGAGAAATCGAAGGAACTCTTCAAATATTATAGGCACACCTATAGCGATTTGGGTATTTTTTATAGTAACTCGTGCACTTGCTCTCGGGAAGCACCATTTGGTGAAGTGGAACTGATGATGAAGACCACAGATGGCCTCCGGAACTACTCAATAATATATAAGTATTTCACGGGTTGCTATTCGATTACTTTCATATGGTTGCTAAGCAATTTATGCTCGTCACAATGTGAATGGTGATATGGAGCTGATGGTGGACCTGGAGAACTCCTCAACAATTAACTTCCCTGCATCGGGAAAAGCAATAATTTGTTTGTAAAAGGCGATGAGCACTAAGCTATTGTAACTTAGATAAATTATAAGCAGACCCACTAAAAAGCGTGAAATAAAAACTTTTTAAGAAAAAAAAAACCGACTTCCAAAAAACACTACAAAGTGAAAAATAACTTTAATTTCGGAAGTCGGTGGCAAAAAACTAAAATACAGATCCAAAGACACCGACTTCCGAAATTAAAGTTATTTTTCACTTTGTAGTGTTTTTTGGAAGTCGGTTTTTTTTTTCTTAAAAAGTTTTTACCGGGGCAAAGTTCACGATGATCACGAGTTTACGATCATTAGGGATATTCGCGATGGCACGTACTGACTCGTTTCCACGCTGCTGTGTGCGTCGCTGGTGGGCCGGGTGCGGGCCAGCCCCAATGCCATCCTGGTAATGATCGCGGATAGGTTGGACTGCCCTTTTGTCCGGCATGGATGTGGCAGGCATGTTGCTGTTCCAATGCCGGTTAGAAAATTATTATATTTTATTTATTTTTTGATGACTGTGATTTAATTTAATTTTTCCTATATTTGACTGTGTATTGTTGTTGAAATTGTGTGGCTAATAATGAGTCTATTGTTACTTGATGATGAAGTGTTATTGGGTTTTCCGATAAACAAATACTCAGTAGCAGCTCAGAGCCTAGATATGTACCCATGACGAAATCCATACTAATCCATACTATCCATACTAATATTATAAATTCGAAAGCAACTCTGTCTGTCTGTCTGTATGTTACCTTTTCACGCCTAAACCACTGAATTTCGATAAACTTTCGCAGAGAGATAGATTGCATCCCGGGGAAGGACAAAGGATAGTTTTTATACCGATATTCCCACGGGATCGACACTTCTGCGGGTGAAACCGCGGGGCGCAGCTAGTGTGAGTATATGATACTCTATACACCTCTGTCTACTTCTTCAACGCATATGAGGTGTAATGTTATGTACATAACTAATCAAGGTAACAATCTAGCCAGGCCCTTTGCTTAGGCAAAGTGTTAGAACAATAGCAGTCGTAGCTTTTATACACCAGTGGGAAAATATACAGTGATACTGTAGAATGTAGTACTTAGCTACCTATTCACACACAGAGAATGCAGAGGTCAAGGGATCACTTCTCATAATTTATCTATATTTGCTACTAAATAACATAGAACACTTACTTGGCTTGCTTATGTTGAACAAACTGGACTGCATTGTACGGGGCTTGATATGGTCTGGGTGAGTAGGTGGGCTGCAAAGAGACCTGGGTCCTTACTCCTGGCAGAATGAGGAGCAGGAGAAAAAACATGGCGCAGTCTTATGTAGTTATCTGGAATAAAAGAAGAGAATAATAATTATTGGCATAATTTGTTTAAAACACATGTAAATTTTATGTAGTAGTTGCAAGCGCGAATGTTGAGCATGAGGTCTTAGCACAGAGTAGTCTTAGATTCAATCCTGGATCAGGTCACGTTATGGGTTTTTCTCAAGAGCAGGCAAGAGTCGGATTTGAGATCTGTTAGTGGTTTTAAGTGATGCTACTCGTGACACGAGCTTAGCTTATGCCCTTGTAAGAAAATACCGCCACTTAAGAAGGCTATTTTAATGCACTTAATTTACAATAGTAGTAGTAAGTAGGATATTTTAAATTATAATTTGGATTGTAATGTAAATTATTTGAATAATGGATTATTTGATGTTTATATGATGACCTACCTAAGGATTTACATTTATACGCCGCTAAGGCAAAACATGTTTTGGACAAATAAATAATCTTTAAACTTAAAAAAAAGGTACTCAAACTTATCTGGGGCGGTATTGTGAAGGTATTAATGCCATCATGATTCAAGTCCGAAAAAAGGATGGTGCTATCGGTCATCGGAATCATGATAGAATTAAAACGTCATAATACGGCACCAGTATTTTGCCACGACAATACATAAAATCGGCATGCTATTGAAAAATCTTTCAATTTAAAGTAAAGATACAAGCAAAATGCATGAAAAAGGCTATCATCCATACTAATATTATAAATTCGAAAGTGACTCTGTCTGTCTGTATGTTACCTTTTCACGCCTAAACCACTGAACCAATTTAGATGAAATTTGGTATAGAGATAGTTTGAGTCCCGGAAAAGGACATAAGATAGTTTTTATCCCGATATTCCCACGGGATCGAAACTTATGAGGGTGATACCGCGGGGCGCAGCTAGTATGATATAATAATTAATGCAGCTTCTCCTAACTTATACCTACAAAATAATAACACTTACTTTCGATCGTTAATAGTATCAAACTTGCACAACGAACACCATTCTAATTTTCACATAGTTAACTATCATTGTTAGGTTAGTTTTCAAGTTTTTATAATTGAGTTATTGAATGGATTACGTTATGCGTGACATAAACTAATAAAATTGCGATTAGGGCGTGTGAAATTGAGTTAATTTAAACTGACAGCAAGTCATAATCTAAAGAGTGGTCTTATCACCATAAAATGAAGAAGGAAAAGTAGAGGCAAAAAGAAAAAGAGGTAGGATGAGCATAGCTACGCTAGCTAATACGATACCCCTTGGTAAGACTGGTTGTCAGATTTTCGGGCTTCTAACGACCCGTAACGACTGTCAAAGATCCACGAATGACGGCCGGGACCAACGCCGAGGTACGGAGGGTCTTGGTATGTAAAGATGGTCACCCATCCACAGACCAACCGCGGCAAGCGTAACTTAACCTGATCGATCGACCTGTGCGGCTGTTATTATTTAGTCACAGGCCCCCTGAGTGAAATATGTGTGTGTGTGTGTATTTAGTTGTTGATATTTGTTTGACCTTTCTCAGGATCGGTCACTAATCCAAACTATCCTAACTAATAATAAAAAACCGGCCAAGTGCGAGTCGGACTCGCCCATGAAGGGTTCCGTAGCAGCAAGTAACATAATATAAAAGTTCTTGTAGTTCGTTGTAATTTTGTGAAAGGTAAATTGCGGTTTTCGATTTATGACGTATTAAAAAAAAACTACTTACTAGATCTCGTTCAAACCAATTTTCCGTGGAAGTTTACATGGTAATGTACATTATAGGTATATATTTTTTTTAATTTTATCATTCTCCACACACATTTTACCACTTTGGAAGTGTCTCTCGCGCAAACTATTCAGTTCAGAAAAAAATGATATTAGAAACCTCAATATCATTTTTGAAGACCTATCCATAGATACCCCACACGTACAGGTTTGATGAAAAAAAATTTTTGGAGTTTCAGTTGTAAGTATGGGGAACCCCAAAATTTATTGTATTTTTTTCTATTTTTGTGTGAAAATCTTACTGCGGTTCACAGAATACATCTACTTACCAAGTTTCAACAGTATAGTTCTTATAGTTTCGGAAAAAAGTGGCTGTGACATACGGACGGACGGACAGACAGACAGACAGACATGACGAATTCATAAGGGTTCCGTTTTTTGCCATTTGGCTACGGAACCCTAATAAATGCGGCAGTAAGTTTGTTTGTTTGTTTGTTACCTTTTCACGCCTAAACGACTGAACCGATCATCCTGAAATTTTGTATATAAGTTGTCAGGTGTACAGAGACAGACATAAGGTACCTTTCATTCCGAAAAAAGTGCTGTTCCCGAGGAAAACAACAATAACGTTATTATGATAATAGATGGCGCCACGTGTTTTTTGAAAATTTCACGCAGACAAAGTTGCGGGCAGAAGCTAGTTCCATATATTACCAAAACATTGGAACAGTGTAAAACAGTTGTTTGGGCAAAGCTACTGTTAAATTTTGACAGCTAAGTTACTGATCAGCCGATCTATTCTATAAAAATGTCAGCGTCAAAATTTGGTAAGGTGAGCTGTCAATATTGGCAATCCCTAGCATCAGACAGAATGACAGCTCACTTCATCTAAGATTTACAGAATATACCTGCTGGAACTAAACTTGGCTTTTAGTAATCAAGAACCCACCCTAACGAGGGTCTAAATAGACCATGTGTTTCGAATGAAAGGTTTTCCGTCTAAATTGAGGCAAGAAACAAATGAATGCGTTTAGTTTAGAGCGAACTATTCCATTTTAAACCGATTTCATTCAGCTTCAGACCTTCTCATCGATTTTTAACTTTTTAGCCTCTTCCTATTATCCCTTTGGATTTAACTTTTAAACACCCTTGTAATTCTGTTGTTTATACAAAACTTTGGTGGCATAATACCTATGTCACCAAAGCTTTCTATAAACATCAGAATTGAAAGTGTGTATTATAGCTAATCTATTGAAGTTTAATATTGTTTAGGTACAAGTTATCTGCCCATATTGCAAAACATTCATGAACGTGTTATTATAATTTTCGAACCGACTACAGAATTGCGAAGAGTCGATGAAGACCATCGGAGAGAGAAAGTGAAACTCTTAGGCTCCATTTACACGACGTAAGTTTCTTGATTCATCATCTGCCTAGCCTTTTCCCAACTAACTTGGAGTTGGCTTCCAGTCTAACCGGATGCAGCTGAATATTAGTATTTTACATGGAGCGACTGACATTAATGGGTAATACGATAAGACTGGTTCTTAAGACTGGTTGTCAAATTTTCGGGCTTCTAACGACCCGTAACGACTGCCAAAGATCCACGAATGACAGCCAGGACCAACGCCGAGGCACGGAGGGGTCTTGGTATGTAAAGATGGTCACCCATCCACGGACCAACCGCGGGAAGCGTAGCTTAACTTGATCGATCGATCCGTGCGGCTTTATTACTTGCCATAAGCTGTAAGTATCTAGATTGTGGCATACAATCAAATTGAAGCAAGAGATGACTTACAACGTCTATACACCGTTTATATGGTGCAACTTTTGTTGTTACTTTCATAATGAAAGAGTAATTTACTCTTTGAAGTTTAAAGAGAGGCCGCGTTCATAAAAGGCTCTAATCATTTTCATTTTCGATGAGTATATCTGCATTGCATAAAACAACACAGTGCTACTAATTAGCTGGGTTCGATAACTCATCGTATAGATGTAACGGTTACCTACTTCCCACAGCTTGCGTGGTGTGATAATATCTCTTACGGCATGTTTTCTTTTCATTCTTAGAACTATATGGATTTATTAGCGTTGTGGGATCTTCTGATTGAGATAGGTTAGGTTATAGGTCTATCCTTCTGTGGATGTTGCAAGATATTTTAAGAACATGATGGAACTTGATTGTAGAAACTAGGAGGATGGCTAAGTGATACTGCTAATTATAAAGTCAAATTAAATATATTATTTAGACCAAAGCTGCAAAGTTTAGTAATACAAAGGAGCGAGGGAGCACACGCGATGACCGCTAATCGTGTTTGCTCGACTAATATCAAATTAGTGAAATGAGGTAAAAATGCACGAGTAAGCATAAGTGCATTATTAGTGTATGGTTTCACCGTACATTGATGTTTATAGAGATGTATGTCAAAGAAATTAATTGATGTTAGAATGCCCAGCACTGACTTTAGTGTAACTCTTGGTTTCTGAAAGTCATTGGTCTCTGATGAAAAAAATCTACAGTCAAATGTAATGTTATTTTCACTTCTCATGCTCTAAAAGTCCGTCTTTATGTTGTGCTTAGGCGACATAAAATCGCTTTTTATGTTCTAGTGCATAAAGTAAATTTTTTTTCTAAGACATAAGTAATCAGGCCCAACAGCCACACGCACAATAAAACTTCGCAGATTAAAGTCGTGATTTATTTCATTTTCTTTAATTTATATACCACTTCCGTGTTTTCTATCGTTAATTTAATAAAATCAGGTAAAATAGTTGTCTTTTATTATTTAAAAAGGCAAAGAAATGTGTTCATTTTTTGGCAGTATGAAGTACCCAAGTCGAATGACAAATGTTGAAAATTAAAAAAAAAAAACTTTTAAAAAGTTTCGTGGCGGTATTATCTGTGGTGGCGGGAATTAGCTATGGATGCAAAATTTTTGATTAATTATGTACTGTATACTTTATGCCTGTTTCATTTTCTCGCAATCGAAGTGAAAAGCAAAGTGTATAACTCAGGCATAAACGAGCCATTTTACCCCTCGACTTAACTATCCACCCTCGCCTGCGGCTCGGGTGGATATAAACGTCTCGGGGTAAAATAGCTTCTTTTATGCCTTAGTTGTACAATCTACTATTTCCTAATTTAAAAGCTATAGTAGGTAATCTAAAACACACCTCACAGATGAAATGATCTTTCAGAATCCGAGGATCAGACAACAACATAACATCATGACTGCAACCCCCAAAGGTTCAGTCACAGGTGTACCTGTAGTACACCCATATTTCGCCAGTTATGTTTAAGTCCCACGTAACAGGGGACGAGCCTATTGCCATCAACCGGGCACAAGTCCTGGCTCCGGGCTGCAAGTGAGAAATTCTTGATGGAAAACCCAATAATAATCTAATCATAGTAGGTAGGTATGCATAAAAGTTTAGATGGTGTAGAATTTGTCCAAAGAAATTTTATAACGACGTCTAATAGTGAAGACCATATCGCAACTCCATATTGATATGACAGCGAAAACCAATTTCAATAAACTGGTGGATTCGAATGTCTATTTAAAAAAGTCAGGAAGTAGTAAGGTGTAAAAACCATTGCAGTTGCCTCGCTTATAAGTTCCATAAAGTAGTTTTGTTTCAACTGTTAAACGAGCAATGAGCACTTAATAAATCTTGAAACCTCTTTCACGGGAGCTATTAGAGCATTTATTTTAAAAACGATTTGTGAAGTAAAAGCGAGAATAAAGGGTGTGGTCTTGCTTACGTATTGCGGTAGTTCGAAGTTGCAAGTTATTGTTTTTCAGTAAAGGAAGGTTATACGTGGACTAGCTTTTGCCCGCGACTTCATCTGCAGGTACAGGTAAGTTCTTCTGCTAGGCATTGGTGTGTCCAGCTACCAGGCTATCTAGTTGTAGAACTTTAACACGGGCGGTTTAGTGGTGGCGTGAAAAGGTAACATACAGATAGATAGGACCCACACACAGACCAGCAGACCGAGTTACTTCCGTATTTATAATATTAGTACGGACTTTAAGGGCGAGGTTTTTAGTTCGGAGTGTAGAAAGACTTTCGAACTGCGATTTAATTGATGAATTGCAGCGTCTCAGGTCTAGGTCTATCGTTGAAGGAAAACTTCATGAAAAACTTTTCTTAAGCTTTTGAGCTGCATTGAGAGATTTTACAGGCTAATTAAAAATGTTTAACAGAATTTCTTCGCGTCGCCAATTTGAGTAAAACAAAACAAAATAACGTACTAAATTCTGTCTGACACATACATAGCTATGCACATAACCTTTTCTCTTTGCTGTACAGCTGTAGTCGGGTAAATACGACATTTACGATCATCCGCCAGCAACCAAATAACCCTTAATCTATCATCTTGCAAAAAAATCGTACCTATATTTCTTTCATTCATCAAAAATCTCAACAATGGCCACGCATGCAAATGGCGGCAGTTCGCACGGAGCGCGGGAAACAATCGGTTGCCATGACAACGGCAATATGGCGGATTTGTGACGCGGTCACACGCCGCGTTGAATCAAGATACAGCTTGGCAAAAAAGAGTAGAAAATAATGGAGGCGCCACTGTGCTGCTCGTATGGCAACCCGCTGCAACCGAATAGCGCACCAACCTAATCTTGATACTTAGCTGATTTTTTTTTCAATTAGACAAATTTATTCCTACTTTATATGTTACTTTTTTAAATCAGTAAGTATTGTTAAATATTGAACAAGGACGTCTTCTCGATACGCATTTGATTACTTTTTACCTAAAAATAAGTATTTAGAGAAACACTCCCGAGTTCACAACATTTTTTAGGGATTAAAAAAAAACCATATTGTATAATATTATTCTTTTTTATTCCAAGAAATCTTCCTCTAAATATTCTACCCCCACGACATCCATATCTTGGCTAGAGTTGGCGGCAAACTCAACTGAGTCTTGTTCAGATTCAGAGGTGCTGCTGCTATCATCTTCAGTGTTTATGACTAATCGCTCAATTTCCTCGTACATAGTTCGTTCTATTTCACAGTACTCTTTTCTATTTTTATTATGTGCTGGCATGAGTTCTTCCAATCCTCCTCGGTAATAGCAGGGAAAGCACGTTCAGCTGCTTCCTGAAAAGATGAAATAATTCATATACCTCTATAAAAGTAAAACATTTTTTATCACATACTGTTAATAAGCCATACCTTTATGTCGACCGATCCTACATTTTGGGCGGCAATTTTGAGTTTTGCTATCCCCCAGATTAGCTCAATTGGATTGAGGTCACAGTTGATTTTTCATTTAGGTAAAGTTCAAGTCACCAAAGTATCAATTAATCTAGGCGCGCTATACCAGAGCAATGCAAACAAAATGTAAACATAACCTATGTGCTCGATGTTTGTTGTTTCAAAATTCTACTAATTCCGTTAGCAAGCAAATTAAAACAGCTTTGAGTTCATCAAATAACACTTAATTTAACTAAAAACAACAAAACAAACGCTTACATACCTGTCATATCAGCGGTTCTTTGGTAAACATTGTTAAGATCGAAAAGAATAGTTTGGGCCTCATGTTCCGCCAGTCATCGCCTACACACCTTATAAATAACCTCCCTGCCAGCACTTCGAATGGTTTTATCATTGTTTTTCACGTTTTATGTTTATTAAGCACCGTTTGATGGTCGAAATAAAAATTCTACGAAGTCGTGAACTTTGTTTATTATGAAACGTCATTATTTTGGGAATGTTGCCAACAGACAAAAAATTAGTTCCGTTTCTAGACTTTTTTGCCAAGCTGTAACTACGCATTGTTTTAGATTGATTGGGCCAAAGTAATTATTGACAGGGTTTATTTTTGGGCTTAGCTGCGTTTGTTTATTATGACACAGCGAAATATTAATTTCTATATGAGATGTCCCTTAGAAATGGTCAGAGATGTAATTAGGCAGAATAATATGTTATGCACAGGCACTAGAATACCCGCTGTTTGAATTGACAACCTGTACTTTCTAGCTCTCTACTTTAGTATTACTTGGTGGAAACCCAAACAATTCCAAATTTCTTTGCAAAAAAGGTAATAAATTGTGAATTATGCGGGTGAAATTAAAGGAATCACCTAGAGTAATCCTAAAAGTTCGCTACTTCATATTCCGAATTCAAAAACCAGCGGGGCAATTGCGTAACACATTATCAATCGGAATCGGTTTCAATTTGACAGTTCAACAACATTCATTGCGTTATTTACTTGTTGAGCAGACAAACTTTTCGAACTTAAGAAGCAATGGATTAGCAATTTGCTTCGAAATGATTCAGATTCCGATTGATAGTGTAATTACGCATTTAGGGTGCGAGTTTAAGTTGACATGGGACGAGCAGGAGTTGGAAACACACCTAGGACTCGGAAAGGTGACAATGACAGCTAGGAAACGGTATTGTTAGATGAAGTCGTCGGAATAATTTTGAATGTGCCAATGGATGTGTATTCTCCTGGCAACAAAACAAACAATATAACACATCGATACAGTAATCTTGTTTGTTCCCGTCACTCTGCACCCAGTGCTTTTGTGACAAACAGTCGAATTCAGTTCAGCATACCGTAGTGTATAAGTAACGTAATCACCGATCTGTTTGTAGTCGGGTGGATTACAACTGTTTACACAGTGTATCTTAATAGGCTGACAGAAAAAAAAATTAACAACCAAAAGAAAGTGTCTATGTCCAGCGCCCTAATTGCGTAACACACTATTAATCACAATCTGTATCATTTTGAAGGATTTCGCTAATCCAGTGCTTTCGTGGCATTTTCGAAAAAATTGTCTGCTCAACAACGTATATAACGCAATGAATGTTGTTGGACTGTCACAATGAAAGCCATTTCTACTGTTAACCTGTACTTCCAAAATAATGCGTTTGTGTGAAAGACACGAGTTCATCAGGTGGGGCCACGGAGATAAGTAGTACCAATTCAACTATGGTCTGTTCCAAAAGTATCTGATAAAAGTGTAAACAAACCCTGTTCAGGTTAAATTTTTATGCAATCACTTACTAAAGGGAATAATTATAATTAATACATTTATCTGTATTTTTAAAGGACCTTATATCTAGCCACTTTTCCAACAATTGTTGTTTGAATAACTATTATTAGGACAATATTCTTAAATTGTAATAAAACATCAAAGACTAAAATTGAGGTTATAAAATTAACCTCAATTATTTTCAAATGAAAAACGTTAGAATGATGTTAACTTTGGTGATTTAAAAATTAGAAATTCTGGTTTATGTATTCAAATAATCAAATCAAAGGAATCAATTTGTAAGTTTTCTGATGCTTTTGTTTACATTTTCATCAGATACTTTTAAAACAGAATACAAAGCTCATATAAAATACTGATACCCAACCGCACCTGGTTACACTAAAAGCCAACCACAACATAGTTGGTTAAATAAGCCTCGTGGTTTTATAAATTAAATCTGTCTAAACCATACTCTTTAGTAAAAGCTAAACGAAATAAATTACTACAAATAAATCTGGATCTAAGTTTAAAAGTGGAGATCAGGGAGTTGTGTTGTTAAATAAACGGCTGTAAAGGATGAACCAAGCATGCCGAGGCTGTGTTTCAATTCGACCTTATTTATTAGTTTCAACTTAGAAGCAAAAGAATTATATTGTTCTCTTCCTCTATTCCTGTGCCTTGAGGCCATATGCTTTTGTGCCACCAATCAATCAATCTGCCTAGCCATTTCCCAACTACTGTTGGGATTGGCTTCCAGCCTAACCGGATGCAACTGAATACCAGTATTTTACAAGAAGCGACTGCCTATTTGACCTCCACAACCCAGTTACTGGGTAACACGATACCCCTTGGTAAGACTGGTTGTCAGGTTTTTGGGCTTCTGACTACCCGAATTGACTGTCAAAGATCTACTAATAACAGCCGGGATCAACGGCTTAACGTGCTTTCCGGGGCACGCAGGGGTGTCGATACCTATGTAATGGATGGTCACCCATCCACGAACCGACCGCGGTAAGCGTAGCTTAACCTTCGGTCGACCGATGTGGCTGTTATTGTTTAGCCACGGTACTACCCAATAACATAAATAAAAGAACATTATCAATAGCTGGTAATAACTACAACCTTATATCACCAATCGGCTGGCCAATCAATAAATAATATTCTGCAACAGGAAGACCTGTGTCTAGTAGACATTGGTTTATGATGGTAGTATGTAGGATGGTAGGATTGGAACCTACTACGCTTTGAAATGGACAACTAGCTTCACCTATCTGACTAACCAACTCCTTGGCAATTCATAAGTGTCTGTAATTGGTTTAATTGAAATAAACGCTTTGAATTTGAGGTGGTGATGAACCTTCCAACTTGTCAAACGTCCATTGTTGAACTTGGGCCCTTCATAGACAACTAATTGATTAAGGATTTTGATAGAATATTTTCATTTTACGGTTGACTGACAGATTGGTAATTGCAGAACCTTACAAACAGATGCTGCTGCTTTAAAACATTTTATGAAACAGGATAATTTGGTTTTCCTTAACCAATAACCACACAAAAAGCTAAACTCGTAATAAAACTGACATTCCTACAATATTTATGAGCTGAGTGAACATCCTGTGCATTTCGTAAAACAAACACGCTGTATAGGCCTCAAGGGTACTATCGTTTTGTTTGGTACACACATTTATAGCTGGTGATCCGAAAGTGAACGAGGCGGCTTTTTAAGGACTGAATTGCGGGTTCGAAACCAGCACCCTGATTGCGTAACACACTATGAATCGGAATCAGAATCATTTAGAAGCCAATTGCTAATCCATTGCTTTATAAGTTCGAAAATTTTGTCTGCTCAACACATAAACATTGTTGAACTGTCAAAATGAAACCGATTCCGTTTGATAAAGTGTTACGCAATTGCCCCGCTGGTTACCTTTTATTAATTGCAGGAGCGATATGAAAGGTTTTCAAAAATAATTGTTTTACACTATTATTTTAACAACATAATCACGGCTGCATTTTTCAAAGGGTTTGGCAGAGATGTATAAATATATTTTCATTTCGCCACTTCACGACGTATAGTTTGTCATTATTTCGTTACTTTGCATCAAAGAAACTGACACAGAATGTCGATATTTCTTTTCATTATTTCATAAAGCCAAACGTTTTAGGGTTATAAAAGCCAAGAGAAAAAGTATTTGTTTGCCTAACAACCAACGGTTTCCGGCCTGCTAATAACAACAAGCTCCAACAAGCTCCAATCACTAAACCCTTTTTAACACTTTGCGGGACACTTACTTAACCACAGTATATACACTATACAGTATTGTGACTCGGGCCCTGTTCTAGAAATAATTACCTACAGCCGCGCGGCGATACACGCGATAGGGCTGCCCGCCTTCAGTATTTTAATTTCATCAACCTACTTGAGTTTCTTTCTAGTTTTTTGTGATTGTCTGTAAATATTATATTTTTTATTTATAAAAATGAAATTCGTTGTAAATTAAATAGGAAGAGTTAAATAAAAATACATGTTGTGTTTTTTTAAACACCCTTTTGTAAAATATTTGCGCCTCGACTAAGATTTACGAAAAGATTTATTGTGTTTTAATAGTATAAAAGGTCGGTAGGTCACTTATTTATTAATTAATCCAGATATTGTATTCAGTGGAAAAAGCGTAATACCTACCCATTCAAAAAAGAAACAAATTACGTACTTAGTAGGTTAGGTACGTTTATAAAAAACAATCATAGTCTTCTTCCGGAGTTTCCAGGTAATTTAAAAACTGTTATCCCTGGGTGCGTTATTGACGAATTCAGGCAACCAAAAACAGCACAACATGGTCTATAATATCTCTTTGCCATATCGCACGCTTAGGGTCAGTTCACACCGCGACGCGACGCGGCGCGCAATTTTCAAGATAGCAAAACAATTATAGACCTTACCTTCTACACAAAAAGGTACACAATTCTGTGTGCCTACGTCGAGCTACGCCACGCGGCGCAACGCGGCGCCCGCGCGGCCCTCCTCACTGATGTGTACCTTTTTGTGTAGTAGATAAGGTCTATAATTGTATTGCTATCTTGAAAACTGCGCGCCGCGTCGCGTCGCGGTGTGAACTGACCCTTACTACTTACAAAACTATCACACCGTTCGTCACTGCGGGCGGAGCATTCGAGACTGTTTGTTAACCGAGTGTAAACCGAACTCGAGGCGCGTAGGTATGACCCGCGTTCCGACCGTTTGTATGAAGATAGAGTACTGTATTATAATATTACCGTGACTTAACGCCCCTCGACGTAATAACAATAAAACTTCTGTTGTGTCTCTTTCAGTGTCCTTCAATGTGTTAAGCATAATCTATTTGACCTTTAGTTGTAGCACGTCTTATTAAGAGCTCATTATCATAATAGACAATTTCGTTACTGATGAGTCTTAGATAAGGAATTAAAATAAATATTTAGTAATAAGGAATTTCATAAAAGCGCTCTTCCTCTCTCCTACTTACTTATCAAAAAATTTGCTGTGCCTGATAGAGTCCATAATTGTTTCTATTAATTAAAACATACCAGCTGCATGTGTACATTATGGATTGCAATAATGATTAATTGAATTGAATTGATTTAAAAACATTTTACTCATCTGCCTATTACAAAACACAAACATAAGAATCAAGCAACACAAAAATAAAAATATACAAAATTTCATACAATAAAAAACAAAGTAAGTACTAAAATGAAACACTAACTAAGAAATAAACACTCACTTTTCACTACTAAACCAAATAAAAAAACATAAAATAAGAGGGTAGGTTACAAGTGTACAACAGTCGGGTTAGCAGGGAAATGGCGGCGGTGCAGTGTTCAGGGTTGTTTATTAGTAAAGCGTGGTTCATACCTAGGCCAGGAGATAGGGCCTGGATAGTACGGTCACCAAAGGAGATACGTAACCAGGGTCGTCGGATATAGTTGAAGTTTAGTAAGAAACCGTTTTAACCGTAAATCTATGCTGCGTGGAGGTTCTTTAATCTTAATAAAAAATTGTTTAAAATTCAAGCAACGAAATGACATAGTGGATTTATCAATTGAACATTGCATCGAACTGTCTTGTGTTGAGCTAGATAAGCATGTTGTAGTGTGCGTTTACAGACCCCCTAATTATCAGAACTTTTCTGTATTTGAGTCAATAATGGAGGATGTCCTAGTGAAACTTGCATCCAATAACAAAGCCGCAATTATTTGTGGTGATTTTAATATTAATATTTTGGAAAATAATTCAAACAGCAGTAGATTATTAAGCCTTTTCAAATCGTTCAATTTATCTAATGTTTTTACAGAACCGACTAGAGTAACTCCAACTTCTGCTACTTGTATCGATAATGTTTTTTGCGATTGTGATTATTTAGATAAAGCCATCGTAAATTATCTGCCGTCTGATCATAGTGGACAAACGGTAACTTTTAAGTTTAAAACACCTTTGCAAAAAGTGCAAATACAATTTAGACCAATAACGACTGGTAAACTAAAAAGATTCAATAGTACTCTAAATAATAAGTTAAATGATCTGGGCCATGATATGGATGACGCAAATAAATTGTACGAGGATTTCTTTTCAGTAGTGCAGACTCAATTCAATAAAACTTTTGAAAAGAAAACAAAAAACATTTGCCCTAATTTTATATTTAGTGACTGGGCAACTAGAGGTATTAGGATAAGTAGGGAAAGACTGTTCGAGCTGTATGGCCTTAAGCCCTACATTAATACTGATACTTTCAGCAAGTATGTTGCTACATATTCCAAAATTTTTAGAAATACTTGCAAAATAGCCAAAGCCCGGTACATTAGCAACAAAATCAAAACGGCAGAAAATAGAATAAAAACGGTTTGGAAAATTATAAATAACGAAACTAGTAGGAATAAAAAACGAAACACAGATTACACGTTGGAGACTTCACGTGGTGCCATAAGCTCTAACTTAGAAGTAGCTCAAGAATTTGTAAATTTCTTTACTAATATACCATCAAAAACGACGGAAGCCTTAAATTCCTCACCCGGCGTATCAATTGATTTATTAAGAGCGAACGTTCAAGCCTGCCCGGTTGAATTTCAATTTAAACATATTAACCCTGCAGTAGTAATAAAAGCTTTTAAGCAAATTAAGATCAAATTGACCGAAGATCTTTGGGGAATGTCTATTAAAGTATGTACCTCCATAATTGAGACTATTGCGCCTTACTTAGCCTTAGTATTTAATTCGTGTGTTGATCAAGGAGTCTTCCCCGATTTAATGAAATACAGTAAGGTAATACCACTTTACAAATCCGGGGACAGTAAAGACACTAATAATTATAGACCCGTATCCGTGTTGCCGGTTTTCAGCAAGGTGTTTGAAAAGATAATGCTTAATCAAATGCTCAATCATTTTAACACGAACAAAATCCTTCACGATCAACAGTATGGTTTTACCAAAGGACGTTGTACGACCGACGCCGGTGTAACCTTATTAAAACACATTTTTAACGCGTGGGAAGAGGCCCAAGACGCCATAGGAATCTTTTGTGACCTCTCCAAGGCATTTGATTGCGTCGATCACGAAACTTTGCTTTTGAAACTTGAGCATTACGGACTTCGAAAACTTGCGCTCAGTTTAGTTAGTTCTTATTTAAATGATAGACAACAGCAAGTTCAAATAAATGGTGTCAATTCACACGGTTTAACTGTAAAAATGGGTGTGCCACAGGGCTCGATTTTGGGTCCTTTCCTCTTTTTAGTGTATATAAATGATCTACTCCATTTATTAAAGAATCAACCACAAATGGTGTTATTTGCTGATGACACTTCCTTAATTTTTAAGGTAAATAGACGTGCTACAAATTTTGACGACGTAAATAACGCCCTACTGCAGGTCCAAAATTGGTTCACTGCTAATAATTTAGTATTAAATGGGAAAAAAACTAAGTGCATAAGATTTTCTTTACCGAATGTCAAAGGTAGTGATTGTGAGATAATATTGAATCAAGAGAAACTTGAATTCGTCGATAGAACTGTTTTCCTAGGGATCACGCTCGACTCAAGGCTACAATGGGGTCCGCATTTAACATCCCTTGCAGGACGGCTAAGTTCAGCAGCTTATGCTGTGAGAAAAATCCGTCAATTTACTGATGTAGATACCGCGAGACTGGTCTATTTTAGTTACTTCCATAGTATCATGTCTTACGGTATTTTGCTTTGGGGACGGGCTGCAGACATAGATTCTATTTTTATTCTGCAGAAAAGAGCTATCAGAGCCATTTATAATCTCCGCAGGCGCGATTCTCTAAGGGAACGGTTTAAAGAAATTAACATCATGACGGTACCTTGTCAATATATCTACGAAAATATCATGTATGTAAGGAAAAATTTACATCTTTCTAGTAAAAGAGGTGAAAGACATAATTATAGTACTAGAAATAGGGACCTATTAGTTCAACCAGGATTTAGACTAGCTAAAGTAGACTCATCTTTTATGGGGTACTGTTTAAAATGTTATAATAAAATACCTCCCCACATTCTTCAACTGAATGAGACAAAATTCAAGTCTTGTATTAAACGCACACTATGCAGACAGGCATATTATAAGTTAGGGGATTACATCGCTGATAAAAATGCCTGGCTCAATGCTGGTCCTGCTCCACAACCACAACTATTTGATTAACACTTAAAAATGCTGTTGGAGCTGCTGAAGATTGTAAGTCTATCTTTGCATTGTATAAATTCAATCTCCTAGTATTGTATAATTGCATAGCACATGTTGAGTACTATGTACATACTATAAAGCTACCATTTACTGGGTACGTCTTTCATTGACTGAATGTGCCCTGGCGGCTGAGAGTATGTCATGCTCACTCAAATGTCTCGCTGATGGCGGCGCATGTGTTGGATCATTTAGCTCCCTTCAAAATGGTTGAGCTGAATGGTGCTAATACATGCGTCATGTTCGTGAACGGGCGCCGTCAGTAGGGACTGGTCATCTCTTTGCTGCCATGGCTTATTTTATTTTAATTTAATATTTGAATTGTTGTTTTTTCTCATCTTTTCATTATGGACGCTTTTAACGTTCTGCATCGTTCTCACATGTATAATTTTTAACGTGAATGATGTAACCAAGACTTTGTAACCATATTATTTTGATTTAAAAGAGTGTCCATGGAGTTTCTTGCCCGTTCTTCTCCATAGGTACCTACGCTTTGGAATGGGCAACTAGCTTCATCTTTCTGACTGACCGACCCCTTGACAATTCAAAAGTGCCTGTAATTGGTTTAATTGAAATAAATGCTTTGAGTTTGAGTTTGAGTTGAGTTTGAGTTTGAACCGATAGCTGTTTTCGAATAAAATTTAATTTAGTTAATAGAAAACAAACAGTTCATTTATCAAATTAAATTTCTTTTGAAAATACCCATCGGTTTCTTAATAAACTTCAACTATATTCGACGACCCTGGTTAATTATCTCTTTTGGTGACTGTACATGAAAAAATTACTGAAAGTCACTTCTTATAATAAAGAAAACCTCTTCATTTCACTACGTTCAATAAGTGTCTGAGCTCTGACTTTTATTAAATTGTCAACAGTGCACAAGTAAAACTAGTAAAATTCCTGTACAAAGGTAGACTTATGAGGTTTCACATAACGTGGAGATAAAACATGACAGGTACAATAAGACACAAAAACGAAAATAAGAAAAAACGAAAATAAAAAAATGTGTGGATATTCAAAGATAAGTAAGACCTTAATAAAGTCACTCTTGATAATTAACAAAGAACTCTTGTTTAGACGTAATTACTAAATGCCTATTCAAGTAATTTGTTTAACATTCATGCAAAAAAACCATGACGTTTCGTTAAGGTGAAAACGCAATGGTAGACCGCGAAATTCAAATTTTCTTCCTTTTTTTGCAATTTGCAGGTCAGTGTGAGGTTGTACAGGTTGATTTAAATATGATTCGTGACTATAATGGATATGTATTTACAGAATTATAGTCATTAATATATCTCTTAAAGTTAGATTTGTTCCATAAGCACTTTTCCATAAGAGATTTGTTCTTATGGTACAAAATCTAACTTAGAAATACATATGTATTAATGATTCTAATGATTATGATTCTGTAAATACGTACCCGTTATAGTCGCGAATCATATTTTGATCAAGATACAACCTGACACTGACCCGAAACTTGCAAAAAACATTAGAAAATTTGAGTTTCGAGGGCTACAACTGCGCATTCACCTTAAAATCATAATAATGAGAAATTTTTATTATGTTCGTTAACCAATCTGAAGGTCTATCTATCTACATGAACAAAGACTACTGTGATGAAAAGTCGGATAAGTGAGAGAGAATAAAGGGGATGGTTTTATTTACAGTTATTTTTATTTTGAGGAATTGAAATTTAATTTAGATTATTTAGTTCAAGCACCAAAGCATTTTAATTTCTGCATTTTTACATTCATATTTTATTACAAACATAGTTTCTAATTAAAAATATAAAAAAAACTTACCAATTAAACGTACAGAAGGACTCACAGGAAAACAATAGTCTTTTCTTATCACATGCCACAAACACTAATCAAAACACAAAAAATATGTCAAAATGAAGAAACTTCTAATTTTAAAGAAACCTTTTGTGTTGAATATTTAAACACAATATTTAAAATGAAAAAAAAAAAAAACCAACCAAAGAGTAAGTCAGAAAGTTATAAGGCAAAGACTAATTTCTAAATCGAATTTCAAACAAAGTTTTATGATTGCCGAATTAATAATGACGAAAGTCAATTGTTAATTATTTAATAACATAATACAAGTGTAAAGGAGCCTTGTTAGTGGGAAAATGACGGTAGCGCAGCGTTCACTGTTATTTATTACTACAGCGTGGCTCAAATGTAGGCCAGGAGATAGCTAGATGGTACGGATTTATCTAATTTTCAACTTAGTACTATTATTTTGCAGTGGTAGAAAAGTGATTTATATTAATAGCGACTAGAATGCTCATTTAACACTACGTTTTTGTGAAATTAATTAGATTAGTAGCGTGATCTGCTTAGTCAAGATATTATAATTATTTTGTATGCAATTATACATTCAGACTTACATACAATCTTAAAAGAATTTAGCACTTAATGAAATCTTCGAAATTACGTCATGTCTCCGAGTGGTTTAATGACACTCACAATAATTCACAAATAAAAAGTAAACATTACAAAAATTTTACTTAACTATTAAAAAAGGATCGACTTGGTACAATGTTTTTGGTAAAAACTGTTACGTTTTATGCAATATTTTATTGCTATAAACATGGCATACATTTATTATTTTATATTCCAATAAAAATAAAGTGTGAAGGTTTTACGCAATTTTTTGTTTATGGTGTTACATTTGCATGCATTGAAAGTGCTCTTTTAAATAAAAATATTGAAAATATTGTTGAAAAAACTGCAAAATATTAACTTAATAGGTGCAAGTTTGTGTCAATTTATTAATCTGTTTAGCCAGACAATGACAGTAGATATAATACATAGGCTACATATAACTGTTTTCACAGTTTTATTGAATATCTCTTTTTAAAATTTGCATTGATTTTGATTTAAAATGTTAGTTTTGATTTGCATACTCATTTGGAAATATTGTGGGCTTGTGGCTAAGTAATAACAGCCGCACGGGTTGATCGCTCCGGTTAAGCTACGCTTGCCGCAGTTGGTCCGTGGATGGGTGACCATCTTTACACACCGAGACTTGTGGAAAGCACGTTAAACCGTTGGTCCCGGCTGTCATTTGTAGATCTTTGATCAGTAACGTTACTGGTCGTCAGAAGCCCGAAAGTCTTATCAAAGGGGTTTCGGTACCCAGTTTGTGTTGGTGAGGTCATATAGGCAGCCGCTTCATGTAAAATACTGGTACTCAGCTGGATCCGGTTAGACTGGAAGTCGACCGCAACACAGTTGGGAAAAGGCTAGGCAGATGATAATTTGAAAACATTATACTTAATTATTTAAAAAATAAAGAATCAACTATTTAACTTCTATTAACCTTTCTCACCCTCACTCCACAAACGCATAACTAACAACTCCACCAACCGAGCTCCTAAACTATAGAAAATAAAGTTCCCTATTATAAGTTGGAACCTTATCGCATAGCATGGCGGACCATTGTTCGTTCTGACTTTGTGGCCGAGAGTTCGAAAGTTACTTTGACAGAGTACCAAGTGCCTATCTGCTATATTAGTACAATGAGCTGGGATGCTATAGGCTTTGTAAGGCGTGTTTGTAATAATATAATTGTATCTTATCTTATTAAGAAGTTATGATTTTTCTGTTTATTTTATTTAGTTTCGATAATGATATGGCATTTTTTCCGATGGGTATGTAACCGAAGATAAACTCACGCCCTTTTTCTATGGGGGTAGGCATAAGTTACTATCTTAGTAGCGTAGTATGTACCTTAATATGATGGTACAGTCAGGGAAATTAGTTGTTTATCAAATCGATCATATAACTGTCAAAGAACAAAAAAGTCGAGAGGTGTCATGGGGCATCTGGTTGGTACGAAGTTCCTTTCACTGTATATTATGTATTTAATAACTTTGCTACCCCGTTGGTCTTGTGGTCGCAAGCGCGACTGCTGTGCATGGGGTCCTGGATACGATTCCCAGGTCGGGCAAAGTGTTATTTGGTTTTTCCATTAGGAATTTCTCAGTAGCAGCCCGGAGTTTAGAAGTTGGTGGACACCCCCGTGCCTCGGAAAGCACGTTAAGCCGTTGGTTCCGGCTGTCATTCATGGATCTTTGACAGTCGTTACGGGTAGCCTGAAAATCTGACAACCAGTCTTACCAAGGGGTATCGTATTTCCCAGTAACTGGGTTGTGGAGATCAGATAGGCAGTCGCTTCATGTAAAATACTGGTATTCAGCTGCATCTGGTTAGACTGGAACACGACCCCTACATAGTTGGGAAACGGCTAGGCAGATGTTGATGTTCGTTTGCAGGCTCATTCATGGCTCTTAGCTTTTAAAGTATCATCTAAGTTATTAGCGTTTTAATCTTACAATAATATACAGAAATATTAAACTTACTACCGAGGAAAAGACGTTTTTAAGTCACAAATCGGTAGCTCATTCAATTGTTCAATTGGCAGAAGCCAGTCATCACATAACCACTATTATACTTAGTTAGCTATCAATAACTTGTCAAATCTTTCTCTAGAAGACTTCAATGTTGGGACTTTTCCTTTTGTATAATAAATAGCGGAAGTAAGTCTTGGGTCACGACTGTCTGTCACGAACACTGACTCAATAACCTAATTTTATCAATAGAGACGAGCAGTTATTTAATATTGGGTTTAGGGTACTGTGAGTGAATGCTAAAATCCATAATAATAAGTCATGGAGAGCAGTGGTGGCCCAGTGGTAACGACCGCGACTTACGAAATATAGGTCGTAGGTTCGAACCCAGACAGGCGCTTTACTTTGTGTAAATTATTTCATCGTCACTGCTCTCAAAACGGTGAAGGAAAACATCGTGAGGAAACCGTCACGTCCTAGAACCAAAAATTCGATGACATGTGACATCTGCCAATCCGTACTGGGCCCGCGTGGTGGATTACGGCCCACTCCCTCTCACCGAGAGGAGGCCTGTGTCCCAGCTGTGGGAAGATTATAGGCTGATTATGTAAGTCATGCATCTGGCAAAGTGTTAGTGCGCTATAAGTACACCTCCGTCTAACCCTTCGGTACAGGCGTGAAGTTATGTTTAGTTTAGCTGGTAGGGATCTTGACCGCACTTCCGGGATTGTCCTGGTAGCCGTGGAATACCGCATGATAATGCATGCATGGGCAGCACATGTTGCCCCTCTTGTTGCTACGACACTATGTGCTAGCGACCGTTTTCGGGGGCTCATTATTGAGTGTGCATGTCACCCCCTGCCATTTTATCTGTGTAATTTATATATAACACTAGGAGCGCCCCACGGTTTCTCCCGCGTGAGCTTCGATCCCGTGGGAATATCGGGATAAAAACTATAAAAACTATCCTGTCCTTTCCCGGGATTCAAGCTATCTCTATACCTGTCATCAAAATCGGTTCAGCGGTTTAGGCGTGAAAAGGTAACACAGACAGACAGACCAGAGTTACTTTCGAATTTATAATATTAGTATGGATAGTATGGATTGGTCAGGCAGGGGCTATAGACTTTCCATAGTCCTCAATAACCAACCAACCAACTTTCGCCACCCAAACCCATAATCCAATATCTTTGTTTCCGTATCCTGTAATAGTCCTGCACTAACCGGGGGTTGTCCTTGGGTGCACTTGCATAGTGCGAACTGGGATAATCGTCGGTTGGTGCCTCATTTTATTAAAAGCGTCTAACGGGCCTCTGCGTGTTGGCTTCGGCCCCTCGTACGCCTTTCAAAGACCCGGGACCCCAGGGTCCCGAGAAATATCAAAAGGCATACATCTGGCAAAATGTTAGTGTACAATAGGTACGCCTCTGCCTAACTCTTCGGGGAATACTGGCGTGAAGTTATGTTTAGTTACTCCAAATTATTACTATTTTGATTTCTTAAAAATATTAATTGACACTCGAATACACGGTCAAATTTTGCTAGCGAAATTACGCAAATAAAACAAAAAAAAAAAAATTATTATGACGATGTTTTTTCTGGGGTCATCGACCGCAGTTAGTATAGTCACTTCAAATATCAGTTTAGAAAATCCGTTATTTTTTTGTGTGAACTTCACAGACGTGATCGGTATATAAATACACATTAAAAAAAAAAACATTCTCTCTACTCATAGTTTAATTAATAACACTACAAGCAGTCGTTGTCTCCCCAAAAATACATGAATTCTTTTTTGTTTTTATTTTATCGTGTTTAGATATTGATACTCATCACGCTTGAGAGTTTCGCTAGCTTATTTTATTTGACTCTGTATAATGTGTGTATGTGGAAATTAAAACACTTCAAGAAGATGGGCATGAAAAACTACACAAATCAGACACAGTTATAATAAATAAAGGCGTACCACAAGGATCAGTTTTAGGTCCTGTCTTCTTTATAATATTTATTAATGATCTGATAGCTTATATGAAAAGTATTTCAGACGATACTAAAATTGTAGTTTTTGCTGATGATACAAGCGCCATTATAGCTAGCGACAATATAGAAAATTTAGAGGAAAAGATTAATTTTATCCTATGTGCTCTTGAGAAATGGTTCACTATTAATTGTCTAAAACTTAATCTAAAAAAGACGCAATGTTTATTATTTAAATCGACCGTGAAGAACAACGATACTGTCAAAGTATCTACATTTATTAGGGAATAAAGTGGATATTGTAGACAATGTAAAATTTTTGGGGGTACAAATAGATGCAGTTTTAAATTGGAAAAAGGAATTGGAAGTGGTCACTAACACAATGAGTAGTGCTTGTTATGCTCTCAGGAGTCTTAGAGATGAATTAACCATTGCTCACCTCAGAATGGTATATTTCGCACTAATAGAGTCTAGACTTAGATATAGCATAAAGTTCTGGGGCAACAGCTACCAATACAATATTAATGCTGCTTTCGTTATGCAGAAAAGAGCCTTGAGAACTATGCTTCGCATTGAACAAACGGAGTCCTGTAGAGATCTTTTTAAGAAACTGAACATTCTCACAGTACCATGCCTCTATATTCTGGTCCTGCTTAGTCATTTTATTAAAAATATCCATAAGTTTGAGACAGAAGAACAGAGACATATCAGAATAAAAACGCGAAGAAAGGATCTACCTAATTTCATACAGCCTAAGCTTAATGTCGTTAAACATGCCTCAAGAGTGCAATCAGTAAATATGTACAATAAATTGCCTGTACAATTTAAAGACTCTATGAGTCCAAACGAATTCAAGAGAAAATTAAAGTAATTGTTACTGAAGAAATGTTATTACAGCATAGAAGAGTTTCTCAAAGATAAAAGTAGTTCGAACTAATATGTATTTATATTTTAATGACTTTAAATGATATATATATCTATATAACATTGTATTATGATGACATTGCATTAATGAATTTTTATTGACATATATTTCTTTGAATTGAATTTATATTAAATTTTGAACTAATATCAAGTTAAATTGTTATAATTCAATATTAAGTCTAATAATGTGGAATGTATCTTTTTTTTTTTTTCTCAATTTTTCTGGCTTTACGATGATTTTTCTGGCTTTATGATGATTTTGTGTTACATTTATTGTTATTTTTAAGACCAATGTTCGACACAAATGTAAATTTGTTGATGAATGAATGAATAAAAATAAATGAATCTGCTTCTTTTTGTGAGTCTCAAATAATTCCCATTTTGTTGTCCTAAAATATTAAATAGTCAAGTTCTTACCTTACGTGTTTGTTCTTAGTAGGTAGCTTACTTACTACGAGCAACTTTGAGAAAAGGCCAGAAAGTTAATAAAAGGCTTATTTATTTAAAAATAAATAACGTAATTAGAAAGTCTGGAAGGTCAATAAGCTTTTTGAGGCACATTGATTTAATAAAGGGTAAGTACATCATTAGAAGATCAATAAGTTTTAAGAGGATCATTTAAATATTTGCCTAATAATATCAGTCTGGAACACTTACAATCCCAATGCTATTATTCATTTTGACAATCTTCATTGCGTTATTTACGTTGTCAAGGAGACGATTTGTATAGAGGCTAGTGGAGGGTACTTTGAAAACATTTAATAAAAAAATATTTAGGTACAGTCAGCATCAAAAGTCGATTAACACTATCATTTTTACATGTTATTAAATTGACAACAACTTTTTTCAATAAACTGATTTTTAGCTTTTCACATAATAGACAAGAGTATATATTCTAAAAAAAATTCTTCTGCTCCAATTTTGAACAAATATTTTGCTCAATAACTAAGATTAAAAAAACTGAAGTGTTAATCAACTTTTGATGCTGACCGTACTTATAGAACATTTATTTTTATTTTCGCAAAACTTTCTGAGTGTCCCACGTACATGTTGCGCCGACCCTAAATAAATTGTGGTAAAGGCAGGAATGATGACTGAAAAACTTAACGAACCTTTGTACTATAACAGCATTATCTAGGTATCACAGATAGGTACATGCAATGTTGTCAAACCTTTGTTTATTATACTCCTCGTAGTTTAGTTTAAACAATTCAATGTTTTGTGATTTTTCCCATAAATATTGATTCATATTATAAAGTCAAAACATTATTAGATCATCCTCTAAATAAAAGGTTTTGGTTTACAAAACAAAGAAGATTCAAAACAAATTGTGTAGAAGATTTTTGAAATCTATAACACACATTGAGCAAAAATGAAGAAAATGAGAAGAAGCCATTGCCCAGCTACGGGATAGCAAACCGATGCTATAATAGACGTTATTATGACAGAAATAATTATGATTACTCTTATGACAATAGGAGCAAGAATCATCATCATTATTTCAGACCAAAGACGTCCACTGCTGGACATAGGCCACCCCTAAGCATCGCCAATTTGACCGTTTTGTGTTTCTCTCATCCAGAGGATTCTTGCAGTCTTCACAAGGTCCATCAGTCCACCTTGTGGCCCTACAACGCTACGTCTTTCGGTACGCGGTCGCCACTTCAGAACCACAAGTTTGACAGATCTTCGTGCTATGTCGAACATAATAAAAGCTATCATGCATATTAATCAGCAATTTAATGTTGAAAGCAACATAATATATAAAGTAAGTAGGTAGCTAATAATGACTCAATATAAAATGGGCTAGTGTGTCAGTTATGATTATTTTGGCAATATGCCAATTTTAAGTTGCATCAAAAAGTCTTGAAGAAAACCTACTTAACATTTAGAAATACTTGTCGAATAACATCTTAGTTTTGTGATTATTTAACAAATCTTTTTCGTCTTTGTCGAAATTCATTTAAGGCGGTACCCCGACCAGAACCGCGTTTTTAGGGTTCCGTAGCCAAATGGCAAAAAACGGAACCCTTATGGATTCGTCATGTCTGTCTGTCCGTCCGTCCGTATGTCACAGCCACTTTTTTCCGAAACTATAAGAACTATACTGTTGAAACTTGGTAAGTAGATGTATTCTGTGAACCGCAGTAAGATTTTCACATAAAAATAGAAAAAAAACAATAAATTTTGGGGTTCCCCATACTTACAACTGAAACTCCAAAAATTTTTTTTCATCAAACCTGTACGTGTGGGGTATCTATGGATAGGTCTTCAAAAATGATATTGAGGTTTCTAATATCATTTTTTTCTGAACTGAATAATTTGCGCGAGAGACACTTCCAAAGTGGTAAAATGTGTGCCCCTCCCCCTCTAACTTCTAAAATAAGAGAATGATAAAATGAAAAAAATATATATAATGTACATTACCATGTAAAATTCCACCGAAAATTGGTTTGAACGAGATCTAGTAAGTAGTTTTTTTTTTAATACGTCATAAATCGAAAACCGCAATTTACCTTTCACAAAGTTACAACGAACTACAAGAACTTTTATATTATGTTACTTGCTGCTACGGAACCCTTCATGGGCGAGTCCGACTCGCACTTGGCCGGTTTTTCTTCGTTATTCAGAGGCTATTAACTCAATAATTATGAGAAATAAACTACATCTGAAAGCACATTATTAATGTTCGATATCCTATCATCACATTGCACGTTATTATTTGTTTTTATATGTTACTAATACATTTAAAATCTTTTTTTAAAAAAATGACTAGAATTATTGATTGCATTCATCTTTTGCTAAAGTTGACGTTCTATTAATTTGAGGATTTCACCAATGGATAGATAATTTAAAAATCTAAATAATCCATGTTTTCATTTATTTAAAAAGATCGCTATTTTAATTTTATTAAAATAATTCCATAAATTTTGCGAGTTTTATGATAAATGGGCGTGCGCAGGGTACGCTGCATCCCTTTCGTACTAGGAAGTCGTGTCGCTCTCTGTCTCTGTCGCGAATGCTCAAGGTTATTTAGTTGGGTTACCGCCTTAACAATCAGGGAAATTCATTATTAAGCGAAATGCCCCTGCGTTATAGCCATTTCATACAACTGTCAAAGAATGACAGCTGTAATTTGAATATAGATGCGGGTAGTTTAAGTTGGAAGTCGATTTGCTTAACATTTAATTTCTCTTACTTTACCTAAATTCATCATTATCTTCCTGTCATTGTCCCACGTTACTTCGGGTAGGAGCAACACGTTTTATTTTTCCATTATCCCCGTCAACCGTCACGCATGACTTTATCCAGATTATAAGTGATATAATATGTGGTCTTCTATAATTGGAAGCGCACGCTAGTATTTGTCCTCATTCTTGTAAACCTACTTGCATTTGCATTGTGTAGCCTCTGTTAGAAATACAATAATATGTAAATAAATAAAATTACAGTAGCTAATTATGTTGTCCGCTGCCATAAAACTCTATAATTAATATTAAATTAGCAGTATTTCAGAAACCAGATGCAACACTTATACTTAAAACCAAATTAAACAAAATTAACTCAACATTTCCTAATTTCTACGGAACCGTGAACAAGGAAGTACGCAAACAAAGACAAGAATAGAATCCAAAGATTGATCAACGCATTTTGTTTTTGATGTGCCTACTTCCGGTACACAACGGATATTGCGAAATGTTCCTTTAATAAATTAGAGGGTGGTCCAAAGTTCTGAGGGGTTGAAAGGGGGTGAAATCTGGGGGGTGAAAGGGTTAATTATGTTTTGTAACGGGGTTTAATAGTATCTTTTTACTGGTGTTGTTCAATCTTATCTGATGATGTTGGGATGTACCTTTTTCAACCCCTTTAAGGAAGGGGTTTTCATAATAACTTGCTGGCGATTCGGTTTAGTGTTTGATTAGATTAGGTATTCTGCCTTTTCAGTTAATTGAATGTTATTGATTATTTTCTTATGACACAGTATGTTGTGTAGTCTTCAAGTGCCACTTGTATTGCGAATGCGCCGGTTTCAGGTACTATGTATAATGAATCATTTATGCCCGTTTTCACTAACCTATTAAAGGGAATACCTAAATTAATGATTTAATAGATTTTTAAAATGGGAATCAAAAGCGCTTTTGAATATAGGCATTAATTTAGGTGTCTTATAGAGTTAGTAAAAAAGGGGGCATCCATTAATTAAGTGAGGCGTTTAGAGGGGGGGGGGGTCAAGCCAACTCTCACCCAATCTCACGTGGGGGAGAGGGGGGGAGGTCAAGTTCAATCAACAACATTCATTGCGTTATTTATTTATTCATTACGTTGTTGAACAGACAATTTTTTTCGAATATACGATACAATGGATTAGCAATTTCCTTCAAAATGATTCAGATTGTAATTGCAAGTGTATTTCGCAATTAGAGTGCAGGCAAATACCTCTTTTTGTTCCTAGCCAGAATCAAAATTAAGCATTCGAGCCCAAAAACATTGTTTCATTACTTTCACTCTATTCTAAAAGTCATCTCATAGATACAAAATTGCAAAGGAAAATTTTTCAATTTGGTATTTCTTCTTCTACTCAATGAATAAACAACATAGTTAAAACTAAATGACTAACTAACTTACAATACAAATATATAAAAATAAAAAACTTAGTAAACGAAGTATTCATCCGCATCGCTGTCATCCGGAAACGTGCCCAGAAGACTGGCAGCATTGCCACGTTGAATGGCAATGCTAATTCTTTGGCCAAAGAACGACCCAGCCCTCTGGTCACGTGAAGTATCGACCAGCCGGCGAGAAATTTCCTTAAAAAGGAGACGCGCGCTCGGGCCCCATGACCCGAGCGTTTCGACCCCAAACGGCTCAAAGCTGTAGTTGCCCACAAGGTTACAGTATTTGCGCCGTTTGAGGGTCTCAGCAGCTGCAGCAGCGGCGCCAGCACAGCCCGCAGTGCTAGGAACATGAGATGGCGCAAGGGTATCGACACATGTTGCGTCCCACACCAGAGGCCTACCCACCTTCCAAGGCAACAACGTCATGCCGTCTGGTCTCTTCCCATCATCACGTACCAAGCCGTTTGGTTCTAGCACCGCTGGTACACCGGCGGTGACAAGGGCTCGACGAATAATATCGTTGATGCTGGCGTGCCGTGCTATGCGACCTGCGCTTCTGCAGCAGGACAGGCCATGGTGTCCGAGACTGTCGACAGCTTCACCGCAGTGACATCGATGCGGAGCAACACAAGGTGCGCCCAAGCGGAGACACGTAGCGAGCCGAAACGATGAGTCATCCATCATTGTGCCTATGGTGGATGACGGGAGCGCCTGAAGCCACAAACCTGACTCCCATTCTCCCACAGCCAGCAGACGGGCACGCTCAACAGTATTACTTGACGTGTTTACAAGGGTATTCCGTATAATACTGCAGAGCGGCACGTCCCACTGTCTCTGGGAAGACGGGTTATCAGGCAAAACCGTATTGGGACAAGCCATTTTCCAAGCATTCAACGCATCGGTCAAAAACGGCACTTCAAAATCGACCAGTGAGGAAGATAAAATGTTCCTGGTTAATTTATCGTTACTGTGGACCGAGGAGAGGAAGGCTGGTAAACTAATACTTGAAATTTTGCGGACGCCGAGACCGCCCAAGCGAATGGGTAGTGTGGCTTGCTGCCACGCACGGTCGTCCAGGGCCACATTTAGGATGGAAGTTAATGTGTTTCTAATAATTTGGTCTACTTTTTCTAAAAGTTGTGGATGCTTCCATAGATGAGAGGAGCGAAGGCTATAAGTAAATTTTGGTCCAAAACAACAGTACCGAATGAGTGTGAAGGCCGAATGAATATTAATTTTGAAAAGTCTTTCCGAGACGTCATTAAAATTTTGTATCTTCTCCTCAATGAACGTTGGAAAGGATTCGTCAAAAATTGGGGACCCTAGAAGGTGAAGAGAGTTTCTTTCCGTAATTTTGATATTTGGAGCTATTGTACTAAATTTTGCAATGGTTGTCTGTCTGTCAGTCGTTTGGGGAAGATAAATGAATAATTGGATTTATTGCCAAACTAAAAATGACTGGCCCAAGAGGGTCACCCTGTTGACAACCAACTGCTGATTTCAAAAGGTTGTCTTTATAAAGTAATTTAGAGGGGTGCCTGTAACATTGATAGAGAAAACTGTAAATTTTGGGTATTTCTTTTTGAACTTCTGTCAACAAGGTGTCCCTGTTTACGGAATTGAAAGCATTCTTAATGTCAACCTTAAGAATGACCTCTCCTTTATCGCTATTGAGATAGGTGGATAATGCATGTACCGCAGCCTCACAGCCCCCTTTAGACCCAAAGCCTAGCTGTCGGGGCTGGAATTTGCTGGCTAGTGTTTCGCTGTAAAAAGCACAGCAAATTTTGGCTGCGATACGACGGTAAGTGGACCCTACGGCAATGGGACGAATGCCGCCATCCTTCTTGCGCAGGGCACATAAATTTGCCCCATACAAAATATCAATGACGGCTTCGTTCACATTGCCGGAGAGCATGAGATTGATGAGGGCCGTCAGCTCCTTCAAAAGGGACTCACCAGCCTCCCCGGCGCCTGAACACATTAAGTCCTTCAGGTGTTGAGGTGTCAGGCCGTCGAGGCCGCCGGCGGAGCCACTTCGAAAAGAGCAAACGGCCGCACATACTTGTTGAGCTGTAATTTCAATTGTGTTCACTTCCGGATCGGGTGGGTCAGGGAAGGAGAGGTCATCTGCCGGGGTGGGGTGTTTGCTCTCCAGAGCTGTAAGAGTCTCTGGAGAGTACGGCGCAACCACATCGCTGCTGAAGATGATTCTAGCTGCGCCTCTGATATCACCCTCGCCTAGTTTAGATTCCACATGGTGCAATAAACCTCTTTGGGGGAGGTGCGCTGTTAATTTAGGGTCAAAACTTTGGGCCGAAATGTTACAATTATCCTTGATTTGTGCTGTTAAAGTTTTTTTATTTGCCAAATTTTTTTGCACATGTAGAATTCTAAACGGGAAGGTGAGTAATTGCTCCCAAGCACTTTGAGAGTTTTCTCGGGCGGCGAGGCGGATGCAACGCGCTAAACTCGAAGCCACGGATGGTCTCGCGCCACGAGGAACTCTCTTTAAAACTGCGGTCGACGTTTTTAATTTTGCAAGGGTTTTCCAAAAGGGTTGAGCGGGTGAATTAGGTGTTAGGGAAGTGGGTATTGTCGGGCATGATGAAGGCACATTGTGGGGTTTGTGTTTCTTCCCCAAATGTACCTTCAAGCCTCGTTCACCCTTAAAAAAACGTGCTTGGGGACAATGAGGGCATCTCACTAGGCCATCCAGCGATGTGGTAGGTTGACTGGCGCTTCGCACGGCGTCACTACTGTAGTCATTATTAAACATTTAAAAAAAAAACTTACACTACTTACATGATTTTGCCCACACACACACACAATATAATATAAATTAGAAACTAAAATTTAATAAAAATAACAAAAGTGACATAAAAAAATTGTCAGCTTGACTGAAGCCCACCGATGACAGGCGGCGCAGTCGCGCCGGCGGCCTGGGGCGCCGCGCCGCCAGCGGTTTTATATTGAGTTAACACCACACACGATACGGATATTCTTCAACGTTCTTGTATATATGCCGCAGATGGGTTTTAGAATCAGCTGTTTTACAAAACCGCTACCGACGTTTAGATTATTATTAGGTAAGTAAAGAGTAACATGAGGTATTCCACTCAGAGCACCGATTTATTTATTTATTTTCTTTTCTTTTTTATGTCTTTAGCACTTCTTTTAAAGTACCTACTTGAAAATGTGGGTTTTAGTATTTTTATTCTAATAAATTAAATTTTCATAAAAACATGGAATGACATTTCCATGGTTACCTATTTGTAACCAATATAATATATTTGCTGCCAGTCTTCTGGGCACGTTTCCGGATGACAGCGATGCGGATGAATACTTCGACGCCTAAGTTTTTTATTTTTATATATTTGTATTGTAAGTTAGTTAGTCATTTATTTTAGTATCTAGTGTATATAGTTAGTTTCTAAAAGTTAAAACTTAATTTAGATAGCGATCCCATTTTTTTGTAACGTCGCAAAACTATTTATTTCATACTTTGCTATAGAATAGGTACTCGTTATACTGTAAGTACATACTTACACCTAAATTCGTACTAGGGCTAAACATGCATAGCTCAAACGCACTTCTACGTTAACTTGCTCTATATCATAGATGACTCTCGTCAATTTCAACATTGAATGCTAAAGGCAATCAATTCCACGGTAACAGCCTGAACACAACGATGTTCGGAGCCCTAAAGCATGGAGAATATTGCCCAAATCATTGTTATGTCAAACGGAGGTTAGCAGATGGTAATGATTTTGGCAGACAGAAGACGAATTCTCGCTCCCTAAGCCTATAGGGTGATAAAATTATTAGATGCAGATTTGAGAGCCACCGCTCTCAAATCGAAACGTCGACCTTGAAACTTCACTTGTATCACCATACAAGTGAAGTTTCAAGGTCGACGATTCGATTCAAAAAAGAACCAAAAAGCAGAACGCGTCGGTGAACGAAGTTCAAAATGAAAATCCATGATGGCGGCTACGAAAATTTCAAAATAAAACTTTCATCATGAAATTCAGCCCAGTTTCACACATAGCTAAGATAACTCGATCGTTAGCTCATCGACGTCCATAGATCTCTATTAAGCGTTTGGCTGCCGACCAAAACCGACACTCTCGCACTTAATACGTGCTTTCACTTGTATGTATGTACGTACTAAGTATATTAAGTATGCACATAGGATGCTTGTATATAGGACGCAGACAAGTCGGTATTCATATTCACTTTTTGTATTCCATATATTATAGTAAAAAATACGATAAAGCTAGGTGCAAAAATATGGACCCTGTAAAGGCATAGCCAAAAGGATAAAATTAAAACAAACAACAATGACAAAAAAAAAAAATTAAACTGTTGCTAATCTTTAAAAAAACTAGGTATTTAAATTAATTTAACAATAAATTAAGGACATAAATAGTTATTAGGAATAAAACTCAGGCCCCCAAGATATAGGCGCTGCCTAGTTTGGGGACGACTGTTCAAATATATATTATGTTAATTATTCTAGTTATAGTGTAAGCATACATTATAATTATTTTTGTAAATTGTTTATTACAATAGACCAATAAATTATTCTTATTGTTAATTAAAACATTTATGTATCTATTTCGTTTACCTACTACTGTAGGGTGTCAAACGCTCTATAATTTGGACATTACTACCGCTGTCAACCTGCAAATATCTTATCTTACTGTTGAACAAAACTTGTGCGAACACGACGTTTTTCTTTCATCATTCCACTGTTGGACATAGGTCTCCCCCAAGCATTGCCACATCGACGGGCCCTGTGCTTCTCGCATCCTGCAGATTCGCGTGATCATCAAGTTATCGGTCCACCTTGTGGCGGGGGATCTACCTACAAACTTCCTTTACCATCATTCAATGGTGTCCTAGTTATAAAGTTGACATAAATCAAATTAAATCTCACATTTTCAGGTTTTCAACCCGAAACCTGGAGAGCAAACATCGACTACGTAAACACACAACCCACGCCTGAAAGAAAGGTCACATTTCATGCTCTTGGGACACGGTGATATTTATGTAACAGCCGCTTTAAACCTCGTTTAAGCGAACGTAAACACAGATAATATTTAAATTATTGTTTATCCATTATTATATGGTGCGCGGAGTTTGAATTACTGGATGCGCCTTTCATTTGAATCACCATTTCATTTTCATTTGAACGCCACCCTTTAACCCTTTGCTTTCCTTTGTGGGAGGAATAGTTATTTTACATCCAGCGTTGGTTAAAATGGTGACAATTAGTGGCGGTGGTTAGCTTTTGAACACACATAACCTAGGATTTAACGTCAATGAGATATTTCAAATAGGTACAGACGCCAGCACATCAAGCTACAACAATGTGTCAAACTTTAATAGATTTTCAACTTTATCCCTAAACAATAAGGTTCAAAGTTGATTGGGAAAATTTGACAGTTTCGGGTAGCTTGATGTGCTAGCGTCTGTATATATGCAGTAGAAACAACATAACATATCTGACGTCTGTAATCCCCGAAAGGTTAGGCAGAGGTGTACCTGTAGTACGACCACATTTTGCCAGTTACAACATCATTATGGATTACATTAAAGAAAGTCTCTGAGTAGAGAAGGCCTGTCTCTGTTATTATAGATGTTCCCATATGTCCGTGGCTTTTTGCCATCAAATGCCTATCTGCTTGTTATATTGGAAAAAAAAATGGTGTTCAATGTATTTTGTCCACCTAGGTCTCCATTTTATACCACTATTTCGTTAATAAGCCGCGTTTTTAACCGACTTCAAAAAAAGGAGGAGGTTATCAATTCGACTGTATTTTTTTTTTTTTTTTTTTTTTTTTTTTATGTTTGTTACCTCATAACTTGCGACTGGGTGAACCGATTTTCATGATTCTTTTTTTATTTGAAAGCTGGTGCTTCCCGTGTGGTCCCATTGTCACCATTTCAATATCTGATGATGGGATCTTAGAGAAATCGAGGGCAACCCTCAAATTTTACAGGCTCACTTATTGTTTTTCGCATGTTTTATGAAGTATCTTGTGTATTTGCGTATGGTTGTCACCATCTCAGGTAGCTGGGCTGATGATGGAAGGTACAACTCCTTAACAGTAAGAAGTTACTCGAACAGGAAAGGACTGTTTTAGTAAATTGTTTTGATGTTTGATAGGGCATTTGCCACATTTGGTCTCATGATCATCAAGTCATGATCTGATGCTGCAGTCAGGATAGTCTGCAGAGTACCTAACTCCTCGACAACTAACAGCAGATATATCGTGTTTAGGCTCATTGAAAAGGGCTCGATGTGTGGATAAACGTACTGTTAATGAGGAACACCGAAGTACATAAAGACCTGATGCTGAAGCCAGGAGCATCAGAAAAAGTACCAACCTTGAAATTACAGCACCGTAGTCGTGTTTGGGCTCATTTTAAACAGGACTAAATTTTAAATTCAATGTAATGTTGACATAAGTCTGGCCTGATGCTGCAGCCAGGATTATCAGCATCTAGTCTAAAAGCATCAGGTCAAGATTTGATGATGGGATCCTGGAGAAATCGAAGGAACTCTTCAAATATTATAGGCACACCTATTTCATGCGTCCTAATTACGTAAGCTGATCCGTGATCGCGGTACTGTCCCTGGGTAACCGTGACCCTGGAACGTAAAGGGCTATTGAAGGAACACTGTGGATGAGTATGACAGTAGTATGACTGTCAGTACAAGTCTGACAGTCCCTCCACCCAGGGTGGGAGGACTCATTGGATGATTTTGCCTCGTAAATAAAAGGTGTATTATGACTTACTTATGTACTACTGACTTACTTATCTACCTTCATTATCGGAAGACAGATTTCGTAGTCTTGTCATTTCCTGCAACGATCTATCGTCGTGTGGTTTATTTAATAATTTGTTGGCGTCCAAATCCGATAAAACTATGCCTGCCAAACTTTTGACACGACTTAGTGCAACATATATTTGCCCTTTAGCAAAATTTTTTTTGCCAAGGTCAATTACAGCTCTTTCGAGGGTGGTACCCTGGAGTTTGTGAACTGTAACCGCCCAGCTTAATATTAGAGGCAACATACGGCGCTCCACATCTCCGTAACCTCTCAATGCCTGAAACGTAGTGCTAGATGGAGGTATGGGTATCCAACCATTGTTGTCTTTAAGTCTAAGCCCAATAGACTCGTCATCAAATTTGATATATACGGCATCTGGTAGCTCGCCATCCTCCAGTTGGTCTCTCCTCAAGGCTGGCCATTTGATTTTTTTTATAATACCCATAGCTCCATTCACTAGTCCTTCTGATACGGCGATGTTGCGTCTCAACATCACTCGGGATTCGAGGCCAATTTTTATTGATGGCAGAAAACCACCACAGCTGTTGACGTCTTTGGGAATCACGTTCTCTGGTGGTGTTCTACCATATGTCGCTACTTCACGCGACTCATCCACTGCGTTGATTTTATAAGTTCGGTGCAACTTTGCATTTTCCTTGCTAATTTTGTCGTTGTAGTCGTCGACTTGCCTGACTGTGGGAAAAATACGAACGGCGACTCCATCCGCAAATTCACCATTTATAGGCACGTGACGCCGCTCACATAATATTTGCAGCTGAGCCGTCGTTAATTCCCCTACCCGTAAACTATTTAATAAATCGATGAATTCGGTATCATCGCGCTGTCGCATGTTTATGGTCAGTTCGCAAAAAGAAAACTGATGCCACAAATTAACCTCCGCTGAATACCATGATGGCTGCACAAAACACCAATTTCCTTTCACCGGAGGAAGCTGAAATATATCACCGAATACCAAAATGTTGACTCCACCGAATAATTTGTCGTTGTTTTTATATTCTTGGAGTCTAAGGTGGATTATTCTTAGGTTCTCATAGGAGACCATAGAAATTTCGTCTATGATCAGCCAATTTATAAAGCGCCATTTACGTCGTTCGTTCTCGAGTCTTTGACCTGTAATTTTTTTGTATGTCATAGTATTTTTCTTTTCTATAGGTAGCAAGAAAATACTATGGAGTGTTTTGCCAAAAATTTGACGAGCAGCAACTCCGGTTAGCGAACCAACTTCCACAAAGTTAGGCTTCAGTAGTATATCTACTGTTGGTGCGTAACAACGCTTAATATGTGCCACGATTAACTTCAACAGAAATGATTTCCCGCTACCTGCACCGCCCGTGATAAAAAGTAACAGCTGACTCTCTTGTCTTTGCAAATCGTTTTCGATTGCCGTAGAAACTTTCTGAAATAAATCTCTCTGTTGGACATTTAATCCGCGAATGCTTCCCAGGAACAATTCATCTGACATGACGGCTCGTTCTTCCATGTCTTCACAAAAGTTATCATCGTCATGAACAATTTGTTCCCCAATACATAAGGGTGCATTGCTGACAGCGGTTTCGCGCGCAGCATTAAGTGCGGTAGCTTGAGCAACAGCCTGCTGAATAATTTGTTCAGCGTAACCAAATTGTTCTGCGCTCACATTACCCTGCAACGGGCGAAGATCACTTTGGCGTCTTATAAAACAGTCTTCAGCGGTTTCATTTTCAAACAGTAACTCGCTTTCATTACAAAATGGTATGTGGCATACTATTAAACTGTAATAGTACGCTTCTTTGTCACTATTAATTGTATAATAACGGGTACGTAATACTGACGGTCTATTTCTTACACGCATTCTAGTGTTGTCCTGCAATCTGATATACCTCACTGGCGTAATATCTTCGTCCCTAAGTTCTGCATCGCCGTTGTCCTCTGACCACGTCGCATTAGAAATAGTTTCAAAACGGACGGCAAATTCCGCAAGGCTTAAATTCTCCAGCTCGTTTGGGCGTAATATATAACGATCAAATATGTTATTGTAAATACTGGTTTCATCACTGTCGAATCTCAGAAGTCTAAAACGTTCCGCCGGCCTGCAACTATTGACAAAAACAGTCTTACGCGACGACATTTTCAACGGCAAATGGCATAATCTGTATGCGCATTCGGGCGCACTCACCAGGCGTTGACTTAAAATAGTCATTGATACTGAGAACAATTGTTTCCAAACATCACCACCTTGTCTCTTAGCATTCGTAATAGCGTTTCGAATTACATCGCCTGTATCACGTGGTTCACATTTACTCGCATATTTTGCGACGTAATAGGCAACAGCGGTGACACTACCACACGGTTGGACGTCAATATTTCTTTTCCATAGTCCTAAAAGAACTGCATTGTAATTGTTGACCATGGTTTCATTTGAGGTTCTTTTCAATAAACAGAAACGACCATTATTGGCAAGTGCTTCATCTGGCCCTAGACAAATTGTGTGATCACTTGCACGCTTTGGGAAATCAAAGCGACAACCATCAGCTTGGCGGTTTTTTTTACATGTCGCCGTATGTTTGTGGATTTGCAAATCTTCGACTAATTTACGTAAAGTAGAGTCACTAGAAGTTAATGAACATGAAACCACCTTTTCAATTACGGCAATTCCTTCTGGAGTTGAGAATTCCGGAACATTTTTACACCAGACCAACATGTGCAGATGTGGGCTACCGCGGTTTTGGAACTCCACTCGGTACCAGAAGTCTTCAATAGGACCACCCAAGCAATCATTGTTCGTCTTGAGGAACCGCATGAGAGCGTTAACACGCAGTGTAAACTGTCGTGCTACCACTACCGGATGCTTTTGCACTAGGTTCAAGCGCTCCGGGAATGATAGGCTTTCAGCGTTCTCGACATTACCTCCATCGGCAATTAGCAAAGCTTTTAACATATCGGACCAATTTAAATCGTTGCAGGAAAATGTTAAAAACCATGTGGGAGGTCCTAAAGTTCTTACCATTGCAATCAATTCAGAGCAACATTTCTGCCAATATGATGCCGATCCGCGAATATTTCTCATGGTGAGATGCATGTTATCCACTAGCCCCTGTGGTGTTTGCTCTCCGTGACCTTGTCGCATCCTACATGACACAGATACACTTGACTTTGCACGAAAATATTCTACAACGGATAGAGCATAAAATAAATAATCATTTCTGTTGAACCTCTTGTCAGCACTCATTATCCGGTTTTGGAAGTAGTCAAGGGGGGTACACGCATTGTCTCTTTCCTCGCCAAAGCCATTCTTACCATTTGGAAATAGAAAATACCAACATAATTCCTCCATACGGCGTTCACGCTCTAAATTCAATGGTGGTGCAGTTTTCCTTGTGATGGCTGCCAATCTCATTGTATCATCTGTTAAAGAGCTATTCATATTTACAACACTTTCTAAATTAGGTACATTATCATCTATGTTTTGGAGCATACTTGTTGATTCGGTGTAAATGGTGCCCGAGGAATCATTGATTGGTAATTGAACATGGTTTGATGTTGCTGGACTTTTACTTGGGAGTGACTGCATTTCTTGCGTTGTTGTTAAAAGGGAACAGTCTGGTGTATATGTTGGACTCTCTGCCCTTACTAGTGTTGATTGTTGTGTATATGTTGGACTCTCTGCCCTTACTAGTGGCGATTGTTGCAATATGGGCGATTGTATTTGGGTGTCTCGAGCTATAACTATTGATGTTAACGAGAAAACATTAAGATTGTCCTGAAAGTTTCCTTTTGGTACTTTATTTGGCGACACAAATAAATTGCGACGTACAATGGCATGCAAATGGTCCAGATCACTAAATCGCATGCAACAAGCGGTGCCATTTGTGGGAGCAGAAGCTCCCTTGGGACCACGTGCATGGGAATCAAACAAAAAGTAAGTTTTATTGTTACCCAAAGTTTTGCAATGTACTGCTATGGAAACAGCGTTTGCTGTAAGTATACCATTCGAGTGCTCTATGAAAAACCTTAATAATGCATTTTTCAAGTTAGGGAATCCGTCAGAACTATTATCATTATCTATGTGACCATTATAATTGGTTTCCTCGAGTGCTGTGATCAATAAATTTTCTCTGTTGTATATAAGTCTTGGACTAAGGTCTGTTACAGCAAGGTACTCAGGATTGACTTCACCGGGCGCAGGATTATCTCTAGCAGCAATGCAGTCATTGTAGTATTTATCGCCAATGATTACAATGTAATCGATATCGCTTTTAGACCACTTGTTTGGATCTAATAGAGTGAACGCTGCACAAGCAACAGCCGCTATCCCAGTACATTGCTTACCTCGAGATAAATCAAATCGTAAATCACCTTGATTAAATGATCCGCGTAATATTGCCTTATTGTCATTTAAAGTGACATAATGTTTTGGAGATGTTTCTGAAGAAACCGCATTATGTTCAGGAACAGTATTTTCAGCTATTTGGACTAAATGAGGTACGTTTAACGTAGTTTCAAAATGCACCTGAACATCTCTGTACAAATGGTTATTGGTAATTAACCAAGTTAATGCTCGATTTAGTCTTTGCATATCAACGACGAATTCTTTAGAACATGAAAGGTTCTCGAGACTTTCTACTACCAAAACTAAACCAGCTTGATGTGGTGTCAGTGGTAATTGTTCAGCTATTTCCACAACATCCTTTGCAAATAAAATGACCTGTCCTTTACACCAATTTTGACTGAAACGGTTATCAAGTTTAACAATCTTTAAAAACGGTGTAATGCGACTTAAAAACCGTTCTTCAGCGTATGTTAAATTGGCTAATTCAGGCGGTACTTGTGCAGGCATCATTTTGTTCCAATATGCAGTTGCTGGAATTTTCCTTTTTCGAATATTATTGTAACAGCGAGAGCACGTTGTTATTGTACCTAAAGTAACCAGTTCTTCAGGTAATAGCGTACTAAACATATCTGCTCGTAAATTCGAACGCTGTTGTGGATAAAGACTTCTTTTGCAAACGGCACATGGTACATCAGCAAAAATATTAATAGCCGCTTCAAAAGATTGTTCATTCGCGATATCCCTACAAACATGACTGGCTTGTCGCATTCTGCTAAGTCGAAGTGAACGAGCTTCAGGTGTTTCGTTTGATAAGCGATCATGTATCATTCGGAGTCGGTGAGCACGTTGCTCCTCCGTCTCATTAGACAGGCGATTGTGGATCAAGCCGAGACGGTGGGCACGTTGCTCTTCAGTCTCTTGGGATAAACGATCGTGTATCAAACTGAAACGGTGAGCACGTTGCTCTTCAGTTTCTTGGGATAAACGATTCTGTATCAAACTGAAACGGTGAGCACGTTGCTCTTCAGTTTCTTGGGATAAGCGATTCTGTATCAAACTGAAACGGTGAGCACGTTGCTCTTCAGTTTCTTGGGATAAACGATTCTGTATCAAACTGAAACGGTGGGCACGTTGCTCTTCAGTTTCTTGGGATAAACGATTGTGTATCACTCTGAGACGGTGGGCACGTTGCTCTTCAGTCTCTTGCGATAAACGACCGTGTATCACGCTGAGACGGTGGGCACGTTGCTCTTCCATCTCATTCGATAGACGATCGTCGATCAAGCCGAGACGGTGACTACGTTCTTCGAAGGTTTCCCTATTCAAAAGTTTTTTCATGTAAACCCGCATTTTCGAAAGCCTATTTTCGCGCTCTTTGCAAGTCTCTTTGGAAATTGTCCTCGAGTTAGATTTCCTCTGTTGAGATAAGCGATTCTCCCTGTCTTCCATTGTTTCATTTAAACGGCGCTGTCTCATATGAGCAGCGCGTTTAGTAGGTCTACCCATACTCAAATACCTAAGTAATTAGTGTCCTTGAGATTCACTAAAAATCAAGAAATAAAAAACAATTTTAACAAAAAAAAACACCGACTTCAAAAAAACCAAAAAGCACTAAAAAGTTAAAAATAATTCTATAACCTACCTATATATTAATAAACCTAACCTAACCTACGATTAACCTATACTAAAATTTAACAATTTTTTGGAGTCGGTGCCAAGCAATTATATACACAAAGACTAAGGCCAGAAAAAACAAAACATATATCTTACAGCTTCTAAATATTAATTCAAATCGGAAAACAACAAAAATACTTTAAGATAGATTTCCTAATACTTAATATTTAGACACAAAGAAAAAAGATAAGATACTAACGTTAATACTACTATATTTTTTTTACATACAAATCAATAAAATCAGAGCAAACAAAGTTTATACAATGCAACAACGCAAGAAAAAGCAAGGAGTTCGACGATTAACTTCAAGATCTTGAGTCACGTGAACATATTAAGCAATTGTGTAGCAACCTTACTTGTAGAAATGTCGGTAACGAAACCATAGCGCGATTCAGAAATGAGGCCTCAATGAACAACGCCATCTATCGAGCTTTGTTGTACTAAAACGGAAAAATACTCCGGAATTACCAGTCGTTTCATTACTTCGCTTGGCACCGACTCCAAAAAATTGTTAAATTTTAGTATAGGTTAATCGTAGGTTAGGTTAGGTTTATTAATATATAGGTAGGTTATAGAATTATTTTTAACTTTTTAGTGCTTTTTGGTTTTTTTGAAGTCGGTGTTTTTTTTTGTTAAAATTGTTTTTACCTCTAGTAACCCTAAGCTGCGTCCATGCGTGTCTTTTTCGAATTAGAAATCTAAGACTGTATCTTACCCACTACAACCAAGGTGATAGTTCCTTCTAACCACATCCAGTAATCCTACATCCATACACATATTATAGTTATGCGGGAGCACGTGTTGCTAAACTGACTAACTCGACAGTCGCCGCTCCGTATTTTTGTGTTCATAACTCCGACATGTTGTAACTTCAAAGTTGTGACCAGAAACATGTTATGTGGGATTTTAAATAAAAGAGAATCGGGAAATCTGTGGGATATCATTCATTTATGCCCGGTACAGATTGGTGAAACGTAACACGAAATACAAAGTCGCCTAGTAATTGTGTTACTCGTAGATTTCATGTTGCATTGCATAAGTTTGGACGGCTCATTTGTGCTACATTTCATATTACGTTTCACCGATGTATACCGGGCATTATAAGGCATCGTTGAAACTTCAGTTAAAGCTTTTGAAGTGAAAACTTCTTTAGCGGGGGTTGTACACTTTTTTTGTAATGGGTAAAAAATGTTAAACTCGCGTCAGGACACGTAACCTGATCGAAAATTGGTAAGACGGATGGAGAGTAGACAGCCGGCGCGGCATAGGAGAGGAAGTATCCCCCTCTCTTTCTACGGCGCGGCGAAAATGTATGCCTGCTGTTTCGTTTAGGCGGCGCAGGGAGAAGGAAATTAATTTGAGAAAAAGAATGATGAAAACATAGTATATAGTACTTTTATACTGATAATTAAAGCAATTCGTGCAAAATTATTCCCTAACCATTCCAAAATATCAAAAATGCACAACGTTAATATTCAAGTTTTCACTTCTGCCGGCACTCCCGGAGTGCAACCCGTCTTTTTTCATGTTCACTTAACCGATTAGACCGTGTAAGAAAAAGAAAAACATATATTAATAGTTGATCGCTGACTATTCACGCCACCGGCGAGCTGTCCTAGCCATCACGCACTGGCTGCTTGTTGCTCGCCAAATTGTTTTTAGTTGCTAGCTTTACTCGCTTTTCGATAATCGCTGTCGGAGGGGCAGGTGCTTTGACCGCTAAGTATAAAAACGTAGCAGTACTGAATCCTGCACGCTTCTCGTGATTTTGGAAAGAAAGATAGTGATTTTTGAAAGAAAGATAGTGATTTTTGAAAGATTTAAAAAACAGCTAATTTTACACCAATAGAACATTATAAGCCTTCTTAAACCTGTGTGTAAGGAAAACTTGGCGCATCTTGTACTCTTGAACAAAAAAGGTATACAAGCGAGATATAAGCCGCTCACCTATGAACGCTTACGGTAGAACTTTAAACCCAGACAAATCCTTTGAAGCAGCCCTATTCCGGTAGTTGAAGGAACGAAGTAGGAAATTATTAACTTTTACTGGGGATATTTTACTAAAAACACTATAGATATAGTGTGTTATTGACTTGTTTTGACGTGTTTTGTCCAGGCCATAACCTAGTCAAAAGGGGGAATAAGGGCGAAGCTATTTTTAACCGCTCCCGCCACAATCCACGCGCTTTTGGCGGAAACGCCTCTCGTTCTTGCCCGGCTAATGAGAGCGAGTCGAAGCTTCTAGAACATTCTATAAATTTCCTTTAAAAATATTCGACGCGAAAATATACTGTAATTCGAGATGAATATTATAGTAACTAGATTAGTTATTGCAGTTTTGATTAATGATTCAGCATCATATGCTGTTTGTGTTTTTTCAAACTATGTAGGGGCCGGCTTCCAGTCCAACCGGATACAGCTGAATAACATATGGTGTGAATAGACACTACTGTAACAGTAGTGTCGATGAATGATTGTGATGTTAAAAAATAATATGAGCCCGAAGACTGTAAACGTCGACGATGATGTGAAAATACCACCAGCCTATATTGTCCCACTACATAGCAAATACCTCTTTTCATACAGAGAGGTACGATACGATTGCTCAAGCCAGATTGACGATTTAGACCTTTATTAACTACTAGCTGCCCGGCGCGACTTCGTTCGCGTGGTGTCGTACTCCTAACTTACTCCTACCCTAATCCTACCCCTACCCTTCTCCTACCTTACTCGTACGCTACCCCTTCCCGACTCGTACCCTACTCCTACCGTACCCCTACCCTACTCTTACCCTACCCCTACTCCTACCCTACCCCAACCCTACTCCTACCGTACCCCTACCTTACTCCTACCCTACTCCTACCCTACCCCTACCCTACACGAACAATAGTAGTAGTTAAAATAAAATAAAAAATAGTTTACGTCCTATTCTTGGACCTACTGAATATACCTACACATAAAATTTCATAAGAATCGGTCAAGCCGTTTCAGAGGAGTTTTGTTACAAACACTGTGGACACGAGAATTTTATCGCTGCGCTACGTCGCGCGTCGTATTCTGTGGCTGCGTGGAGCAACACGCACAGGGCGGCGGCGCGTCGTCGTCGGCGTGTATTTTTTTTTCTATTGACATTTTTAATTTCGTAATATCTTTTGAATGAAATGTCCGATTTCAATAATTCAAAAAGTAATCAACAGGTATTGAAATAGTCTTGAATACAAAACAATTTATTTGGATAAGAATTAATACAAAGGTATGGATAACATGGTCTGATTTTGATCGGCATTTCTATCAACTTTAAAAATATAAAAAGTAGTTATAGTGACATAACTACAATAGTTGGACATATGGTATCGCAAAGTTTTTTGTAGATATTGATATTTTCTATAATATTGTAGAACATTTTTTTGTTCTATCATCAATACTTTCCGCAGCGCATGCGATGAAAGACATTTTATGGCTATTTTTTTTACACCTTGGGTTGGTTTTAGTAGGAATTTCTAAGGATCTCTAATTTTTTCTAGTAATAAATATAGCCTATGTTACTCAGTGATAATGTAGCTTTCTAACGGTAAAAGAATTTTTGAAATCGGTCCAGTAGTTTTTACGTTTATTCGTAACATACAAAAATACAAATCTTTCCTCTTTATAATATTATTATAATTATAATATTATAATTATATTATATATTATATTATATAATTATATATTATATATATATAATATATATTAAGTGTAGATAGTGTAGATAAGTCTAGCAGGGTAATTGCATAACACTCTACACTACCAGTAGCAATGGGTTTCATTTTGACAATTCAACAAAATTCATTGCGTTTTTTATGTTGTTGAGCAGACACATTTTTCGAACATATGAAGCAATGGATTAGTAATATTCTTCAAAATGATTCAGATTGTGATTGAACGTTTGTTACGCAATTAGGGTGCTGGTTTCCTCGCGATGTTTACCTTCTCCGATGTCAGTGATGTCCAAGATAAACTTAGATGCTCTGATAGATATTTTTTTTACCTTATAATAAATAGCATTATTTAATTTTAATGATGGAAGTCGGAAAATCCCAAAAACTTTGTTTTCCTAGAACAAACACTTTGTGATATGATATTTTTCCAGACAAAAATTCCTTTTTTCGATTTGTCGTTCACAAATTTATGCTTAATACCTACCTAGATAATACAATAATATTGTTTTTCTCCTCAACAAAGAAATATGTTTTAATGACACATTTTGGAGGATTTAAGTACCCACTTAGACCGTCAAAAGAGTTTTCACGAGTAATGATACTTATGAAAAGTCAGGGAAATCATTTGTTTACCAAAATTCCTACAAACCAGTCTTTGATTCTTTTACGCAAATTATCAGAATTCATTTCTGGGATATAAAATAGTTGATCATTACCTATTCAACTCCAAAATATTTATCTTCTTTAAAAGTTGTATGAAATGGCCAAAAAAGATGAAAATGGATGGATGGAAAAATGGAATGGTAATAAGTACTTACGCAAAAGTGAACTTCTAAAAAAAGGTATTCAATGAACAATTAACCACAAAAACAAATCACCATTTGTCTGCCAATCATAGGATTGGCAGACAAATGGTGATTTGTTTTTCTGTAAGCAATGTTCAGACAGAAGAACATTCTGTCTTTCTCTACAGTCCGTTCACAGGTATTTTATTTACCTCTGAGTTTGCCTCACTGTCCAAATCACAGTGATCTTTATTCTCATTCTCATAACGTTGCTGTTGGGTTGCTGCCATTGACAGATCTGTCAAAATCATTGTGATCTTTGTTCTCGTCATAATAAGGTTGCTGTTAGGTTGCCGCGGTCAGTGGTAAAATAACTGTCAACGGACTGTAATCAAACAGTTCAGAGAGAGCGGTTTTTATTTTTCTCACAGCCACAAAAGAAATAGTTTTACGATCATTTTAACAAAACGAAAACCTACAATTTCCACAAAAAAAACAGAATCATCTCAAAATCTCCAGAATACGTCCTCGCTTGAAACAAGCCTGGCATATAAACTCAAGGACGAACTTTAATATATGCATTTTGCACCCTCAGTGCACTATACACGAACACACGAACAGACATGCATACATGCATAGCATACATGCATGCTTTCATGTAAAATGTATGGATATTTATGCATAGAACCGCACTGTACACTTTTAGCAAATTGCGAATCAATGTTTTATGTTTTTGAGGACATATGACGACAATTTGTTTGTTCTGTGTAAGTCTATATATAAATCCACAGAAAATAAATATTAAAATTGGGAAAGTAACTATATCTGTCTGTTACCTTTTGAACGGTTTTGAATGATTGGCACACGGGTTAGGAGATTATTTACCCGTAGTTCGTTCCGGTGGGATAATTCCGACCCCCAAGCAGACGAAGCCGCGGGCAAAAACTAGTTGAATCATCCGCAAAAGAAATGGATTGGGGTGTAATGCGGGGTGAAATAGGGCGTTGAAGTTTATATGGGAAAATACGAAATCCACGTGTCTACTTAGTCGAAGTCATAAGTAAAGTACTTTTTTTTCTAATATTTTTAACCGACTCCAAAAAAAGGAGGAGGTTCTCAATTCGTCGGAATCTTTTTTTGAAGTGAAAACTTCTTTAGCGGCGTTGCACACTTTTTGTACTGGGGAAAAAATGTTAAACTCGCGTCAGGACATCGCGTCAGGACACGTGACCGTCAGGAGAGATTCCCCGCCCCCCCCCCCCCCCCCCTCTTTCTACGACGGCGGCGCCAACCGAAGTGAACCAAGTGAGACACGATAATGGATGGATGGATGGATAGACGGACGAACGGACGGACGGTGACGGTGACGGTAACGGTGACGGTGACGGTGACGGTGACGGTAACGGTGACGGTGACGGTGACGGTAACGGTGACGGTGACGGTGACGGTGACGGTGACGGTAACGGTGACGGTGACGGTGTCAGTGACGGTGACGGTGACGGTGACGGTGTTAGTGACGGTGACTGTGACGGTGACGGTGACTGTGACGGTGACGGTGTCTGTGACGGTGACGGTGACGTGACGAAAAACAACCGACTTAAAAAAAAAAACACTACAAAGTGATAAATAACTTTAATTTCGGAAGTCGGTGTCAAAAAAACGAAAATGCGGAACCAACGACACCGACTTCCGAAATTAAAGTTATTTATCACTCTGTAGTGTTTTTTTTTTTAAGTCGGTTGTTTTTTTTTTGTAAAAAAGTTTTTATTCAAGTTATTGATGATATTTAATAATTTATTATTTTACCATAATATGTACACACAAACTGAAATATATATATACAGGGTGAATTTTCCAAGTGGGCGTGGATGGCCAAATTCTAAACTATGAGGAATAGCGAAAAGTACTGAAAGGAGTCGCGGGCTCGATTTTGAAGAAAACTAAAACTGCATCATTGGATTTTTGAAAAAATCAATATTTCTAGCCAGGAATCGAACCTGTTGATTTTGAAAAAAAAAACACATACTGTATTATTACACCATTCGATAGTGTCCCTAATAGGGATCAAATTCTGGGAAGTAATAACATATGGCAAACTTAAGGAAAATGTTGAATTTTAATAAACTGCTTCTTATTTTAGAGTATTCATACCTATGTACATTACCTAGGTACCTTGTTCGAAATGATGCTCAATATTTTTATTAACACACCCGCAGCGCAGTCACTTTCACAACATTAGGATCTAAATTCAAATTTCTATTACGATCTTTGGAAAATATTCTAATGGAATCAATAATATTGTAATGCTGAATGCAGTACAATCTTTGAGACGTCGAATCCAGCTATGTATTGAAAACAATGGTCATCATTTTGAACAATTATTAATCAGTTAAGGTTTAGTAGGTAGGTAACATAACCCGGACCCGGCTAAATACTAACAACCGCACAGGTCAATCCATCAGGTTAAGCTACGCTAGCCGTGGTTGGTCTGTGGATGGGTGACCATCTTTACATGCCGAGGTATTCAGCTGCATCTAGTTAGAATGGAAGCCGACCCCAACATAGTTGGGAAAAGGCTAGGCAGATGATGATGAGGTAGGTAACATAAGAAAAAAAAAGTATTTTGTTAAAAATGAGCTCTTTCCTTTAGTTTGCCGTATGTCATTACTTCCCAGAATTTGATCCTTATTAGCGACACTATCGAATGGTGTAATAATACAGTGTGTGTTTTTTTTTTCAAAATCAACAGGTTCGATTCCTGGCTAGAAATATTGATTTTTCAAAAATCCAATGATGCAGTATTAGTTTTCATCAAAATCGAGCCCGCGACTCCTTTGAGTACTTTTCGCTAATCCTCATAGTTTTGGATTTGGCCATCCACGCCCACTTGAAAAATTCAACCTGTATACTATATAAAATCTATATATATAAAAATGAAACCCGTTTTCCGTTGTCACGACATAGCATGAAAACGGCTAGACCGATTTCGATGAAATTTGGTATAGAGATAGTTTGAGTCCCGGGAAAGGACATAGGATAGTTTTTATCCCGATATTCCCACGGGATCGACATTTACGCGGGTGAAACCGCGGGGCGCAGCTAGTGTATAATAAAAACAAAAAAAGACACTGAAGCTCATTGGGCATCAATAAAATTCGTCCGCATCGCTGTCAATGGGATAAGTGCCCAAAAGGCTGGCAGCATCACCACGTTGGATGGCAAGTTATTGATTAAAAGCTAGTCACTCTATTTAAGTTAATGATAAACAACCAGTAAATCTTAAAACATACCGAAACATCTTACTATGTAGCACAGTAACGCTACACAGAGATTAGTTAGCAAGGATTACGAGTTAAAGACCGCACGACAAGGTTCGGAGCAGATTATTCGATCAACAAACATACAGAAACCCTTATTAGTGTATTGACGAGCCAATTAGAGTAGGTTACAGACTGATTATCCTGCTTAAGGTGGAGACCTAACAAGGTTAGGTTTGTTTAAATGTATTTTATTGAAAGATGGTCTTTTGTAGAGATTTTTATAAAAATGTCTGTAAAGGCTGATTTACATTTTCTTTGAAGTGAGTTAAGTCCCTTGACGTCTATACGTGACATTCAATATGAACATCTGTCACTTTTGGACTGACGTTTGGACTTTGGACCCTTATCTAATTTGCTACGTGAACTTAACTCGTTATAAAGGTATGAGGAACAGGGTGTAAAGTTCGTTCATCCTCCATAGAGAAGGGAGGATCCTCCGACCAGACGGGAGTTGTGTCCAGTGGGTAACTGCCCGAAGATTGATGTCGCACGGTAAACTCTGCTTGCTCGATGCAAGATTTTTGCGTGACGTCGGTGTGCTGCGTAGTTCGTATGTGGCGATTAGCCCATTTATGCTGCGTTCAGGCTGTCAGTGTCATTATTAATGTGGAATATTAACAGTGACAGCTCTTAACGAGGCTTAGAGATGCTAATCACGTGCAGTTCGTTCAGATGTCGAATTATTTTTATGTAATAGGTGGCGAGAAGTAGGATTTGCGATTAGGTGCGCCATATAAAATATAGGAAAATTATATAAATAAGCCGAAACAGGCGTCCTCAATTCTATTTAATCCGATCCGCTCCTTCCTTTGCTGCCCTCCCCCAACGACGCTTTAAGCCGTGGTCCGTAGTTCCGTACCCCACAGGGGGTGCCCTTAGAGTGTAGTCGCTTAGTTTTTAAGTTTTTTAAGCCCTGGCTGGAGGCCTTTATTTATTGAGTCACCTACAGGCAAGCATGGTTAAGCAGCCGACAACCTTATAGGTTGACCTGCGAAATGCCATATAAAAAATTTAAAAAGTTCTCTGTTCTTTTCGCGAGTCGCATAATAGGTACCAGAGGGATCATATCAAAACGAAGTGCTGAAAACGAACATCCTTTATACAAAAAAGACGGTTTGCACTCCGGGAGTGCCGGCAGAAGTGAAAACTTGAATATTAACATTGAAATAAATCAATTATTAATTGAATTAATATAACTAAGTTTTTTTCACTATTTCTGCGTCACTTTTTTCATTAATCGATGCACTTTGTTCAATTTCCATTTTTTGAAACACTTTATATACACGAATTTTACGAATACACAGCAGTGTGGCTACTACACAGACGGTCGAGCCATCAGCTGTCCATCCACGTCCGCGTCCGCGTCCACCATCACCATCACATCACATCACCATCGCCATCGCCATCACCATCGCCATCATCATCGCCATCGCCATCGCCATCACCATCGCCATCACCATCGCCATTGCCATCACCATCGCCATCACCATCCATCCATCCATCCATCCATTATCGTGTCTCACTTGGTTCACTTCGGTTGACGCCGCCGTAGAAAGAGATGGGGGGGGGGGGGGGGAATCTCTCCTGACGGTCACGTGTCCTGACGCAATGCCCTGACGCGAGTTTAACATTTTTTACCCATTACAAAAAGTGTTCAACGCCGCTAAAGAAGTTTTCACTTCAAAAATCCGATTAGTTAGCTAACATGATCATTCATATCAAATTGCAAACCCGCTACTGCACAGAAACTTCGCATTACCAAACCAGCTAACTTGATGAGTGGCCTATGTCCAGCAGTCTATGATAGGCCTAATAGAATTAGCTAGTGAATCCGGCCGGTCTTGGGCTTTATATTATGTTGACAAGTCAGATTCCTGCCGACGTTCCATGTTAGACGATTCTCTTTACTTTGCTGTAGGGATGGGACAGTGTCGATAGATTTAGAGAAGAGGAAATTATTTTGATAATTTTGATTAGAATATTTGTAAGCCACTTACAACCCGCAAAAGTTGAGACCCGAGCGGCCCCTCCCGACCCCCGAGCTGTTACCGTTGTCGACATCGATGCCTCAGTACCGCGCGCTTACGTCATCCGAGCTACATAAGTCTCAAGTTAACTCCCGCGGGTTGTACTGTGGACGGACATAGTGATACCTACCTAGCTACATTATAATAGGTACTTACAACACCTTTATAACGGGTATAACAAAATGAATTTGCTCTATTAACTATTGCTTTACTCGTACAATCAATAAATTGACTTTATTGATTGTACGAGTAAAGCTGTTTTTTGTTAGGACTAGAAAAAATATTAGTTCTTTCATCATTGAACTTTTTTAGGACATTCAACTTAGTCATCATTGTGTCCGAATTCCGACAGCTGTCAGCGAATCTGTTGCATGATGTGGTTTTTTTTAAATCAATGGTAATATAAAGTAAACTTGCCGATTTTCTGATTCATATTCATTTACCGTTGCGTGCTTCTATGCGGCCTATAACGAATATTGTAATGTAAATCTTTCTGTTAAATAGATATCTAATAAATTATTTATTACTAGCTGAGCCCCGCGGTTTCACCCGCGTAAGTCTTGATCTCATAGGAATATCGGGATAAAAGGTATTCTCTGTGTTAATCCTAGTTATAAACTATCTCCGTGCCAAATTTCATTCAAATCCGTTCAAAAGTTTTTGCGTGAAAGAGTAACAAACCATCCATCCTCACAAACTTTCGCCTTTATAATATTAGTGTGATTATAATATAATATATTATATTATTAGTGTGATGTGATAAGTAATTTCTAGGTAATACCCAAAAAACCTCACACAAGAATCTTTATTCATTCAGCAATCAAATCCACTTTTATGAAACATCTAACTAGTATCTTTATCTACACATTCTAATGTTCCCACTACTGCTAGTAGAGACCTCTCGGTAAGACGGAGTGGGCCGTAATCCACCACACTGGCTCAATGCGGGTTGGTAGATGATGTCTTCGAATTTCTACGACATGCCTGTTTCGTCACTATGTTTTCCTGCAACAGTGATGATGAAATAATTTACACAAAGTAAAGCGCCTGTCTGGGTTTGAACCTACGACTTGCAACTCGTAAGTCACGGCTACTACTAAAAGCTACCCGTACATCTATATGTTTCTATCGATATTCCTCCATCCCCAACCCGTTTGCTCGGCAAACCGCATTTTGTGGAAGTCGCTTGTCGGTTCCCGAAATTAGATTTGCTCTCCAAGCTGTAATACTGATTAAAACCATTTTCGTTCGGCTTGCTTCCCGTCTTGAAACATTTTTCAATAGTTTCACATGATAGTTTGCTCTGGTTTTAAAATGGGGCAAGTTTTTTTGCTCTTGTAGGTTCTAAGTCTTCTTTCGTGTCAGCAGGAATTATAAAAGAATAGCTCATGCTGTGTTGGAACTGTTGGAAGGGTTAGCTAGTCAGCAAGGTGGCGGGCTGTCTGAAAAGTAATTTAAACAAATCATAATCCCTTTACTTGAGATATACTTACAGCTTGAGATTTGTGCCCGGTTGATAGCAATAGGCTCGCCCCCTTTTACGTGGGACTTAACCTCTCAACCGTCAAGTGTACACCAAGTGTACATAAGAGAAAGTGCTCGAAACGTCAACGGTACACCAAGTGTACACAACAGTGCCACTGTTCTATTTTCATTGGCATTGTTAAAACAATGACTTTACTGCGCCCAGTCAACTACTCCGACGCGTGGGGTGTTTCGATAGGTAGGCGGGCAAATATGTGAGAGGTTAAACAAACATAACTGGCGAAATGTGGGTGTATTAAAGATACACCTCTTTGCCTAATCCTTCGGGGAAAACAGGCGTGATGTAAAGAAAGAAAAGAAAGAAATACATTTCATTCTTTATGTAATTTGAGGTCCTTCTATCCTGAATCATTTTGATGTAGCCTCAGTACGGCGCACTGCGCATACCTACGAGTACATACAATTAAACCAAAATATAATAGAAGTGTTGGATTTCCAAGTTCTTTAGGAATGTTACGACATCCGCAATATTTATTTCGATTCGTGGTAATGGTAAATGAACCGCGGGGTAGTTGCGCAACATGCTAACAATTGCAATGCCTTTTATAATAATTTGACAACTTTTATTGCGTCATTCACGTTGTCGAGCAGACGAATTTTTCAAACATATGAAGCAATGGATTAGGAATTGGAAAGTGTGTTACAGTATTTTTATCTCACAAAGCGACACGCGCTTTACTTGTGTTTACCAAGGTACCAACACGCTGCTAATGTGTGTGTAAGCGCAGGGGCTCTCGGTACCGTACACGAGACAATGACGAAGTCGGAAGTGTGTGTGTGTGTGTGTATGTGTGTTGTGTGCTGACGCTACTCGTCTTCACGCACACGATCACATCTTGTTTGTACACTTAGTTACCACAAGGAAAGCGCGTGTCGCTTCGTGGGATAATAATGTACGCAATTGGGGTGCCGGTCGCCCGGTCGCTACCTTCATGTTATTAAAATACTTCTTAATTCGTCTCAAATTATTTCGTTACTTATTTGCACAAAGAAAACACAGTCGAATAGTAATAACATTTTACACACCACACACTGCATGTGCTTGGTTTGGCCCGTGGTTGAAACTACACAAAGACCTGAGAACAAATGTAAACCCAAAAAAAATAATAATGAAAAAAGAAATTTTAAGAAATAAGCAGTACCTTATACTTATATATGTCGTACTTATCTATAATTATTTTACTGTGTGTACATAAATAATAAAATAAATAAATAATAATACTTAATTTTTTTGGAATAAAAATGGGATACTTAGGTGTTTTCCTCTTCCGCTAAAAAGCTGAAAGCCTTTGCAACAAACTCCTACCTAGCGCTAATCCCAAGATAAAGCCTCCCACTCATCATTTCTAAGCTCGTCTAATTCTTTCCGTATCATTTAATGTGTACAATAGAATTAGGAATGTGATGAATAGCCCGCATTAACACATCCTTACTAATAGAGGAGGCTATTGTCTTTAGTTTCATAGATTTATGTTCACGCATTAAGGTTTAGGATTATGTCTTACTTATCTAACCGGGGCTTATCATCTTCATCTGCCCAGCCTTTTCCCAACACAATACCCCTTAGTTAAATTTGTTTTACACGGACTGTGCGGCTGTTACTTAGCCACAAGCCCTTCATTTACTGCATTCTATACTTTTACAATATTTGTAAATACGTGAGCATCATGCATCTAACACATAATTAATTTATCTGTTATTGCTTTATTTTTAATTCTTTTTACCTATAGTTTAGTAATTTTATGGTAGGTGCATCATCTTTAAAACATTTTAAAAGAGTAACTGTGGAGTTTTATGCTCATTTTTCTCCATACGAAACTACCTTTTGGAGCCGGCAACTAGAGTCCGTTCTATTTTGAAGTGAAACTTCTTTACGCACGCTTGACTTGGGGAGTAAGCTGGCGAACGCGTGACGTAAGCGTTACGAAAAGTGTGATCGGGCGAGGCGAACGGGAGTTGAGTGGGGGATATAAGCAAGAGAAAGCAGTGCGCGCGCACATTTTCTTTCTCTCTTCCTCTCATAGCCAAATACGTTTGAAGTTTCACTTCAGTCGTGTGGTCATAAGCAAACGCAGTTTTTTTTGTAAATTTCGACGTTCAAAAGTGCCTTTTATGTGCCTATTTGAAATAAATTATTTGTCTTTGACTTTGACACTAAAATAGTCTCCACAGGCACTAGGTAGCAAAATGTTGGTGTACCTACTAAACACCTCTGGCAAACCCTTCAGGGCACGGATATCGAGGGATATGGCATGGAGGCGTGGCGCACGTCGCCTCTATAAAAGGCCATAACCATGGTACATTTATATAATACCATGGCCATAACTTGTAATATGGGCGTATGTTAGATGCGCGAGTTGCGCGACGGCAATAAGCGCCGTAGTCATATGTTTGTATCGAAACGTGTGGTGTCATTTCGTATTTTTACAAAATGCCGAATTGTTCCGTCCTTATTTGCAAAAATAGATCAGTCACAACAAACCTTAAGACAAGCGGCGTGTCCTACCACCGGTAAGTAATAAATCACTGCACTAATTATATTATTTAAGAATTTTACAAATATTTCGTTGTGAAATATTATTGTGATGACATGAGAAAATTGCCTAGCAACGTCATTTGACATGGATCATGTCAAATGATGCATTAGTGATGCGTAGCGCTGAGATATTGCTATCGATAAATTGTAATTTTACAAGAATTAATAATTATTTTTTTCAGTTTCCCGAAAGATCCAGAAATTAAAAATAAATGGATAGATGCAACAGGCAGGGATAATAATTGGTTTCCCTCAAACCAATCTGTAATTTGTTCTGTACACTTTAAAAAGGATTGTTTTAAGATGCCCGCGAAAAGACACTTCCTTTTTAATTGGGCTGTACCTACACTCAAATTAAGATACGAAACCGTAAGTTAACTACTGTTAGTACAGCCACGTGCAAAAGTATTATGCATGTTTACTTCATAATAAAAACAAAAGATAGGAATCCCAAGGTATTTTATGGTACAACACGTATTTTCTAGTTTTAAATTTGTATCTATCATTATTGTTCATTACTTACAGCCTTCATCACAACAAGAATCCATATCTGACAGAACCACCACTCCTATACCATGTACCTCTACAGACAATAACGTTTTAAAACTGCCAGATACACCACGAAATAAAAAATTTGAACAATTGTTAAAAAAAAAGGATACTGTTATTAAATCACAAAAAATGCACATCAAACGTCTGCAAACGACAATAAGGCGATACAAAAAAAAAGTAAAAGATATGAAGGAAATTTTAGATGCATTGAAGGAGAAAAGGTTTATCAACGAAGATCAAGCTTTACACATAGAAAATATGAACGTTAGTTCTGGAGACCTGATTATTAGGTACAATACCAGCCTAGCTGCGGGACATGTCGGAAAAGCTAAGTACACTGCTGGCTTGAAATCATTTGCTATGACATTGCACTTTTATTCCCCTAAAGCATACGAGTTTGTTAGACAGAAGTTTGCAACATGCTTACCACATGTTCGAACTATTAAAAAATGGTATCAATCCGTCGATGCAAAACCGGGATTTACGTCAGAATCATTGAAGGCTTTACAAATAAAAGCAAAGTCGTCTGAACAGAAGATTGTTTGCAATTTAGTACTCGACGAAATGGCTATAAGACAACGAGTTGAATGGGATGGTCAACAAATGCGCGGCTATGTAGATATTGGTAACACAGAAGAAGGTGATTGTTGCTTTTTGCTGTATTGCTTATTGTTGCTTGTTCGTCTTATAGGCTAGATTGTAATTAATTATTAAGAACCTGTTTATTTTAATAAACATTTTTTTATTAAATGTTCAATAGGTTATTTGAATTGTTGTTTTATGATCGATAGTTAAATAGTTTTAATTTTACGTAAGAGAGAAACTAAAGAAACTACTTATTTACTTAAATGTCATTTGCAAACAAATATATTATATTATTACGTGATTTGGTTTTATTGGTTTTTTATTAATATACCACGTTGAAAGCAGGAAAAATAAATAATACAAAATACACCCAAAGTCAAAAAAAAGTCAAAGTCAAAGCATTTATTTCAAATAGGCACAAAAAAGGCACTTTTGAACGTCAAAAATTATCTTAAAATAGAATTAATTCTAGTCGCCCATTCCAAAAGGTAGTTTTCGTATGGAGAAGAATGGGCAAGAAACTCCACCGTTACTCTTTTAAAATGTTTTAGGTACAATATTTTGCATGGGTACATTAATTATATAATAACATGTGAGGACGATGCACCTAAAATAAAATTACTATACCACAATAGGTAAAAGAATTAAAAACGAAACCATGACATATAAATTAATTATCTGATAGATACATGGTGCTCACATATTTACAAAAACACTCCTCTTTTTTGTAGTTGATATCTATCGATATTTTTATCGATCAAATATTTATATTAACCCATCTTCCCTAGTTGATGCTAGAGTTGCATGTGTGCATTCCGTGACTGTGTCTATACTTTCTAGTGCCCGCCCCTTTTGAGCATGTGTGCAATAAGATAGCACAAAAGTGTTACGCTTATTTTCTTGTGTGTGTGCCAAAAAAGCCGCCCAATTTGATCATGTGTGCCGTATCTATTTCTTTTGTTTTTGTGGGAGTTTCCGGAGTGGGGAAAATGTGGCGACACTTGAACTTGAACAAATATGCAGTGAAGGCATATCTCTCGGATATCTATGCTTCAGGGTATACAGGCGTGATGTGTTGTTTAGTCTACAAGACACAAAACACAAACATACTCCAAATATTTATAAACTCGCTACAATCCTGAGAATCTCCAGAATTGCGGCCTCATAAATTGAGCCAAACCGCTTGAAGATAAATGAACAAATTGTTGCTTTATTGATTTATGATATCTTCACCCTTTAAAGCTTCATCAGGTAGGCAGAGCGACTGGTTATCGTGTCTATAGTATCTTTTGGCCAAAACTCAAGGGCTAAAGGTCGGAACTAACGCCGCGATTTTTAGAGTTCCGTAGCCAAATGGCAAAAAACAGAACCCTTATGGATTCGTCATGTCTGTCTGTCTGTCTGTCTGTCCGTCCGTATGTCACAGCCACTTTTATCCGTAACTATAAGAACTATACTATTGAAACTTGGTAAGTAGATGTATTCTGTGACGGTTCACAAGATCCATTAAGATTTTCACACAAAAATTGAAAAACAACAATAAATTTTGGGGATTCACCATACTTGGAACTGAAACTCAATTTTTTTTTTGGTTTGAACGAGATCTAGTAAGTAGTTTTTTTTAATACGTCATAAATCGTAAACCGCAATTTACCTTTCATTCAATTAACTCAAATATAAAAATAAAAAAAACATTTAATTTCTACTTGCTGGTACTGAACCTTTCATGGGCGAGTCCGACTCGCACTTGACCGCTTTTTTTTCAATACATTTCACAAAATAATTGCCCAAATGATTACTAGCAGCGCCCCCTGTTAACGTCATTCGTGCAGCAAAAAAACCTTGTAGTAAGGTATAGCTTTTTTCCTTTACAATTCATTTCTTTTCTTTACGATGGGTACCTACATTTTATGATTTGTAACAATTCTATACTCGATGAAGTGAACTGAAGCGTACAGTTAGCGCGTGCAGCTCTATTAAAGATGGTTGCAGCGATTGTAAAAAAAGTCTTCAGTCATAAAACAAGGTGTGTATTGCACGAAAGTTTGCAGATTTTAAAAATAAAGCTTTATTTCTTTCATTCTATATACTAACGAGCACCAAAGACAAATGCTAGGACTTGCATCATGATGTAGGGTTACATTTTTTTATTGTATTTGTCAAACGATTACATATTATATTTTAGAGTTAATACTATTATAAAGCAGTGGTGGCCCAGTGGTATCGGCCGCGACTTACGAGTTGTAGGTCGTAGGTTCGAACCCAGACAGGCGCTTTACTTTGTGTAAATTATTTCATCACCACTGCTCTCAAAACGGTGAAGGAAAACATCGTGAGGAAACCGGCATGTCCTAGAACCAAAAATTCAAAGACATGTGACATCTACCAACCCGCACTGGGCCCGCGTGGTAGATTACGGCCCACTCCCTCTCACAGAGAGGAGGCCTGTGTCCCAGCAGTGGGAACATTATAGGCTGATGATGATGATGATGATGACTATTATAAAGACAATTCCAACGTCTGTCATAAACTTTTTTATATCAAGTGGCTTCTTAATTTCATATTATTACTGTAGGTCTCTAATGTTCTGGTTAGGTAGATTAGAGTTTCAAGATTCTGAATATACGAAACGGCAACTAAATAAGTTTTCCTAACATAGGAAATTTGGAAATAAATGATTTAGGAACAAAATCGATTAAGTTTTAATCGACTTTGTAACCATATTATACCTAAAAGACTAATACCCGATCATAACGAGGTAAAACTAACAATATTCAGCAACATAACTCAACAACTGAACACCAAAACAAAACAAATTAAACTTTACAAACACTATCCAACCTGTTCCGTTGTCGGTACTTGGCAACAAAGGTGCAATGACGTCACACAAATATTTGTTCGTTAGACTTCAGACACTGGATACTGATCATTTTGTACATAGTCCTCTGTTTATAGTACTGACGAACCTACCAGTTTATTTATTAGGCTGAAAATATTAGGTACCTAAGTATTAACATTTTTTGCAAGAAGTGTATAGTGTGATTGTGTGTTTTTTGCATTTTTAACCGACGAAAAAAAACGGAGGAGGTTCTCAATTCGACGCGTATATTTTTTTTTTTTTTTTTTTTTATGTATGATCACGCATAACTTTTTACAGAGCAGTCCGATTTTGATAATTCTTTTTTTATTAGAAAGGGTATACCCTGAAGTTGGTCCCATATAAATTTGGAAAAAAAATTTCAACTCTAAGGGTTAGAAAACAGGGGATGATTGATTGTTCACTCACTGATTGTAATGTATGACCACGCTTAACTTTTTACAGAGTAGTCCGATTTTGATAGTTCTTCTTTTGTTGGATAGGACATACTTCGAAGTTGGTCCCATGTAAATTTGGAAAAAAAAAACCTACCCTAAGGGTGGGAAAATAGGGGTGACTTATTGTTCATTCACAGATTTTAATGCTGAGCTGTGTATTACAATTAAAGTAAAAGGCCTATCTATGTTGGTATATAAAGCCTGTTTTTTTTAAGTATTACATTATATTATTTAGTATTATATTACACAAAAAATAATAGTTAAAGTAGGATTATATAACAGTTAATGTCTAAAGTAAGGTAGGTATTTTAAAAGTAATCAAACATTAAGCATGTAGTAATTAGTAAATTATAGCCTCAAAAAATTATAAAATAAAAACTTTTTAACAAAAAATTAAACCTCCGAAAAAACTGAAAAGCAAAAAATAATAAACTTTTTTTATTTAACCTTAATAAATAAGTTCTTAAACTAATGCAAGTATACCTAAGTAATTTTGAGTCGGCGCCAAACAATCAATGAACAAAGATTACTAAATTACCTTTAATTTAAAGAAATAAGCAACGTGAAATCTATAGCGATAAACATTAACATTTCAAACAAAAAATGCGCTCTCCGCACGACCACTTGCAACGAATTAATTTGTTTGTTTGGCGCCGACTCTAAATTACTTAGGTATACTTGCATTAGTTTAAGAACTTATTTATTAAGGTTAAATAAAAAAAGTTTATTATTTTTTGCTTTTCAGTTTTTTTGGATGGTCAAGTTTTCTAAAGTCACTAAAACAATTAGCTGCTACTAGCATGCTAAACTACCTATCAAATACAATAAGTGAAGTGAGTGACGATACTTAGTAAGACTGGTTGTCAGACTTTCGGGTTCCCCGTAATTACTGCCAACGATCTAGGAATGACAAATGGGACTTTACGGAGCTTTACGTGCTTACAAAGGCGCGGAATAGTTTCAATATTTTGGGGTCACCCATCCATGGACTGACCTCGACAAGCGTAGCTTAAATTAAGATCGACTTGTGCGGCTGTTGTTATAAAGTCGCATCGTGTCAACTACTGTAGTACCTAGTTTAATTAAACTAGTTAATAAAGAGGTGACCTAAGAACGTAATATTCAGGAAACCTAAAGCTCTGCTAACCCCGTGAGGAAGCGTCCGACATACGTGTGTGGTAGACACTAACAAAGTGTGTACATAATATCAAAAGACACAAATTACGTACTGCACACCCCGGTTTATTACAGCGTCGTAATGAGATAGAACTGTGAGGGCTGTGGAGTCGAAGAGATGGGAAATTAATAAAGATTTTTTTTGTATGATATAGTAGGGCTTAGTTTTAGAATGTCTTGGAGGGCCAAAGTGTTGACAGATCGCTTCTTCAGTATCAGGTTGTGGGTTCAATATTAAGCTATTATTTTCTTAATATATCTCGCATAAACAGCCTACATTCCTTCATCAGTGGAGCCTCCGAGGGTCTCACAATGATAGATAATTGTATGTGCCTTATTCATTAGTCCAGGCTTGTTATGTAGCCTACCTTATGACGTCTCACTGGGTAAAAGCGTTTTCTCACTTTTCCTTTCAAGTTTTTCTATTCTTCTTACATTAGTAACTGTTTCGCGCTTTCTCAGTCCACATTCGACAAAAAAATAATATAAATTCTTCCTAAATAAACTCGAATAACATGATTACATCCTCTCCACCCTCTGTCCTGTTCTACGCAATGCGCACATGCCGGCTATCAGTCATGATTCACATAAACTCCCCACTCTTTGCCGCTGTTAATTAAGAACACTGTTTACATGTCTAGCTGCACCTGAGATGTGTGGGGAAGCGTGTACACGGTGGTCCGTGGTGGCCGTTGGAATGCGTGGCGATGAGGTTATAATTATGTCTTATCATTTTAGCATCGTCTCGCATCATCGACTCGTAGATCTACCCATCTATCTATACATCTTATCTTAAATCATACAACTAAATAAAATTTATTGGACTGTCTGTTTGTGATATTAAAATAACCGCTTTTTACTAAATGCATATAGATGTATACACGGTACATATACCATCATATTTTTGAAGTGAAAACTTCTTCAGCGGCGTTGTACAGTTTTTGTAATGGGTAAAAAATGTTAAACTCGCGTCAGGACACGTGACCGTCAGGACACGTGACCTGATCGAAAATTCGTAAGACGGATGGAGAGTAGACAGCCGGCGCAGCGTAGGAGAGGAAGTATCCCCCTCTCTTTCTACGGCGCGGCGAAAATGTATGCCTGCTGTTTCTTTTAGGCGGCGCAGGGCGCTTGCGCGAATGTTCGTGTGTGTTTATGTTACAGCGTGGCACGCGTATCCATGGATGGTGACAGCTGATGGCTCGACCGTCTGTGTAGTGGCCACACTACTGTGTATTCGTAAAATTCGTGTATATAAACTGTTTAAAATATGGAAATTGAACAAAGTGAAAAATATCAAAAATGCACAACGTTAATATTCAAGTTTTCACTTCTGCCGGCACTCCCGGAGTGCAACCCGTCTTTTTTTGAAGTGTAAACTTCTTTAGCGGCGTTGCACACTTTTTTGTAATGGGTAAAAAATGTTAAACTCGCGTCAGGACATCGCGTCAGGACACGTGACCGTCAGGAGAGATTTCACAGGGGAGAACTACTACTCCTAACTACTAAGTATCCCCCTCTCTTTCTACGGCGGCGCCAACCGAAGTGAACCAAGTGACACACGACAATGGATGGATGGATGGATGGGTGTGGGTGTGGGTGTGAGTGTGGGTGTGGTTGTGGGTGTGGTTGTGGGTGTGGGTGTGGGTGTGGGTGCGGGTGCGGGTGTGGGTGTGGGTGTGGGTGTGGGTGTGTGGGTGTGGGTGTGGGGTGTGTGCGTGGGTGTGGGGGTGGGGGTATGGGTGTGGTGTGGGTGTGGGCGTGTGTAGGGGTGTAGGGGTGTGGGTGTGGGGGTGTGTGTGGGTGTGTGTGTGGGTGTGGGTGTGGGTGTGGATGTATGGATGGATGGATGGACAGCTGATGGCTCGACCGTCTGTGTAGTACCTACACTGCTGTGTATTCTTAAAATTCGTGTAAACTCGTATAGTGTTTAAAATATGGAAATTGAACAAAGTGCATCTATTAATGAAAAAAGTGACGCAGAAATAGTGAAAAAAAATGAGTTAATATTAATTCAATTAATAATTGATTTATTTCAACGTTAATATTCAAGTTTTAACTTCAGCCGGCACTCCCGGAGTGCAACCCGTCTTTTTTTTTAAGCTAGATGAGGTCGGCGTTTTCTATCTGACTACTCTGAGAAGAGAGGCCGAAACAAACTCAGAGGTCACAGACTCTTTTACCAGACAAAATCTTGGTCAGATCATGTGAAGACCATGTAGATTGAGGAAAGAACCACACAGATTGAGCGCACCTGTCCAGTCAGTGCACGCATTTGTCAAAAATCGTGCAGCTCAACTCAGAACTTGAGAACATAAAATATTATCAGTAATCATCATAATTATTTATGTACCTACATGTACCCTCTATTATAATCCAAATAGCATAACCCTCCGCCAGACACGCTCCGTCAAGTGATCAAGTCCCCTAAACTATAGCATTTATCTCTCTAAACATAGCCCCAAATTGCAATATCGCTTCCAGCTTTTACAATAGCATTGTCTGTCTGTACATACTGAGCTATATTGCTCTATAAAGCCGCAATTTGAATTGTAATGTGCAAGCGGTCAAAATGACTGCCTCTCTGCGGTAGGGCCGAGTGTACCACAACGAATGCCAACACGATTTTGATATAGGAGCGTGTGTTTAAGCTATTGGCTTTTTGGTGGCTGTATGGTGGTGGAATGGAGGTTTGAGGAGCTGCTTGTAAAGGTAAAGGTTGAGGGCTTACAACCTGGAACTGTCATACTATCATTCGTCTAGCCTTTTTCCAGTTACGACTGGATATAACCAGATGTAGCTGAATACCAGTATTATACATGGAGCGACTGTCTATCTGAGCTCCTCAACCCACAGTAACTGGGTAATACATTTCATAAGGGGAACTAAACTAACTGCAGAATCAGAAATTATTGATATTTAATTATTATATGATATTTTACATGTATTGACTCTCCTTCTCCCTTTAAATCCATCGAAAGGTTGTCTTAAAAAGTTGCGTTTAGTGACAAGGCCGCCCATTGTGTCACCCCATGTAACATTTCTACATTCATATATGAAATTTGTACGGTGTACATTAGTAAAGAGTACTCTATTTAACAAAGCTCAGGTGTGCCCGTTATTTTAATCTAATTTCAGTTGAATGTAATTATAATTTAAAACACAGGTAATTTTACGGAGCTGTTTCGTCTAAGAATAACAATGTATGGCACCAGAGCTCCTGTCTATTTCGTGCATATCCAATTAATTACGTAGTCCACTAGAGCATACCTCCTCCTCATGTATCTAACCGAACACTCACCATTCCGAGAATGGACATTATTCCCCGAGAACCACACTAGCCTATCCAGAACCCTTGACGTTAAAACAAGCCACATTAACAACCGTACTCACAGCACAAAACTAGTCCATTCTCTACAACGAAACAAATAATTCAAGACTATTTCAATATTCGTACGGAACCCATTTCAATTATCCTCGAGTCGTGGCACACTAGTGCCCTCTAAGTGATATAGCTTGTACTTTTAAAACTTTTGTTTCGTTACCGTATAGTTGGGTGGTTTCATTTTAAATAATTGATTAGTATTTGACTGGTAGACTATGATGTGTTGCGAGGGTAAAAGGGTGGGGTGGTCTAACAATAAACTATGATCACTGACTGACTGACTGAAATTCGTGCACTGACTAGACAGGTTTTGTGTGGTACTTTCCTCAAAAGAGAATTTCAGAAACTAATCTGGTCCTCATAATGATCTGACCAAGATTGTGTCTGGACTTAACAGACTGTGATATCTAGGTTTGTTTCAATGTTTCTTCTTAGATTAAAGGGATAGGAAGAGATCGGTTTTCATCTAGTTTTAACATGTTTTTTGACGCGTGAAAACTAATCACAATGTAAAAAACCCATAGCCTGCATTTCGAATTACCAATACACTTTCAGTTGTTAAAGAGTCTGTCAGTTACCCCTCGCGTTTACACCCATATACAAGTGGTGATACTTGTTTTGGACAAGTCTTTTAAAAGACGTGTATGAAACATGTATGTACTCCAATCTCTTTGGAACTTACATATTTGAGCCGTTTGGGGTTGAAACACTAGGGCCATGGGGCCCGAGTGCCCACTTAGTATTTCGAGACATCGCCAAGCGGTTGGTCGACTCATCACGTGACTAGAAGGGCTGGTCTATTTTTTGGCCAAAGAATCAGCATTGCCATACAGCGTGGCAATGCTGCCAGCCTTTTGGGCACGTTTCCGGTTGACAGTGATGCGGACGAATTTTTTGATGCTCTTTGATTATTTTCCCTCCCTTTTTATATACTTGTACATATTATTATTTTAAGATTGTTAGCTTTTTAAATTATGTAAATAGTTTGAATAGATTTTAATATTGTTGACTCACTTTTGACAATATAATTAAGTATCAGAAAAAAATCTTGTATAGCTATTGACATTTTTTCAGACATGTATTGTTCCGTTATACTCTTTTTTGGTTCATTTCAGTTCTGCATTTCATTACTCGTTTACTTTTTATCTTTTTAAACGACTACAAAAAAAGGAGGTTCTGAATTCGTCGGATTTTTTTTACGTCAGCATTTCTCTCAGAATACAATAGGTACACAATTTGATGGATCCTTTATTTATTCCCTTCCAAAATTCCAAACTTTAATTAAAAAGCATGTTGACATAGCACTATGAATTTGGCAGAGTTAGCGATCTCGGCACTAATTTAAAACACAGAGAAAAATAGAGAGAATTATTGTTATATGTATTTTGTATACATTTTTGACAAATTTTGTATACTTACAAATAATCTTTAGAACTTGTTTTAGGTGTACACGATAATCGGAAACAGTAGACACGACATATAGACCAACATACATATTATTATAGGTACTCCATGTCGCAAAGTTGCGCGTGCTAAGTCCACAGTACCACGTACTCTGGCCGCACTTAATGATCTCTTGGACTCTAATCCAACAAACAATCTGTTTGCAGACGAATGGACGAAGATTTTGTCAGCATGTCAGAAGTATCTACTGTGAAAGGGATTTATGAAAGTGTCGTTAACTTTTTACTTGATTTTATCTTTTATGTGTGTATACAAACTGTGTTTTTAATTTCTGTACTTAATTGGTTTTAAACCATTTTAATTAAAGAAATAAATAAATAGAATACATACATGTGTTATACCTTGGTGTAAACGCAGGAATTAGAAATTAGAAGCTAGAGAGTAAAGTCCAATTCACGTAGTTGATAAACGTTCAAATTCAAGTCTCAAAAACTTAAGGGTTTTTTTGACAATTTGAGACTGAGATTAGAATGCGAATGTTCTTAAAAATACGCGAATTACCCCACTGAGCTTCTAGACTCCTTTTCACCTGTCCGTAATATTACAATTTTCCCTCCGATCCTCATTGTCCAATAAAATGGCGCCGGAGAATATAAATCTCATTGCAATAAGAGGTATAGACCCTCTCCTACGGGGAATCAAGAAAAAAACATTTTGAGAAACAAATTGCTGGCTCTTTGTCTAGTTTAGTGATGTGAGTGATTACGGGATGCGATGTCGATGAAAGGAATAGAGGTGGGGTATGTTTAATAGTGATTTCGCATGCAGGACGTGTGTGTTCGAATTTCAGAATATTTATACACTCACCGGCAGTAAATTTCTACTTTAAACTGTGTTAATGTGAAATTATGTACTTAAACGAACTAGAGATGCTACTTGCAATCTATTCTCAAAAAAATCGCAAATAATAAGTTTAGTTTGTTCACAAATTCGTGTTTAGGGCTTGTGCCACATTTACTGCCGGTGTATTAGAATTTAAGCTATTCGTGCCTAGTAGACAGGGCTAGATAGTCAAAACTGTTCGAAATGAATAGTTAGTCAACAGACGAACTTTAGGTGAGTTTTTGAACAAAATTTCAAAATCAGCCCGTGGTCTGGCGTTTTATTGAAATGCAAAGTTCACTGACTGGTTTAAGCCGTCATGCTTATAAGCATGATTGCATTGTGACATAAAATAAACCGTAATTGTAAAGCTTCTAACATGTTCTATTGCAATCTTAAAGCTGTTATAGAGTGATCTCGTAAGTGAAGAGGAAACAAACATAATCATTAATTAATCTCATGAACGAAAGTGACAAAACACCGACGTAATTTACATTTATATCTGTATGATGTAGAGTATTCTATCTATAATTTAGTTTTTTTTATATCGATAAAAAATGCCTGCCTCTATCTATACCACCCCATCACTACACAGGTATCCGCCGTAGTACCTACAAATGATCGTCATCTATCCACGCCAGTCAACACAGTTAGTGTTGGGGTCAGCAGAGGAGCGGGTAGTGAGGTTCCTTTGATGGACGTTAATAGGATGACTCGTTGGTGGTCGCGGTCTTTGGTGTGAAGAGACGGTTGGAAAATTTAGCGTAAAGGACTACTAGCCTGTACCCTTATTGCGTAACGCACTATCAATTACAATCGAAATGAATTTGAAGGATATTGCTAATCCATCCTTCTTCCTACTTTCCTACTTGATCTATCTATCTTCTATCTATCTTTATAAATAAAACAAAGTCGGGTTAGTTACACCATTTATAACTCAGGAACGGCTGAACCGATTTTTATGATCTTTGATTTGTTGGTTTTGTCTCTGCCCCGAATAGCAGAATAACTAATAAAACATGAGAAAAATAATGAAGATTAATTTCCTCATACATTTTGTATTTATTGATTCTGAGGCGGTACGAAGTTTGTCGGGTCAGCTTGTAATATTATAAACGCGAAAGTTTGTGAGGATGGATGGATGAATGGATGTTTGTTACTCTTTCATGCAACAACTACATAATGGATTTGGATGAAATTAGGCACACATATAGTTAGGAATACAGGGATACTTTTTATGTCGATATTCCCACGGGATCGAAACTTATGCGGGAGAAACCGCGGGGCACTGCTAGTTGCTTTGTATGTTCGAAAAATTTGTCTGCTCAACAACGTAAATAATGCAATGAATATTGTTGAACTGTCAAAATTGATTCAGAATACAAATATTTTAGAACAAAACCAGCAGCTTATGTTGGATGCTCTATTAAATTTTAAAAAGATAATCTTTTATTAAAAGCACGTCAAATGTAATAGAGCAGTGGTGGCCCAGTGGTAATGGCCGCGACTTTCGTAGGTTCAAACCCTAGTCAGCAGTCGTGTAAATTATTTCGACACCACTGCTCTCAAAACGGTGAAGAAAAACATCGTAAGGAAACCGGTATATCCTAGAACCAAAAATTCGAAGACATGTGACTTCCACCGTCCACAAACCAGCACTGGGCCCGCGTGGTAGATTATGGCCCACTCCCTCTGACAGAAAGAGGCAGCCTGTTTAGCAGTGGGAACATTATACGCTGATTATATGTATGTAAGTAATTGTAATTGTGAGTCTCCAAAACCCTCCTCCTCACCGAATCCTAAAGTAAATAAGAAAATAACAACAATTATCACAATATATGTAAGCCCATATGAGATTTATCAATTTGATTGTATAATTTATTTCGTTGGTCTAGTAGTAGCAAGCGCTACTACTGAGGTCCTGGATTCGACCCCAAGGTCGCGTTTAGTGTCGTTGGGTTTTTTAAACAGGAATTTCATCCAGATTTCGACTGCTACAAGTACTAAGCAGCACAGAGTCTGGTTTGTTGCCCATTTGATACCAATAGGCTCGCCCCTAAGACTTGGAACTTAAACATATCTAACAGCGAAATTTGGGTGGTCTATTAACTATGTATATGTACACCTCTGCTTAACCCTACCGGGAAAACAAGTTTGATGTTATGTTATGTCAAGTTTTCCTATCATCGTCATCATCATTTCAGCCGAAAGACGTCCACTGCTGGACATAGGCCTCCCCCAAGCACCTCCACTTCGACCGGTTTTGTGCTTCTCGCATCCAACGAGTTCCTGCGGCCTTCACAAAGTCGTCGGTCCACCTTGTGGGAGGCCTTCCAACGCTACACCTTCCGGTACGCGGTCGCCACTCCAGAACCTTTCGGCCCCATCGTTTTCCTATAGATTTCCACTAATCCAACGTCTCTGATATTTTAAAACACCCTAAGTAATTCCTAATGACATGACTTATGAGGGTCGAAAAAGTATAAAATCAGCATTTTGTTTCAATACAAATAAGACGTACGTTCATTGGGTAATGGTAAGACAGACGTGAATGAAGTATGGGAGTGGTTTTATAATGAACGATCGCGATACGACTGTGGTACGATTACTATCGGCTAGTGTAGTAGTGGATTAGGACTTGGTTAAGGTATTGGTAATCAAAAACATTTATGTTTAGAAAAAGATTGATTTGTTTACTTACATAACTTTCACAATATTTTACACAACTAACTATTTACACTAGGTACTAAATTAAATGACTAACTAACTATACAAATAAAAACAAAAACAAAAGGACACATATGTGTCGAAGTACCTACTTAAGACTGGCAGTATTGCCACGTATTTAGAAAATAGAATAGAATATTTGTTTATTGTTGCTGTAGATGGTTAACATATAAAGTTGTAACAAATGAAAAATAAAACTACAACATATCCGCAGGTGTAACACAATAATACAGAAATAAATAGAAGGAATATTCTAACAATGGACAGGAATAGAAAACTAAACTATTTACAAAAACTTACATAATGTGCTTATTGATTTACTTGTCTTTATTTTTTGGTTTATATTTCTAAGTACATAACACACACATTTGACTTATAATTTTAATAAATTTTAAAATGATGAAAATAATCTACTACAGTTTACTAATCGGCGTAGCGCGTAGCCGGTCTACGCTGTGCTACGAAAGCGTAGCCGGTGTAATACTTACATATCAGTGATATACAGAATGTCACAAGTAGCATTAGTATCATCATAACACGTATGTGACAAATAACATTCGTATCATCACACATGATAACTAAAACTGAACTAGTTTTTTTTAACTTTTTGAAGTGAAAGTTCTTTACGCACGCTTGACTTGGGGAGTAAGCTGGCGAACGCGTTACGAAAAGTGTGATCGGGCGAGGCGAACGGGAGTTGAGTGGGGGATATAAGCAAGAGAAAGTAGTGCGCACGCACATTTTCTTTATCTCTTCCTCAGATAGCCAAATACGTTTGAAGTTTCACTTCAGTCGTGTGGTCATAAACACACTCGGTTTTTTTAGTTATGGCAGGTACCCCACACAAATTAGTGTACCACTATTAACCAATTAACTATTATAAAATTTATTAACTATTACCACTATTAACATATTGCCTTCAATGTGTTAATAGTGGTACACTAATTTGTGTAACAATAAAACTTCTATTGTGTCCCGTTCAGTATCCTTACACTGAACGAGACACAACAGGAGTTTTATTGTTATTACGTCGAGGGGCGTTAAGTGTCCCGCAAAGTGTTAACATGCTATGTGACAACATATTATTGAAGTTAACTTATACTCAAGCAAAGTTAATACAAATTTATATGGGACAATCGCACGGGTTTTTTCTACCAAATAAAAAATAATTACGTAAATCGGTCCAGTAATCTCGGCGGAATCGGTGTACATATTATATGAAAAGTAAAATGGCGAGTTGTATTTTTGAAGTGAAAACTTCTTTAGCGGCGTTGAACACTTTTTGTAATGGGTAAAAAATGTTAAACTCGCGTCAGGGCATCGCGTCAGGACACGTGACCGTCAGGAGAGATTTCCCCCCCCCCCCCCCATCTCTTTCTACGGCGGCGCCAACCGAAGTGAACCAAGTGAGACACGACAAAGATGGCCGAAGAAAATGACATTTGACATACAAATGTTTGAAAAGTCAGTTTCGTAAACAATAGTACTTCGAGGAGCCGCAGTTGTATTTAATTTATTTTGAACTTCTGTTAACCAATTTAGTTTATTATTATATACCTACCTACAATACAAAATAGAAGCGACGAAAAATATAACGAAGCACATTATAGCAACAAGAAATACTGTGGGACATTGCTGCTTTTGTGTGAAAACAATGCTTCCGTGTCGACGACGGAAGTTTACACCCTGCAGGAAGATGCTCCAGTAGGGTGTGGCTGTGAAGCTATGTTGCAAAACATGCTCCATGTCCTATCCTGCCTTATTTGTCCTACCCAAAACATGCAGTCAAAGTGACCTCTGCGCTGCCACCGACGACAACGTGGAAGTGGCAATATTTTGAGCCAACAAGATCTAAAGTAAAAGAGAAGAAATTTAGGGAGTAGTTCATTAATAAAAAGCTTGTATACAAATATCAGTTTATTTTTATAATACTTGTACGCACCGGGACTTACAGCTTAGTACGGCTGTTATTCCAAATGCATACAGTGTGGCTAAGTTTGTAACAATTGAGCCTGGTATCTATGGTTACCTCACCCTACTGATTATAAACCTACAGCAACTACTTAACACCCTAGTTATCCTAACACCCTAACCTATCATACAAGCCTACGGGAGACCTACGGGAACAGACAGAATTTGGGTAGAAATAGGGGTTTGTGTACGTCGTGCAATGTGTACACAGGAAATAGTTTTGTCATTGCCGGTCCCACAGACTCATAGAACTGGTGATGGCTAAAGGTGTCTTGGCCATAGTGAGAGCAATTATGGAAGATGAATCAAACTCTACTCCAGCTTGATGACTAATTTATTCATTTACTAATTACTAATTTATGTGGATTGAATGTATGTCGCTCTTGATGCTGACGCTGGCGTATGTAACTCTTGCCTGTTCACGGCTGAACAATACTCTAAACTCTAATTTGGCTTCTAAAACTTGTGCAAGCAGAACAACATTTTTAAAATGTTTGCTTTTCATTTGCCATCTGTGCCATCTCTTCTGTAGGCCGTTTTATTTTCTGCTATTCGTAGTGAAGCACCATCTTTACTAGTCCTATTGACCTGAAATACAAAACTAATGTTATAAATTCTTTCTCTTCATTATCTTATTTATACAGATTTAATTAATCAGTAGCGGCATCAAAATAACGGTCATTATTATTCTTATTGGGGGGTTTTTTTTTGTTACAATGAGTTTTGTACAGGCAAACGAAGTTCTTCGTAAAATTGTAAATTGGATAGGCACCTAATTCGTAAATCATGCCAGGCTGCCCCTGTTTAGCGTTAGTGCTTGTGTCAGTGTTTTTATTTTCTACTAGCGGCCCGCCCCAGCTTCGCACGGGTGCAATTTTTTTTTTCGAATTTCCAAAATTTTCTTTCATACAAACTTTGTCCCGGCAATACCGATCACAACAAAAAAAGAATTAGCGAAATCGGTCAAGCCGTTTTCATGTCAAGTCGTGACAACGGAAAACGGGTTTCATTTTTATATATATAGATTATGGAGACCTCTCCCTGACCAATTCTTCCAAAAAATCTAAGGATTAGAAGCAAAAGCAAGCATAAGTATAAGAAATTGAGAATGTTTACAAAACATAACTTACTTTGAACACATTTTAGCTGTAACAGTAGGTACACACCTTATAATCCTCCTCCAACCAATATTCAATTCTTTGCCCTTTATTGCAACTAGTCTCCGGTCTTAATTTCATTTATTTTAAATACAAAAAAAAATATTCAAAAGTTTTTTAGTTTGACACATACAATATCAAATTCATTCATTGACATATTCATATTGTTTCCATGACGACCATGACGTTGTCGCGAAACTGTAGACAATAAATTAGTTTTTCATACGTAATAATGTCTATGGACACAAATATTCGGTTCGTAGACAGATATTCTCGTATGCCGATTTAATGTGTTGGCCAATTTGTTGGATGACTTCATTATAATGGCAACATTTAGAAGTTGTAGGACATTCTAGTTATAGAACGTTTATGAAGCGTTTATGAATACAAAATTTTCGATTGATAATTTTCCTTGTATTATCGAATGTTTTAAAGGCCTATTGAGCATTTTAACTAATGAATGGTTTAAACCTTCAATAGGCTTTTTTTATGAATAAGACCGAAAGTGTTTAAAATATGGAAATTGAACACAGTGCATCTATTAATGAAAAAAGTGACGCAGAAATATTGAAAAAAAATTAGTAATATTAATTAAATTAATAATTGATTTATTTCAACGTTAATATTCAAGTTTTCACTTCTGCCGGCACTCCCGGAGTGCAACCCGTCTTTTTTTTTTTTATTGCATAACTGCCTACTTTTTAAAGTCGATTAAAAAATGTCACATAAACACAGTCTGCTGAAATGCATACAGGTTTATCAAAGGCACCTAGAACCCAAATAAACCGCGTGGTATAAAGGGGCTCCCAACATTAGGCAGATTAAAATTGCTTTTTTTTGCTGACAGGACCATGATGCCTCCTATTTTGATAACATTATTGTTCTCATGTTCTCCTAATTCGGTTTTTTCATCCCTCAGAGGGGATGTAAATATGTCTGCCAGTTATTTATGTGGCATAAGTGATATATATTTAAAGGTAATGCTTCTACTTTACGCGTTTTTCCTAAATTATGATGTCATGTTACTAAATTATTCTACAACAGGATAAGGAAGAAATTGTGGGGAATTCGCGTTTGATTTTGAAGTTTACGATAACTCATTTGTCGAATCGACAAATGTTTTTTTTAGATTTTGCAAGTTTACGAGTAATGGTCGACCAACTTCAATGTATGGGAGAACATGATTTTCAACTACCTACAATGTTAAGTTTGTTCTTGGGATAAATTCATTCCAACTACGGAATCCTTCATTGTGCGTGGTCCGACACGCACTTGGCCGGTTTTTATATATACATGTAAATATTATTATTATTTTATGTCTGTTAGCTTACACATATATTACTTATGTAAATATTATCTTGTTTGAAAAAAATCTATTCTTTTCCCTAACTGTAGTTGTGTTTACGAGTTACGACGCGCATCAACGATACAGAAAAAACTTACAAGGACATGCTTTTTAATGCAAAATGAAAAGCATAGGTAACTCAACTGTGGGCTTATTTACAATACACAAGAAATCTGAAAGGGGAGAAAAGTTTTTAAACGAAAAATACTTTCCCCGTTCTGATTTACTACTCAATATTTTTGCTAGCATAGCACATTACTTAGCCTCCTGGTCCTGCTTACCCTACAATAATGATTAAGGGTAGCCGGTACAGCAATAATTTTATATTAAACGGACAATTTCTATGCGCAGAGGATACCCGAATTTTATGGACGAAGATAATGTATCGAATATGCTTAAATATTGATAAATTATGGGCTATGTATGTATATCACGGCTTTGCAAGGACGGTTTGTAAAAGAAACGATGATCAAACTAATTTTATGGGTCAAATTTGCATGTTTTTGTAGTTTAAGTGTCACCAGATTCCTTTTTTAAGGCAATTGGTTTATGGGTTTTCCAAATACTGGGTGGCAGGGACATCGACACACAGACTAAATATGAACTCAGCACAAGATTCTACGGTAAATATTTTCCGTCGGTTATCAAAAAAAAAAAACCGAGTGTGCTTATGACCACACGACTGAAGTGAAACTTCAAACGTATTTGGCTATGAGAGGAAGAGAGAAAGAAAATATGCGCGCGCACTGCTTTCTCTTGCTTATATCCCCCACTCAACTCCCGTTCGCCTCGCCCGATCACACTTTTCGTAACACGTTTGCCAGCTTACTCCCCAAGTCAAGCGTGCGTTAAGAAGTTTCACTTCAATAAACGGCTGTTTTGTAGAAAAGCATCCTACGCGGTCAAAATGTGTGGAACAGCAATTTTTTTGTTAAATAACCGACGTAAAATTTCTATCCATGGTAACCCTGTATAGCCCAGCTCGGGTAATTATCGGTTTCTATATTCCACTAAAGGTTAATTAATAGTTAACACTTCGACTAGTACTTAACTACTTATTTAAGCTTTGGGGTTTGCTACCTTAAAAAAATGCGATATGGTTGTTTTTTCAAACAGCCTATAGGCGACTGACCTAATTTGTACACTAATAAAAGAAACCTATACAATCTATAATTGATATAGTATATCAAAGTCCTTTTACGCGTCTGTCTGTTTACCGCTTAGTTCTCCTATGCTGCACAAAAGATGGATGCGGTTTTCACCATCATTTAGAGTGTTTATTCTAGAAAGTTTTACGTGTATACTATATTAATATTAACTTTACAAAATAATAAAGAAATCTCAATCTTTGTGTGTTTGTCAAGTCGTAAAAACCGTGCAAAGCAGGGGCTGGGCAGTAAATAATAAACAAAACACTGCTAACAATTACAGTAGCTATTTCTTTGTACATAATGTTTCCTGGCTTCCTTTCCTGCAGAAAAATGCTAGAATAACGAAAACAAAATAATTTTATACCAAATCACCAATCAGCCTTTAGGTACCCCCATCCATTAACTTTTCAAACCCAAAATCATGAAAATATATTTCATAATCAACATAAATCTACCATATTTATAATTTCTGTCAAAAAACGTGAAGAACTTAGAAATAAATAACTCGAGGCGAGAGTTCGCCGTTCACTAGAATAATAAGGTCACTAGTGTTGGGGCGTGTTCGGCTTCCGGGTTTCGTCGTCGGCTACAAAAATATTTTTTGTAATATTATTCCTCGTTCTACCAGAATATATTATACATAGGTCGGAGCAGAAAGGTTAAGAGTCAGCTGGCCGTAGTGAAGTATCGTTCATGGAGATTTAATTACAGGAATATGAGAGGTTTCAATTTGAACTCTTAGTAAGACAAGGCATTAGAAGTTTTCTAAATTAACTAGACGTCTATAGGCGTAGCTACTTCCTTTCAGCTACGGTAATCCATAACGTGAAACCACCGTCATAAACAAGTCGAATAATAGTGTAATTATAATTGACCTTTACATTATGAAGTTAGTTTAAAAAGTTATCCCTTTATTTAATCAAATCACAAGGGCAGTGATACTCGTATTCCTCGCCGTTAGCGCGTTACGCCCACACTCAACATGTGGCTACTACTTGTATGTATATTTAGTTGTAGCTTTTACAAACGTGTACACTAATTTGTCCCGAGGAAAAAACTTGCTACTCATCGTCTTATCTATTTTATAATTCATTACATAGTCAAAATAATGTGTATCGTATACTAGCTGTAATATTTTCGTGTAGGTATTACTAGCGGAAACCCATTTTTTATGGATGGAAAATCATCTAATTACTTCTCCCGCTCTGAGTGGAGCGGAAGGGAGTGTCAGACTCTTACTGACTAAAACCCATCCGTGTTCCTTCCTTAGCCCTTTATGTTCCGGGGTAGCGGTAACCCTTTCGGACAATCCCGCACCCCCGGCAGGCTTCAACGCGGAAACCCCTAAAGCAATGATTAGTAGTTGACTCTAAAAATATTAAATGTTTAATACAGGAATCGAACATCTAGCTCGAAATCAATGACTCAACCGCTGAGCCAACCGAATCATCAATTGCAAGAAAAAATATTAAACTATTTCTTTGTCACATCGATTGCTGAATGTTCTAACAAAAAAAATAAAGGTGCTGTTTATTTTATTGTAACTGGATTTCCAATTACAGAAATACAGGTCACAGACTCCGCAATACCAGAAATCATATTATAACAGAACAAAATGAAACCAAGTCCACGTGCTATCTTAGCACTCGATTAGTTCCTTTCACCAGCTGAACAATAGGCGAGGAACGATAGGGGGACAAACCATTCGCACTAAATAGATAGGTACAGAAGGCCGACTTCATGCAACCAGCAAAAACAACACACACATAACACATAGATACGCTTCACGTACAGTCACGTCTATAAGTATGTATACACTTGGCCTTATTCAAAGGCAATTTTCTCCTTTATTTTTGAATGAAATTTTATGTTATTACGAACACAGTATTTTCGAACCCATAGGTTTATGTTAAGTGTCGTATTTTAACGTTTTATTCGTTATTTCACGAAAAAATCGCAATTGAAAATTGCCAAGTGTTGACATATTGGTGCTCGTGACTGTACAGCGAGTGCAGCGACTGTCATTTGTTTTGAGATCACCGTACTTATGGTCTATTTCTGAAACTGATCCGAAAACGGATCTGTGGATGCCAATTTATAGTGCCACTTAGGTACAAATCGAGTGCTTTGATTTGATTATTAAATAAAATACTTAAAAGCGAAATTCTAATTTGAAATTCCTTTATAGATGTTATTCGTTTGATGATAAAATTGTGGTTAATTTTATAACTGCAATTGTCGTCAATGATTTTTTACGGACAATTTAATTAATATGTTATTTAAACAATAATTGTTAGAATAAGTTGTGAGATATAAAGTTGAAACCTTCCAAATACAGATGAATTTGTTATCAACCCTTTAATGAGTGATTGCGTAAGTAACCTGACGGGGTTTATTTACATTTTAATCAGATACTTTTGGAACATACTATACGTGTCTATTTGTGCGTGTGCCTGTTTTAGCTCGTTGCATGACCAGCCTTCTGTTTATATCTACTTATTTCGTGCCATTCGGCCTTCGGCCTCCCGCCCATCCTTAATTGCGTTTTTCCGCAAAATAACTCAGTCGCTAATTGCAAGGCTTTGAAACTTCATTAGTACGCAAAATGAATTTTTATTTCTCTTTTATTTTTATACATCAGTATGGTTAATAGGTTTACATTTTTTAATGTGGTGGTCCTATTTTGGTGATTGGTTTTTTAAGAGAAGAATTTGATATGGCCACCACCTTTATTTTTCTGGGTACATAAATGTTAGTAGATCGGGGTGATTTTTTGATGATGTAATAGCTCAGTAATTACTGACTGAACGTAACAAACGGAAATCCCGTTGAGTTGCTGAAACACAATAGGATTTCCCTAACGCGTTGCTACTCGTAGTAGTGAAGGCAGTGTTGAAATGTAGGTAACTATCAGCATTTAGTTTAGCGGCAGGTATAGGAGGGCTGTTGGGATGAACAGACAGTGGGTACTAATAATTATTCTGCTTACTAAGAGTACCATATTCATCGATCAAACAACCATAACGAAAAGATAATTACAATGGTTCCAGTGAACTTTTGTATTTAAACGTATTTTTCAATGAATTTGTTCCTTTTGTGTCTTTTCGGCGCTTGTCAACTAATAATTTTACCAAGTACCTAAGTGAGTAACAAATATAATAATATAATAATAATATAATAATATTCCACAACTATCACACAACGCCATCTAGTCCCAAGCTAAGCAGAGCTTGTGTTATGGGTACTAGACAACTGATAAACATACTTATATATTTCTAAATACATACATATTATAGATAAATTACACCCAGACACAGAACAAATGATCGTGCTCATCACACAAACATTTGTCCTGGGTGGGAATCGAACCCACGACCTCCGGCATAGCAGTCAGGGTCACTAACCACTAGACCATCAGGCCTGTTAAATATATAATGACCTCCCATCTGTAGACCCCATATTAATCATAAAAGTAAACCTTAATGTAGACTGACCCCTAAAACCACGTACTCACGTAACAAATAATAAGAAGAGCAATAAATAGTAATCCGCAACCGCTGCGGACCGAATGGACCGATCGCATCGAATTATAACAACTAACTAACTAACATCCCGGATTATGTAGTTAGCGGGTTCTGAGTTAGCTGGGTTGCCAGTAACGAACAAAAATGTTCTTTTAAAATAGTTTTTATTGAAATTTAACGTCAAACTTACATAAGACAGTCTCTCAAAATGCCCGCCCTTCAACACTTCCTAGTGCTTTCGCTGTGGAAAAAGAAGTGGCGCAACAAACTCCCCAGTATGGTACATTGGAATCTTCATTTTGTTGTTACTTTGAAAATGAAACGTAGGTAACTAGATATTTGCACAACCCGAGAGCCTAAAAATGTAGGAATCGCTTTCAAAGAGTTTAAGTATTTTTACAACGATTTTCAACATGATTGACATAAGCTTTTCCATCATCGTTATTACTGATAGAATGTCACTTTGCCTAGGCGCCCTGATGTTAAGCTGTTCTGGTTATATAAGTTTCAAAACTTCTTCGTTTATTATTCGATATTTGGCTCTCATTTCTTTAAAATCTGAAATACTGAAATATTACTTGGTGATAAAAATGTTAGTTGTTGCAGTTTCTGACTCTTCTAATGTGACATCATTTGTCAAACATTAGGTCTTTTGCCTATATTGTATGTAGCTTGCTTAGGATAGGACTTAGTTTCCAGTTTGCGTATGGACCACGGTAAACAAAGATTAACCTCGTAGACACTTTTATTTTTCGAAAGCTGTTATTTTCCTCCTGGATTATTATTCCCTTCATCGTAGGTAATTTTGTTTTATAAGATTTCAATGCATTTCTTTTAGGACTATCTCAGTGAGTTCAATTTGATTTAGAATCAGCATTCCAATACAACGCGGCAATGCTGCCATCCTTTTGGGCACTTTTTGTGTTGTCAGCAATGACGAATTTTTTGATGCCTTATGATTTTCCTCCTCTTTTTTATAAGGCTGTTTAATATGTTCATCGTTCATTTGAACATTTTCCCTAAATATGGGGAAAAATATTTGACATGGCAACTCCAAAACTTAGTGGCAGACAAGTTGGCAGAAAATAATTCCTTCACTGTAGTTTTATTAGCGGGGCGTGCCTAATGGTGGTGAACGTTTGGTACTGCAGTGGGTAGGTAGAGGTCTAAAGTTGATAAATGTATTTACTTAGTCTCTTCAACACTTAAAAAAAAATCATGAATGAGTTTTTTTTTTGTTGTATATAGTATGTTGGGGTAAGATCGGCACTGGTATAAATAATAATTAAGTACATAAAATTAATATTTATGTTGGGGTCGGCTTCCAGTAACCGGATGCAGCTGAATACCAGTATTTTACATAGAGCGACTGCCTTTTTGACTTCCACAACCCAGTTACTGGTTAATATTAGTAAATATAACTAAGAAAATACAAGTGCCAATAAACAAACCCCTGAATAACAAAACCGTGTGAATCAAATTTCCACCTAATGTGGCAATCTTTTTAATGCAGTAATACACATTGGTGTTCTCCATCGTTATTTTTACTCTGCTACGATGAAGATCAGAGCAAAATTTAATTTTTCAGGCAAAGAATTTGATTCTTACGGTCTTACCCCAGCAACGATCTTACCCCAACATACTTTATCATCGTAATCAGCCTACAATGTTCCCACTGCTGGGACACAGGTCTACTCTATGTGGGAGGGGTTTGTTTATTGGCACTTGTATTTTCTTAGTTATATTTACTAATATTAACCAGTAACTGGGTTGTGGAGGTCAGATAGGCAGTTGCTCCATGTAAAATACTGGTATTCAGCTGCATCCGGTTAGACTGGAAGCTGACCCCAACATAGCTGGGAAAAGGCTAGGCAGATGATGATGATGATAATATTTACTAATATTCATTTTATGTACTTAGTTATTATTTAATTGTGCTTTTGTGTGTTCTGCTATTTTTTTTGTATGCACTAAATAAATGAATGATTTATCTATCTGTCTATAAACAAGCAACGATGCTTTTGTAGGTACAAAATTCAAAGTTGATTTGTCATTAGAAATGAAATAATTAAACGCAAGTGTTAAGAAAAGCCCTTACGATATATGCGTACCTTTAAAAAAATCACTGAAAATACAGATTTGAAAAACCCTCGTTGGCATTCGTATTTTATTAACATACTTTTATGTCATTGATCGGCAAAATGAAAAACAAGCATAGGTATACCTGAGATGGTAAGTAGGTATGCACCTAGTAGATACATTGCCATTCCAGAGACAAAACTAATACAAACGCATGTTTACTGATGGCCACATGATTCCATCATTATAGTTTTCGGCAAATCGACTTGTGTCCCTAGATCTAGCTTTAACACGATATGAACAAATAGATGGAATACGTGAGCTAAGTTATAAAGCATTACCTTTAAGCTCAGCCAATACACCATCAAAGCTTACTCGTAGATCCGACATACGTTGAGATAAATAGTCAAACAAGTGCACATCAAAGAGTTCGTTACGAGCCGCTCATTAATGAAAACGTGTTTACATGGAGCACGTGATGTGCATTAAAATAAAGTTTTATATCAGGCCTGTATTCCTCAAAAGGATAGGCAGAAGTGTCTAGTACCAATACCAAAATCATAAGTCGCATGTTATAGAGGATGAGAGTCTATTGCTATTGACAGTACATAGCAGACTCTGGTTTGCTGCTGAGAATTTTTCGTGGAAAAATCCTTTTTGCCCTAACTGGGGATCAAACCAAGGATCTCAACTCAAAGGTCACGCTTGCGAACAACTGGTTAATAAGCAGTCACGAACAAGCTTGCTTTGACAGGTTGACTCAGAAAAAGGCACAGTAGTAGGTAGGTAGGCAAATCTTCGGATTTTCAGATTAGGAACAGGGTGTAAAGTTCACTCATACTCTATAGAAAAGGGAGGATCCTCTGACCAGACGGGTGTTGTGTCTGGCGGGCAACTGCCCGATCATTCATGTCGGGCTGTTGTATCTATGCTAGTTGCGCGGTAAACTCTGCTTGCGAGATGCAGGATTTGCGTGACGTCAGTATGACGCATGTGGCGTTGTAGATACCGCTACAGGATCAACTTACAAATACCACAACATCAGATCTAGATCTACCTCTGCGTGCCTCTCCAAGGTATCATGCAATTATTTCTAACCAAAAGGGTTCACCAAAACATTTGCTTCAGATGGTCAAATATTTATATTTTATCCATCTTCAAAGACCGCTGATTACAATTAATCAATCGACCTTATTTATTTACTTAGCACCATACTTAGCACCCTCTTCCTTATTTCAATTAAAGTACACAAAAACACGGTCCAACCCTTCCGGAATCATTTGAAAAGGCACTTTCAGTAAAATTAAATAAAAAAGTAACGCACGAATCTTTTTAAAGGACTCGCCACTTGATCATCTACGCACGGATTCAATATACTTTTGAACGTTGCCTTGCTGACCAACCAGTTAGCTGTACTGACAACTTGGTTCTATTGACGACATGTTGCAGCTTTTACATCTTTATCTATCTATAAGTCATCGTATAATTATGAACATCGTTAGTTTATAATCTATCCAGTTTTGTATAAAATACATTAGGCAGAAGGTGCAAAATGAAGTTGCAAGCTAGAGTGAACTACTGGCACGCTTGTTTCATCGTAGACCTCATCCATCGCTTTCCATCAAGAACGAGAGTCAATCATTTTTCAAACATGTAACCTAATTCTCCTGAGTAAGAGTATTGTGGTAAGTAAACCTTCTGCATCTATTTAATTATTATCACCAAAAATAGCAAAAAAATCCGGTACGCGCCAGTTGCAGCCAGTTTTAGGCGGATTCAATTAAGTGACGCTAGCATAAGGTAAATAGCGGAGCTCTGGTAGCTTTTTTGACAATATGAAAGACTTGATTGTGGAGTCAATCTGGTCCATAAATAAAAAAAAAAACTAACTATCAGATTAACCTGTGGGAAACATAAAACAGGCTGGCAGCATTGCCGCGTTGTATAGTAATGCTGATTCTTTGGCCAAAAAATAGGCCAGCCCTCTGGTCACGTAAAGAGTCGACCAACCGCTTGGCGTTATCTTGAAAAACTAAGTGGGCACTCGGACCACGGCCCTAGTGTTTTAACCCCAAACGGCTTGAACATTAAATTAGTTATTTTAAGCAAGTGTATTTTATAACAAAAATTTAGATCTCGCATGTTTCTAAATTAAAAGACAACATGGCAATTTTAAATAGCATACTTGAACATTATACAAGATAAAACATACATACATACATAAAGTATGAATGTAGGTAGAAACTACAGAACGCCACCTGCTACAAATTTAAAAACATTAAAAAGAAACGAAGACACAAAATAAAAACACATAAATATCGCTATTGTGTTGCCTAGAGCATTCAAATACAATTATTTTATTGTAGAAAATAGGTAGGTAAACGAAAAAAAAATGTGCGTCAGTCTAGCTTAGTTCTAGCAACGCTATCGCTTATCGCTCGACTTTCACTTCGCTCTCGCACTACCCCAATTACAAAACAACAAAATCTGTATGCTTTTATGAACGTTTTGTGTTAAAGACATATTAAGCAGGTTATATTTGACTAGGATGTGTCGTTAAGTTTTGTTTGCGAGTACATTTCCTTGTTATGCTCAGTTTATTAGCATGTATTTATGTATCGCCACGTTTCTTATGTATAGGGTGCTTGGTATTACAAGCTAGATGTTTTTGTGGAAGGCATTTTACATATTGAGAAGTGAAGGATATTTTGGGGATAGCAAAGAAGTCAAATAACTCTTTTAAGTAGATTAACAACTTAGAGCGGATTTCACTAATTAAACTGAACGCGATCAGCACATCTACACTGAGTACAAGGGCTGCCAGTGTCATCATTAATGTGGAATACTGAGACTGACAGTTTCTTGAACGCAGTTTAGAAGTGCTGATCGCGTAAGTTTCATTGGTGAAATTGGCTATAAGTCATTCTTAATAGCCTTTATTCACAGACGTCCCATAATAGTTTTCAAGGTAGTTGTGCAGCAGGGCAATTGCGTAACACATTATCAATCGGAATCGATTTCATTTTGACAGTTCAACAACATTCATTGCGTTATTTATGTGTTGAACAGATTTTTTTTTCGAACTTATGAAGCAATGGATTAGCAATTTGCTTCAAAATGATTCTGATTCAAATTGATAGTGTGTTACGTAATTAGGGTGCAGGTCATGGTGACTGTTAAAAGTTGCATAAAAATTACAAATATTATAATAGTAGATATATTTTTCATAGGGCGACACAAAGGGCGGTCTTATTGCTAAAAGCGATCTTTTAAAAACAACCTTCGGATAGCCTGCTATTAGAGTTTATGGCCCCGAAATTGCAAACACGTAGTCAGCTCGTATCTCTGTGTTAAAAGGACATAGAGTGACCTTATTGGTGATGTTCTTCAGAAAGGTCAGGTGCGTAATACTCGCAACCGGTGGCGTGCGTGTATGACCAGAGGGGCAATTCTCGTAATTTTAAGAACGTTCACAGTCAGATCTCAGTCTCAATCTGTCAATAATACCTTTAATTTCCCTACATTTTGACAAGCTTTTGACATTTGTTTGTCGCCGAGATGAGACTGCGACTTGATTTTGAACGATTTAAATTTCGAGAATTGGCCTTCTGTTGTATGAACGTAAACAAAGGAGTATCTCAGGATTGTAGCAGGTGGCAGTTCTGTAGTTACTGCCTACCCCCATGCGTAGAAGGCGTGAGTTTATGAATGTAAATGATGCTTTTGCCCTACAGTGGGACGGTTACAGGCTGGTATTATACTTCAATTACTACTTTACGTGAAAGCACTCCGGTTCACTCAGTAACCCAGATCCAGTGCCATATATCAGAAGTGAGTGATATTTCAGAGTGGCACTTACAAGCGGGAACAAAGGAGAATTTAATATTTTTTTTCAACCACCTTCGTAGAACTAATGTGGGGTGCGGAAGTGTGGAGGCGGATTTCGTGAGAAATATAGTATTTTGAATGACAGTTTTGTCTAGCATTTTTACAAAGTGACTTACATAATGTAATAATTTAAGATTTTATTAACAAAACAAAGACAATACAACTTAATTTTTGTTGGCAAGTTGTCATATATCGGGCTTTTGACTGTACGTATATTATGCGCTTCAACACACATTTACAACACTGTAAAAGAAAGTTTCTCTCTCGGTTACGTTTAAACTCACCTAGGTACTTCTTGTAAGAGGCACAGTATACCTAAACACTAGGTTGTCTATCAGTCATTTTCGTCACGAAATAGCCCTTTGCGGCGCCCACTTGTATAGAGTGACTGGTCCATTGATACCCGGGTACCACAGTGTATCAACAATCTACATACATGCAGTATGCAAATATGTTTGTTTGTTTGTTGGTCTATTCTATGAACGTTGTGTTGAACGTTTCTATTTGAATGCATTGGTAGGACTTAGAGTCACGTTCGGAGTTCCGTTAGGTTTCAATATACCTACGTAGGTAATCTAATTTACAATCATGGCGGACTATGACATGAATAAAAACAACTAGCCTATTGTTATCCCACTGCTGGGCAAAGGCCTCTTCTCATACAGAGAAGGCACGAGCATTGGTCACCACGCTTGCTCAAGACTGGTAGGTGATTTCAGACTTATATTAACTTTAAGTTCATGCTTCCTTACGATGCTTTTCCTTTACCGATGTCAGTAAACGTAAATGTAAAGATAAACTGAGAATGTAGGTACATATGAATTGCAAAAGTCACATTGATATTTGCCTGGATTTGAACCGACGAACTCGTGCATGAGAGGCGAGGCCTTTACCACTGGCTGGCACAACATATCAAAAAGAACATTATCAGCATAATTATTTGATTCAAACGGCTAAAGAACCATTATACATCATCAAGGTTTGTTCATGCTTGTTACAAACCAATAATTAGTCTAAATTTCCTCGCAATGTTTTACTTCCCTGGAAAATTCTATTGAACTACAAAAGTAAAAAGCAATACCACCGTTCTTATTTCTCCTGCTAAGCCGAACTGCTGTGTTCAATTTAGGGCTGCTTTTCGATCACCAGATAACTTTTCTTCGAGGAATAAAATTGACGTTTGACAGTTTTTGTATTAAATAACTGTCAAAATTTCAAAATTATTTCTCGAATAAAGTTATCAGATGATTGAAAACACAGCCCTTGACAAAATAAAAATATGGTAACTTACTGCATAAAATAACTTGTATTTGTTTCATCATAATCATTTTCCTGCCCTTATCCCAATTTATTTGGGGTCGGCACAACATGTCTTTTTCTTCCATACTTGATTAAGTAATAAAAAAAGCTGTCTCCATTATATTCAACACAGTACCCAAGATGTCTGCGAAGGTGTTGGGCCGCCTTCCTCATTTTATTAAAACCCTGTCTTTAAACTAATGCAAGTTTGATACTACAAATGTTACTTGTATGATTTATGTAACATAACATGCACCTGTATTCCTAAAAGGGATAGGCAGAAGTATATTAGTACAGGGACATTTCACCAGTTCTGTATAAGTCCCATGTAAATAAATAAATGTAATAGGGGCGAGCCACCCTTCGGAGATAACTACCTTACTAACTTTACTTTTTAGAAAATAGTATTAGTTCTTTATATTATAGTTAATTTGTAATACATAAGTTAGTATAGATTTGTAAAATGACCGCACTGTCTCATTGGGTGCATACACCTGTAATGATAGTTAGGTAGATTTTAATAAATTAATAAAATCCATACTCCGGGCTGCTACAGAAAAATCTTAATGAAAAAATGCAATTACTTTTTCCTGACCTCGTTCATTCTGGAGTTCCATGCATATTTCTTGCATAGAATTTTGTTTTTTTTTTTTTTTTGTTAAAACATGTTGTATAAATAAAAGATCCTGACCGTTCGACGCTCATGGTAGGGTAATTGCACCAATATACAGCCTCTTCCAAAATATTATAGGTTCTTATAAAAACCTAGATGGGTGAAGTTACAGTTAACCACCATGTTGAGATTAATTTATAATCGTGTTTTGTGTTATAGCAATTGATACTGTCTTGTCATCTGGGCATTACACAGATAATATAATTGGAAAAACTGATCACAAAAACGCGAATAGTCATGGGATGTTTTTTTAAATAATTTTATTAACATACTTATAAAAAATTAAAAAAAACCGAGTGTGCTTATGAACACACGACTGAAGTGAAATTTCAAACGTACATATTTGGCTATGAGAGGAAGAGAGAAAGAAAACGTGCGCGCGCACTGCTTTCTCTTGCTTATGGATATAAGCAAGAGAAAGCAGTGCGCGCGCACGTTTCGGTGCGGTGATCGGGCGAAGCGAACGGGAGTTGAGTGGGGGATCCCACTCAACTCCCGTTCGCTTCGCCCGATCACACTTTTCGTAACGCTTACGTCACGCGTTCGCCAGCTTACTCCCCAAGTCAAGCGTGCGTAAAGAAGTTTCACTTCAATAATCAATACTACTCAGAGAAGAAGTAGGTATCTAAGGATCGTAGCATGTAGCGTTCTTCAGTTTATAAGGCGTGGGCGTGAGTTTATTTACGTATGTAAGTAATACCCACGCAATTTAAATATACGGTGTTGAGATCGAATATACACCAAGCTACCCGCAGCGCAGGTAAAATATTCCCAATCAACTTGGAACCCTATGCTTTAGTGATAAAGTTGAAAATCTAATAAAGAAATTTGAGAGATTGTAGTAGCTTGATGTGCTGGCGTCTGTACTTAAATCTGTGTCTACCTCTTAAGATACAGGCGTAATGTTTTCAGAACTTACACATTATTCACTCACCGTCCACGGAAAGTCGTTTTCTTACCAAGAGAACAGTAATTAAAGAGACTAATGCATAAATACAATAATTAGGCTTAATCCTCCTTAGTACCAATTAGTTCTATTACTAATTAGGAATACTCGAGTGTTTTGGTAATTAGTGAAATACTTATCTAAGTGTTGTTCTAGTTTTCACTGTGACGTTTCTAGTGAATTAGAACATAGTGTTTATGAGTGAATTTTGTGGAGAATAATTTTGTTAATTTATTATTTTAATTATATTTTCAATTATATAGTAGGTACTAAGGCGCCGTTAAGCTGTTGGTCCCAGGTATCATTCGTAGATCTTTAAAAGTCGTTACGTAGTTAGAAGCTCGAAAGTCTGACAACCAGTCTTACCAAGGGCTACTGTGTTACCCTGTAACTAGGTTGTGGATGATAAATAGGTAGTCGATCCATGTAAAACAATACTGGTATCAACTGCGTCCAGTTAGACTGAAAGCTGACCCCAACATAGTTGGGAAAAGGCTGGATAGATCATGGATTATATAGTAGATGCCAGTTTCAACGATAAATATTGTTTTAGACATTAAATAAACATTGCATAATATGCAATGTTTGTTTAATGTCTATATGTGAATATATTCACATGTCGCCAGTTATGTTATTATGAGTGTCACAACTTTTTACATGGAGGCGAGAGAGAAAGCAATACCAATTTAAACATAACTGGCGAAATGTGGGTGTACTATAGGAACACCTCTGCCATATTAAGTACCTCTGCTTAACCCTTGGGGGAAAACTAGCCGTGATGTAATGTTGTGTCTTAAATTAAAAATAACTATTGAAATTCGGGTGTACTTTAGATACATCTCTGCCGAACCCTTCGGGCAAAACAGGCGTGCTGTAACGTAATACGTTGTTACATGGGACGGCACTAGAGTGAACACTTTAGCCTCCGAGCTGCTATTGACAATTTCATTGAAAACCTAAAAACGCTTTGTCGTGCAGGGATTGACACTATTGACAGCTCACTTCAAACTCACTTCACCTAAGTTTTTACGGTTAGATTTTTACAGAATCGGTAGATATCCACGCTCAATATACAATTCAAAACTACGTGCAGGGCAGGCGTTGCCATGGGCAACATCTAGTTTTTTTTTAAACAAATAAAAGCCTTTTCTATTAACAAACAGCGAGTTATTATTTTTATGTTTTGTTTGTGTATTGTGAGTTGTTTCCGAATGAAATAACAATTTTACTTTTTATTCTATTTTATACGGAGCATAAGCCCTACAAGTTGATGTTTTCTGAGTAGGAAAATTGTTTTAGGGTGTTAAAGCTTGTGTAAGAAAGCGTGGGTGTGATACCAGAGAAAGACGAATATATGCCACGAAAACAGTTTAATTTAGCACACAACACAATACAACAACGTATGGCGTAAACTTTTACAACAAAGTACAACAACTTTACTAATTACAAGTTTTGGCGGGAGCGAACGAGAGCCGTGGACGGTATAAAAACGACGTGCGCTCGCGTCGTAGCGGGTGCGCGACTAACTCGGACGGAGCGCGGGAGAGGGACGTAGCCGGCGGCGGCGCGTGAGCAGGGCGCATGCGCGGTGCGCGGGCGATGCTTACCTAGCCCTGTGGCCGCGCTGTACCTATGACCGAAAATGCGTCTGACAGTCTCCCCCTCTAACCCTAACGAACGTCCTCGCGTTTGGGTTAGCTTCTACGAGGCCTCCCCCTCTTACGTTTCTCCTGTACTGGAGCTTGGATGCGACCAACGAAGGGAGTTAGTGTAGAAGCATGGTATTTACCCAGTACCGTACCGTCGCTGAGGCGCTCGAGGACGTACGTGGTGGGACTGACCACAGCCCGGATCTTGTAAGGCCCGTCGCGGCGAGGGATAAACTTTGACGTTTGCCCTCTGCCGGTGTCATTGGCCCCTTGAGTTTTCAGCAGCACCAGATCACCAACCTTATAATCTGGCGCTGGTCGACGATGTTCGTCGGTGTACTTCTTTTGCGCCGCCTGGGCACTCTCATAGACGTCACGAGCGTCTAAGAGTACCGACGAAATCTTCTTAAGAAAATTAGTGATGTCACCTACATAATTATCGTTCTCGATTATGGTGCGCATCTCCGACATGACATCTGCTGGCGCGCGCATGTCTCGCGCGAAGTTCAAATAAGCGGGTGAGTAACCAGTTCCTGATGTGACCGCCGAGTTCATAGCGAAGCGGACTGCAGGTAAGTGGATATCCCACGTATCATGGTCTTTACCTACCAGAATCGCCAGCTGTGGCTTGAGATCCCGATTCTTACGCTCCACCGGGTTCGCCTCGGGGTGGTAAAATGAGGTAAGTGATTGCGTAATACCCATCGCGTGGCAGGTCTGCTGCATTACCTCACTTATAAATTGGACACCGTTGTCACTAACAAGGCGCCTGGGGACTCCGAACCGTAAGTATACTTCTGATACAAGTACCTTCGCGCATTCCTCACTGGTAGCTGAAGTAAGGGCGAACAGCTCCACCCAGCGCGTGCAAGTGTCCTCGACTATCAGGATCCATTTGTGTCCTCTCGCTGTTTCAGGTAGAGGGCCGAACAGGTCCACGGCTAACACCTCAAACCGGCGTGCAGAAGCAGGCGTCTGTAATAACCCAGACGGTTTCCTAGTGTCTGCCTTATAACGCTGACAAGGTACACAATTTTTAACGTATTGCGTAACGTAGGAACGCATTCCTGGCCAGTAGTACTTACCGACTAAGCGTTGCAGCGTACGTTCCGCGCCCATGTGACCAGCGGTGGGTGCATCATGGTATTCTGCCAATACTTTGGCGCGTTCCTGTTCTGGGACCACCAGACTGGCGTCATCATGCTCCTCGTTCTCAGGGCAATATCTATACAATACACCTTCGGAGAGCACGAACCCTTTGTTTGACCATATCCTCCCCCTAGAGGGATCGTCGGATTCCAGGGCCTCGACGATCTTACTTACCTCCGGGTCCTTTATTTGGTTCTCGCGCAGGTCCTTTAGACTGCGAGAGGGGACGTCGACCACAGCGCAGCACAGGTCACAATCGGCGTCTTCGGCGCATGCCGGACGCGACAGGGTGTCGGCTATAACGTTGGCTTTACCTGGTGTGTATTCTATTTTCAAGTTATACTCCTGAAGGCTTAGGGCCCACCTTGCTAGGCGACCGCTCGGAGACTTCATACTCATCAGCCACCTAAGTGGCTGATGGTCCGACTTGATCACAACTTCAGCGCCATCTATGTACCCCCTGAACTTGGAGACTGCCCAGACGACGGCAAGAGCCTCCCTCTCCGTCGTGTTGTAGTTCCTTTCGGCTGCAGTCAAGAGTCGACTGGCGTATTCTATCGGGCGCTCGTCGGTCCCCTCCCCCTGGAGGAGAACCGCCCCGAGAGCATACCCACTGCTATCAGTTCTGAGGACGAAGGGTAACGTCGCATCAGCCTGACGCAGGATCGGCGCCGATACCAGCAGTTGCTTGATCTTTTCGAAAGCTGCCTGCTGCTCCGGGCCCCATTTCCATATGCTTACCTTTTTTAGCAGTGCTGTCAACGGTTTGGCGACCTCTGCGTAGTCAGGAATAAAGCGCCTGAACCAGCTGGAGGTCTGCAGGAAACATTTCAGATGTTTGACGTTCCGAGGCGTTGGCATGTCCGCGATCGCTGCGGTCTTCCCTGGATCGACATGGATACCACCTGGTAAGATAATATGCCCTAAGAACTTTACCGATTCCCTCGCGAAGTGACTCTTCTCACGGTTCACCCGCAAGTTGAACAAGGCGAGTCGATCAAACACGGAGGTGAGGTCGGCGAGGTGCTTCTCGAAGGTCTCATCGGACATTATCAACAAGTCGTCTAAATAGGCTAGAAGAGTAGTACCTGGCAAGTTCGACTTGAATCTGTCAATCAGCCTCTGGAACGTGGCGCCTGAGTTGCGCAAACCCATTGGCATGCGTTTAAATCTATAAGTGCCGAGAGGTGTCGTGAAAGCTGTCTTGTCCCTATCGTTAGGGTCGACGTTCACTTGAAAGTAGCCAGCTCGGAGGTCAAGGGTAGTCATGTACTTAGCGGTTTTTGCGTCGTGGAGAATGTCCTCAATCCTTGGGAGAGGGTACCGGTCAGGCTCGGTGACTGTATTGAGCTTACGGTAGTCAACACACAGTCTGAAGCTGCCATCCTTCTTCTTGACAAGCACGACATTCGATGCCCACGGCGACTCGCATTCCTCAATGACGTCAGAGCTAACCAGTTTGTGTAACTCTTTCTCAAGTGCCTCTCTCTTAGGCGGCGACAATCTAAAGGGAGGAGAAGCCAAAGGTTCTTGTGTTTCGCTTACCTTTATCTTATGGACAGCGAAGTCCGTAAGAGGTCCCGCCGAAGCGAACTGAGCGACTCTGTCTTGCAAGAACTCGTTGAGTGCGGCCCTGTGCTCCGGGGACAAACTCGTACCTTCATCTTGGCGCAGTGATACGTCGCAGACCTCTGCTTGCGTCACGGCCGCGCTGTTCAATACATAAGATTGCAAAAACGGGAACCGGTCTCCTGGACTATCTGCAAAATGCCATGACTCCTGGGCTATGTCTAGAACAATAGCCGCGTTAGCAATAAAATCACGACCTAAAAGTGTTCTGGTGTCATCACCAGGAAACACCATGAACTCGGTGTCGACTCTTCGACTATCCAATGTGACGGGTACCATAGCGATCTTTACTATTTTCCTATGACACGAGCCATCGGCGAGCCCGATATAACGCTCCGTTTCTTGGAATTGAACGCCGTTGTTTACTAACAACGAATACAATAAAGGACTAGCAACACTGTGCGTAGCCCCGGTATCGACTATTGCTACCCCTTCCTTACCTACTACGCTTATTGCTATCAAAGGATGTGACGTCGTTGTCGCGAAGAAGTCACCTTTTACAACGTTAAAGTCGGACGGTTTGGTAGCCGCGGGTTTAGTCGAACAAGTTTCACACTTTGACTTCACCACCCCTGGTTGACCGCATCCATAACAACGTATCGGATTAATATCTTTATCACTAGTACCTACTTTATTAGATTTATTGTCACTATCGACTTTATTAGCCTTACGACAATCGTTAGCCGCGTGACCGAACGCTTTGCAAAACGAACATCGGATGCGATTTCGTTTCGAGTTATCATTAGAGTTAGAGGTGAGTTTGGAACCGGTGGTTGCGCTTGGACTCGTAGTACCGCGGTCGGGAGCGGTAGGTACATTCGGGTTCGCGGAATTCGCGGAAACGATCGAGTTTTTTAATTCCGTTATCGAATCTTCCACGAGTCTCGCTCTCTCTAACAAATTATCAATATCGCTAATGGTGTCTCGCGACAAACGTTTCCGTATTCGACGATGTAGTAAGCCGTACACAATATCCACTATCATCACGTTTGGCACAACATAGGGTAATTGAACTAATAACGATCGTACCTTTGATATGAAAACTTCAGCGCGTTCACACTCACTTTGTTCCCGCGTAAATACCTCGCGTAGTATCCTGTACGCGGGCTTTTGCACGCCGTAGGCGGCGCGCAGGCGCGCGAGCGCGTCCGGCCACGAGCCGACGCAGGCCCGGGCGCCGCGCCACCATACCGCCGCGTCGCCGCTTAGCAGGATCGAGAGGCCGCGTAGCGCGTGCTCGTCGGACACGCCGGCGCACTCCTTGTAGACCTCCACTGCATCGATGAACGCCTCTAGTACCTCGGTGTCGCGTGACTGCCCGTCGAACCTCGCGGTACACTTTGAAAAGTTACCGCCAGAGGTCACGGGCGCGTTCGCCGTGGGCGATGCCGCCGGTGTCGACGCGACTGGGTTCCACTGGTTGCCTTGATGTAGAGACCGTAGGGTATCCACTAGCGTGCGGTTGGTCTCCGCCTGCATCCTGGCGAACGACTCCATCATGGTGGACAGTAGCCGTTCGGTGTTCAGCGCTGCGGCGGGTGCGCCTGTGTGGGCCCCGCTGAGCGTGTGGTCGAGGGCGGCGCCCCCCTGGGCGCGCGTCTCCTCGGCCGCGTCGGTTGAGTCGCGTGTGTGGGTGGTAGCACTGGTAGCGGCGCCGGCATAGGCGCGTGGCTCCACCACTGGGTCACAGTCCGCATCGGAGTAACCGTCGCTTCCTTGATCTTCCGCTTTGCGGTCGATTGCTGCTCGGGTTGCCCGCGTCGTTCGTGGCATGATAATGTCTTTATAGTCACTCAGGTATTAACTGCACTTCACTGGGTTCGTTTTTATTGCCGCGTGTTAAAACTTAACATGGCCGCGAGTTGGGCGTCACTGTAAGAAAGCGTGGGTGTGATACCAGAGAAAGACGAATATATGCCACGAAAACAGTTTAATTTAGCACACAACACAATACAACAACGTATGGCGTAAACTTTTACAACAAAGTACAACAACTTTACTAATTACAAGTTTTGGCGGGAGCGAACGAGAGCCGTGGACGGTATAAAAACGACGTGCGCTCGCGTCGTAGCGGGTGCGCGACTAACTCGGACGGAGCGCGGGAGAGGGACGTTAGGGACCAGGGTTGCCAGATGCCGAATTTTTTATCTCGTACTAGGGCTGTCAAATATCTCGTAATTTCAATACAAAATCTCGTAAAAGTATAAATTTTTAAAATCTCAGACCTTAATTTAGGTACACTATAACTAGCTAGCCTGGGGTAGGAATATTCCTTAAGTTTGGGACCACCAAATGAAAAAACATCTAAATGAATATTTTTTTTTAATAATAATACTAAAATCTTCAAAAAATAAAACAAATTATTTATTAACTTAAGTAATAAATTTTGTAGGCACTTGCTACTAAAACATGATTTTAATAATGGTTTTATTTGTTATTAATATGTAATGTCAGGGGTATCGGTAAAATCGTCTTCGTTTTTATTGTATAGTTTTTCAGCTGTCATTCTGGAATACATTTCCTGAGATGGTTCGAAATTTATACAATTTCCTTTGCGATCTGGGCCTTTTGCACTTTCTGCAGCTAAAAGTGTACCATTTACTGTTTCTGTTATAAGACGATTTCTAAGGTCTGTTTTAATTAAATTGGTTTTGCTGAAAACCCGCTCACAATCTGCATTTGCATGAGGCAAAGACAGAACTGTGAGAGCAAAACTGGCTAATTCAGAGAAATGTTCTGTTTTAAGTAACATTGCCCAGAACTCATCGGGTTCTTTTGTATCTTGAAGCTGTTCAGGGTAGCGAGCTTTTGCAATAGGCAATCTCCTCCATTGATCGTCTATCTCTTGTTTTTGGCTGTCATTAAAAGACGCACTTATGCGTGGCACGACTTCCATGAGGGGCATCAATGTTGGGATGAGATCTCTGAAATTGTTGGAGAGAGCTGATACGGGTCCTAGAGCTTGTAGTTTTGACAGCACAGGGTCTTCCATGTCGTAACGTTTTTGTATTTCTAAGGCACTAGTCCTGAGGAAATTTCTGCAGCTTGTGAAAAACAGTGCCTTATTTGCGGGCTGCCTGACCACATCCGGATGTTTAAGCATTTCGTAAACTTTAATGCCAAGATACATTACGGCGTCATTCAATTGAAATTGCTCATTTTTAGGATCTACTTCACTAATATTCTGCTGCATAACATATTCCCGTTGTAAGTAACGCAGAAGAATTTCTTGATATAAATCTCGAATTTTATCATGCAACTTGTGAATAACGACTTTTTCATTCTGGAATTCCAAATTGAATTTGGTAAACAAAGGCAGTGACCAGTCCAGAAAACAAAAGTATAGCTTGTGAAAAGGATCACATAGCTTTTCTAAGATGAATATTGCTCGATTTTTCACCTCTGCTTTCACTTTGTGTATTGGGTTCGTAGTGAAATCAATAAAGAATAACCGCAGTGCTTCCCATTGCTCCAAGATTCGTGAGACTACTGCTGTTAGAGAAAGCCATCTTGCTTGAGATGGTTTCAATATTTTATGCGGCTCAACTTCAACAAATGATTGAAAATTGCGGAAATCAAACTGGCGTTTGTCACTATTTTTAAAGAAATTATATATGTCACGAGCCAGTTGTTCTACAGATTCCGGAATTTCTTTACAAGCCTGACTTGCACATAAGTGGGCTGAATGGCAAACACATTTTGAAATAACGATCCCTGGTAAGTCTCGTGACAAACGAGTTTTGACTGAATCATTATCGCCCATCATGACGTTACATCCGTCCGACCCGAAGCCAATCATATTTGTAAGTGGCACATTACGGCTGGTAAAAGAATCTATAAGCGCTCTGTATATATTTTCAGCATTCGCCGTAGGAATATCATTCGCGTCTGTTTCTTTAAAAATCTTGTACAGTTCCCAGAATACGCTGCAGATTTTCTGAGCATCATAGTCAAAATAACGCACTACAACACAAGCCGTTTTGACTGTAGATACATCTGTAGTCTCATCAGTAAGCGCTGAAAACTTAGTTAATTTCAATTTATTCGCCAAATCAACTTTTTGCCCTTCCCCAATAGCATTTTTTACAACTGCTGTGATTTTAGTACGCTTCAATTGAATTTCTTGCACTAATTTAGAATCGGGAATAATTTCTTTTAACAAATCAGTCAAGTGGTCAGCCACAGAAAAAGCAATATTGTGTTCTGCAAAAAATGCAGCTAGTTTTATTTCAGCTCGATCCTTTTGTCTGTTTATTTGAGTTATGCCTGTCTTGAAACCAAATAAAGTCAACTTTTGGGATTGTAGACCCGATGAACCAGGTTTGTTTCTCAAATGTTTTTTTGATTCGGCATGTGATTTGAGATTCGTGATTTCAGCAACCAGAGAGCTTGATGGACAATATGCACACTTCGCTTTCTTGGGATTTTTAAGATCTGGCTGCAGCCAGTCTCGAAATATCGGATTCCTTAACCATTCATCGCGAAAAGTTTGCGAATGATGTTCAAAAGTCGTGTTACCTGCTTTCTTTGCTGTCCATCCTCCCTTTTTTGGTATTTTTCTAGGTGGAGTGGATGAAGATTCACTGTCACTACTCATAATGTTAAATTAACCACTGAATAATTAGGGTGAAATTCTAAAACGCGCTGGACCTTCAACCACTATACGCGAACTTTAATGTAAACTTTAGTGTAATACATCTTGCGGTGATTCCCCGGTCAGCGACTAAAGATACATTTAGTGATGAGGTAATGAATCTAGTGATGTGCTTAGTCGAGTTTGTGACATGGACATGTATTCTTTTCTTTAAATGTTTTTGGTTTGTATGTTATCATGTTTCTAACATTGTTAAAATCTCGTAAAAAAGTGTACGAGGTTTTTTTTTTTCTCGTTTCTCGTACAGAGACTACCAAATCTCGTAAAGGTACGAGATTTCTCGTACATCTGGCAACGCTGTAAGTAGCCGGCGGCGGCGCGTGAGCAGGGCGCATGCGCGGTGCGCGGGCGATGCTTACCTAGCCCTGTGGCCGCGCTGTACCTATGACCGAAAATGCGTCTGACACTTGTTAATAAGAACTAAAAATGTTGTAAAATTTTTGGTAAAATCTAGTTGATAAATTATATAAATGGATACCTGAAGTAAAATTTCGTAGCCTTTTTCTCATACAGAGAAGTCAGAGCATTCGTCATAATCAGCCTATTATAATGTTCCCACTGCTGGGACACAGGCCTCCTCTCTATGAGAGAGAGTGGGCCGCAATCCACCACGCGGGCCCAGTGCGGGTTGGCAGATGTCACATGTCTTCGAATTTTTGGTTCTAGGATATGCCGGTTTCCTCACGATGTTTTCCTTCACCGTTTTGAGAGCAGTAGTGATGAAATAATTTACACAAAGTAAAGCGCCTGTCTGGGTTCGAACCTACGACCTACAACTCGTAAGTCGCGGCCGATACCACTGGGCCACCACTGCTCTTAGTCAGAGCATTGATCACCAGGTTTTCTTACTGCAGGATTGCGATTCTAAAATATTTATTTCAAATGTAAACTACTTAATGTATTTTTTAAACGTGGTAAACCTGTGAATCACAAATAATAAAAACACGTCATAGTGTAAACACTAATAAAGGTATATAAATTGGTACCTATCTATGAAGTCACGAGGCGTTTTTTTTTTAATCTCTGCCAAATTTTCTGTTCCCATTTTCACAAATCGTTTTTTAGTCCTTAGCCACATAGCTATATCGAGCTATACATTCATTTTCACCTTGCAAGAGCGCACGGAACATAAAACCTAAATAACCTTTTAATTCAATTTGTGTAGTGAGGCCGATAATTACACCACTCGCCCTAGCCAACGGTGTGGTACAAGTAAGATGCAGTACCGGGTTAATCATTTGTGGTTCATTAAACGTAATGTAACCTGTAAGATTTCTGTATATTTTTCTTTCTAATGAAAGGGTCGCCATTCGACATGCTAAGAAGGAGAAAGGATATAGATAAAAATATTATAATGGAATTAAGTGTAATATAAAAATGTCAATCAGAAAAGTGAAAATGAAACCCCGTGACTTTCAACACAATTATTTTCAATTCTCAATTCTTTATTGCATTCCATAATGTGGTTAAGATAGTTGGTAGGCTGCTTTGGATTTGTAACAAAAGACACATTCGTTTACCTACAAGATTTTGTTTTTATTAGCAACAGACTCGACTAGTATTGCTAAAGCATGATATTTAGTTTTTGTAAAAAAAAACACGGATCTAAATATGGTTTAGTAGATATAATTAAATTGTAAATTATAAATTATTAATATGAAATCATCAATACCAGTATTGCGCTAGCAGAACTGATTCAATTAGTAACTTTGTATAGTGTCTGGGTCACCAAGATACAGGCTGTGCCAAGTTTGGGACCCGCTGTTAAATCTAAGTTTTCTCTCGGTTAGAACTGCATGCTAATACTTGTATGTTTGTAAACAGGTGTAAGTTTAATAATGAATTTGAATTTGATCTCGGCTAAAAAGGATGATGAATAAATTTTCAATGAAATTTCGTTCCTCCTTTGTTTTATTTTTCACTCTCAGCTCCCGTCTCACAGCTACACCTAAAAAAACATGCACCACATAAAACACACCAACGCCGACCCATAAATATTCTGTAAACCCGCGACATCTCGTGCCTCCTACCACATAAATAGTTGCATAGCTTAGATGCAATTTGGACCGCGGACCCACTCAAGTATGGTATACCGCGCCGTCGCGCATTTAATAGGATTTCGGGGGCTTTTACCCTACTGTGTGTAGGTATAGTATGTGTTTATAATGTTGGCTTGTTAGTCCTGGTTTTTTTTTGGGTAGTTGGACTGCTGTAGCCAGAACGGTGTAGGTTGTAATGTGGTAGAAAAAGCTCTAGGTTCTTAATTACAAGAAAATATTGAGCTTAATGGAGCTCTGATGTTGATGGAAGACTCTGAGAAAAAAAGATAATTATCTGAAATCACAGATACTCGTTTCTTTTTCTATGTTACTAGTTTCTGCCCGTGACTTCGTTCGCGTGTTTCTTGTTCTTATTTCCGTCGCATCATATCGCCCGTCCACGCCATTATTTCGTTTTCACTTAGCGTTCTTTCTGACTTTTTTTCTTTTTGCTCGGCTCCTGAGGGTCTAAGCGTGATGTTAAATAGCCTATACCTTCCCTCAAGAATTAGGCTAACAAATGCAATTTTGATTTAAATCTGACTGGTGGTTCTGGAGATTAGCGCGTTCAAACAAACAAACTCTATATAGGTACAGATAAGTTTCATTTTATAATTCTTATAGTAACTGACTGAAAATTTACCCATTTACACACACTCTCAATTGGAATTATACTCCTTAGTAACTGTAATGCCAATTGAGAGTATGTGTAAACGGGTCAATTTAAAAAAAGGGTATAAAAGCAAAGAAAATAAATGCAACTACTAGTTTATTTAGATTCTGACTTAAATAATAAGATTCCAACCTACCTATTTGTTTGTATTAACGATAGACTTTATTTGCTTAGCAATAAAAACCGAAAACTTTCATCTAATCCAACAACGCTGTATTCATTCCAGGTTAATATCCTTCCTTTCTTATACTAGACTGTTATCCAATGAAACAAGATAACAAATAAAGAATTATATTCATGAAAGCGAATGGTTGCGCGCACTCAGGGGTAATGCCGACTAGCAACGTTTTTTTTATTATCGCCCGTACTTTTTACGCCAATAACCATTTGCTAAACGATAATAAGGGTATGGCCATTGAGTGGGAGATGAGCGGAGAGGTGGCGTGAGCCTGGATTGATCTGCGGGGTAATTGCGTATCACACTATCAGTAGCAATCGCATTCATTTTGACATTTCAACATTATTCATTGCGTTATTTAAGTTGTTAGGTAGACACATTTTTCGAACATTATGAAGCAATGGATTAGCAATATTTTTCAAAATGACACAGATTGTGATTGATAGCATGTTATGCAATTAGGGTGTTATGGCAATAATTATGATAATTGGTAGAATTAAATAAAGATACTTATTGTTAAGTATATTTTGGGTTTTTTATTTAAAACAGTTGCTACTATTATATATAATGTATTGAAATAGAACAAAAATAAATGTTATCTTCCAATAGGAAGACAACGTTTATTTTTATTTATTTTTTTATATTTAGGCCAAAATAAACTGGTTCTAAAGATATGGATTTTTCTACGAAGTAGCACCAGAAAGGCACTGGTGCATTGATCCAAAGACTCCAGAGCTGGTGTGCAGTTAAAAAGATTTTCATCTGAAAATAACAATGGTTTGTTTTCAAAGCCCACATTTTAATACGACGTGTGTACCTAATATTTCGCAATAAAAAACACCGTCTGGAATTACCAAAGAAAAATCAAGTGAAATTCTTTTTACGGCTTATAAAACCTTTTGCAGCTTATAGTTTTCCTAGAAATAACTACAAAGTAAGAAGTTTTTAAAACATATTAAGAATACTGCGTATTTTATAATGCTTATGTTGTGGCTATCAAAAGCTTGGTATAATCCAGCATACAGGTAAAATCGTAGGTTAGTAGTTTATTTTTACCCGACTGCGAGAGAAAAAGGAAGTTTATGAATTTCACATACAATATTTGTTGCATAGTGAGATAGTTTATTTTGTTTATTTTTCCCCTTGTCTTAGGGTTCAACAATAGGATGGACCCTAATCTTATTACAATGTACCCTTATAAATAGACTAATAAGTAATTTAATTATAAGCTAAACTATTAAATTGTCTTAACTAACAATGTGCGTAGGTATGTGAGATAGCTTATGTACAATCAATATAATGAATAGGTTTCATTAAATTAGTTGTAATTGAAAACATTTAAATACCTACGAAAAAACATTCAGCTAGGTTTCAATGATTGGCTAAAATATGCAAGCGACGTTAGTTTGCAAAAATGTAAACAAATATGAATCATTGGAAAAAATACTTTAGCATCCTATACATAAAGTTCAGTTTGCGCTACAACTTCAATTTTTTTATGATATTTCCAATGGCAGTCATTCTAAAATCAACGTAATTTACAGTGACACAAAGTTGATATTTTGTTTAAGTACAAATAACATCAACTACAAACAACGATTTGAATAGACCGTAGCTACTGATTGAAGTATCGCCATTCCTGAAATCTTTTATAATGCATTCCATAATTACAAATTAATTCGGGTCTCTGCTAATCCTCTTATCCTTAAAAACCTTGAATACAAAAAAGCAATTAGGCCTACCTTCCTAAAACTCGAAAGCCGTTTGAATTAAAATCTTATTATTTTATCCAATAATTAAGTTGCCTTCGTATATTCTGGTCTAACGTTGATTATGTCTATTTTTTCTTTTCAGAGCGGCCATTACAAGTGATACAATGGAATTCCCTTGATGAGGGTTGCAGAGGAACGAAGAATGAAGGTGGCAAAGTTAAGTAAACTGTAGGTAAATACTGGCACTTGGCGTATTGACCCAAATATTCACGTTAATTAGACTATTACCTATACTCAATTCCTTTTCCAATATAGTTCTTCTTTAGTTAGTGAAATGATGCCAAGGTTTGCACTGCAAATACGCCAAGTCTAGTGCCGAAAACCCGGCCGTAAGAAAGATTTATTTGATCGTAGCGTTGTATCCAGCGTAGCAATATGGCGGAGCAGACTTGGGTAGCCATCTAGCGTAGCATTATGGCGTAGCAGAGTCCAACTCTGCTACGCCACCCAAGGTAGCCATTTAGCGTAGCAATATATCGTAGCAACTATTTAGCGCAGCGATGTCTAATCCCATCAGGCACTCGTGGATGAGTGTCACAAGTGTCATACACTCGGGGATGGAGTTTTACGGGGATCGGACACTCGAAGATGAGTTTCACGTGTGTCAGACAGACATTGAATCAAAACAATGCTGCTTGGCGGCCGGTACATATTTTTTTTTATTTTTTGTATATTTAGTAGCGCGTAAATTAAGTTAATCCTATCACTCTGTCTTCTCACAGAACCACAAACTATTATGGTAACTTCTGAACAAAAAGTGTTTCAAGAAGTTTATCTCTTATCGATTTCACTCAACATCTCTGCTCACCCCGAACAATAGGAAACATACGACATAACACAAGACCCCTCATCATTCCAATTTTATGTTTTCCAATCGAAACACTGAACTCAATCCACGTTTATAGAGGAACTCTTCATAAAAACTCTACGATCTTTATTTTATAGCATAGGGTATGAATAAGACAAGCTTCTGTACAAATCTTACCGTGAAAACTTAAGTGAAGTAAGCTTGAAGTTAGCTGTCATTCCACCTGATTGTCACTATTGACAGCTAACTTCAAGTTGTTTACAGTATTCAATATTCTAACTGTGAATACAATTGAATGGAGATCGCTTTTGCTAAATTCTACTGACATATTAACGGTTAAGGGACCCGATGATTCGCACCACTGGAGTGCAAGTCCTGTAAATCGAATGCAAGTACTTTATTATGTAAATACGTATGGTAAGGTATCTCTCGCTGTTTTTTTAGCAAATCTACTGAATATGGAACAAAAATCAACATAAAAAGTGTACAACGCCGCTAAAGAAGTTTTCACTTCAAAAAACTAACAAATTGTCAAATGCTTTTCAACTGCTGTGTTTGGTTGACCGAAATATCAATGAACTGGATACTTTGTATCATTCAGACCCTGCTCCTATGATTTATTTTATGGCTTACGACCATGAGATCGATATGGTTTATAATCAAGCGCACGGTTTGTTCTATAACGTCATAAAATTATACTTTTTATCACTTAGGGGATCAGCATATGGCTGAAAAAGTTTTAGAGTTCTACCAGTTATGTTTTATTCTTAAGACATGTAGAAAAATATTTCTTTAAAAGATCGTATTCTTTTAAAGAAATATTTTTCAAAGAAGCTGATCGTAAACCGAACATTTATCTGCATATAGTGACAATTACGTGAGTGAAATTCATATAGCAATGCCACGTGTACAGCTTATGGCTAGAAAGTAGTCGGGTTATCCTCATGCATGTGAGTAATGCTATAATATATATCTGCCCCTAATTTAGCGAGTATGGTCATCTGTCAATCCGTCAGACAGTCCAACTAAGTAGGAAATGATGCTTACAAACGCCGGAAAATGATATAATATTTTCTCACGTAGGGGGAAGGAAAATTATTGGGAATTCGTTTCTCTGCCTTATTTTAGCCTATATTCAAGAAAAACTAAATACAAATACTTATTGTTTACTTCACTTTTATCAATAGTCAGTACATTCTACATTGATTTAATTGTAGTGTTCTCACAACTTTCTTACCCTGCGTCCTAACCGAAAACGACTGTCGCGCGAATACGTGATAATGCGATCTTTTTAATGATTTATGACGTACATACACGACTTAATTGATCGCGCGAGTATGTCATACTCATAATATAAACCGCGTCTATAATTTGTTAAGTAATAGTAAATAAATAAATAAAAAAAAATAGCTTTTATTGATTCCTTACTTAACAAATGAAAAAAAAATATATAAAAAGTTGAAATAAAATGTTAGTAGATACTTATCATATAATCTTAAATTGTAGTGTTAGTATTAGTTTTCTAAGTAAGGACCGCCGTAGGCGGTAAAAGCCTCCTCCAAATGCTTCCATGCCCTTCTGTCTTTCGCCAATCTGCACCAAGTTTTGCCAGCTGTTTTTATTATTTCGTCGTTCCACCTTTTGAATGGTCTTCCTCTTTTGCGTATCTCATTGATCGGGATCCAATTTGTAGTGATCTGTGCCCACCTTTGTGTCTCCAGCCTCTGAACGTGACCGGCCCATTGCCATTTTTGTCTAAGTATCTGTTTAATAACGTTATTAAGTAATAGTATAGATACCTAATGGTACACATTGTGGAAGAGCCTAATAAATATACAACCGTCGCGATAGTTTTCGATTATATTTTTCTTTAAGTGGCCTTAAAGAAAAATATATTATTTTCTAACTACTTAAACAACCGCATCCAAACTATAAACGACAGGCGACACTCGCCATTCATTAACTCAGGAACGGTTTAATTCTCGTCTGAACAAGGTAATGAGACGTGCCACTCCGAGCGAACACTTTTAATTTTATACCTTCACTAGCTTTTGCTACCGAATGTACCTCCCCCCCAGCCGTGGCTGGTTTCATCGGACGGTGGGAGAAAATTCTTGATTTTTAATTTGTTTCTGAGAAATAATATAAGTACGGTTTCAAACTCAAACTCAAAAAGCATTTCTTTCAATTACACCAATTACAGGCACTCTTGAATTATTGTCAAGGATTCAGTCAGTCAGAAAGATGAAGTTGATTGCCCATTCCAAAGAGTAGTGGTAGGTTCCTATGGAGAAGAACGGGCAAGTGTGTTAGGTCAAAATGAAGGACATATTTGAAGGTAGTAAGTACTCATGAAAATGAAGATCTTTTAGAAAGGTAATAAACATGAAATCGTGGCAAAAAAAACTTTCTCCATACATCCTACTATAATAATATTATAAATGCGAAAATTTGTGAGGATGGAAGGATATTTGTTACTGTTTCACGCAAAAACTACTGAACGGATTTTGATGAAGCTTTACAGTAATACAGCTTATACATCAGGATACTTTTTATCCCAATATTCCCGCGGGATCGACACTTATACGGATAAAACCGCAGGGCGCTGCTAGTATAATATAATCGCAGAACTCGACAAAATGTATGGAACAGCAGATTTTTTGAAGTGAAAACTTCTTTAGCGGCGTTGCACACTTTTTGTATGGGGAAAAAATGTTAAACTCGCGTCAGGACACGTGACCGTCAGGAGAGATTTCGGTGTATTCCCGTTCGTCCCACCGACTTCGTCCCCGTCGTGCGACGAACGGGATTAAGCATTTAAAATGATTACATACCATTACCAATTAAGCTACAAGACATATATAATAATATCTCTGTATGTAGAAATGTTGTATTGTTTTAAATACAATAAATGCTTTCCGAATTTCGTGTTTGTTTTCTAAGGGCTCCTTAAGGGGACGAAGTCGATGGGACGAACGGGAATACACCGAGATCCCCCCCCCCCCCCCTCTTTCTACGGCGGCGGCGCCAACCGAAGTGAACCAAGTGAGACACGATAATGGATGGATGGATGGATGGATGGACGGACGGACGGACCGACGGACGGACGGACGGACGGACGGACGGACGGACGGACGGTGACGGTGACGGTGTCGGTGACGGTGACGGTGACGGTGTCGGTGACGGTGACGGTGACGGTGACGGTGACGGTGACGGTGTCGGTGACGGTGACGGTGTCGGTGACGGTGACGGTGTCGGTGACAGTGACGTTGACGGTGACGGTGACGGTGTCGGTGACGGTGACGGTGACGGTGTCGGTGACGGTGACGGTGACGGTGACGGTGACGGTGACGGTGACGATGACGGTGACGGTGACGGTTACGGTGACGGTGACGGTGACGGTGTCGGTGACGGTGACGGTGACGGTGACGGTGACGGTGACGGTGACGGTGACGGTGTCGGTGACGGTGTCGGTGACGGTGACGGTGACGGTGACGTTGTCGGTGACGGTGACGGTGACGGTGACGGTGACGATGTCGGTGACGGTGACGGTGACGGTGACGGTGATGGGGACGGTGACGGGGACGGTGACGGTGACGATGACGGTGATGGTGGACGTGGATGTGGATGGATGGATGGACAGCTGATGGCTCGACCGTCTGTGTAGTAGCCACACTGCTGTGTATTCGTAAAATTCGTGTATATAAAGTGTTTAAAATATGGAAATTGAACAAAGTGCATCGATTAATGAAAAAGTGACGCAGAAATAGTGAAAAAAAATTAGTTATATTACTTAATTCAATTCATAATTGATTTATTTCAACGTTAATATTCAAGTTTTCACTTCTGCCGGCACTCCCGGAGTGCAACCCGTCTTTTTTTTTTTTTTAACTGCCTAAGTGTCTCTCCTTATTACCAGGTAATGATGATGGTAAACATAGGCTTCCATCCAAGGATTGCAAGTGTGTTTGAACGATCACTGATGACACTATGCTGGGTACATTTCAACGATTTCATACCATTTTGTCTACGATGTTTTCATACACCGCAAGTCAGACGTTTTTTCTATAGAAATAACGTGTTTTTTTATCAATTTCTTACGTACTGAACTGAAAATAGGTATTTCAGGAACCATCAAAGCAAACATTAACAACAAAACAAAAAGATGTAACTAACCCAACTGAGATTTCCAGAGCTACTAACTAGTTCCAAGAAATCAAAAATATATGTTACAAACGAAAACTAAATAAATAAAACAAAAGACAACTAGAAATCGTCCGTCCATTTAGAAGCAAGTTAAGGCTCGTGTCCCACCGCCCGCGATTAACGAGAAGCGAGTAGAGCTAGCAACTAAAAACCGGACAAGTGCGAGTTGGACTCGCGCACCGAGGGTTCCGTACAAATGTGTTGGTAAGTAAATACAGATTTACGGTTTACGGATTTTTCTCTTTACATTTTTTGAAGTGAAAACTTCTTTAGCGGCGTTGCACACTTTTTGTAATGGGTAAAAAATGTTAAATTCGCGTCAGGGCATCGCGTCAGGACACGTGACCGTCAGGAGAGATTTCCCACCCCCCCCCCTCCTCTCTTTCTACGGCGGCGCCAACCGAAGTGAACCAAGTGAGACACGATAATGGATGGATGGATGGATGACGGACGGACGGTGACGGTGACGGTGGCGGTGACGGTGGCGGTGGCGGTGACGGTGGCGGTGACGGTGACGGTGACGGTGACGTGGATGGATGGATGGATGGACAGCTGATGGCTCGACCGTCTGTGTAGTAGCCACACTGCTGTGTATTCGTAAAATTCTTGTAAGGTCGGGCGGGGCTATTTCGACTATGGGGCTATTTCGACTAATGACAATAACTTTTATTCTACTGTATTTAAACCAAAACCCCATCTATCTCCAGGTAGGCGAACAAATTATTTCTACAAATTTTCATAGATGGAGCTGCTAAAGCGCGAACTGTTTGACCCACACGCCTTTTTTTGTCAGACGTCATTTTGTGCATGTGCTAACAAAAGACGCTCGTCACATTTTTCGTCAAAATTCATGTTTAAAACGCTTGTTTTTACAATATTAAACAGTGACTAGGGAAAATATAAACCGTAAGTTGTTTTTCACTTATTTGTTCTTTGGAATGATACGTTTTTGATGAGATTTTTTGTTAGTTTAAATAGCCCCACGGAAAGAAAAAGTGGGGTTATTTCGACTAGCCAAAGTTGAAATTACCCCGCTTAATTTTTGTATGGTATTGCGAAACACTAGTGATGTGATGATTTTCCATTATATCGATAACCTATGCATAAAAAAAACATTGGCACTGTACTGTATTATGAACCACTATTGGTAAATTAAATCTCTAAATGGTGATTAAACCTTTTACTATGGTTGTGCAATGTGACTGTCATGCAGTTTGATGAATTTCCTATGTTGTCATAAAAGCTTTTTTGTCTCTCGTCCGCTTTTCTATTACTTCACGGCTGATTCACTACTTTTGCGCTTTGATTGGATTGGGCATCCTGTGCATGTATGTTTCTGTATTATTTTAGATGGTGCGAAATTATAAGCCAAAAAAACTAAAAAAGTGCACATTAGAGGAACACAAGGCTGTAGAAGATGTTAGAAATAAAAAGATAACAACATACCAAGCAGCTGAACTATAAATAAACAATTGCCAAAGTGTTTCATATTTTAGCAACAGCTACTTAATTAATTCAATAATAAATTATTTTTATGAAGAAATTTGTTTCATTACAACCTATCCAAGGATCTTGAAAAATATTAGCGTCCGTCCATGTACTATTAATTTGAATAAAAATTGTCAAAAAATATAAGAAACAGAAAATAAACAATTTCCAATTCTATTAGAATTAATCTAAAATAACGTTTTTTTTTTTTTTATAAAAGTTTATTCATGGTTGTTGTTGATCTGATTTATCGACAATGTTGGTTTGCATACGTCTCTGCACTACTACCTATGTAAAAAGTCGAAATTGCCCCTCCAAGGTGTTTAAAGTATTTTATTACGTTACTGAAGCATGTTAGGAGACAATAAGCCAGAGATTGGTATGAATTATGCCATAAATATGCTCTGGCTCTCAATTTCAAAACGATAACGGCTTTAGTTCGATAAATATGTGGCATAGTTGAAATTGCCCCACTGTGGGGCAATTGTAACTATTTCTTCCTAATTTCAAAAACATCGTTCCTTTGAACATATAAGATGAGTATTCTGTTTAAGACCTACGTAAGAAAGATCTCAATTAAATCCTTTATTACATGCGTTTATTCAATCTACCATAGCGTATTCAAAGACGGGTGTGCAGACTTTTGAAGTTGACGTTTGTGTTTTTATAGTCGAAATAGCCCCGCCCGACCTTATATAAAGTGTTTCAAAAAATGGAAATTGAACAAAGTGCATCGATTAATGAAAAAAGTGACGCAGAAATAGTGAAAAATACTTAGTTATATTAATTCAATTAATAATTGATTTATTTCAACGTTAATATTCAAGTTTTCACTTCTGCCGGCACTCCCGGAGTGCAACCCGTCTTTTTTTTTTGCTACATGACATTGCTTCTTGCCAAATTTCATGATTCTAGATCAAAGGGAAGTACCCTATAGGGTAAAAACAAACCAACCAAAACCAAAACTATAGGTTTTGATTCCGGAACATAAACGCCCGTATCTTTTGATTTCGTCGATTTAGAAGTTTGATTTTTTCAATGCTTCTACGGATTGTAGCCTTGAGTATTTGATATTAATTTCAACTTGATAACTTTACGCATTCCTGAGAAAGAGGGTCTTGACAGTCGAACAACGAAGTGATCTTATAAGGGTCCCGTTTTTCTTTTTGAGGTACGGAACCCTATAAACGAGTTGGCGAGCAACGAGCAGCGACAACGCGACGGCGATGAGCGATAAATTACTCGCTGATATGCGTAGGTATGTACGAAGTATGTACCAAGTATGAGTCTCTCGGCGAGTGTTCTACTCGCCAAGCGAGCATTACTAAGTCGAACTCGTTTGTCGCAGCGACAAACGAGTGTATGGACAGCCTATTTATATATCTCTTTGACTTCCACGGGTCCTAGAATCTTTTGTACGTTTCTTGAGCGAGAAAACTGTTGATAGTCGCTTCCTCGTCGGCAGTGGGACAAGTACCCTAAAGTAAGTTAAAATGGATGTCGTAAGCAACTGACTGTGAACGTTAAGTGTGACAGCTCTGTAGATATATTGTTACTTGTCTGCATCATGAGTGGGCATTTTTATGTGGTGACTTGTTTTAAAAGGAAAGTATTAATATACCTTGTTGGTCTAAAGTGGGCTGCAAGCGCTGAAGGACGGGGCTAATTCCCAAAGCAAGCAAAGTGATATTGGGTTATTTCATTAGGAATTTCCTAGTCGAGTCTGGATTTCTGCACGGTTATAGTGCGACCTAGTGCGGGTTGTCGCACATGTCTTCAAATTTTCGGTTCTAGGATATGCCGGTTTCTTAACGATGTTTTCCTTCACCGTTTTGAAAGCAGTGGTGATGCAATTATACAATGCTGTTTGATGCAGTGGTGGCCCAGTCGTGGGTTTGATCCCAAGCAGGCGCTTTACTTTATGTATGCCATCAACCGGGCACAAATCCAGACTCCGGGCTCAAAAGCAAGTCATATCAAAAACCTTTATCACTACACAAAGCGTACTTAAAGTTAGTAATAGGAGCATAAGTACTAAGAAGAGAGAAATTCTAGCTTTATTGCAAACAGCACTGAAATAGGAATACCTAAGTCTTTAGCTGCAATAGAACTTTCACCGGGGATAGAGATGAAAATACCTCTGTTTACATCGAAAAAGGAACTCCATTTTAGGGGTATTATTAATACCTATAGTCTGTTCCAAAAGTGTTTGGTTAACATGTAAACTAATGGATAACTGTTAATGTCAATTTATAGTACCGCTTACAAATTGAGTGCTTGGATTTGATTATTTGAATACTTATACCTAAAAATTCTGATTTTAAATCATCTTAAAGAGGTTTTTCATTCGTGAATTTTATTTTATGTTATGTTGTTTTTTACCAAGTAACATATTTATACAAAAACCTTGTATACTAGTGAATTAAATCACAAAAATATTTCATTACAGTGGTTGGTTGTTTATTTAATTTTATTATTACTGTGAATGTCACTTCTTTTTTTAAAATCTGTTTTGTGAAAACTTAATTTACTTGTAACAGGTAAACACAAAATGATGACATTTTTATTTATCTAAGCAACTCCATTATTACAACGTCATTCTCTCACCCCACCTGCTACGAAGAACCCTACACAAAACTTTTCACTTGCCAATCTTATCACGGGGAGGAAGAAAATCCGAATTTTTTGGGCAAAAACTTCCCAAGTCACCGAATGAAGACACTTGGGCAACTTTTTTAATTTCACTAGTGAACATAATCTGTGGACATCATCAATCTACGGGTGACATGTAAGTGACTTCGGGGAGGTTTTTTTGTATAGTTTTATAGAGTAGTTACAGTGTTTTGTTTTTAGTAAAGTTGGGGTGAGTTGTTGTGTTTGTGTGGTGGCAAAAACTTGAGTGGCGCAAGTTATAAGAACTTAATTTATTTGTATATAATCTTTTGCAATTACCTACCTACTCTTGCATAAGCTGCAGTGGCATTAGCATTATGTATCACAACTCTGGTCCCTAAGATACAGGCGCCGCCTAGTTTGGGGACCGCCGCCGTAAAGATGTATAATAATCATAATTAGCATAGCTATAGACGTTGGTGATGGCGCCAAACAAGTAGCCGTATACTGGGCCGAGTCCATTTAGATTGCTATCGACACAAGAAAAAGCATAGCTATATTTTTTTTCATAGTGATTTTTACAAAATGCGCATACTCTCATGATAAAAATGTTCTAAATTATATATCATAGTAAACACAAAATACACAAAAATGTCTTATTCCGCGATTTAGATTTAAATCATCAGAGACGTACCAAAACAACACGACGAAGATTGTTTGGAACAGTATATCAATTTTAGTTTCTGAGACGCACACTGCAAAAAATAACTGTCACGTGTCATTTCGTATAGTATATTTAGTCCAGCGTACTTGTTTGTTAGAGGTCAGTGAGTTAACCTCAAAAAAAAAAAATCTGTAACATTTTAATACAAAAAATATTTTCAAACACAAACTTGTTAGGATGTAATAAAAAATATGACCTACCCTCTAACCGTGTTTTTCTGTGGTGACGTCATTATAGAATTGATTGATGCTTCCACAAGAAATGTTATGTAGGGCGACCACGAATTGAGAGCGAAAAATTATAGAAATCATTTGAATTGATTCTTGTATAGGCATTTATTTATATTTGTTTTAAGCTGACACATGTTTGAATGAATAACATAACATTAATAATGTATTTCCCGAAGGAGTAAGCAGAGATGTAATAGAATACCCTCATTTTGCTAATTATGGGAAGTTTCATGTAATAGGGGCTTAGAATATCAAATATCAACCGAGCAGGAATGGTTAATAATTATCTATTTTATTTCTGTAAGTTGGTTTTAAGAAACACTTTTCAAAAAGAAATACTTAAGTAATTGAAATTAGCTGAGGTCGGTGTTTCCTACCTGACTATTCTATGAGAAGATACACCAAAATAAACTCAAAGCCCACAGCATCTTTAAAAATCCAGACACAATATCTTGGTCAGAAAATCTGAGGATCACGCACATTAGTGTTTGAGATGGTCTTTTGAGAAATCCTAAAAATACAGCGTACACCTGATATTGAAACAGCAGTCCAATTTTGAAGTTCATAAAGTATTTTGTAGTAATGTCAGAAAGTATGGCCACCGCATCAAAAAAATATGGGTATATCGGAAAAGTAAAGTGAGTTTAGAAGTGCCTAGCGGCTCTCGAGTTGTCGGCACACGCGCGAACTGAGAGCCATCTGAACTGAGAGCCGTCTGAACTAGAAGACGTAGCTTGTAAGATGTTGCATTCTACGAGATATTAGGTAAGGCTGTCCACAAACTGTCAAGTAATCAGTCTCAGTCACACACGTCTTCTCCATGCCTCGAAAAGCTTGTAAAGCCGTTGCACAAGGATGTCATTCGTCGATACGGGTAATCAGTCTGATAACCAGTCTTACCAAGGGGTATCGTTGTCGTTTTAGGGATTAAATTAAACAATGTTTTCACTGATTTGAGTACTAATGTATGGGGAATAAGTTGATAAGTCTAATATCATACAAAATAAGATTAATTTACCAAAATAGGTAAAATAATTTAAAAGATTGCATAAAAGCTTTAAAGACGAGTTAAAGGTAAAAACGGATTTTGGAGAAAAAGTCAAACTTAAAATCGCGGCCCTGTAAAATTGACATTTTGGACTTATTAAGTTCTTCACGCCATGCACGGATATTTTCGAGGGGAAAACAGGCCTAAAAAGGGGAAAACTAAAGGGAGGCGTGGGGAAAAGAAACCATGAAAGTGGAAACACTGATTCAGTCGCGCGCACGCGTACCACAATGAGTGCCGCGCGCGCCTGCCAGTTGTCTAGCCACCATTACGTAAATCTTATCGCGAACCCCCTGCCGTCGAATGGCGAACCCCTAGGGGTTCGCGTACCCCACTTTGAGTAAGCCTGAAGGGTACCGGATTTACCGCTAGTCTAAGCTCTGGGTGCGTTTATAGTGGCGGTAAATCCGGTACCCTTCCAGACGCACCCAGAGCTTAGACTAGTTACTAGTCTAAGCTCTGGGTGCGTTTATAGTGGCGGTAAATCCGGTACCCTTCCAGACGCACCCAGAGCTTAGACTAGTTACTAGTCTAAGCTCTGGGTGCGTTTATAGTGGCGGTAAATCCGGTACCCTTCCAGACGCACCCAGAGCTTAGACTAGTTACTAGTCTAAGCTCTGGGTGCGTTTATAGTGGCGGTAAATCCGGTACCCTTCCCAAAACAAGTAGAATGTTATGCAAGTTAAATCCATACTATACTAATCATATAAATGCGAAAGTGTGTCTGTCCGTACGTTACCTCTTCACGCTTAAACCGCTGAATCGATGAAATTTGGTATAGAGATAGTTTGAGTCCCGGGAAAGGACATAGGATACTTTTTATCCCGATATTACTACGGGATCGAAACTTATGCGGGTGAAACAGCGGGGCGCAGCTAGTTCAATATAACATAACACCACGCCTGTAATCCCAGAAAGGATAGGCAGAGGTGTACCTGTAGTACACCCACATTTCGCCAGTTATGTTTAAGTCCCATGTAATAGGGGGCGAGTCTATTGCCACCTATTGCCAACCAGGCACAAATCCGGTCTCGGAGGCTACTACTGAGAAATTCCTAATGGAAAACCCAATATTACTTTGCCCGACTTGGAATCGAATCCAGGACCTTATGGTTAGCAGCGCTTACGCCCACTAAACCAACGAGGGAGTAGAAGTATTAATAATTAATCTAACCTCTGGATGCCAGTGTAGTGCCGGTTAATCCGGCTCCGACGCAGAATGTCCACTTCGCAAAATGTCCACTGGTCGCAAAATGTCCTTTTCTCAGAATGTCTCTTTCGCAAAATGTCTCTTTCGCAGAATGTCCACTTCGCAAAATGTCCCTTTCGCATATTGTCCTCTTTTCATTTAATCGTAATTCATTTTAGCAATTAGCTCGTAATTCATTTTAGCAATTAGCTTTTCACACATCATGGTTGACGTGTGTTTATTTGTATCGATATGGGTAAGCAAAAAAAAAAAAAATAAAAAAAAATAGTACAAATCACATTTATTTCTTTGCATAATCGCTTGATTTTTATTAAAGTCATTATTTTACCAACTTAATTGTTATTAACTCGCAATAAAAAAAAAATTAGAAATTTGAACACTCTTTAATTACCTACGAACCGTTAACTGTAAAAATATTACTTTTTTTATAAATTGTGGCAATGTCAAATTATTTCGTTCTAATTGAACCAATAATGCCTTATATTTTTTATCAAAATAAATGTCAAGTTTTCTTCTATTGTGCTGCACATTTTTAAAAAGACTGTTCCTTATTTCCCCATCCCAGTATTTACTTTCCTTTTTCGACTTAAAGACAAACATGTACAGACTTGGTTTTCTTGGTATACGTCCTGTATTAACGCGTCGGTGCCAGCCTTCCAAAGCATTCGTTGTTCGATGGCGTTGGAAAGCACAACTCAACAACGTGGTAGACATTTTGGGGTACCACTGTTTTTCGAAATACTTTCTAAAACGGTGCATTTCAGAACTATTCGGCGCCTATAACACCACGTAGCTGGTATTTTATCTGCTGGCACGAGCGGTATCATCGCAGCGATTCTTGCAACATTTCTACCTTCTTTTGATTTTAATACTTAAGCCCATTTTTTTTGCATTCTTCCAAATAGCGGCATTAAAATGTCTGTAACAACCACTAACTCTGGCATCGGGGAATACAGCTTCCACCGCATTAATTTTGATAAAAAATCTTCAACAAAAAGTCGATAAAATAGAAAATATAAGATCACCGGTCTTGAAAAGTTTAATAGATTCTTCAATAGCAAACCAAAATCGCAAACCCAAAGGCAAACGTTGGACTAAATTAAATAAAACCGTAGCTCTAGCTATTTACAAAAAGTCACCTAAAGCATATAGGTATTTGTCCCAACTTTTACCTATGCCTAGTATCAGAACGTTACAAACAGTTTTAGAAAATATGAAAATGGATACTGGCATCGATCCCATAAGTATGAGTCAATTAAAAAAAAAAATCACAAAGTTTATCAGACAAAGATAAAACTTGTGTTATTCTTTTTGATGAAATAGCACTAAAAAAAGGCTAATATATAATGTTACCACTGATAAAATAGATGGTTATGAGGACCTAGGTGATGAAAAAAGATCTGAAAAAATTGCTGATCACGCATTAGTTATCATGCTTCAAGGGGTGCATAAAAGTACGAAGCAGCCTATTGCACACTATTTCGTTAAGGGAACTATAGCTGCTGAAAGGTTAGCTATTATAATAAAAGATGTAATTCGAGCTGTAACTGAAGCAGGTTTTGAAGTAATAGCTACGGTTTGCGATCAGGGTCCAACAAACATGGGAGCATTAAATTTGCTCAAGACGTGGGGACATTCTGCGGAACCACAATACTTTTTTCTAGATGAAAAAAAAATCTTTATAATTTATGATGTTCCGCATCTTTTCAAATCCATAAGAAATAATTTTCTACAGGGAGGGGAATTGATTATGGATAATAAAAAAGGTAAATGGGCCCATTTGATCAAACTGGAAGAAATAAACAGCAGTACTCTACATTTCAAAAAAATTACAAAATTACATGTAAATACATCCGGCTCCGGGATCGGGGACTCTCAAAGTCCCTGGCGCCCATTTAATAGATTTTAAATTAAACAATAACTAATTAAATAAACTCCTTAGTTTTGTAATAATTGTTAACTTTAACTCATTTAAAACGGAACAGTACAGGGTTTATCTCCAACCCCCCACGACCTTCGCTCTCTATATTTAATTGTTAGCTGGCTGGCAACAATTTGTTTTTTTTAGTAAACTTATTTTGTTATTAAATGTTACTTTACCAGTTAGTTAATAAACAGTGTTGAGATAGTTGTTGTTTCATATTACCATACCCAATAGTTTGTCACTACAGATAAAAAATCATAATTGTAACAACACACGTCAACCATGATGTGTGAAAAGCTAATTGCTAAAATGAATTACGATTAAAGTAAGTCAGAAATGAAAAGGGGACAATATGCGAAAGGGACATTTTGCGAAGTGGACATTCTGCGAAAGAGACATTTTGCGAAGTGGACATTCTGCGAAAGAGACATTTTGCGAAAGAGACATTCTGAGAAAAGGACATTTTGCGACCAGTGGACATTTTGCGAAGTGGACATTCTGCGTCGGAGCCGCCGTTATCCTTCCTATCTCAAAACTAGCAGAAACCTATGCAAGTTGAATTCAATATTACTAACCTATCAAAATTTTACTCAAACTAGTTTTTCTCTCTTCTTTGGATAATGCATAATTGTTTTTGAGTGGCTTTCTCTTTTTTCCAATTTTATCCAAAGGATGAAGTAGGTATGACTGATTAAGTAAGAAACATTCCAACATTTGAAACATTCCAACATTAAAAAAAAGACGGATTGCACTCCGGGAGTGCCGGCAGAAGTGAAAACTTGAATATTAACTTTGTGCATTTTTGATATTTTTCATTAATAGATGCACTTTGTTCAATTTCCATATTTTAAACACTTTATATACACGAATTTTACGAATACACAGCAGTGTGGCCACTACACAGACGGTCGAGCCATCAGCTGTCACCATCCATGGATGCGCGTGCCACGCTGTTACATAAACACACACGAACATTCGCGCAAGCGCCCTGCGCCGCCTAAACGAAACAGCAGGCATACATTTTCGCCGCGCCGTAGAAAGAGAGGGGGATACTTCCTCTCCTACGCCGCGACGGCTGTCGACTCTCCATCCGTCTTACAAATTTTCGATCAGGTCACGTGTCCTGACGGTCACGTGTCCTGACGCGAGTTTAACATTTTTTACCCATTACAAAAAAAGTGTACAACGCCGCTAAAGAAGTTTTCACTTCAAAAAAAAAAAACTATTAATTATCATCAGTAAGCCGAAAGTCGTCCACTGCTGGACTTGGCTGTCCCAAAGTATTTATAATGTTATTATGACCAAATCTGCCTAGCCTCTTCCCAATTACGTTGGGGTCGGCTTTTAGTCTATCCGGATGCGGTTGAATACCAGTGTTTTACATGGAGCGGCTGCCTATCCGATCTTCACCCCAGTTTGGGTAACATTATATCCCTTGGTTAGACTGCTTGTCAGACTTTCGGGATTTCAACTACCTATCTGTAACGACTGTCAAAGATTTATGAATGACAGCCGCCACAAACCGCTTAACGCGCTTTCCAAGGCACGGCCGGGTCTCGGTGTGTAATGGATGGCTACCAATCCACGAACGGACCTCGGCAAGCGTTGCTTAACATTAAAGATAGGCCCGTGCGGCTGTTATTACTTAGCCACGACCCCTCGAGTATTATTATAATGTTAGTAAGATATGAATCTATTATCAAGCTAACACTAACTTCAAACTAATTCGAACGTGTGTAGCACGCCTACATTTGCGTTTGACGTTCGCCTAAGTACTTTAGTTAACTTTAAGAGTAATTAGTTACAGATTCAAGGCAGTCTATAAGTTGTGCTAGGATGCTTAGCTACTTATAGTTTAGTGCCATTTCATGTTGTATATTAGAAGTTGCAAGGTTAAGGGATAAAGTTTTGGAAGGTGGATGGATGTAAATGGGCTAATATTTGTTTATGGCGAAGATAAATGGATGTGGGCAGAAAACTCGAATTTACTGATATTTGGATAATTTTTGGTATGTTTGCAGATTCCTGGAAAATCCTATGTAAATCTTCGTTATGCTCAAATATTTTTAATGCTAAACAAAATATAATTTATTTTTATTCAGCTCACCAGCATTTGAATACTCTAATATAAAGATACGAGATACATTCAATAGATATGTGTGTGTGTGAGGGTGTGAGGGAGTGTGTTTGTGTGTTTATATGTTTGTTACTTCTTCACGCTCAAACGACTGGACCAATTTTGAAAAAAAATTGTATAGTGGTAGCTGACACCCTAGATTAACATATAGGCTACTTTTTATCTCGATATTCCCACGGGATCGACATTTATGCGGGTGAAATAGCGGGGCGCAGCTAGTTAATAATAATTGTAAACTTTACTTCAGCTGACAAGCCACATACACCCACATCCATTTACATAACCCTATTCTAACGCATACAAAAACAAAATTCAATTTAGCAGTTGCGCCTTCTATCCACAACAACAAACCGACACCTACTGACCTAGCTACACCTCAGATAACAGAATGTCACTCCATAACTGTCCCGCTGCATTCGAAGCTAAAAATCAATCAAACACGTCAGAATAGTGTTGAACAGGACAGCGTGACACGCCGTGATAACGCGTCACGGTTCACAGAGAAACTATCGTGGAATGGGTAACGGTGTGGTATGGTATTGCATGTTATACGTATTTTTTATTATTTATTTGGAAATTCTGACTAGCAGACGGGATTTTTTAGCAGTAGTTAGTAGTATTATTAATACTTGGTCCAATCCAGTGATCGAATCCGGAATTTGATGAAAAAGATAATGTGAGACACAGAGCGTGTATTATGCGCGTTAGTGTAAAAGAAAGGGCAACCATATATTCTAACCAGCGTGAAAAACACTTAAAAGTCTGAATGCAGTTGAAGCAGACAAGGGAAAACCTTTTTAGAGTAAAATAAATCCAAAAAAGAAACATTCAAATCCAAATATCATAAAGTAATTGGTTCCATTGCAGTCAATTAAAAGTCAATGCATCACGTCAAATAGTAGGCACATCGTGATCGTGTCACTCTCGATAGCGTGACACCTCGTTATGCTGGGTACAAGCTATACAACTAGCTGGGGTATTACGTGTTAAGAGAATAGTTGCTGTGCCGTTGGTGGATGAGAGAACCTATGTAGCAGAGTCAGCACCATTAGGACCCTCCTCAATAGTAACTTGTAGACAGTACGCAGCGTTTGGTACAGTTAGCACGTCAATAGTAATAAATAGTTGACCTTGAAACCTTGGCTCGTGGCTAAGTAATATCAGCCGCACGGATCGATCGATCAAGTTAAGCTGCGCTTGCCGCGGTTGGTCCATGGATGGGTGACCATCTTTATATACCAAGACCCCTCCGTGCCTCGGAAAGCACGTTAAGCCGTTGGTCCCGGCTGTCATTCGTGGATGTTTGACAGTCGTTACGGGTTGTCAGAAGCCTGATAATCTGACAACCAGTCTTACCAAGGGGTATCGTATTACTCAGTAACTGGATTATGAAGGAGTTGACATTGAAACCGTCTTTATTTCTTTGCAGTACAGGCGGTGTAATTCAAGGGTACTATTGCTGTGTACTGGCCGCACGTCAGTTGGTAACAAAAACAGTATACCTACTTACCTAAGTTGGCCTCTTATTCTATTGAAATTCCTAACTACACTAGGCCACCTCGCAATCAAAGTGTTTATACGTCTAACCAAAGACAAATAAAAAATATATGATTCAATACTATGGGTAAACCCTCACCACAAAAACAAGAAAAAATGTCGTGTTAAATTAAAAGTGGCGCTACCGTTGCGCAACATCACATCGACTATCAACTTCGTATCTCATACGTAATACCCCAGTTCCATCGTATAGAAGCATTGTCAATGTATCACGCAGACACATTCAACTCGTAATATTATTGACGACGCGACGCATTGAAAGGGTAAGCAGAGTTGCAGCTAGTGCAATTAATTGGTATTCGATGACAAGGACCAAGATGGCGGGGATTGAGAGCAAATGCGAGTTTGTCTGAAGGGTTTCATGTGCCGAGTAGATTGAAGATGTACCGTCAACAAAAGAGATAAGTATGCAGGACACTCAATTATAGTTCAAGTTTAGTAAGAAGCCGATGAATGAATGTTTTCGACTGAAATTTAATTTGATAAATGAGATGTTTGTTTTAAATTTTATTCGAGAACACCCATCGGTTTCTTGCTAAACTTCAACTATATCCGACGATCCTGCATACTTATCTCTTTTGTTGACTGTATAATTGTATATACCTACTTTGTTTGACGCCTAAAAATTAGAACCATCTTAATTTTTCAATACAATTTTACAAAAATGTTCACCAGCAACGCCTACTTGTCAATGTCATTCAAGTGCCAAAGGATCGTTGTAGAACTGTTCCTATAGTTTCGAAATGATAACCTCATTCTTTGCAAATTGCTCCTTAAAACCCAGGCCATCCCCTTTTCATCAGCCCCATTTAGTCCATGACAATCAAATTGCCACGTCTAATCACCGCGCGTGCACAAATGGTCATTGAACATAATTCCCTCGCAGACCACATCATTAACGTGGGCAAAGCAAACAGGAAGGGGCGGGCTATGTGGGACACTGAGCGGGAATGTAGCGGTATGTGTGGTTTTACTGTATGAGCACATCAAGCTACCCGAACCTGTCAAATTTTCCCAATCAACTTTGAACCTTATACTTTAGCGATAAAGTTGAAAATCTATTAAATAAATTTGACAGATTGTAGTAGCTTAATGTGCTGGCGTCTATACGCTGCTTTAGAATACAGAGTTTATTTTCAAAGACCAGACAAATTTAAGGGTGTGGTACAGACCACCAAACTGAACAACTGTCTCCATCATCCAACAACAAAATAAAAGTACCAGTAGTAAGAACACGCTAGGAACTTTCGACTGCTTAGCGATGATCCACAGAACCGTTTCCGCTCCGCTGGTGTCATAGCAGTGCCTTAATGAACTAATACAATATCGTTTACAAATGACTCTATACAAAGCCTATTGGCAATAATTGCATTGACGTCACCCAGCCGTGTCCGGCAATAGATTGGAAGTTGTGGTTATTACTTTATTTAAAGTGAAATATGTATGGCAGGGACATTGATGCGCAAACCGTACCTAACCATAAACTCAGCACATGATTCTAGACCCACTAGCGTAGATGTTTTTCGTCAGTTGTCTAAAAAAAAACAGTTTTTTCATAGAAAAGTGCAATACCTACGCGGTAAAAAAGTGTCCTTGCCACCCTGTATAATAATATACGCACGGGCGGTTTTATACCGCGAATAGCACACTTGATTTTCAGCTCTAGATGTTAAGCCGAGCATTGAAAATCCAGCAACGTGCATCCCAGCGTGTGAAAAAAGCAAATGTTGGATTTTTAACTCTCAACGCTCAACAGTGCGTTGAAAATTCAGTACGAGGGCTAATAGTCAAAAACATCCACTCCAATCCAGTGCTGGATTCAACTAACTAGATCCAGCGGCTAAAAAATGACAAACCGGCCAATTGAGACGAACACTATAGGTCATAATACCAATACCATTAGATTATAATGTTAGACAAGGGATTAAGTCGGTCGCCAATATACAGACCGGATTGGCTCAGGTATTGTAGCTAAGCTTATGTCATTGACTCAGAGAATGATGATTAACTGTGGCGTGGTGTGTGATGCGATTATCTTATGATTATTCTACGGTGATTGTGTTACGAGTTTCACACAACGCGGCAACGGGCTATTTTTTATGTTGTATCTCCCATTTTTTTACACACACATACACACACGCACCTACACATCATATCTGATATTGTCAGAATTACCCACATCGGCACAGTTAAAAAAAAAAAAGACGGGTTGCACTCCGGGAGTGCCGGCAGAAGTGAAAACATGAATATTAACGTTGAAATAAATCAATTATGAATTGAATTAATATAACTAATTTTTTTCCACTATTTCTGCGTCACTTTTTTTATAAATCGATGCACTTTGTTCAATTTCCATATTTGAAACACTTTATATTCACGAATTTTACGAATACACAGCAGTGTAGCTACACAGACGGTCGAGCCATCAGCTGTCCATCCATCCATCCACATCCACGTCCACCATCACCGTCACCGTCACCGTCACCGTCACCGTCACCGTCACCGTCACCGTCACCGTCACCGTCACCGTCACCGTCACCGTCACCGTCACCGTCACCGTCACCGTCATCGTCACCGTCACCGTCACCGTCACCGTCACCGTCATCGTCACCGTCACCGTCACCGTCACCGTCACCGTCACCGTCACCGTCACCGTCACCGTCACCGTCACCGTCACCGTCACCGTCACCGTCACCGTCACCGTCACCGTCACCGTCACCGTCACCGTCACCGTCACCGTCACCGTCACCGTCACCGTCACCGTCACCGTCACCGTCACCGTCGCCGTCACCGTCATCGACACCGTCACCGTCACCGTCACCGTCACCGACACCGTTACCGTCACCGTCTCCATCACCATCACCATCACCGTCACCGTCACCGTCACCGTCACCCGTCACCGTCACCCGTCACCGTCACCGTCACCGTCACCGTCACCGTCACCGTCATCACCGTCACACCGTCACCGTCACCATCGCCGTCACCGTCACCGACACCGTCACCGACACCGTCACCGTCACCGTCACCGACACAGTCACCGTCTCCGTCACCGTCATCACCGTCACACCGTCACCGTCACCGTCACCGTCGCCGACACCGTCACCGACACCGTCACCGTCGCCGTCACCGTCACCGTCACCGACACCGTCACCGACACCGTCACCGTCACCGTCACCGTCACCGTCACCGTCACCGTCACCGACACCGTCACCGTCACCGTCACCATCACCGTCACCGTCACCGTACCGACACCGTCACCGTCACCGTCACCGTCACCGACACCGTCACCGTCACCGTCACCGTCACCGTCACCGTCACCGTCACCGTCACCGTCACCGTCCGTCCGTCCGTCCGTCCATCCATCTATCCATCCACCCATCCATTATCGTGTCTCACTTGGTTCACTTCGGTTGGCGCCGCCGTAGAAAGAGGGGTGGGGGGGGGGGGGGGGGAAATCTCTCCTGACGGTCACGTGTCCTGACGCGAGTTTAACATTTTTTCCCCAGTACAAAAAGTGTTCAACGCCGCTAAAGAAGTTTTCACTTCAAAAAAAAGACGGGTTGCACTCCGGGAGTGCCGGCAGAAGTGAAAACTTGAATATTAACGTTGAAATAAATCAATTATTAATTGAATTAATATTAACTCATTTTTCACTTCTCATGCTCTAAAAGTTCGTCTTTATGTTGTGCTTAGGCGACATAAAATCGTTTTTTATGTTCTAGTGCATAAAGTAATTTTGTTTTCTAAGACTAAGGTAATCAGGCCCAACAGCCACACGCACAATAAAACTTCGCAGATTAAAGTCGTGATTTATTTCGTTTTCTTTAATTTATACCACTTCCGTGTTTTCTATCGTTAATTTAATAAAATCAGGTAAAATAGTTGTCATTTATTATTTAAAAAGGCAAAGAAACGTTTTCATTTTTTGGCAGTATGAAGTACCCAAGTCGAATGACAAATGTTGAAAATTAAAAAAAAAAAACCTTTAAAAAGTTTCCTGGCAGTATTATCTGTGGTGGCGGGAATTAGCTATGGATGCAACATTTTTGATTAATTATGTACTGTATACTTTATGCCTGTTTCATTTTCTCGCAATCGAAGTGAAAAGCAGAGTGTATAACTCAGGCATAAACGAACGTCTCGGGGTAAAATAGCTTCTTTTATGCCTTAGTTGTACAATCTACTATTTTTTCACTATTACTATTACAAAAAGTGTACAACGCGGCTAAAGAAGTTTTCACTTCAAAAAAACTTAGTATAATTATGGTGACTTAGTTATAACTTAGCAGTGGTGACCCAGTGGTAATGTCTACGACTTACGAGTCGGTCGTAGGTTCGAACCCAGACAGGCGCTTTACTTTTTCTAAATTATTTTATCACTACTGCTTTCAAAACGGTGAAGGAAAACATTGTGAGGAAACCGGCTTGTCCTAGAACCAAAAATTCGAAGATATGTGACAACGATTCATAAACGTGTGAGTACGTTCATAGGAATTTGAGATTCAGAAAACAAAATTTTTCTTTAAAAATCACGATCAGGAAAAATGATGATAATTACGTCCGTTTTACGTAGGTATGTTCAAATGCGCTTACCTCTTTATTTAAAAAAAGGCGGGTTGCACTCCGGGAGTGCCGGCAGAAGTGAAAACTTGAATATTAACGTTGTGCATTTTTGATATTTTTCATTAATAGATGCACTTTGTTCAATTTCCATATTTTAAACACTTTATATACACGAATTTTACGAATACACAGCAGTGTGGCCACTACACAGACGGTCGAGCCATCAGCTGTCACCATCCATGGATGCGTGTGGCACGCTGTAACATAAACACACACGAACAGTCGCGCAAGCGCCCTGGGCCGCCTAAACGAAACAGCAGGCATACATTTTCACCGCGCCGTAGAAAGAGAGGGGGATACTTCCTCTCCTACGCCGCGCCGGCTGTCTACTCTCCATCCGTCTTACGAATTTTCGATCAGTGTCACGTGTCCCTGACGCGAGTTTAACATTTTTAACCTATTACAAAAAAAGTGTACAACGCCGCTAAAGAAGTTTTCACTTCAAAAAATCTGTTCTAAACGTCAAAAATTACTGAAAAATAAAACAAACGAATACACTCGACTCCATTCCAAACTAACTTTTACGAAACATAACAATATTTCCGAACGCGAACTGTCGAGTCGTCTGGACAGTTTAAAACAAAACACTAACAAACTCAAGTAAATACAAATAATTCTCGATATTCAGACGGGCATGAGTCGCGGGTATTTTTGACAAACTTTAAACTAACTATAGCAGGGTTGGCAATAGCATACAGTTTATTTTTTTACTGTTTTTCATAGAGCTAAGTCAAACTGAAAGGATTTTAAATAAGGTCTTCCACAGATAGATTTTGAAATTGTCCAATAGTCAGTCAGACGGCGTACTATTGGTTGATTTTCCTAGTACGAAGCTTGATAGACTCGTTATATGTAGTTTTCTTAAAGGCTTCTTTTCAATTGATCCCATAAATGGTTGATGGGGTTGAGATCGGGACTCATAGCTGGTCATGGCAAAACTGTGATTTTGGCTCCTGAAAGTGCTCTTTGTGTGGCACGGACAGTATGTATATGTATGCGAGTATTATCATGCATTAAAATATCACCGGCGCCCACTCTTTGCGAAAATGGCATGACATGAGGTTGGATTACCCGCTCAACGTAACAGGCGGCGGTTACAGTGCCCTCATCCAGTATTAGCAGCTTTGTTTTGCCTACCGAACTTATTCCCGTGTATACCATAACACTTGGAATCCTAAAACGGTTTGTTTTATGGATGCTTGGTCTTGTAAAACGTTCACCTTATTTTCTCCACACTCGGACTCGTTAATCATCACTGAAAAACTTGACCCTACAGTCGTCGGTAAGGAGTACAAACCTCCAGTTATCTATGGCCCAGTTCAAATACTCGCGAGCGTACCTAACTTGCTGGGCCCTTGTCAGTTTGAGTCGAACAACACGCACTTGGGAACCTTGACCATCTTTGTGGAGACGATTACAAATGGTTTGATCACAGACTCTGGTACCAGTAGATTGCCGCAGCCGGTTTTGTAATACCCAGGCGGTTACGGTACACTCTCTTCGTGCAGTTAACCTGATGTACCGGTCTTCCTGGGAAGTTGTGACTCTAATTCTTCCTAATCCAGGCCTTTTTGCTACACTCCTGGTCTCCTGAAAGCGTTCCCACACGTTTCGGATAGCTCATTGCGACACACCGAGACGTATTGCTACAGATCTCTGAGAGCGTCCCTCTGAAGTATAGCAACAACTCTTGCTGCGTTTTCCATGTGCATATGACGACGAAAACTAGGCATAGTAATCACGATTAACACCGAAATAAAACAAGCTGTGACAGAACGTGACGGGTAACGTCAACGCTTTGAATCGGACTGAAAACACTAGTGAGAGAATTTATAAAACAAGTGTTTTTTCAAGCACTTCACATTTTCTTCGTACCCACATGAATTTGACGCTAAAATTGACGCTCAAAACATTTTTATGGACCCATAAACATGTAAAGAACAAAGTTTAATGCTTTATTACTTCACAAATTTTTACTTAATTATTTATTGTTAAACAAAATTCTAAATTAACTTAGGGTGGGCCCTATTTTGTTTTGAGTAGTTTATTTATATTTTCGGCTTCGATGGAAACTAAGTAATTAATTTGTTTATGAATAATAATATACTGTAGTTAATGAATGTTTCAATAATTATTTTTCAGTGTTAACTATCTTTTTCCAATAGAGCCAATTATGTCCTCAACAACGAATTTTATTTAGATAGATTTCGACAATCGTCTAGCAAAGTGTCAACCCTACAAACAAAGTACCGTCCACAACTAAACAGCCAGCAACATGTCACGAAACGTTCGCGACGTCGCACTCGCGACATACACTCACAGACTACTTGTTTGTGAGTCACAGAATATTGGGGAATATTATCTACTGTTTTATTTTTTAGAGGAATGTTAACTTGTGAATATAAGCATTATCGCCACAATTTCCAAATGGCGTTATTTTATATGACACAATGAACGAAACCGCGCGATATGAACGCGAGATTGGCGGGATTAACTAACGAATTGACGTGGTTTCAAAGTAATCCATTGTTAAGTGGTCATACTGAATTTTGGCCTTGATTGGAAGTAACAGGTATCTTGTGTCCTACTCATCATCTGCCTGCCTTTTTACAACTATGTTGGTGTCGGCTTCCAGTCTAACGGGACTCACGTGGGTGCCCGTTTGGGTTGCTGTCTCTCTGATATTAACTTCGTGAACATTCGGCATTTTCCGGTGAAGGGGCGCTTTACGTAATTAATTAATTAGCTTGTTTGGCGCCAACTCAAAATTACTTAGGTATACTTACATTAGTTTAAGAACTTAGTTATTAAGGTTGAATATAAAAGGTTCTTTATTTTTTGCTTTTCAGTTTTTTCGGTGGTTTAATTTTTTTGTTAAAAAGTTTTTATATCTTGTGGTCACCGAATAGATAGATTTTGAAGTATAAGAGCCTAAGAGCTCCTTGTGATGGACCTTGTACAGGGAAGAGTTGCCACTCGATATTTCTGCCATCCTAACAGCGTTGCTATGTTTCGGTTTTAAGGTAATGCGTGTCATAAAAACATGCGACATTTTAGTGTTTTCTTTGAGATGGAAACGCAGTTGCGATGCTGCTTCGGTATTACAGCCGGTCTATCCTGTATGAATCTCACCATAAAAACTTAGACGAAGTGAGCTATCATTCCACCTGATGCCTTTTTTATTTTTTATGGATGGGAAATTATCAAATGACCCCTCTCGCTCTGAGTGGAGCGGAAGGGAAAGTCAGACTCTTACTGACTAAAACCCACCCGTGTTCCTTCCTTAGCCCTTTATGTTCCGGGGTAGCGGTAACCCTTTCGGACAATCCCGCACCCCCGGCAGGCTTCGGGCCTAACAGGCCCCTTCCTTTATGCGCACATCTCTTTAAGGCGCGCGTGGAACACTTACGCTTGACTGACACTATTGTCAGCTCACTTTAAGCTCACTTGACCTAAGTTTTCACGGTGAGATTTTGATAGAATGATTGACAGCTGTCAATTAGCGGCAGTGGCTACTTACTTGACCATCTGGTGGACCACCAGTATTTTTGTCAGTAAGAAAAAAGATGGCTTTCTTTTCTTGCCATACTTCTTGATACTTATAGGTACAGTCGACTTCGTAATAACTTTATCACCCTAAGTGTGAATCTCAATTGCACGTCTTAAAACGACAAGATATATTTTTCTATGTGACAGTAGATAGTTTTCATCTTATGAAGCTTATGAAGTTTCAATTTACTAGGAATTGTTTTCAAAAGTAGTAAAAATATGACGCGGTCGACTATACCATCGGTACTTTCTACTTATCTAGTAAATTTTGCTCACCCCAAGACAGGGACTTAAAGTTCTCTGTTTACATTAACCAAAGCGTTCCCTTCTAAAAGCCGGGTAACTTGAAAGCTATAAAATCAAGTAAAGTACTGATCGATTACTTGATAACTTGATGAAGTTATAAGTGTTTTATTTACTACGCTGGAAGGACGGTTTCGTGGTAACCAATCTTAAATGTAGGCAGCTATTTGTTTTGTTGATAAGTTTGTCTTTACTCATCATCGTATTTCTGCCCTTGGCCCAGGTCCGCATTATGTTGTCTATAAATAAAGAAAAAAAATCTTAAAACGTTAGCTTGCTAAGTTTTGCTTTGTCGTAGATTCGTTTTATAAGCACAAGTCTATAAGGATCGTAGCACATGACAATTTGAAATATTAGCCTGAACTAGCGGCAAAACCTGAGTTCTGCAACTTCACCGATGACTTTAATCATGATTAAGATTAAATAGTGTCCATGGAGTTTCTTGCTCTCATAAGAACCTAGTAAGCTTTGGAATGGGCAACTAGGTTCATCTTTCCGACTCCTTGACAATTCAAAAGTGCCTATAACAAAAATTAATGCTTTTGGTTTAAATTTGAGTTTGCCTGTCCTATTGGAAGCCTGAGTTCTGCAGCTTAAATATGACTGTAGTACTTTAAATCTCAGCTATAGTAAGTTCACAAAAAAAGCCAGTATCCACAATCCCGTCACGATGATTTATGTGTACCAAAGCACCATTGTCAGTAGTATGGCTCGCTTTGTTCCGTCCGTTTTATAACGGTTTGAGTAATGGCTCCCGCTGGCTGTAAAATATCATGACAGCCTTAACTTATGGCGTTCTCACATATGCACTAGGTTTTAAATACTTCGGTTTAATGTTTGGGTTTTGAGGAATGTTATAGGAAATTCTCTTCTCGGATTTATTCATAGATTAAACGGGAGTCTAGATTTGTGATCGGTTGATGGCAATAGGCTCGCCCCCTAAAACTGGCGAAATGTAGATGTACTTGGGTACACCTTTGCCTTGCACTTCAGGTAAAACAAGCGTGTTGTTACACACGTTAAACGGGTTACGGGTCTTCTTCTGCCTAAGCCTACGCCGTCTGTAAGTCTGTCTATCACAGAGCTGTATAGAACCGTATCTATAGAACCGTAATAGCTAGCTATGTAGTTGAATTTTTTACAGAATTTGTGTACCTATGGCACAGAATATTTAATAGTACTACGTACAGAACGAACACTCCCTTCCCCGCACTCCTATCAGATACCGCACCTCACCCCGCACTTCGAGGTATTCGTCGCCGACTCTTTAGCAAGGGCGCTCGCAATCGTAAGAACCACAGCGCTGGCTGTATTGCTGACACGAACACACAATTTTACGATTTAAAAGTTTTATTTGAGTTTTAATTACGATGGTTGAATATTGTGATGCTTTTACGACTTTGTATTTACATAAACTGTTTGTAAAATTACGCATTTTTAATACCATGCGATTGAATAACCGATTATTTAGAGATAAGTCATTTAAACGAAAATATTTTTGTGTTTTTATTTCATTACGAACCCGACATATATAAATAAACAATTGAACTACAAGGTCACTTCATAATAATGCACGCGTTCGGGCAGCGCTGTCGTCGTTCGGACGCAAATCGCTTTTTGCGCCATTTTTTACGCTACGCACGACAGCCAACCCTACTAGAGTTTACGCACACATTTGCACGTGTATAAACGTCATTTGTTTATGTAGTAGTAATGGGTAATTATGTTGTGAGCGTTGTATGGAGTGTCCGGGATGTGCCTATGGTTAACAACCGTCAACAGCCGTTAATACTGTTACTATTAGCCTGCATCATCCCACTGCTGGGCAAAGGCCTCTCCCCATGGCTTCCAGCTCTTTCGATCCAGGGCTAAAGTGGACCACAGGTCGTTTCTTATGTCCAGCTCGTCCCGCCATCTTCTACGGGGTCTGCCGCGACGCCTTCTAGCTGTGTCAGGGCTCCACGTGGTGGTTATTTTGGCGCACAGTTCATTGGGCATACGGCAGACGTGGCCAGTCCAGTCTCACTTCAGCTTAGCGGCTTTTTGACCTTTTATTTATCAAGTTAACCTCTAAATTTAAAGTTTTATGATCGACAGAGATTGGTAGTTATGTTTGAAGGAAGCTATTTCAAATCGATGATAAGGAAAACGAAAAGTAACCTTTAAAATAGTACCACAATAATTTTCATTAGGTACGTATTCTAAAAATAGCCTCGACACAATACAAATAACTTCCATTCCGCTATGTCAACTCGAGGCCTGAGTGCATCATTATGTTAAACGACGACTTATTTTCCGCGGATTAAGGCTGGATTACACGAATGTCCGTCACTCTATCACGGAAGCAACTGAGTGTTATTAATTTTAACTGTTATTTATAAGTAACAAGAAGGAAATAACGGTGATTTTGACAGATATGCTGTACTTAAGTAATTTTTGACATTTACAATAATTTTGACTTTTATTTGGGTGATCCTGTATTTTAATGTCAATCAATCTGCCTAGTTTTTTGAAGTGAAAACTTCTTTAGCGGCGTTGCACACTTTTTTGTAATGGGTAAAAAATGTTAAACTCGCGTCAGGACATCGCGTCAGGACACGTGACCGTCAGGAGAGATTCCCCCCCCCCCCCTCTCTTTCTACGGCGGCGCCAACCAAGTGAACTAAGTGACACACGACAATGGATGGATGGATGGACGTGGACGTAAACGTGGAAGTGGACGTGGACGTGGATGGATGGATGGATGGATGGACAGCTGATGGCTCGACCGTCTGTGTAAGTGTGTAGTAGCCACACTGCTGTGTATTCGTAAAATTTGTGTATATAAAGTGTTTAAAATATGGAAATTGAACAAAAGTGACGCAGAAATAGTGAAAAAAAAAATGAGTTATATTAATTCAATTAATAATTGATTTATTTCAACGTTAATATTCAAGTTTTCACTTCTGCCGGCACTCCCGGAGTGCAACCCGTCTTTTTTTTTTTAACTATGTTGGGGTCGGTTTCCAGTTTAACCAGATGAAGCTGCTACATACCAGTATTTTACATGGAGCGACTGCCTATCTGACCTCCACTACCCAGCTATTGGGTAACACTAAGACCCTTAGTTAGACTAGTTGTCAGACTTTTGAACTTCTGATTACCCGTATTGTGAGGCACGGAAGGGTCTTTATATATATTTGATGGTCACCCATCTACAAACCGACCACAGCAAGACTTAACCTTTGATCGACCCGTGCGAGATTACATTAAGTGAGAGTATTCTCACTGGATTTTAGGCCGACCCAATGTAACAAGGGGCGATTATAAAATACTGAGTAAACTAAGCATACTAATTACAAAATTAAAGCTAAAATTGCGAATATTTCTCTGAAAATAATGTTCATTCATTCGCTTTTATTTGAAACCTAGATTTTGTAACGTAATTACGTTCTGAACCTGAGCGAAAAAAAAACAAATGATCTTTTAATTTTTGTGTTTAAGAAAGCCATTAAAGATAAAGCGCGTCGCTCACTGGTAAAGTCGAGGTGACATCTCGGGGGCGAAGCGGCACGTTTATTCCCGCGCTTTGACGCCACAGTCGCCGCGCCTCGTCTCTAGTTCGTGTGAGTGATCGGCCTAAAGATCTTAAGTATACTTGACTCACTATATTACGTCAACCTAATGACCACAATAAGATTTCATTCTAATTTGCTCAACCTAAGAACCAAATTCAGATCTTTCAACACCCACATTTGAACAATAATGTACAAGTAACATTACACAATAAACTACAAAACACTCAAACTCACTACACCCTATTTTAATTCGATTGCCAATAAAATATCGCATGAATAAATACTATATCGAACAAAAAATAACTGTTACGAGTATAAAATCACTGTGACGATGATCACTGTTCCGTTGCTTCAACGTTCCGTGATCAAACATTAATTAAGAGGTACTGCACACATCTCTAGTTATAGTGGCTTTAGCTTCGATATTTTTGTACAATCGTTCCGTATATTTTGGTCAGCTGGATAAAAAATTATTTACTTGGTAAGGTTGTTTCATTTCGTACTTCTACTATTGTTTTGATTACAAGAACTAATAGTGAGAGATAAGGTTAGATCATTATAGCTGGTAAGACGCTGCTTTTACAATGAGTTTCTGTAAGACTTCTAACAGAAACAAGCTGAAGGTAAAAACTCGTATTACTTAGGTACAACTCAGAAGAATTGGTGGCAGTGGGCAGGGTACATTGTTCGTAGAACATTATGGCCGTTGGGGCCGAAAGGTTCTCGATTTACGACTGCGTACCGGAAGACGTAGCGTTGGAAGGCCTACCAGAAGGTGGACCGATGACCTTGTGATGGCCACAGGAATCCGCTGGATGCAGGAAGCATAAAACCGCTCGAAGTGGCGATGCTTGGGGAGGCCTATGTCCAGCACTGGACGTCTTTCGGTTGAAATGATGAATGATGATTATGATACAACTCAACTTGAGAATCAGCCATTCTTCAAATCTTTGCAAAGCCAGCTCATTTAATCAAGAGGATGGATATCAGCCTCTTTCTATTGATAACTGGCTGACTCGACACACGTCATGTTCGAAAGTGAACTTTCAAACATGACAACGTCAAACGGACAAAAATCCAATAGAAAAAACACATTCAGTTTTTCCCGAATTTAAACATTTTCCGGGAAATTTTTTCTTTCTCTTATAACCTAATTCGAACTATTACGAATATTTTAAAGAAAATATTGTCAAATCGGTTCGGCCATTCTCAAGTGATGTTGTTACGAACGAACAGCATTTTATTTTTATTAATGTAGATTAAGATAGATAACAACTTAAAATTATTATTATACGTACACATATTAGTATAACACAATCAATCCGATAACTGATAATTGCAATGTGTCATGATTCCTTCACAACTATATTTTTTAGAAAGTAATAAGCTTGTCTTTGTTATCGTTGTTCATGTTTCAATACAACTAGATCTTAATTCAAACCTGAAGTTTTAAAACAAAATGCAGTTTATTCGACAACTAGCTTCTGCCCGCGACTTCGTCCGCGGAAAATTTCTTGTTTTAACATAAGATAACACTCGATTGATATTACTGTATTTAATTTTATTAGTAAAATATTGTTTGGAATCAGATCAGTAACTTCAAAGATTACCTAAGTTCTCTTTTCTGCTCAAGGTAACTTAACCCTTGGTCGCCTTTTACTTATTTTATTTACTCGTATTTAAGTTAGGTATCTATTTAATTTAAAGCTTCTCTATATACAATGTTTGAGGTTGTTTTATTTTCCGGTAACAGAATAATCTGCTTTTCGGATGATCCCACTCTTGATAGACCAACATATAATTGCCCATGGGAAAAACATTCTTTTCGTAGCCAACCAAAGAGAATGTTTATCACTGGGACTTGTTAATAGTCAGGGCAAATGATGTTTTTATTGGAAACTCAGATAGACGCTGTGCACGTTCATCGCTGGATTCTCGAGCGCGGGCCTGCGATGTTATGGCATTTTGCCTAGCGAGCCGCTGCGAGCGCTCAGCGCTAGTCTCCCTATCCCTTGTTTCAGAGACATGCTGCCTTAAAACAGATAGACGCTGTGCACGTTCATCGCTGGATTCTCGAGCGCGGGCCTGCGATGTTATGGCATTTTGCCTAGCGAGCCGCTGCGAGCGCTCAGCGCTAGTCTCCCTATCCCTTGTTTCAGAGACATGCTGCCTTAAAACAGATAGACGCTGTGCACGTTCATCGCTGGATTCTCGAGCGCGGGCCTGTGATGTTATGGCATTTTGCCTAGCGAGCCGCTGCGAGCGCTCAGCGCTAGTCTCCCTATCCCTTGTCTCAGAGACATGCTGCCTTAACTCAGATAGACGCTGCGCACGTTCAGCGCTAGATTCTCGAGCACGGGCCCGCGACGTCCTCACATTTTGGCTAGCGAGGCCCTGTGAGCGCTCGGAGCTAGATTCTCTAGCGCGTGCTTGCGAAATATTTTCTCTATTTCTCGAGAGGCGCTGCTCATTTTCAGGGGCAGATTCTTCCGTACGGCGTACTCGAGCGGCTCTTGTCTGTGATGTCTGCCGGGACAGTTGAGATTTCCTTTTAGGCATGCTCTCGACAAACTACGCACAGACTTGAAAACAATTACGAACAAAGGGAGAGCGACTCGAACACCGTCCGCCTTTACAAAACAAAACAATCGTAATATCGAATAACTTTAACTCGTATCGATTATTACGATAGAACGAAGTACGAAACTACGAACATACAAAACAATGAAAACAAACGTACAACGAAATTACGATATTTTCGAATATGAGGTATCTAATAGATACCTCATAATCTCCGTGCTCATAATCGAATCGTTCGTATGGAACTCCAATCCAACTAAAGTGGGCATAAAAATTCGAGAGGGTCATCAATCCACGGAAAGTCTTAACACCGCGATTCAGAAAAATGACGTAATTGCAGAACGCCATCTATGGGCAAATAGGTAAAACGTCTGCACAATGAAAGTTATGCTAGGGGCATTTTGCGTTTTAGTAATTTTATATTATCTCCGAAACTGTATGACCAATTGATATACTGTAAATGGCAAATCTTATCTGTATGATGTTCTTGTGATACTGAAATAATTTATTGTCATAAGAATTAATATTTTGTTGCTCAAATAATCAACCAAACGTAAGTATACCGAAAAAAAATTTTTTTAATGCAATAAAAGAAGTATAAAAGATAAAATATAAAAGATAGAGATATGGTATCGCGGACTTTTTTGTAGAAATAATGAAGACGAACCAGGTAGCCATACATTGTTTTTAATTTTAAGCAACTGTTTAGGCAGCGCACGAAAATAATTCTGTTTTATGTGGTATTTTTTTCCGACTTGCTAGACAAAAGTTGTGATAGCTCGGTTAATATACATGCTATAGAAACAATTTATAGCCTATAGCACTCAGGAATAATGTAGCTTTCTGCCAGTTAAAAAATTGTTAGAATTGGATTATGAGTTCCAGAGATTACCCATTACATACAAACTTACAAACTTACAAATTTTACCTCTTTATAATATTAGTATAGATAAGAGTAAATGCAAATGCAAGTACCCCATAACCCATATTTCATATTTCCGGTCCAAATATCTAAAGATAAAGTGAATTCAAGCTATTGTGAACTGGGTCATTATGTTAGAATTACATTGTCGTGCAATATAAGTATACCAGCGAATGCTGTGTTAGTTTAACTTTTGGCTATTACTGTCCAACTATTTTTGGGAAGAGAAAGCAGGCTATTATTATACAGTTTCCGAAAATATTATAACTTTATAATACCAAACTATTACTGTCCCACTGTAGGGTAAAGGCCTCTTTTCATATAGAGGAGGCACGAGCATTGGTCACCACGCTTGCTCAAGACGGAATGGCGGCTATACTCGTAAATCCAGGTTTCCTCACGATGCTTTCCAGCATCGAGGTCAGTGATGTCCAAGATAAAATCAGAAAGTACATAATTATGAAAGAAATAAGTCAAATTGGTACCTGCCCGGATTTGAACCTCGTGCATGTGAGGCGAAGCCTTATCCACTGGGCCATCCGCACCTGGGCCCTTCTAGCAACTATTTAGGTATTACTCTGATAATTTTTTTGTCAAATGTCTATTTAGGTATCACAATCTATTTCATTCATGATTAATTCACACATTTAGTGACTAGACATGTGTAATAGGTGTATCTAGGAATGTGGGTAGTATGATATTTTTTTATGTATACAGGAATACAGTTGTTAGAAATTACCGTGCCGTTAATTTATGTTATGTCGTGTTATCTTCGTTTTATCGTAACTCTGGCAGGTATCTGATACAGCTGTTTTCCATAAAAATATTAAGCTTTCATTTCAGCTCAGTTTTATAATTCAGTGCCTTTCATTATTCCGTCATCTAACCACACTTTCATCAACTTTCACGGTAACCTGCCTACGTAAAAATGCAAAAAATATTTTCCGTCAAATAACAAATGTATACCTACTAACTTTAAAACAAAGCTGCGGGACCCCAAACCTCGCAGTTTTATCTCAGCGGTAATGAATTTTTAAATCTGAGATGTTCAAGAATGCTGTAAGATTAGAGTAAAAATTAATACTGGCGCCCGAGCAGGGACTCTCACTTTATGTAATAAAAACGTATTTCTACAAAATTATAACATTTGGGAGATGTAGTAGTTTAAGTTTCGTTAGAATAAAACTGTTAATAAGGTCGAATTTTAAATCAGGTGAGGGGAGATTTTTAGTGGCGCCCAGCACGAGACTTTTTTAAATCGGTACCTTTAACTGTTTTTTTAGAGGCAATCTAAATTATAATACAAAACACTTCTAAATGTGTAAGTTATCTGTGGCTGTGTGTGTCCGTGTCTGTGTACTACTCATTTATTTACTCACAAGCCTAGATACCTTTGAATAACTACGGTGGATATAATGAATATGCTTTATTGTACCCACATTGTACCCCAAATTTAACAAACCTCGTTAAGTTATAAGACTTTGCTTTATTATAAACTAAATAAGATATGAATCTTAGTTAGTTAATTTAATAATGAAGTAAAGTCATACATTGTCGGTCTTAGTAAATACAAGCCTAGTTATTACTACTAAACGTAAAACATGTTACTTATTTACAACAGTTCAGGCATAAAGTAAAAACATAAGGTTTTATTTTATACCTGTAAATTTTCCGCGTTCATCAATTTTTTATAGGATCTATTTTTACTGCCAAGAAACCCAACTTTTTTACCAGGTATTCCTTACAATTGAGGTTTAAAATTCTAAGTTAAACAGTACCTTAACACAAAAGTCAAACGTTTGACGCCACAACTTAGGAAGATGAATAAGTATGAATTTTAAAATTTAAATTGGATAAGATATGCAAAATTTTTGATTTAAACTAAGCTAGTTGGGGTTGACTCACACAATGCAGAGAGATTGTTAATTAAAATAGTTTGAAGTTGAGCTTTTGGCGTTCCTTTGTGGCACGAATGCTTGTTAATATTTACGGGACGAATGTGGTTATAGTGTTGGTATTAAACAGACTTCAGTCCACAGTCTTTTTGTGCAAGTTTGTGGCGTACAAAAAGTTTGTGAAGAGTAAGTAAATACATGCATTGTTTGAAACAGATTGCTTTACTTTTTGTGGTTCTTTGTTGTCCATTTTGACAGACAAAACACTGCACCGCGAATACCAACATAACGGGCGAAATGTGGGTAGTTATACTATTATTGGTACACCTCTGTTTCACCCTTTGGGTAATACAAGCGTGATGTTATGTCATGTAATCTAAATTGTTTCCTATGACAGTTAAACAATAAACAGAAAGAAAAAAACATTAAGCAATTTATGTTTAAATCAATACATTCGAACATTTTTACACTAGGTATCTCAACACTCAATTAACACTTCCCCAACACACCAACAGATGGCGCTATTATAAACTATTAAAATAAACCTTTAGCACGCGTGAGTTGGGATGGGACGCAAACTACAGTGAAACTGGAACGACGGGCTTCGCCCAGTCCCAGCGAGAGTTTGACTGTGAATTTTATAATTTCACTTTGAAATTTGTTGAAATGTATCTTTCAAGTTACCGCCGAGATATCGTGTAAGATGTCTTGGATGAATAACTGGAGATGAAAACGTTTTTCGCGGAGTTTTGGCGTCCATTCAAGCGGGAAATTCTGTTTTGGATGGTTTTTGTTTTCGTCTTTTGAAAATGTTAAAATGAGTCGTGAACTATGCTTGTTTATTAACTGTAGTGATAATCTATATCTTTAATATCCTACTTCCTACTATCCTACTTCATACTAATATTATAAACGCGAAAGTTTGTGAGGATGAATGGATGTTTGTTACTCTTTCACGCAAAAACGACTGAACGGATTTATATGAAATTTGGCACACAGTTAGTTTATAACCAGGATTAACACATCCCGACATTCGCACGGGATCGAAACTTATGCGGGTGAAACCGAGAGGCGCAGCTTGTAAATACATATTCAAAATTAAAGTCGCTTTATAAGTCTGTTTGAGCGTCCGCGTTGTTCTTCTATACTAGGTACGCGACAGATTTTAATGTGGTTTTCACCGTAATTAAGAAAATCTATTCCGGAAGGCTAATGTGTATTACTATTAAACTTATATTATAAATCTCGATGTTTTGTCAAGTCATGAAAACCGAGCGAAGCAAGGGCGGGTTGCCATTTATAGTATGTTATCTTTCATACGCTTGCCAGCCTTTGCTTGCAGCGTTTGTAGATCCAGATTATGAATATAGAGTTGTTATCGTAATCTCAAATCGTGTTTGGTACAGTATTATCTAGGTACCTACGTTGTTTTGTGACAACTCTGGTCATATATTTTCACCGTACCTACTGCATATTATTGTATGTGTCAGAAAAGTTTAAAAGAAAAATTCTCAAATCAACTGTATTGACTATTGAGGGCTTTTTCACCTAAAAAAAACGTGAGAGATAAGGATCTTTATTTTTATAAACGAAGCTTTAGTCATGAACCCATTTCACTTTTTAAAATAATAATAGCATCGATCGATCACTTTAGAGAACAAAACTTAAAAAAAACCCGTCGCTCTTTTTTGCTATAAACACGTAATAAAATCCATTACAAGTACCGTCGAATACAAATTTTATAACAACGAAATAACAAACCAAAAAAATCGTATCAATCAAAAACCAACGAATCAATCTTCAGTTGGACAAAAATAATACTGGTTTGTTACATATTGCTTTATTCGAGTATTGGCGACGATAGAATAGTTGATTTTTTGTAACGGGAGTCGTATTTAATGAAAAATTTAGGTTTAAAAAAATGGTATGGTTGCTAGATTAGCAATAACCTTATTCCACCTACTAAAAATTTTTCATATTTAACAGGCCAAGCGGCGCGCGTCGCCCATTGGCGACGAAACAATAGAAAATCAATTGTCTCATTAGCGGAGCTTGACAGATTAAAGAGAATATAAATACGATAAGCAACCCTCATACACTAAATTAACGAACAAACTATTTAAATAAAACTATAATTAACCTAACTAAAACTATTAACAAACTAAAATATGACGTCGAAAAAATCCTCAAAAACTCAAGAGACTGGTGGCATTGCCACGTTGTATGACAATGCTTAGCCTCTGTAGCAAGGTAAAAGCCAGCCCTTAGGTCACGGGAAGTGTCAACCAGCCGTTTGGAGATGTCGTTGAACAAACCATGAGCACTCGGATCCCTTGGCCCGAGGATTTCAACACCAAACGGCTCGAAAATTACCGATAAGGTAATTACGGGTATACTTTTGGCCGCTTGAGGTTTAAATATTTGGTGTAGATAAACACAACATTGAATGTAAGATGATGCTGGATACCGAACGCCTGCCAAGTTACACCTGCATACGTTTACACCCGAGGGATTGCCGATGTGTTAGCGATCTTTAATCATAAATCCATCCACTTCTCAGTTATCTCAATTGCCTGTAATTATATGCATACCTACCCACTGGAACAAGAAAGCTGATTAGAAGTAGAAACAGGTGTTCCTTCCCTGGTTGAACACTTTCATATAGAAATATATCCAAAAGCGGGTGCAACTGCGGCCACAGCTAGTAAATACAATATCAAAAACAATTTCGCACTCGCATGTACAAAATATGAAAACATTACTCAATTTTATTCGCGACCGTACCTACCGAAACTATAATAATTATATTTTCTGCTCCGTTGATGTTGTGTTATTACCTGTTGAAATAACTATAATTTTATTCTGTTTGTTATTTATTACGTATACATGTGGTAAATAAAATATGACTATGGTCCAGTTAATCTTTTTCTTTTCGTGGAAATCGTAAAGACAACAAGGGATAGGAAGCTTCGTCATCATTAGCTACTACTGGATATAGGTTTCACCTATTGCCAGTCACTGATCTTCACGCTCTCTTATCCTATTACCAGCTACTTTGTAAAGATCGCTGTTCCATGTAGGCTGATGCTCAACTTTTGCTGGGATATGTGGGTTCTTTTTCTCTCCTCTTTCTTTTCTAATGACGTCCAATACTACGTTCCTTTTTCCACATCGCGGTCTCCACTCAATAAAATGTATTATGTATATGTACTCGTATGTATATGTAGCCATCAGCTGTTTAGTTGAATACCGGATTTTATCCACACCTGAAAAACAATAATGCCTGGAAAAAAAACGTGTGCGGTCGGGGGACCCCCGTCAGGATCGAAAGTCCTAACGCAATACTCATACGTATAGACATTCGTATAACAATAGATAGAGAGAAAGTTCAAATTTAATACGTGTTTTTAATAAAACGCCATCTAGTATGCCATCTTGGATTTTCATTTTGACCTCACTATCGGCTTAAGCATCCTAAAAAACTATGAGAACGACACCCATGATCAAACATTTAACAATGTTGGCAGCCGCCATCTTGGATTTTCATTTTGACCTCACTATCGGCTTAAGCATCCTAAAAAACTATGAGAACGACACCCATGATCAAACATTTAACAATGTTGGCAGCCGCCATCTTGGATTTTCATTTTGAACTCACTATCGGCTTCAGCATCCTCGAAAACCAAGAAAACGAAACCGAAGATGATTTTTTTTTTAATTTTCGCATAAAAACTAATAGGTAAGACTAAACTTTAAAGAACTTCGTTCCAAAAAACGTTAAAACCTAGTCGCAACCTCATCTCAGCGACAAACATAGTCAAAAGACTTATACAATTTGTAACAGAGACTGAGATTAGAATGCAAATGTTTTTGATACGGAAACTTTCCACTCTGATTAGGTGGCCCTCTGTATAGACTGAAAGCCTACTTAAACATAGTTCGTGAAAAAAGCCTTGGAGACCGCCAAAATCTAATTCTGAAAATTATAACCGAAAAAGCCCTTAGTATACAACAAAAAACCGCTAAACAATAATGACTTTTTCATACCACATTACACTGAGATTCTTTCTCTTTTAACAAAAGTAGCCTTAATAAAAAAAAAACTTGAACATTTTCGAGCAAAAACTCTTTGGTAAAACATCTTAAGGCCACTTGACCTTGGAAAAGGAATTCTTTTGAAAGTTAAGTTACACCTAGTTGGATGGTCAAAGGAGTTTGTCTGTTTTAAAGTTTTTACAATGTTTTGAAAAATAATTTTAGTTCAAAGGCGGTGTTGTAAAAAAACCCTTTTGAAGGGGTCGCCTCGGAAAACACATTGAGCCGTGGGTCCCGGTTGTTATTCGTAGACCTATGACAATCGTTACGGGTACACTACTACTAGGATATTTTGGCGCTCGAATGACGTTGACAGGGGGCGCTGTGGATAAGCATATTTTGTTTAATTGTTTTGTGAAATGTCACTTGAAATATATTAAAAAAAGACGCGGCGTTAGTACCGATTTACGCCACAATAATCTTGTAGCACTAGTCAAAAGCCCGAAAGCTTGACAAGTGATAACCAGTCTTACCAAGGGGTGTCGTGTTGCCCAGTAACTGGATTGCAGAGGTCAGATAGGCAGTCGGTCCGTGTAAAATACTGGTATTCAGCTGCATCCGGTAGACTAGACGGCGACCCCAATTTATTCCGCTTTCTGCATTGTTGTGTTTCATTTTTATGGCAATAAGAGTTTGTTAAATTATAGGTACAGGACCCTTTTCAACTGAATCATAGACAATTCTCTAGCTAGATGTTCCAAGTCAATTACTGTCTATCGAGGGATTGTTTTACATTAAAACTGATAAAACTACGACGAAATAAACAAAATAAATTCACATAATTCTATTACGGTTAATTTTTTATGATATCATTAACTGATCCGGCGAACTTCGTACCACCTAAATGAAATCAGTCAATCCGTTCTTGAGATATCATCAAAAAAGCCGTTCCATACAAAATTTATGAGATTATGCGTGATACTACATAAAAAAAGACAGGTTGCACTCCGGGAGTGCCGGCAGAAGTGAAAACTTGAATATTAACGTTGAAATAAATCAATTATTAATTGAATTAATATAACTAAGTTTTTTTCACTATTTCTGCGTCACTTTTTTCATTAATCGATGCACTTTGTTCAATTTCCATTTTTTGAAACACTTTATATAAACGAATTTTACGAATACACAGCAGTGTGGCTACTACACAGACGGTCGAGCCATCAGCTGTCCATCCATCCATCCATCCACTTCCACTTCCACTTCGACTTCCACTTCGACTTCCACTTCGACTTCCACTTCGACTTCCACTTCGACATCCACTTCGACTTCGACTTCCACTTCGACTTCCACTTCGACTTCCACTTCCACTTCGACTTCCACTTCCACTTCGACTTCCACTTCGACTTCCACTTCCACTTCCACTTCCACTTCCATCCATCCATCCATCCATCCATTGTGTCCGTGTGTCACTTCACTTCGGTTGGCGCCGCCGTAGAAAGAGGGGGGGGGGGAAATCTCTCCTGACGGTCACGTGTCCTGACGCGAGTTTAACATTTTTTACCCACTACTAAAAGTGTGCAACGCCGCTAAAGAAGTTTACACTTCAAAAATATACCTACGCGTCGACTTGAGAACCTCCTCCGTTTTTTCGTCGGTTAAAAATGAATTATCTTTATTATTATTTTATTCGTAAATTTTTCCCACTGCTATTCGGGGCAGAGACAGATCCAACAAATGAAAGTTCATAAAATCGGTCCAGCTGTGCTTGAATTATAAGCGGTGTAACTAACCCGGCTTTGTTTTATTTCTATAAGCTGTAGCCTGTAACGTACTGTTGATCTAAGACTACATAAATGTGTAAAATAATCCTTCGATTGGTTCAGTTCTTTAGGCTCTAGGAGCTTACAAACTACCTCACACCCTAGTCCACCTTAAGGTACATAAGTCACATTTTTGTTTGCCATACTACATTATAAATTACAGTATTTCTTCTGATCACACATAAAACACATTAACTTTAACATTAATTCTAAGTTAAACAGTTCTACATTAAGAATAGTAAAATCGAATTGTGGCGTCCGTTGGGCCACAAAGTAGACTGAATTATGCCGCCATTTTGAGCCAAAGAAGCGACAAGCCGGATAAAGCCAGTCGTAACCGGCTCTAGAATCGACCGGAATCGTAGGTCGGGAACGTGGAACGGTCTGAAAACCGAATTTACCAAATTTATTTTAAAGCTAACCTTTTCTACCGTTTACATACATCATTTATTTAGTATACACAATAAAAATATCAATACACTAAAAAAAACAACATTTACACACTACTACTTACGTACTTTACATGAATTTATAGAAAATACAACGTTCACACACGTATGCGAAAATGTCAATCCCATCGTGTTTTTACAAATAATAATTTAGTCTGATACAAAAAATATAACAAATCTTAGTCATACAAAACCAAAAATAACTTAATCTAATTTCTTATCTAATAAAAAAGGATACTTCCTTATAATATTTTTCTCTGAACAGGGAACTTTGTGTGTCTATCATGGTTTGTTACGACACGTACGACCAATTTTCCGTCTTAACGTTCGTGTCCCTCGATTAACAGAGCGTTTCTAGGAAAAGACGAAATTAAACGGAAACATTGCATTTAATGCTTATTGCTATTGTAAGCTTTATCCCTATAATTACTAGGCTAAAGCTTTCTCAATTTGATTTCCAGTCTGCATTTATATTCCTACAAAAAATATGAACTAAGTAATGAGATCACTTTATCAGCTACAGAACCGTTACAAATAAGATAATTAATTCTTGGAAATCTTCGAGTTTCTAAACGTTTGTTAGTAAAAGTTAAAGTACCTAAAAAGTACTTGTTCTACTTAACTTACAAAGCGTTCTTGGTACACAAGATAGTGCAGTAACCGGGCACAAAATATGCATATTTCACGCTGCTACCGACAATTTCTTAGTTCAAAAACTCAATAACACTTTGTCCTACCTTGGAAATGAACCCAGGAGCGCGCAGGACTCAAAGATTGCGACCACAAGAATGACGAAATGAAATAAAATTCTATATTCTGTAAATAGGATATTGTTATCACTATTACACGTCATATTATAGAAAAATATAAGCTAGATGAAGTCGACGTTTCCTATCGGACTACTCTGAAAAGAAAGGCCGAAACAAACTTAGAGGTCACATTCTCTTTTAAAGGCCAGACATGCATAATCTTGGTCAGATCATGTAGACGAGGTAGTCAATGTATTACATGTGACATAAGCATAATTAAGTGAAATGTTGATGAAATATACACCTTTGCTCAGCCCTTCGAGAACGACAATTATTAATATACGAGGTATGTAATAGTTTCTCGATTTGGCTTAAATATTCAACCAATTATTATTCACACATGTCAAATCCCACCCAGGCTCCCGGTCTACCGTTTTAAAGCGACCGCGGCACATAAATCAGGAACACTTTTCTACCCCCGACCACCCTTATATATTTGCAATTGGCCTGCGATAAATTTGAACGAAATTAACACTCCAAGCTATATTCGATGAGATTTAATACGATTTTTATGTACATACCGTCCTGTTTCAGCTGCTAAGAATTTTAAATTAACGGATTTTTTCATTAGCATGGCGGATTAATTTTCTTTTTTTGACTTAGGTAGTTTATGCCTACCTACTCGCATGGGAAGAAGGCGTGAGTTTATGTACTTATGTAGTTGGTACCTTTACTTTTGCATGTGTTTGTTTCACAGTAGGATTATTAAATAACACAATACATTGCGTCTATATAATTTCGTTACAATTAGACCATTAAAAGGAACTTTTATACGGCGAAAACAAGAAAATAGAATTGATTCTATTTGCTCCTTCCAAAAGGTGAAAAATGGGCAAGAAATATAGATAGGTAGGTACTCTATAGTGTCTCTCTCTTAGTTTTTTAAAGTGGGCAGAAATGACATTAATAAAGTCAAATGTTTATTTCAAATAGGCACATTAAAGGCACTTTTGAACGTCAAAAATTACAATGAAATAGAATTGATTCTAGTCGCCCCTTTTAGAATGTAGTGTTCGTATGGAGAAAAATGGGCAAAAAACTTCACTGTTAGTCTTTTAAAATGTTTTACAGGGTTTTGTATTCAATATTACAACCAATTAAGAAGATTTTCCCTTCCTAACCGATGGACGTAGAGCAACGTGGGTAGGCAGAAACCTCACTATGATAATGACGTACCAACACAACAGTGACGAATCCTACTGTCCAGGGGACAATTAGCACAATTTCCCCTTTGTTCATCCCATTTTTTGCAGACGTTCATGAGTTGACATTATGAAAGAATCAACACGTAAAATGGCTTTGATGAGACGCTTGCTTGACTTGACTATTATGTGATTCCATAACATTTTAAAACTTCTCCTGAAAACAAGCTATTTTGATGCTCCACGATTGAATTTGACTCATTGGGTAACACACTTTCAATCACAATCCGAAGGATTTTGGAAGAAATTCCTAATTCATTGCTCCGTAAGTTTAAAAAATACATCTGCTCGACAGCGTCAATAACGCAATGAATATTGTAGAGCCGTCAAAATAAATGCCATTGCCATTGTAAATGTGTAATGCTATTACCCTGCAGAAACTCTTTTTGTACACATTGTGCTTTTTACCTCCCAATTAAAATATATACCTTTTTCTTTCCCAAACCAAATAAACAACCTCGTCAAAGTTTGTTTGAAAGTGTAACCCTTCAATGTCCATGTTTGAACAGGGTAGCCCCCTGGTAGTAAGACATGGCAGGGTAATTCACACACTCATAATAAATTCTGCACATGTCCGCTCCGGGGTCACTTAAATGGCATCCACTACCACAGAATAGTACAGAAGGTCGACTCCATACATCGAGCGAAAACGTACATACCATGTAGGCAAGATATATACACATATAGAATACATGACTTAATAACTTATCTGGCGTAGCGTCGATTGACGGGTCAATGAGATTCCTAAAATAGGGTTGAGATATACGATGACTAATGTATGCATGCCGTATGTCGGGACAGGTCATGGCCATTTCATGCAGTGCATTGTTAGGCTTACACATTACACTATCACACTATCACATCACACTAATATTATACAGGCGAAAGTTTGTGAAACCGGTCGAAGTGGAGGTGCTTGGGGGAGGCCTATGTCCAGCAGTGGACGTCTTTCGGCTGAAATGATGATGATGATGATGAAAGTTTTAGAGTGTGTGTGTGTGTGTATTTGTGTGTTTATTTGTTTGTTACTTATTCACGCACAAACGGCTGAACGGATTTGGATGTGGCACACAGATAGTTTATAACCAGGTTTAACACATAGGCTACTTTTTATCCCAATATTCCCACGGGATTGTAACTTACGCGGGTGAAACCGCGGGGCACAGCTAGTCTTATAATATAATGTTTGGACTTTAAAAGAGAGTTGGTCAAAACTAACTCAGTGGTCACGGTCACTTTTAAATTAAGAGTAAGAGATGCCGACGCATCTCTTCTCAGGGATCAGTCAGCTAGGAAATATTGGCGCCATATACTTTTTAAAATGAATACCAAAAAATGTACGTGAAAAAGTCTCTTAAACTCTACTTACCTATACATTTTGTTTCACATATAGACATGATCCACGTAATGCGAGTGCAAGCGCACTCGCCATTGATACTCGTTTGAGATTGCCTCACGTACTATGTGTACCTGCGCCTGTTTTAGCTCGTTGTATGGAGCTGATCTTCTGTACTATTCTGTGCTGTTACTTGGAGAATATTATGCACTGCTGGATAGATGTTTAGTTTCAGAGTAATATTGACCTAGATTCTGTAAGGGATCATAGTTCATTTGTAGGTAAAAAAAAGAAAAAGATCTGAAAACGTAATGTGCACATGAAAGGAATGTCATGATTGGATGTTCAAAATTCAAAAGAAAATTATATATTTTTTTTTAAGATTGTATAATCTTCCTTTCATGTGCATAGTCACATTACGTTTTCCGATATTTTTCTTATACTAACCCCCTTATTCATAAAACTTATCAAACCTATTTTAGTTAAAATGGGGTTTGTCTCTTTCTTACACACAGAAATGACAACGTGACAGATAAAGACAAACGTTCTATAAACCTATTTTAGCTAAAATAGAGATAAAATAGGATTATGAATAAGGGGGTTAAGGTATAGAGCCAAATTATCAGTATTTTTAACAACCCCACACGATTTATACGATTCAATAAACCCTTAAAAGATGGTCACTCAAATTATCTCAGACTCTAAATAAATAAAATAAGTAATAAGAACAGATGACACTGTACCTTAAAAAAGGTATACTTTTAATGTACGTGGGTAGCGTAATAATCGTAGCTATATAACTGGGCCGAGTCCGCTAAAGTACGATAAAAAATACACGTCAGTTAACTGCGAAAAACGTCCTTACTGCAACAACCTTAAGGTGCTGTAAATGTCAAATTATACCCTGAAAGTGCGGTTGACAGAGAAATAAATGGGGGTTCACATACAATGGGTGCACTTTACGTGGATTTGAGGGTGTCCCCTGTAAAGCACAATATATTGCAGGGAGTGTTTGAGGTCCAAGTGAATCATTCAAGCTAGAACTCATCATGAACCTCTCAAGGCCCTCTAGAGCCTTGAGCGAGTTTTTATACCTATTCGATCACGTTAACGTAAGTAATCTTCAATTTGTACTGAAACAGTAAGAACGCCGTCTGGTAACAATAGTGAGAAACATTATTATTCCTTACAAATTGAGGTATTTTTGACAGATTGAGACAAATAAGAATGCGACTGTTTTTAAATCTATACTAATATTATAAAGAGGTAAAATGTGTTTGTAAGTTTGTATGTAGGGGGTAATCTCTGGAACTACCAGTCGGATTTGAAAAATTATTGCATTTGATAGCCCAATTCTTGAGGAAGGCTATAGGCTATTTAAAGTCACGCTATGACCCTTAGGAGCCGAGCAAATGCGCTATGGGGAAACGAAGTGATAGAGCAAGAGACGCGGGCAAGTGATGCAATACGACGAGATGGGTCGAGGGAATAAGAAATTTCACGCGAACAAAGTCGCGGGCAGAAGCTAGTACTTAATACGGGCATTCCCGTATTGTAAAGAAATCTTCTATTAGAAAAATTATAAACTAGTAAAGCCAAAAAACCTAGACGAGAATGTCCAAAAATCAGCCTTGTATTTTAAAACATTCCTATCTAAACCTAAATTGGTGTCCATAAAAAGAAACCTAGGTACCAAAAACCGTATGCAAAGAGCCTTGCTATCAGCAATATAGTGCGAATAGGCACTAAAACAGATGAAATATAAAAAGCATCAGACGTCCAGTGCTAAACAGGGACCTTTTTAGACCTTTGCGACAAAATGTGACCTTGGAGAATAGCAAACGAATGACTAGGTAGGTCCTTTAGGTTCAAAGATAATAATTTGGGATGGCAACGGTTTTTTTGGTTGTTTTAAAAAGAAAATCTTCGTTTATACGGTGTTATTTTTCATCCTACAATACGCTGCTATATGGATCTGCTGGCGCTTGAATGAAATTTAGGCGGGTATAACATCTTTTCCGCGAAACCATAGCAGCGAAACCGCAGTACTTTCGCCATGACTTGTCCGTTGTACGAAAAGCGAAACAACCTGCACCCTAATTGCGTAACACACTAAAAATCGGAATCTGAATCGTTTTGAAGCAAATTGCTAATCCATTGCTTCATAAGTTCGAAAAAATTGTCTGCTCAACACATATGAACGTTGTTGAACTGTCAAAATGAAACCGATTTCGATTGATAATGTGTTACGCAATTGCCCCGCTGTTCTAACGTACAGATTTTATTTTGATTCTATCTACTCGCATTTCCCCCGTGATTTCGCTGATCTGCTCGGAAGCCAGTTCAATACCTCAGCGCTCATCCCGCTATTTGATACCGCGTTTGTTTTGCACGTATCTTTGGCAGAATTCGATTTATAAATACGAGTAGTTCCCCATTTCCCAAAAAAATGAATGAGAAATGTAAGGTAAAAGAAGACATGCTGCGCTGATCCTATATTAATTGGGATAAGGGCAGGAGTGCGAAAACCGTGTTATTCTTTTCCTCTATCGTTTTGTGAGAATATTAGGTACCTAGTATTCGTAACAGGCTGTCAGCCCAGGGTGCTTTAACTATGTAACCAGGACTATCTAAATCACGTCATAATCAGCCTATAATATTCCCACTGCTGGGACACAGGCCTCCTCTCGGTGAGAGGGAGTGGGCCGTAATCCACCACGCGGGCCCAGTGCGGGTTGGCAGATGTCACAAGTCTTTGAATTTTTGGTTCTAGGACATGCCGGTTTCCTCACGATGTTTTCCTTCACCGTTTTGAGAGCAGTGGTGATGAAATAATTTACACAAAGTAAAGCGCCTGTCTACGTTCGAACCTGTACGACCTACTCGTAAGTCGCGGCCGTTACCACTTGGCCACCACTGCCCACGTGCATTTTGAATAATTCCTAAACGAGTTTTAATTCAATTCAATATTTATTGCAAACAGCTTTATTTTTAGTTTGAAAAAGCAAGCTGTTTTTATAACCCATGAAAAAGTCTAAATAAAATGTAACGTAGGAATTTTAAAAATAAATCATCTCCCAAGAAAAAGTCAGTGTGTCGAACGTGTCTTGTGAAAACGTAAACTTTTTTTGTCTCTTAAATCTTAAGTTATGTAAAGAGCAATATCTTTAAAAATGAATATTTTATATAAATCAAGGTTACACTGGAAAAAACGTATGCTTGAGAAGTATGAATTATTTAAAGAAGGTTGTAAAATCCCCTACTACGCAAGAGAAATGATAAAAGATTATACTCGAGAGCTTATTCGGTTACTCAAATATTTATTTCATGAATATTATTCATGTGGCAACATAGTTATTTTAATACCTTGTATGAACTTTGTAAGGAATTTGGATGAATTTATTATTTAATTTCTTTTTATTAGTTTAAAATAAAAATACACATTGTGTAGGTAAACTATTTTTTATTAGTCTATTTTGTGTCCCACTACTGGGCAAAGGTCTCCCCTTTTTAACCGACTTCAAAAAAAGGAGGTTCTGTATTCGACTCGTATGTACCTATGTATATTTGTATGTCCGCGATTTTCTCAAAAAGTATTGAACCGATTCACGAAGGATTCACGAAGGTTTCACGAAGGTTTTAGTATATAATACGTTAGGTAATTATTCTTATGTACGAAGTTATATGCATAAATGTACTGCTTTTGCGGCATTTCTATGCGAATTTTGATGATTCTTCTAGTCGGCGTCTTCAATTCTTCAGTGCACTAGTGTTAATTGAATTTGTGTGGGGTAGGTACAACTAAAAAGTGAATGAAAAATAAAAACTTTTTTACAAAAAAAAAAAACAACCGACTTCAAAAGAAAAAACACTACAAAGTGATAAATAAGTTTAATTTCGGAAGTCAGTGTCAAAAAATTAAAATGCGGAACGTTCTACGTTCTACGTTCTCTGAGTCTTACCTGTCTACATAAACTAACTCGTTAAACAAAACCAACATTTGCCCGCGACTTCGCCTGCGTGGATGTAGCTAAAAATCCCACGGGAAAAATTACCCTATGTGATAATCCAGGTTATAAACTACCTATCTCTGTTCTAAATTTCTTACAAATCCATTCAGCCAATTTTACGCCAATCCGGAATATACATCCAAACAAACAGACAAAAATTATACATGACTATTTCATTATTATGTATAGAATGATTTTAAGAAAATTCTCGTAACGCATAAATATAATAGAACTTCTATTTAGAAGATGTATGTTCTGTTAAAGGTATTTTATGCTTCAGGGAAAAGCTTTATGGTACCAAAGCTGCTTATCCCAAACAGAAAATTAACCAAAAAGATACCTATACACAAAAGGAAACGGGACACCTCTCACCCCAAAAACATACATCACTAACTTTTAAAAACCCATAAACCACAAATTACATTCTTAACACCAAAATGTTAACATCCCACAATCCCGCAAAAAGAATTCCGCTATCAGTTTGACATCGTTTATTCCCGGGATTTATAAAAGAAAGAACGATAGAAAACGAATTCAAAAATTTGAATTTCATGAACGCCTCCTTTTGACATTAGAACGTGGAATTCCATGTTCAAACGTATTTCCACGTCGAAATGCGGGCGTGGAGTGCTCTTTTAGTCGAGCAAGTAATTTGTTTTTAATTGGTCAGCCTGGCTTTTGAAAATTTTAAAATTAAAAATTACGTCGCGGGATTAAAAATGTCTATTGGTGGTGACGGGTTAACGTTTTACGGCCTTTTTATGGTATAGGTTAAAATGGTTATGAAACTTGTTGTTTGTTTTAACACTTTCAGTTAGGTTCCAGTTAATTTATCATGTAGATTAGTCACAAATTCTGTTAAGTATTTATTTTATCTGGAATTTAATGTATATTCGGGCACTAAAACCAGCCCTAAGCTAAGTTAGATAACTTGATTGGTACGAGTGGCTTGCCCTTTTGTTAAGTACCATGTTTCAATTGAGGGTAAATTCACACGGTGTCACTATTTACTAGCCCTTTATAATACCTGTTAAGGTGTAATGAAGCCTACGACTTCAAGGGTACAATAATTGTGTTACACTAGGCCCCTTACTCACGATGCTACTCAAAAGTAACCACTAACCAGTTCGTAACTCAATCACCAATGAATATGTACGAACTGTCATTGAAATATTAGTGCTGTGATATTTTGGCTACTCATTAGTGATTTGAGTTAACAAAACGTTGCGTTTGTGTCAGGCGCTTTAATTTGTGTAAATTTGTTTTTATCACCACTGCTTTCAAAACGGTGAAGAAAAACCTCTTGAGGAAACTGGCCCGTCCTAGAACCAAAAATTCGAAGACATGTGACATCTACCAACCCGCACTGGGCTCGCGTGGTGGATTACGGCTCCCTTCCTCTCACACAGTATGCTATAGGTTTGAGTAGCGTCGTGGACGATGGGCCTTACAAATAATTTTTCACGTGGATGTAATATATTATCTTAATTTTTAGGTGGGATTTAGGCAGATTACTGCTTCTTCCTCGATATAAGACCAAGGTATTATTAGTTTATAAGAAATGCCATCTAATCCTTCAGCACCTTTTCTTACGTTTACTTTTAGACTGCCTGCGCCCCGCGGTTTCACCCGCGTAAATATCGATCCCGTGGGAATATCGGGATAAAAAGTAGTTTATATGTTAATTTAGAGTGTCAGCTACCTCCTTGCAAACTTTCATCAAAATTGGTCCAGCCGTTTGAGCGTGAAGAAGTAACAAACATATAAATAAACACACCCTCACAAACTTTCGCCTTTATAATATTAGTGTGATTATAAGTGTGAAAGTGAAAAACAGTGGAAAACTTTCTGAGCGGCATGTTTTATTTCCTGATACCAACTTATTAAGTAAAGGTAGTATGATAGTGTAATTCCATAATAGTATAGATAGACTATAGATCTGACAGTATCTTTAATGCAACGACAATAAAAACCACTGTGTTGCAAAATTGGAGGTAAAATAACTGTAAAGTACTGCAATCACTGAGTAGAATACACATTTTACGACTTTAAAATTTAAAAATCTTACTAGAAAATGAGTTTTAACTTTACTCCAGGCCCAAATCTTAAAGTTCTTATTACAAAATTGACGACTCAGGCTCGGGTTTAACGACGGTTTTTGTAATTAGAACTTTAACTTTGACGGAATAAAGTTTGAAATTAAGAAATGGCTTGTGGGTTTAAACCTAGTTCTAGAGATAAAACTTTTTTCTTTAGTTAAATGGAAATAGTTCTTAATCGCTTCCATCTGAAAGGTGTCAAGGAAGCATTCTCTCGGTGGCCGGAATAAAGTTGATACCTCTGTTGTCAACAAATCCTTGAAACCACACACCCCTCTTCAATCAAACGGCATTATTTTATAAAAATATCATTAGCATAATGGCGGGCACGGGGGGAGATAAAAACTAAGGAGCCAACGAAACAGTGGATAATATCACAGGCTCTAGACTGCGGGCAACACGCAAATGAGAATTTTATGACATGTCCGCGTTTGTGGGTTAGTTCGATGGTATGGAAACCAATTCCCGTAATTAAAAACGTTCAAAATCTAGTCGCAGTCTCATCTCGGCGACAAACAAATGTCAAAATGTAGGGAAATTAAAGGCATTTTCGACAGATTGGGACGGGCAATTCTCGTAATTTTAAGAAAGTTCCTCTTTAAATAATAAAAACAATAATTTAATTTCTGAAAAATCCGTATGTTAAATTTAATGTCGCCATTGAAGCGGCACGTTGTAGATTTATGATGCTAGTTAAATTATTGTCACAACAGAAATATCAATGCCTTTGTGTCTCGCGTGGATCCACGTTCAAAGAGTTAAGGTATCGTACTGGAAAATGTTATGGTGTTGAAAGTGCGATCAAATGTTATAACGCATTGCTGCACGGCATAACAATATAATAGTACTAACCAGATTTTATTTTCCCACTGCAAGGCAACTAGGCCTCTTTTCACACAGAAAAGGTATGAGCATTGACTGACCATCAGCCATCACGCTTGCTCAGGGCGGATTGGCGACTTTAGACTTTTTGCTCACGATGGGTAACCCTTGTAAAAATCAGTTTCACTTTCCTTACATTAAGCATTAAAATAAAATAAAAGACAATACAGTTGAAAGTATAATACATAAAATCCACTTCCACACTAATCGCGCCGTATATTTTCGCGTTGACCGCAACAGAGTATTATTAAAACATTATTTACGTAGGAGAAATGTATTTTTGACTACGAAATGTCCCGGGTTCGTTTGCATTTCGGCCTAAAAGTTTCAACTGTGTTCATGTGCCAAGTTAGCAAAATAGTAAAAATATGAATATTTTTATGAATTCTGTCCGTTATTTCATATTGAAAAGTAACTTGCCTATGTATCCAATGTACCGTGTGTCAAAAGGTATGAATCAATCAATTAACTCAGCTTATTGCAGTCCACTGCTGGACATAGGCCTCTCCCAGACTGCGCCACAACACCCTGTCCTCCGCCTTCCGCATCCAGTCCGTTCCAGCCACCTTCTTTAGGTCGTCCGTCCATCTAGCTAGGGGGCGTTCCACACTACGCTTGCCAATACGCGGTCTCCACTCCAGGACTCGTCTGCTCCACCGGCCATCGGTCCTGCGACAAACAGGGCCAGCCCATTACCACTTCTGTTTGCATACTCTGCAAGCTATGAAAAGTATGGATGTGGTCTAGGGAGCGTAAGCCTTTTCGAAAATTGGCTTGTTTTAGTGGCTGGAACTCTTCAAGTCTCCTGGCGAGACGGTTCGTGACGACCCTCGAGAACAGCTTGTATACGTGACTCAGAAGTGAGATGGGTCTATAGTTCTTTATTAAGGATTTGTCACCTTCAATTTTTGAAGAACAGAACCACTGCACCTCTGCTCCATGCATCGGGCGTTGTACCCTCTTGGATAACGGAGTTAAAGAGACTCGCTAGCTCTTTCAGGAATGGAGTTCCGCCCGCTTTAAGGAGCTCTGTCGTTATTCCGTCATCCCCAGGTGCCTTGTTGTTCTTTAGCTGTTCGAGGGCCGCCCTAATCTCGCACTGGTCGATATCCAGGATGTCCTCCGTGTAGTGGCGCGTCATATTAAAGTAGTAGTTTAGTATCAAAAGGTAGAGTTAGAAATAATTGGCTGTGATTGCGAATCATTCTAATATTTAAAAGGGCTAAGAAAATATAATTAATAAAAAGGTTTAAGGTTGAAGGACTCTTAAAAAAAGATTTATGAAATTTAATATTGAAATATTTTTTTACTTCCGAGTCAATTTATCTTCTAAACACAGTGCAGTACAATTTGATAAACTTCAAGTCAGGACAAGGTGTGATGTTTGACGGACTGAAGTCCCCACAGTGCGAGTTGCTAACTTGTTATAACTTATGTTATGCCTGGTCTACGGGAATAGTGGGCTGTCTACTTACTCGTATGGTATAACTAAATTGTCGCCTGAACTTCACTTGCGTTTAGACTTTACATGGTCGTCTGCTTACGTATGTATCTCGAGGCATACATTCATGTTTACTAAAGCAGATGTCAGACGCTTCACTCTGTGTTCATTTTTGTATTTCATTCGCCATCTTTCACCCGAAGTAAAAAGTCTGAACAACATAATCAGCCTATAATGTTCCCACTGCTGGGACGCAGGCCTCCTCTCGGTAAGAGGGAATGGGCCGTAATCTACCACGCGGGCCCAGTGCGGATTGGTAGATGTCACATGTCTTCGAATTTTTGGTTCTAGGACATGCCGGTTTCCTCAATCGGCAAAAGTCTGAACACAAAATGAATATAGGTTAAAAATGAATTTATTAATGAACGATGTTGGACTTCGGCACTCGGTATCATTTACTTGCCTGCCGAATTGTCGAAAAACAAAATGAGCAGATAAATGATCATTTGTATGTAATTATTGTCGGTGATATGTGTACGTGAAATCAAACAAAAACCGGCCAAGTGCGAGTCGGACTCGCCCATGAAGGGTTCCGTAGCAGCAAGTAACATAATATAAAAGTTCTTGTAGTTCGTTGTAACTTTGTGAAAGGTAAATTGCGGTTTTCGATTTATGACGTATTAAAAATAACTACTTACTAGATCTCGTTCAAACCAATTTTCGGTGGAAGTTTACATAGTAATGTACATTATATATATTTTTTTAATTTTATCATTCTCTTATTTTAGAAGTTAGAGGGGGGGGGACACACATTTTACCACTTTGGAAGTGTCTCTCGCGCAAACTATTCAGTTCAGAAAAAAATGATATTAGAAACCTCAATATCATTTTTGAAGACCTATCCATAGATACCCCACACGTACAGGTTTGATGAAAAAAAATTTTTGGAGTTTCAGTTGTAAGTATGGGGAACCCCAAAATTTATTGTTTTTTTTCTATTTTCGTGTGAAAATCTTACTGCGGTTCACAGAATACATCTACTTACCAAGTTTCAACAGTATAGTTCTTATAGTTTCGGAAAAAAGTGGCTGTGACATACGGACGGACGGACAGACAGACAGACAGACAGACAGACAGACAGACAGACATGACGAATCCATAAGGGTTCCGTTTTTAGCCATTTGGCTACGGAACCCTAAAAATGGACCTTCACTCGAGTGAAGCATCTGATATAGGCATTTGTATCAGTTCACTAATGAATTCTCTTGTCACTAAACTTTTGATTCTTTTCCTGTTTCCGGGACCCCATGGTGCTGAGATATATTAACAACAAAAAAAGAATGTTTACCCAGGATACAGGAGAAATGACTAGTGTGTACATATAAGGAACTCTTGAGCCATGCCTAGACTCAGCGGTTAAGGCTGTGCGTTGTCTGTCAATAAATTAATGAATTTATGTTTTTTATTAAATAGATTTCAATTATGAAAGTTACATAACGACTTGAACCATCACCACTGCAAAAGCCACTAATCTCACAATGACAAATGGACATAAGACTCACACGAAACTTCCCAGACTAAGATCTTATAACCCATTTCCAATCATCTCAACTTTGACTCTTGAAACTTGAAACTTCGGGCTCAAATGCCACCCGCATACTATCAGACCCATTATATTATTATCAAATACGAAACTATGATAAACAGGAAATGGCCATAGAAGGTAGAATAAACTGTTGATTGAAGTTCCGGTGGGCCTGTGGGCTGGTGGGCCGGATATTGCGAGCCGACAAAGGGGGGATAACTGAAACTTTGCTTTCAGTACTTGTTTCTTAAAGATAAAGGTGGATGGTTGACCTCAATAGCAGTGAATAGGGAGGATAGAAGGTTTGGTAAGTATTTTTTTTAAGACCACTTTAATTTGGACTTGGACTTTGTCCACTAATAATACTGTCTTTTGCTTTGGGGTTGCGGTGAACCAAAAGAGCCAACACTACTACTAACTTCTTAATACTTAAGTACTATGCTTAAATCACTTTGATGATTGTAAAGTGTAAACAAACCCCTTTCAGATTAAATTCTTAGACAACCACTCACTTAAGGGGATTAGTAAAACATTCACACACATTGACTTAATTTTATTTTTTGACATTTATGACATTATGCATGATTTGCAAACATCTTTGGTTTTTTATTTTGAAATGTAAATTCATAATATTGAGCTAGATGCACACCATAATTTGTACGCCTCCTGGCATAACATAGCGTTCTATACACCAAACTCAAGATCTGTATTTTTTTTCCTGTGTTAACAAATAAAAGTGATTTGATTTGATTCATCTGTACTTAGAAGTTTTCAACTATACCTATTAATATATTATAATTTTTTATTTGAATTACATTACATTATTTCATTGTGATTGAAAAATCTTTGACGAAAAGTGGTGTTATAAAATTCACCTCACTTGTCAAATGACAAAAAATAGATTTAACCGGTCAAGCGGCGCGGTTCGCCGATCGGCGATGAAACAATAGAAAATCAATTGTGTATCGTTAGCGGAGCTTGACAGATTAAAATTAGAATTTTGGGTTGTACCTACTGAACTAATCAAATTAAAGCACCCAATTTGTAAGTGGCACTACAAATTGGCATCCGCAGGTGCAATTTCTGATCTATTTGTTTACATTTTCATCAGATACTTTTAGAACAGACAGGTTTGATTTTCAGGTAAGCAAAGTGCTATTAGGTTTCCATTAACTAATTTCACAATTAGAAGGTCGAAGTCTGGATTTAAGTGCCATGTACCTAACTATCGTATCATATGCTATACACTCCTGACTTCTAAACCTGTCTTAGACTCTTGGCTTGACATTAGTTGTTTTGTTATTCGACAATCATGTTTTTTTTTTCTCTTATAAATCGGTTATTTTCTATTTTGTGAATGTATTAACGATGTAGGCCTTGTAGACATGAGTCTAGTTGTAGTTATTTTCTATTTTGTAGTACCTGATAATTGTTGACAGGCCTATACAGACTATCTTCCTATACCTATAAACACTTTAATTTGAAAACATTACAATGGCTTTAAAGCCAATTTTTTTTTTAAGTACCGTGGAGTTTCTCGCCGGCTCTTCTCCATAGGAAACGACCAATTGGAACCGTGCACCTAGCTTCTGACGTTTCGTAAATGACAATTTACCCCCTTATTCATAAAACTTATCAAACCTATTTTAGTTAAAATGGGGTTTGTCTCTTTCTTACACACAGAAATGACAACGTGACAGATAAAGACAAACGTTCTATAAACCTATTTTAGCTAAAATAGAGATAAAATAGGATTATGAATAAGGGGGTTAGTGTGTAAGTAATTAAATATTTTGAATTAGAATTTGATAAAGTGGGATCTGTGCCTGAGTTGTATCAATTTGAGTTTCTGTATCTATTTCCGTGTTGTAACTTTAAGATCATTCTTTGTCGGGCACATTGTTCGGATTGTTTTTTTTTCCGAGTAATGGGTTTGTTCGAGTATTTACTTCGTACATCGTAGATACTTCAGTCTATGTTGTTTTCGTTTATAAATACGAAGAAGTTAGTGTCTGTGGTTTTCCAGCCGCACGTGTTGATCGAAGGTTAAGCTACTTTTGCCGGGGTCGGTTCGTGGATGGGTGACGCCTCCGTGCATCTGAAAGCACGTTAAGCCTTTGGTCCCGGCTGTCATTCGTAGATCCTTGACAGACGTTACGGGTAGTCAGAAGCCCAAGTCTGACAAACAGTTTTGTCAAGGTCAACAAGTCTTACCTTATAACCCAGTAACTGGGTTGTGGAGGTCAGATAGGCAGTCGCTCCATGTAAAATACTGGTATTTAGCTGCATCCGGTTAGACTGGAAGGCAACTCCAACATAGTTGAGAAAAGGCTAGGTAGATTGATTCTTATCTACTTTTTGTTGATCTGGAATACCAGTGACGTATCTAAGTGAAAACATCGTAAGGAAACGTGGACTTAATGGTCTGAGATCGCTTTCAACCTAACCGCTTTCTGTCAAAGAATTCGTTGACTTGGAGTTAATTAAATTAATATGTCGTGAAACCTGGAGTCAAGTACCCGGAATCTTAAGAAAGGGTGATGATCAATGCTCCATACTTCTCTGTATGAGACGAAAGGCTTTGTTCTTCAGTGGGCGGTCCCACTAAAAAGTTTCTTTGATAAATTGATTTTGTATAAAAATCTCATGGAATCTGTAAACACCGCCTATTACCTACAGTTAACAAGCCGTTACAGATTGCAGTATTTCTATGCCGAAAATGAATAGCTCTGTTTCTGATGGTGTGAAATGAGTGAAGGTACCTATAACATCTACCTACATCTATATATATAAAAATGAAACCCGTTTTCCGTTGTCACGACATAACATGAAAACGGCTGGACCGATTTCGATGAAAATTGGTATACAGATAGTTTGAGTCCCGGGAAAGGACATAGGATAGTTTTTATCCCGATATTCCGACGGGATCGACATTTACGCGGGTGAAACCGCGGGGCGCAGCTAGTATAATATAAAAATGAATCGCTGCTTTTTTTATAATGTTCCTTGAAGTACGAGGATGGTTCTTACGGAGAGAAAAATGCCTGAAAAAAAATTTTACGCAGGTGAAACCGCGGGGCGCTGCTAGTAATATAAAAAAAAGACGGGTTGCACTCCGGGAGTGCCAGCAGAAGTGTAAACTTGAATCACCCCCCCCCCCCCCACGACCTTCGCTCTCTATATTTAATTATTAGCTGGCTGGCAACAATTTGTTTTTAGTAGAGTAAACTTATTTTGTTATTAATGTTACTTTACCAGTTTGTTAATAAACAGTGTTTGAGATAGTTGTTGTTTCATATTACCATACCCAATAGTTTGTCACTACAGATAAAAAATCATAATTGTAACAGTGGTTACAATTAAGATTTTATGAAACAACAACTATCTCAAACACTGTTTATTAACAAACTGGTAAACTAACATTAATAACAAAATAAGTTCACTAAAAACAAATTGTTGCCAGCCAGCTAATAATTAAATATAGAGAGCGAAGGTCGTGGGGGAGTGGGGTCGTAGGTCGTTGTGTCTTGAATTAATATAACTCATTTTCTTTCGCTATTTCTTCGTCACTTTTTTCATTAATAGATGCACTTTGTTCAATTTTCATATTTTAAACACTTTACCTATATACACGAATTTTACGAATACACAGCAGTGTGGCCACTACACAGACGGTCGAGCCATCAGCTGTCACCATCCATGGATGCGCGTGCCACGCTGTAACATAAACACACAAGAACATTCGCGCAAGCGGCCTGCGCCGCCTAAACGAAACAGCAGGCATACATTTTCGTCGCGCCGTAGAAAGAGAGGGGGGATACTTCCTCTCCTACGCCGCGCCGGCTGTCTACTCTCCATCCGTCTTACGAATTTTCGATCAGGTCACGTGTCCTGACGCGAGTTTAACATTTTTTATCCATTACAAAAAAAGTGTACAACGCCGCTAAAGAAGTTTTCACTTCAAAAATCTTATCAATCTGTCTAGCCTTTTGGTATAATTGGAGAAAATTGGTTAATTATAATTGTAAGGTCTTTGGTATTTGCCATATAGGTAGGTACAGTCATACCTCATTATTTTTTTGCTCAAATCTTAGCCACTATCTCAGCTAGACTTTCCAAAACGAAACCTGAACCGGTATTTACCAATCCGTTTAGCAACTCTTACTAAATCCTCGTGAAATTGAATATTGGGGTCTTTGGCCGCTATATCGAGCTCAAGTGCACTCAAACGATATTCCTATCTTATAATACTCGAGATGAAAATAAATTCTTAGGTGAAGTATTTTTGGCAATATCTAGCCTTTATTGCCTACGATTTATGGTCGAAAATTTTGAATTGTGAGCATTTTTGATGAAGAATCAAAGTATTTTGTGTGTGGATTTATTGGTCTTTATTTTTTTACGAGCTAGAAATTCTGAGGATTTTTTCTTCACTAGAATAGTTTTCTATTAATCTATTGAATTGATTGTTCTTTAAACATTAATATCTTGATCTTATTACTATTAAGTAAATCAATTTAATTGGGGTCCCCCCAATACTGCACCCCACTGTAGCTAATGCTAGGTAGTAAATTTAATGTTCTGTTTCTCGTAATGTTAATTACTTTGCTTATCTACTATTGTATAGAATCACGTATTTTCTAAGTGAACAGACAGCTGCGCTGGTGGGGATTTTGTTGCGCCACTTCTGAGGGAAAGGAATTGGTAAAGGGCGGGCGTTTTGGGGGACTGTCTTATGTAATTTTGAGGTTCGAAAAGTGCTTTTTCTCAGTCTAATTTGAATAAATAACTTTTGATTTGATTAGGCGCAACCAATGGTAAATCAATATTTTTTAAATTATTCTTTTTGGAGACAAATCTTCATCTTTCATCTTTATAAAGAAAGAAAGAAAATACGTTTATTTGCGGTGAAAATGACGCAAAAAGAACAAAAACACAAAAAATAAAATAAAAAGGTAGGGGGAAACATGCGTCACATCCACGCAAAACGACTATCGCTCAGCATTATGCTGCGACCCTATGCAGGACAGAGCCCCAGCGCTGGTTTATCAAATACATGTTATACTTACCAGTTATATAGTTACTCGTTTAATATTACAAACGAATAAAATGAAAACATGTATTGGTTGAACACAGGTACACATATTGGTCTTCAGTAACAATTCAGTTGAATATGATAAAATTAATTGAAAATATATTATGATTCCATAGAAATACTTGAAAATTGGCATTCCAAATACTAATAAACTTTTATAAAGATTCTTCAATCATCTCAAAATAGGTACTAAAAATAAAGTTATAGACTACTCAAAAACCCTAATATCGTAGCCCTATAAGTCATAAGAACTACTTACAAGTGGGGTCGCCCCATACCCCGGTCGAGTGCAGTGCTAACTGATATTCCATACGATTAAACCCGGGGCCCTGTCGTTTTTCGAACGGTTTAACATTATTGGCCCTTAAATTGTCCGGATAACTTGGTACGGGAATTTGGGAATAGTTTATTTAATTAATTGAACAGTGGTAGGTAGTTGCATTTGTTCGTGACAAATTGACCAGAAAGTGCAACAGAAGTGTAGATGGGCCTTCCTTCCCCTCGTATATCGTTACGTGGTGGCGTTAGCCATACGAGAGTAACTCTTGCCATTGTGAAAAGGTGAGTTAATCAATAAGGTTAGAATCGGGACTGACAGTCCTGTTAGACGATTTTCAAATCAATGCAGTGTTGGAACACATTTTTTTATTGGTTAGTATAGAAAATCGGCGTTTTGAGTTGTTTTGGAATAAACCGTAGTTGTAGCTTGGTTGTCGAAAAAATGACAGGTACAAAGAACAAATGGCACCCCTAGTGCCCGGCGGCCCGCCTACCCTTGGCTACGGTAGCGGTCAAGACCACGGTGAGGCAGAATGCCGCAGGAATTCGCTGAATGCGGGAAGCACGGGACCGGTCGAAGTAACGGTGCTTGGGGGAGGCCTATGTCCAGCTGTGGACGTCTTTCGGCTGAAATGATGATGATAATTAATGCATGTTCCTAACTAGCATTATTAAAAACTCTAATTTTAAGCTTCATGTTCGATGTTGATACATAAATGTCTATTAAAATTATCTTTCTGTTAGTACACCAGATATTTTTAGAAGGTAGATACTTGGCAGCCGGGAACCGCAATATTTGAATACCTCCAACCAAATAAAATTCCACAACTCCTGTACCGCGAAACGAGTCAGAAACCTCCCAACGATATTATTAAAATAGCAATACAATGAACAATGAACATTGTAGTTTTTACCAGAATTTACGATATTAACTTACTCGTATAAACTATTCTGAATGGAATCAATCGGGAATAAATGAACTACAAATATGTTATGATGCTCGCTTTATTTGATCGTAGGTTTCAATAACGATGGAATTGGAATTTGATTTGAAGATATTGCGCACTCGGGGGTGTTTCGATGTATGTATTTATGGAGAAGTTTAAACTGTAGCTGTCTGGTTTAGCTCACGCGAGATTTTGGAGAACAAAAGTGCTGAAGACGGGAGAAACTAAAAACCTAGGGGCGCTGAGTAATGGCACAGAATATTTAATAGTACTACGGTAATGGGTAGTCACAATAGACAATGATTATGGTGTCAAACTAACATGGGACTTTAAAACAGAATTTTAATTAACCTCTCAAGCGTCAACTGCTCGAAAGAAAGTGCTCGAAACGTCAACTGTACACCAAGTGTACACAACAGTGTTATTATTCTATTGTCATTGTTAAAACAATGACTTTACTGCGCCCACTCAACTACTCCGACGCGTGGGGTGTTTCGACAGGTAGGCGGGCAAACGTGTGAGAGGTTAAAAGAGTGTTTCAATTTTGAATTCAACTGTATCTTACTGTTCAAGAATTATAATAAAGTTAAGACCCCGAAAAGAAATTACAGAAAAGGACTCGAATAACTATAAAACATTTTCGAAACCTCAGTAGACTTACACAGGCGATCAATAAACTCACAATAGCTTTTCATTTCCAACAATTTCAAAGAAAACGTTATTTTCTGAGTACCTTCAGTGCAGTGTGCGATTTCCCAGGCGGTGCTTGAGACCCTTTTAGACAAAGGCTTTCCTGGCGGCCGTTGCCTGTCTGAAGCCTTGAAAACATACGTATTTGTAGTTGATAATATAATTAATTTAATGTGTCTGGGCCTTAGTGGTTTGGGCCTGTATATGGGGCGGCAGTTTCAGATTAGATGTGAAATTAGTGGTCTAGTTAGGCCAATCGTCCACGACGCTACTAGAAGGTAACTTGTTACAAATTCCATCTCCAATGAGTAGCCTGAATTACACATCACTAGTACTTCGATGGCGACGATGGATGATTATTGATGGAAAGTGGTTTTTACCACTATATTACAATGTAATCTTGATTTAAGAAGCGAACAGCCATATTTCTTTCCGTCACACTATATACCAGTACAGTTGGGACAGACTACAGTAACCAGAGGGGCAATTTTCGTAATTTTAAGAACGTTCACAGTCTGATCTCAGTCTCAATCTGTCAAAAAATACTTCTAATTTCCCTACATTTTGACAAGTTTTTGACATTTGTTTGTCGCCGAGATGAGAATGCGACTAGATTTTGAACGTTTTAAATTACGAGAATTATTTATTTTGCCTTCTGTACTATAGTATAATATTCTAAAACTAACTGATGAAAGTGTAAACAAACCAGGGTGGGGTTTGCTTACAAAATTATAATTTCTTATTTAAGTATTCAAATAAACAAATCAAGTTGTAAATGGATCTACAAATTGGTATATAGGTATGTTTTTTGATCCATTTGTTCACATTTTCATTAAACGTTCAAGTCCAAAACACAGACCCCTATATCACCAGCTCACCTTGTCCCAAAGAGTATGCAAATTATCCAAAATGTACCTACCTACAAACGTAATAGTTTCTTTTAATTCGTAAAAACGCTTCGTTAAACATGATCGTGTATTTAATTGTAATTGTATTTTGAGGTTAAACAGAGCACTTTACGGAGCGGGCAAAGAAAATTGTGCACATAATGTAAAGTGCTTTTGTAGATAATTCTCTGATTAAAGTAATTTATTTAAAACAGAAATAATATGTACTTCGTCTTTTAAAAACTACATAATGTAAAATCTAAGGTCCATCATGCGTCGTCTCATTTATTTAAGAGTAATTTTTGTTTTGCAATATTACTCATATCACACTATTTATGTACATATTTGTTACTATTTTTTCTGACACAATTTGATTTTATTTATGTATGCATACACACGTCACGTTGCAGTATAAAATTGATTTACATCCGTCACCTCACATCAGTTCCAGTTGAAAACCAGCATCAGGCACTAGTTGTCTGGCATTTTTATTTTTGCTGAACTGGGCCTTTTTTCCGGAGCCGTGAGGTACACTTTCCTGCTAATTTCTTACATAGGACTTTTACCTTTTTGAAGTGAAAACTTCTTTAGCGGCGTTGCACACTTTTTATAATGGGTAAAAATGTTAAACTCGCGTCAGGGCATCGCGTCAGGACACGTGACCGTCAGGAGAGATTTCTCCCCCCCCCCCCCCTCTCTTTCTACGGCGGCGCCAACCGAAGTGAACCAAGTGAGACACGATAGTGGATGGATGGATGGATGGATGGATGGACGGACGGACGGACGGACGGACGGACGGACGGACGGACGGACGGACGGACGGACGGACGGACGGACGGACGGACGGACGGACGGTGACGGTGACGGTGACAGTGACGGTGACGGTGACGGTGACGGTGACGGTGACGGTGACGGTGACGGTGACGGTGACGGTGACGGTGACGGTGACGGTGACGGTGATGATGACGGTGACGGTGACGGTGACGGTAACGGTGACGGTGACGGTGACGGTGACGGTGACGGGGACGGTGATGGTGGACGTGGATGTGGATGGATGGATGGACAGCTGATGGCTCGACCGTCTGTGTAGTAGCCACACTGCTGTGTATTCGTAAAATTCGTGTATATAAAGTGTTTAAAATATGGAAATTGAACAAAGTGCATCTATTAATGAAAAAAGTGACGCAGAACTAGTGAAAAAAAATTAGTTATATTAATTCAATTCATAATTGATTTATTTCAACGTTAATATTCAAGACCAAGTGCGAGTCAAAAATGCATACTGAGTTTTTCAATCCAAACTGTTCTTTAGATTCCGTGCAACTAAAATTGTTTGTAATTGTTTAGATTATTTCTATTATATGCCATGGTAGAGGCCGTAGGATCTCATTATCTGCAAAACATCCAGCTGGCTTCATCATCTGTCTAGCCTTTTCTTAAGTATGTCAGGGTCGGCTTCCAGTCTAACCAGATGCAGCTTGCAATACCAGTATTTTACAAAGAGCGACTGGCTACCTACCTATTATGGTTAAAAAGATACAGCCTTGTAACGGATACACGTTACAGATTGAAGCGGCAAAAATAATCTTAGTAGCTCTTCAGATTTTGAATTGGAATATGAGATGTGATTAACCTCTTTTATTGATGAGGTTTTTCTTTTATCCTTTTCTCAACTAATATTACAAAGAGAAAAGATTTGATTTTTTGTATGTTCGCTTGTTGCGCTTTCGCGCTAAAACTGCAGAACGGATTCAGATGAAATTTAGCACATGGATAGACCATGACCATAGAATACTTTTTATCCCGTAGTACATTTCCGTGGGATAGTTTTCGACATCTACGCGGGCTAAGCCGCGGGAAAAAGCTAGTAATTAATAATAGGGTCCTTTTAGCAGGTTTTGGGTAGGTACATACGTAACCCTAACCTATCATAAAAAGACGGGTTGCACTCCGGGAGTGCCGGCAGAAGTGAAAACTTGAATATTAACGTTGAAATAAATCAATTATTAATTGAATTAATATAACTAATTTTTTTCACTATTTCTGCGTCACTTTTTTCATTAATAGATGCACTTTGTTCAACTTCCATATTTTAAACACTTTATATACACGAATTTTACGAATACACAGCAGTGTGGCTACTACACAGACGGTCGAGCCATCAGCTGTTCATCCATCCATCCATCCATCCGTCCATCCATCCATCCATCGATCCATCGATCCACCGATCCATCCATCGATCCATCGATCCATTCATCGATCCATCGATCGATCCATTCATCGATCCATCCATCGATCCATCGATCCATCCATCCATCGATCCTTCCATCCATCCATCGATCCATCCATCGATCCATCCATCGATCCATCGATCCATCCATCCATCGATCCATCGATCCATTCATCCATTGTCGTGTGTCACTTGGTTCACTTCGATTGGCGCCGCCGTAGAAAGAGAGGGGGGGGGGGGGGGAATCTCTCCTGACGGTCACGTGTCCTGACGCGATGCCCTGACGCGAGTTCAACATTTTTTACCCATTACAAAAAGTGTGCAACGCCGCTAAAGAAGTTTTCACTTCAAAAAAAACTATCAGGGCTATCTAAAAAATTAAATTGATAGCCCTGATAGTTTATTTATGATTTTCTTCTTTGACCACTATGCGAACTGATTGAAATAAAAACAAAAAGTGGTCATAACTTTTGAACCGTTAAAAAAGTCACCAACATTCTCAGGGTTAAAAAGTTTGGAAATGACCTTACCCTGGACCTTATTCGATTTGATCCATACTTCCAGGGACACCGTGTATAATTATCTTGATCTAACTTATCTTGCCTGTCCTCTTTCTGCATAGCAAGCCTAAAACATACAATGTATGGAATTCAAAGAAGTCCACCACAAAATAAGGAAGGAAAATATTAGTAGAATAAGCAAAAAATACAAAAAAAGAAAAACATTTACAGATCTGTCGTTTTTGTAACGATTGCACATTACAAGGAAATGGTTTAAAAAATAATGCTCAATTTTCTGGTACGACACCATTAAAACTTATTTATTATATACTTAGGTACTTCAAGGTTAGTAAGGTAGGGTGTTTGCTTTATTTTCATTTACAATAGTCGTACTAAAGGTTTGTGGCTAAATAATAATATCCGCACGGGTCGATCTTCAAGGTTAAGCAATGCATGTAGAGGTCGGTCCGAGGATGGGTGACTATCCATTACATACAGGCCTTGACAGGCCTGATGGTCTAGTGGTTAGTGACCCTGACTGCTATGCTGGAGGTCGTGGGTTCGATTCCCACCCAGGACAAATGTTTGTGTGATGAGCACGATCATTTGTTCTGTGTCTGGGTGTAATTTATCTATAATATGTATGTATTTAGAAATATATAAGTATGCTTATCAGTTGTCTAGTACCCATAACACAAGCTCTGCTTAGCTTGGGACTAGATGGCGTTGTGTGATAGTTGTGGAATATTATTATTGAAGTGAAAACTTCTTTAGCGGCGTTGAACACTTTTTGTAATGGGTAAAAAATGTTAAACTCGCGTCAGGGCATCGCGTCAGGACACGTGACCGTCAGGAGAGATTTCCCCCCCCCCATCTCTTTCTACGGCGGCGCCAACCGAAGTGAACCAAGTGAGACACGACAAAGATGGCCGAAGAAAATGACATTTGACGTACAAATGTTTGAAAAGTCAGTTTCATAAACAATAGTACTTCGAGGAGCCGCAGTTGTATTTAATTTATTTTGAACTTCTGTTTAACCAATTTAGTTTATTATTATATACCTACCTACAATACAAAATAGAAGCGACGAAAAATATAACGAAGCACATTATAGCAACAAGAAATACTGTGGGACATTGCTGCTTTTGTGTGAAAACAATGCTTCCGTGTCGACCACGGAAGTTTACACCCTGCAGGGAGATGCTCCAGTAGGGTGTGGCTGTGAAGCTATGTTGCAAAACATGCTCCACTTCCTATCCTGCCTTATTTGTCCTACCCAAAACATGCAGTCAAAGTGACCTCTGCGCTGCCACCGACGACAACGTGGAAGTGGCAATATTTTGAGCCAACAAGATCTAAAGTAAAAGAGAAGAAATTTAGGGAGTAGTTCATTAATAAAAAGCTTGTATACAAATATCAGTTTATTTTTATAATACTTGTACGCACCGGGACTTACAGCTTAGTACGGCTGTTATTCCAAATGCATACAGTGTGGCTAAGTTTGTAACAATTGAGCCTGGTATCTATGGTTACCTCACCCTACTGATTATAAACCTACAGCAACTACTTAACACCCTAGTTATCCTAACACCCTAACCTATCATACAAGCCTACGGGAGACCTACGGGAACAGACAGAATTTGGGTAGGAATAGGGGTTTGTGTACGTCGTGCAATGTGTACACAGGAAATAGTTTTGTCATTGCCGGTCCCACAGACTCATAGAACTGGTGATGGCTAAAGGTGTCTTGGCCATAGTGAGAGGAATTATGGAAGATGAATCAAACTCTACTCCAGCTTGATGACTAATTTATTCATTTACTAATTACTAATTTATGTGGAACGAATGTATGTCGCTCTTGATGCTGACGCTGGCGTATGTAACTCTTGCCTGTTCACGGCTGAACAATACTCTAAACTCTAATTTGGCTTCTAAAACTTGTGCAAGCAGAACAACATTTTTAAAATGTTTGCTTTTCATTTGCCATCTGTGCCATCTCTTCTGTAGGCCGTTTCATTTTCTGCTATTCGTAGTGAAGCACCATCCTTACTAGTCCTATTGACCTGAAATACAAAACTAATGTTATAAATTCTTTCTCTTCATTATCTTATTTATACTGATTTAATTAATCAGTAGCGGCATCAAAATAACAGTCATTATTATTCTTATGGCGGGTTTTTTTTTTGTTACAATGAGTTTTGTACAGGCAAACGAAGTTCTTCGTAAAATTGTAAATTGGATAGGCACCTAATTCGTAAATCATGCCAGGCTGCCCCTGTTTAGCGTTAGTGCTTGTGTCAGTGTTTTTATTTTCTATTATGGAGACCTCTCCCTGACCAATTCTTCCAAAAAATCTAAGGATTAGAAGCAAAAGCAAGCATAAGTATAAGAAATTGAGAATGTTTACAAAACATAACTTACTTTGAACACATTTTAGCTGTAACAGTAGGTACACACCTTATCCTCCTCCAACCAATATTCAATTCTTTGCCCTTTATTGCAACTAGTCTCCGGTCTTAATTACATTTATTTTAAATACAAAAAAAATATTCAAAAGTTTTTTAGTTTGACACATACAATACCAAATTCATTCATTGACATATTCATATTGTTTCCATGACGACCATGACGTTGTCGCGTCAAAACTGTTGAAACTGTAGACAATAAATTAGTTTTTCATACGTAATAATGTCTATGGACACAAATATTCGGTTCGTAGACAGATATTCTCGTATGCCGATTAATGTGTTGGCCAATTTGTTGGATGACTTCATTATAATGGCAACATTTAGAAGTTGTAGGACATTCTAGTTATAGAACGTTTATGAAGCGTTTATGAATACAAAATTTTATCGAATGTTTTAAAGGCCTATTGAGCATTTTAAGGACCGATACTAGTTCAGATTGCGAAAATTGCCTTAGCATTAACGGCTGTAGTTCCAACAGTTCTGCAGTTTTCACTTTGAAATTAATATACGATAAAGATGAGGACTATTGCGAGGTGTCATCGGTTGCGAAAACACGATTGCATACAATTTTCTCGATACAAAGAAGTCTCAAAGTTACCTCTAAACCGCAAAATAAAAGGAGAATATTCAATGAAAATTTTCAAATTAGGCCATGAAAATTTGCAAGCTAATCGAACTATGCATAAAGCAGGTGTCATAGGTTCGTTTTTATTTTTTTAATCGTTAAATTTAACGTAAAAAGATGAGATCCGAAATATCCAGCTTTATAACCACTCATACCTTGAACCGCTCTGCCGCCCGGCCCCCGACAGGACCCCGATTCAGTATTTGTCAGTACCGCTTCGGCTATCAGACGGGGAACCCGTGTCACTTTGCTTGCGCTCAAAAGACCCGATTGACAACGTTTTATGTTCTGAAGAAATTATGTAATAAAGTAAAATGAAATATAGATGTAAAATATAAGGCCTCGTATTTTTATTTTTTCCAAATTTTGTAGTTTTCATTCATAAAATAATTTTTGAAATGGTTTAAAATCGTAATCTCATGTCAATGTCAAAACATTGTCAGAAATTTAGGGAGGTAAACGTACCTATTTTAGACAGTTCCCAATGTGTAATGGTGTTTTCAATATATTCAGCAAAACTATTTTTATAAATAATTTTATCTATTTATTGATACAGGGTGTAAAAAGACTTATAGCCGTCGTACATCAAACTAAGAAACATTGCACAAAAGATCTGTGACAAAAGTAATTGCTGGAAATCGACTTTAATTTTTGGTGTGAAAATTTGCTGTATGCGCACTACCACAAACAGCAAATTTTGCACCTGCATGTAACTGTACAGGGGTCCTGGAGGTATTTAAAGTTGTGTTATAATATCAAAACTTGTTTTCGTAAAAAATATCGTTTATGCTCACTAGTTCCTTCGCGTAGTTCCTTTGAAGGAACTACTGAGAATTTTTGGATCAGTAGTTCCTTTGCAAAAGCTGAAGGAACTACTGAGACTAGATATTTCCTTTAGCAGTTCCTTTGAAGGAACTACTGAGAACTTTTTGATCAGTAGTCCCTTTGCAAAAGCTGAAGGAACTACTGAGACTAAATAGTTCCTTTGAAGGAAATAAACATATATAATGCTGCCCGCTGCTGCCGCATGCAGGACCGTAGGTTCGGTAGGAAAAAAAAGAGAAGCGCGATGACACAACGGTGGTAATTTATTGCAAATATGAAGCTATTATCTATTTACAAAATCTATTTAATAAAAAATAATCCATCACTGAATGCAGTTTGGCATCAGAAATTTAATGGTATATTTTTAATTATAATTAAAAATAAAATACTTTTACAAACCATTAAAGTAAAAATACTTGCATACGAAATTGTTCCATAGACTCTTACCACACCTCGAACACTCCATACAACGCTCGCAAAATAATTACCTATTACTACTACATAAACAAATGAAAATGCGAAATCTTACAAACAGTTTATGTAAATACGAATTCGGAAAAGCATCACAATATCCAACCATCGTGATTAAAACTCAAATAAAACTTTTAAATCGCATAATTGTGTGTTCGTATCAGCAATACAGCGCTGCGGTTCGCGAGCGCCCTTGCTAAAGAGTCGGCGACGAATACCTCGAAGTGCGGGGTGAGGTGCGGTATCTGATATGAGGTCGAGGAAGGGAGTGTCCTTTCTGTACGTAGTACTATTAAGTATTCTGTGCTCTTACTGATAAGGAGCATGATTGCATTTGCGAAAACAAACGCGGTTGTTGAACTATTTGAGTACCTACGTACTTGTGTGCGTACTTGGAAGCAAATACCTGGTGTAAAAACCCGGTCGCATAAATACGTACCTTCCCTACTCGCCCGATCACACGTTTCCGTAACGCGTTCGCCAGTTTACTCCCCAAGTCAAGCGCGCCTAAAGAAGTTTCACTTCAAAAAATTTTTGACAAAAAATACCGACTCCCAAAAATACTACAAAGTGAAAAATAACATTAATTTCGGATGTCGGTGTCTTTGGATTTGTATATTAGGTACTTTTTTGCCACCGACTTCCGAAATTAAAGTTATTTTTAGTTAAAAATCTTATATATCTAAAAAATGTATGTAATGTGCCGTCCATAAAACATGGAATAGAAAGTGAAACAACTACCATGGAACAACTAGCATCACAATTTAATATTAAAAAAATAGAGCCTTATGGTCTTTTTATTGATAAAGAGTTACCTTTTCTAGGTGCAACTCCGGACGGAGTTGTGCAGGGAGAAGACACAATAGTAGAAATAAAGTGTCCAATTTCTGCATTCAGCACTTCGTTGGACGATGCAATAGATTAAAAAAATAAGGTTTTGGAGGAAAACGAAAGATGGACTTTCCATAAATTTGAAACATCCTTGGTACATTCAGGTGCAGGGACAACTACACATAACTGGTAGAAAAACATATATTTTTGGCGTATGATCGGGATGTAAAAATCATATCAAAACTGAAATTATACAGAAAGACGATCATTATTGGGCAAAATTCATGAGACCTAAATTAACAAATTTTTACTCATCCATCATACCTACATGTTGCCAGAGTTATGTGATACCAGACATACACGGAATGTGGAAATTAGTGATTTAAGGGAATTCACATAAATGTTCTTGCTTTCGTCATTCTCCTCCTCTTGATTCCTTTTTTTTAATTTAAATGTTTTCATTAAAAACAACTTATTTTAAAATTCGTTCTATTCCAAACCTCCGTTAAAGCCAAAATGTATGAAACTTTATAATTGACATCAGTCATTCCGATGACGTATTATTATGCGTTATAACCATTGCGTGCTCTTGACAGTGCTGGGTTGCCAGCTGTTTTAGAACCCAATGGCTCGCGACGATTGGAAAAAACCAGACAGATTGACCATAATGCCTTAGAAGTTAGGTCGGCCTTTGGTGTGTGATGCAACATGTATCGACTACCTTGCGCCACCCCATCTTCCTATTACGGTTGGCTGTGCTAGTGCGATTACTGCGGGTGCAGAAAACCTCAAACAGCGCAAATAGATACTCTAATCTTATTCCGACTTATATGTACCAGCCGTTTGGGGCTGATACACTAGGGCCATAAGGTCCGAGTGCCTACTTAATTTTTCGAGAAATCGCCAAGCGATTGGTCGACTCTTCACGTGACCAGAGGACTAGCCTATTTTAAGGCCAAAGATTCAGCAAAAAGAAAGTAATTTTAAGGCTTTGTCATGGCAAAGGATTTTATTACTAATCAAGTTATTTTGAATCTTATTTCAATGAGTTTAGAATTCATGTTACTTTATTTCGATACCACGATGCCGGGAAATGACGCGACGTGCCGCGGGACGCTGCGGCATGACGCGACGCGCCAGGGATGCTGCGGCATGACGTGTCATGCCGTTTCATTCCACGTAATGCTGCGGCGCGCCATTGCATCCCGCGGGACGTGTGGGTCACGTTGTGTCGAGGAATTATGATTGCTAAGCTAGTTGAAATAAGATTGAAACTTGTGCTGCGGTCATTTCGGTTAATGGGACGCAGTCCGGTCTGTGCGGACTTTCAGCAGGATGCCACGGAACGCCGCGGGATGCCGCAGCACAACCTGCCGTGGCACGCTGTCAGTGAGCTGAGCGCCGGCTCTATTTGGCTGTCGATATCTTATGGTGACAAATATATGGCGGTAGAGCAATGGTCTTTGGTCGGTCATAGAACACTAATGAAGTAGGTACTTATATTGCGGATTTCGATGTAAACTGTATTTGCTATGCGAATGATGAGTGTCTCATGTTTGTTTTGTTATACCTACTTATTATTTACCTGCCCATTTAAAAGAATTTTATATATACTGTACATACAATGTGAATGTAATAAATTAATGTTAAGTTTAATCATTTTATTTCTTGACATCCTTCCAACAATAGTTCAGTTCACCCTAACTGAATCAGTATGTCAGTGCGAGTGGGATAGAATGATACATAGCGCGGGGAAGTGGGGACAAAATCTGAATTTTAGCTGAACTATTACAAGCCCTTAACTAATGAATGGTTTAAACCTTCAATAGGCTTTTTTTATGAATAAGACCGAAAGTGTTTAAAATATGGAAATTGAACAAAGTGCATCTATTAATGAAAAAAGTGACGCAGAAATATTGAAAAAAAAATGAGTAATATTAATTAAATTAATAATTGATTTATTTCAACGTTAATATTCAAGTTTTCACTTCTGCCGGCACTCCCGGAGTGCAACCTGTCTTTTTTTTATTATTATTATACCAAGAGCCCTCCGTGCCTCGGAAAGCACGTTAAGCTGTTGGTCTCGGATGTAAATTATTGATCTTTCACAGACGTCACGGGTAGTCTGAAGCCCGAAACTGAATACAGTCTTACCAAGGGGTATCGTGTTACCCAGTAACTAGGTTGAAGAGGTCAGATACGCAGTCGCTCTATGTAACATACTGGTATTAAGTTGCATCTAGTTAGAGTGGAAGCCGACCCCAACATCATTGGGAAAAAGGCTAGGCAGATACAGCAGTCGTACTATCTGTTTGAGAAGGATCTGGTCCGTGGTGTACTACCACCATATCTATTTCTGTCGCCAAGTAGCGTTACCTACTGTGTTACAGATTGAAAGGTATGGGTGCCGGTGTAATTACAGGCACATGAAAGTTTTCAAAGTCGTCTTATGGTCTCGGAAATCTTCAGTCATCATCAGCCTAGCTTTTTCCCAACTATATCGGGGTCGGCTTCAAGTCTAAGCGGATGCAGCTTAGTACTAATATTTTACATGGAGCGACTGCCTTTCTGACCTCCACAACCCAGTTACGGGAATAACCGTTAGGTCTGTTTGGTTATCGGAAATCTTCAGTAACTGGGTTATTATTAATGCGTTGACAGTCTCGTTGGTCTAGTAGCTGCAAGCGAGTAGCGCTTCAACCAAGTCCTGGGTTCGATTCTCAGCTCGGGTAAAGTGTTATATTTTAATAAATAAAACAAAAAACCTCTGCTTAACCCTTCCGGGATTACAGGAGCGATGTTATGTCATGTCATATCATGTAAGTATTTATGAAACACGTTTAATTAATTAAAAAGTTTGGCAAAACCACAGACCATACATTGAAAGTTGGTTGTTTGATTTTATTAATTGTTTTGTTTCGATGTACACCAAAATCTTGTAAAAGCATTCAACAGCCAGCTAAATTAATTAGACCCTGTATACGTTACAGGGTTCAATTAAATTAGCTGACAAAACTTGTCAGATAGGATGGGTATGGTGACAAAAAACAAAGATTTTCTAAACTCGTCATTTCAAATAACTACTTACATTTCAAATAACTACTTACAACAGAATAGTCGACATCGGCTCCGTTGCCAAAAACAAAAAAAAAAAAAAAAAAAAACTGCTTACAACAGTGTTTACCTACAACTGGTAGTTAGTCACAGTCAGTTGAAGTTATGAGGATCGTTTTTAGGGTTTCGTACCTCGAAAGGAAAAAACGGAACCCTAATAGAATCACTTTGTTGTCCGTCCGTCCGTCTGTCGTCCGTCTGTCTGTCTGTCAAGAACCATTTTTCTCAGGAACGCGTAGAGATATCAAGCTGGAATTTATATCAAATACTCAAGTCTACTGTCCCTTGGAGCTGTGAAAAAATCAAACTTCTAAATCAACGCAATCAAAAGATACAGCCGTTTATGCCGCAAATTTTCGACACTCGCAAGGGAATAAAAACCTACAGGGTACTTCCCGTGAACTCAGAATCTTGAAACATGGTACGAAGCAACGTTTTATAGCAAAAAAAACTTTTTTATAAAAAAAACAACCGACTTCAAAAAAAAAACACTACAAAGTGAAAAATAACTTTAATTTCGGAAGTCGGTGTCGTTGGTTCCGCATTTTCGTTTTTTGACACCGACTTCCGAAATTAAAGTTATTTTTCACTTTGTAGTGTTTTTTTTTTGAAGTCGGTTGTTTTTTTTGTAAAAAAGTTTTTATTTTTCATTCACTTTTTAGTTGTACCTACCCCACACAAATTCAATTAACACTAGTGCACTGTAGAATTGAAGACGCCGACTAGAAGAATCATCAAAATTCGCATAGAAATGCCGCAAAAGCAGTACATTTATGCATATAACTTCGTACATAAGAATAATTACCTAATGTATTATATACTAAAACCTTCCTAAAAATATGTAGATCACACTAATGAAAGAATTATCAAAATCGGTTCAGTAGTTTTTGAGATAATCGCGGACATACAAACATACATACATACATACGGGTCGAATACAGAACCTCCTTTTTTAAAGTCGGTTAATAAAGTCGGTTAAAAAAAAGGAAAATTTGCGAAAACTGTAAATTTTTAGTCACATCATATAAATAAAAATATTTTAAACAGGTTTGTACGGAACCCTGGATGCGCGAGTCCCACTCGCACTTGGCCGTTTTTTTTTTGTTAGGTTTTCGTACGTAATAGGTTGCCAACGGCATCCTATTACGAAGGCCACCGTCCGACCGGCCCGTAACAGGGCTGTATCTTTTAAACCGTAACAGGTCAATTTAGCCGTTATTACAACAACAATTAATCCAAATAAAATAAAGTTGAAGGGGGTAGGGGAGGGGTATACAAGAAACGTGTCCTTTTTAAAAAAGATAAATGTGGTGTTTAATCTGTCAAGCTCCGCTAAAGAGACACAATTGATTTTCTATTGTTTCGTCGCCGATCGGCGAACCGCGCCGCTTGACCGGTTAATATTGTACGGTGGTTTACTTACTGTAATTATACGTACATATGTATATAGGTAGCCCCTTCTAATTACATGAGTAGCAAAGCGTGGGCAAAAGGGAATGAATAATTATGATCAGGGATGCACTAAGAAATGGCGCAGAAGGCTCTTTTACGTCTCGCTACTGACGTTAATGATATTTTCTCGAGGCTTGATGAGCTTTCAAACGGATGGTGTTATGCAATATGTTGTAATGAAACAAGTAATATTTTGAATGTAATTAATTAAAATCTTACATTCACTGACAGACAGCACACAACCTTTAGGTTGACCCAGTGATTAGTGATTTATCACTGGGTCTATAAGTATGATATTTTGCACAAGAGTTCCTTATAGAACGAAAGTGAGCACTGAGTAAGGAATTTTGAAATTTAATCCCCAAATGGGTTAAGAAGGGATGAAAGTTTGGATGGAAGTTCGTAATTTTTTGCTGATGGGAATGCCATCGGGAACTCGGCTTTGATAAGCCGAGCCTTTATAAAGTTAGTGTGATCACTAATATTATAAAGGCGAAAGTTTGTGAGTGTGTGTGTGTGTGTGTTTATTTGTTTGTTACTTCTTCACGCTCAAACGGCTGGACCAATTTTGAAAAAAAATTGTATGGAGGTAGCTGACACCCTAGATTAACATATAGGCTACTTTTTATCCCGATATTCCCAAGGGATCGATATTTACGCGGATAGAAACCGCGTGGCGTAGCTAGTATTATACTAAAAGTCTAATTAAACTACTTGTCACAACTGTCTATCTATCTAGTTTGTAATGTCCCACTGCTGGGTAGGTAAAGGTCCCTCTCCCTTTAATTGCATAATAATATAAAAAAATCATCATCATCCTCTTGTACCCATTCCAATTTATTTGTAATCAGCTCAGCATGAAAATTTTGAACATAAATGATAGATAGATGACATGTTTCTTTATTGCATAAAATTCAACTAAATGGATTGTGTTATAAATAGGCTACTTTTTCAAGTCTTGAATTTATTTTAAGAGTTAGTTGCCTGCCGATATGTGTGTGTGTGAGCTCAGTATTAGTTGTATGGAAATCGGTTGTCATGGTATGGGCAAGTGATGCGAAGGAATGAGTGAAATGTCGTGAGGGAAGAAGGTTGACTATAAATGTAGATGGCTAAAAGAGTGGGGGAAGACCAAAGCAACGATGGATGTATTGTGTGAATGATGATATAGGTAGAATGGAAGTGATTACTCAGATGACGACTAATAGAGAAGTATGGAAGAAAAAGACATGTTACGCCGACCCCAATTAAATTAGGATAAGGGCAAGAGCGACGGTCTTGTGAAGGCCGCAGGAACTCGTTGGATGCGAGAAGTATAAAACCGGTCGAAGTGGAGGTGCTTGGGGGAGGCCTATGTCCAACAGTGGACGTCTTTCGGCTGAAATGATGATGATGAAGGGCAAGAGAATTATGATGAAGCCATCTCAGAATTAGTATCTAGCCATATCAACCATTCATCGTCCCTGTAACAGGTGTGGAAATGATTTTTATTTTAGGGTTCCGTAGCCAAATGGCAAAAAACGGAACCCTTATGGATTCGTCATGTCTGTCTGTCCGTCCGTCCGTATGTCACAGCCACTTTTTTCCGAAACTATAAGAACTATACTGTTGAAACTTGGTAAGTAGATGTATTCTGTGAACCGCAGTAAGATTTTCACACAAAAATAGAAAAAAAAAACAATAAATTTTGGGGTTCCCCATAGGTACTTACAACTGAAACTACAAAAATTTTTTTTCATCAAACCTGTACGTGTGGGGTATCTATGGATAGGTCTTCAAAAATGATATTGAGGTTTCTAATATCATTTTTTTCTGAACTGAATAGTTTGCGCGAGAGACACTTCCAAGGTGGTAAAATGTGTCCCCCCCCGCCCCTCCTCTAACTTCTAAAATAAGAGAATGATAAAATTAAAAAAATATATATAATGTACATTACCATGTAAACTTCCACCGAAAACTGGTTTGAACGAGATCTAGTAAGTAGTTTTTTTTTAATACGTCATAAATCGAAAACCGCAATTTACCTTTCACAAAGTTACAACGAACTACAAGAACTTTTATATTATGTTACTTGCTGCTACGGAACCCTTCATGGGCGAGTCCGACTCGCACTCGGCCGCTTTTTATTGAAATGAAACTTCTTTACGCCCACTTGACTTGGGGAGTAAGCTGGCGAACGCGTGACGTAAGCGTTACGAAAAGTGTGATCGGGCGAGGCGAACGGGAGTTGAGAAGGGAAAAAAGCAAGAGAAAGCAGTGCGCGCGCACATTTTCTTTCTCTCTTCCTCTCATAGCCAAATACGTTTGAAGTTTCACTTCAGTCGTGTGGTCATAAGCACACTCGGTTTTTAGGGTTCCGTAGCCAAATGGCAAAAAACAGAACCCTTATGGATTCGTCATGTCTGTCTGTCTGTCTGTCTGTCCGTCCGTCCGTATGTCACAGCCACTTTTTTCCGAAACTATAAGAACTATACTGTTGAAACTTGGTAAGTAGATGTATTCTGTGAACCGCAGTAAGATTTTCACACAAAAATAGAAAAAAAAACAATAAATTTTGGGGTTCCCCATACTTACAACTGAAACTCCAAAAATTTTTTTTCATCAAACCTGTACGTGTGGGGTATCTATGGATAGGTCTTCAAAAATGATATTGAGGTTTCTAATATCATTTTTTTCTGAACTGAATAGTTTGCGCGAGAGACACTTCCAAAGTGGTAAAATGTGTGTCCCCCCCCCTCTAACTTCTAAAATAAGAGAATGATAAAATTAAAAAAATATATATAATGTACATTACCATGTAAACTTCCACCGAAAACTGGTTTGAACGAGATCTAGTAAGTAGTTTTTTTTTAATACGTCATAAATCGAAAACCGCAATTTACCTTTCACAAAGTTACAACGAACTACAAGAACTTTTATATTGTTACTTGCTGCTACGGAACCCTTCATGGGCGAGTCCGACTCACACTTGGCCGCTTTTTATTGAAATGAAACTTCTTTACGCCCACTTGACTTGGGGAGTAAGCTGGCGAACGCGTGACGTAAGCGTTACGAAAAGTGTGATCGGGCGAGGCGAGCGGGAGTTGAGTGGGGGATATAAGCAAGAGAAAGCAGTGCGCGCGCACATTTTCTTTCTCTCTTCCTCTCATAGCCAAATACGTTTGAAGTTTCACTTCAGTCGTGTGGTCATAAGCACACTCGGTTTTTAGGGTTCCGTAGCCAAATGGCAAAAAACGGAACCCTTATGGATTCGTCATGTCTGTCTGTCTGTCTGTCTGTCTGTCCGTCCGTCCGTATGTCACAGCCACTTTTTTCCGAAACTATAAGAACTATACTGTTGAAACTTTGTAAGTAGATGTATTCTGTGAACCGCAGTAAGATTTTCACACAAAAATAGAAAAAAAAACAATAAATTTTGGGGTTCCCCATACTTACAACTGAAACTCCAAAAATTTTTTTTCATCAAACCTGTACGTGTGCGGTATCTATGGATAGGTCTTCAAAAATGATATTGAGGTTTCTAATATCATTTTTTTCTGAACTGAATAGTTTGCGCGAGAGACACTTCCAAAGTGGTAAAATGTGTGTCCCCCCCACCCCTCTAACTTCTAAAATAGAATGATAAAATTAAAAAAATATATATAATGTACATTACCATGTAAACTTCCACCGAAAATTGGTTTGAACGAGATCTAGTAAGTAGTTTTTTTTTAATACGTCATAAATCGAAAACCGCAATTTACCTTTCACAAAGTTACAACGAACTACAAGAACTTTTATATTATGTTACTTGCTGCTACGGAACCCTTCATAAGCGAGTCCGACTCGCACTTGGCCGGTTTTTTTTATTTTCTGCAAAAGGTACATACAGTATTTTATTTCAATCCGATTTTTTATGCACAGTACAAACAAAAAACTAATCCTACATCCTGAAAGCATTGCCTACAAATCAAAACTTTTAAAAGAGTACTATTTAATCTGTTGTTAAATCCCATGTCAACATAAATGATTGGGTTTTGTTATTCCGTGCAACAATCACAAACGGAAACATGATAGTTTTGTGAGCAGATTTATGGACTACACTGGACTATTTTAGTAGTTGGATAATGTTGTTATTAGTATAGCATAACATAACATTACGCCTTTCATTTATCATTTTGCTAGATATGTTCAAGTCCAATGTAATAGTGTCATCAATCGGGAACAAATCCAGACTCCGGGCTGCTACTGAGAAATTTCTGCATAGCATAGCAATGTCCAAAAGTTTAGAGACTGATTTGCATTAAAAAAGTCTCTACGAGTAACGGTAAGTCTAAAATGTAAGGCGCAATGCAAAATCTCAACATCCGTTTTTTTTTGGCACTGTTTTAACTATGTCCTGAATCATAATCCGTATGCAACGTACCTATAATTCCCAATGTACAATAACTCTAAGCGTTCGTCTGTCACACCTTGACAGTTACCGTGGCACCTACCAACACACTGACTGAGAAAAATAAGAAGAAAACTTAGTTTTTGCGCAGTAGACACACACAATTGAAGTAAATAATGTCACTAAGTTTGTAATCTTTTCATCGACATGAGAGAAATCAAAATATATCATAAATATATATATATTATACCTACAACATCTGTCATTATTTAAATAGCACATTATTTAAATGAATTTCTGGCATGCGCCATCTCACATAATACCATCCAACTGTAACCGACTGTATCTGTACAAATTAATTCTGTTACTTACTTCCACCTTGAGCACAATCGTCGCCCCTGCTCTCTGGACGAGCATTTAACATATTTAATGAGTTAATGCAATGAGCATAAAGATGGACTGTGCTCGCTTTATTAACACATTGAACTTTGTCGGAAATGACCAGAAATAATCGATTTTTAATTGTGTTTGCTGCATGGAGCTTAACGTGTTAGGGATCAAAAAATAATGTACTTTAATGTCTCTTTGTAAAATGTTTTTAAGGGAACAAAATATTCGTATTATGCTATTTTATGGGATCAGTGGTGGCCCACCGACCAGTGGTAACAGCCGCGACTTACGACTTTACGTGGTAGGTTCCAACCCAGACAGAAACTTTACTTTGTGTAAATTATTTCGCCACTACTGCAAGACATGTGACATCTACCAACCCGCACTAGGCTTGCGTGGTGGATTACAGCCCACTTCCTCTTACCGAGAGGAGACCTCCTCTCGTGCTCTTTTATACACTTAAAAATAATAAAATGTACTAGCTGTGCCCCGCAGTTTCACCCGCGATAAAAGTATTATAGTTCTTTTTTATTGATTCCCTTTACAAATATCCACCCCCCTTTTTACACCCTTAAGGGATAATTTCGGGGATAAAACCTATTCTATATCCTTCCCCACAACTCAAACTATCTCCATACCGTTCAGCGGTTATTTATTCCCCATACATACTTCCACCCCCCTTTTCACCCCCTTAAAGGATGATTTCTGGGATAAAAACTATCCTATGTAAGGACATCCGGGGAAGGCCCCGGGATGCAATCTATCTCTCTGCCAAATTTCATCTAAATCCGTTCAGTGGTTTAGGCGTGAAAAGATAACATACAGACAGACAGACTTTCGAATTTATAATATTAAGTATGGATTAGATAGTCGCCACCCTAGTTTGAACGATTGATGGTCGGAATATTAGAAATTATTTGCAACCTCTATGTATTGATTGAATAAACTACTACTACTAATACTTGTCATAAAAGTAGACTCTTTTTGCAACGGATAGGGTTCAAACTCTCAATCTCTCACTTACCAGTAAAAGGCGTAAAGGCGTTGCCGTTTTTTTATCGTGCTGGTAAATGAGTCAATTTATTCATCGAAATCCCTTTGACATCTTTCTCTACATGAAATTGAAAAAATTGCGTTATCTTTTACTGGTTGATATGATTAGAGTATATGACGGATATGGTAGATATGACTCGGAGTTTCTTTGGTGGATGAAATCAGAAATTAAATTATCCGGAAAAGAATCGGAGTAACCGACATAGCTTGCAGAGTAAGTAAACTGAAGTGGCAGGCGGCCGGCCATATTTGTCGAAGGACCGATGGCCGGTGGAGCCGACGAGTCCTGAAGGACACCGCATATCGGCAAGCGTAAAGTGGCTGGGACAGACTGGATGAGGACGGCGGAGGACAAGGTGTTGTGGCGCAGTCTGGAAGAGGCCTATGTCTAGCAGTGGACTGCGATAGGCTGAGTTGATGATTGGTTTACTCTTACACATACAAACTACTGAAGCTCATAAACTAAACACGTTTATGACCCATTCTTTCAGGTAGAAAACATTCCTACCAACTACAAATCAACACCAAACGCTAAAAATACGACCCCAAAAATCGTTTATTGAATTGGAAACAATCTTTTTCAGTAATAAAATGAATAGCCGTGGCATCCGTTTATCCGTGCCATTCATACTGCCGGAACTCATAAAATTTAATTACTCCATATAAAAACACAGTTAAACCCGGTATGTTAACGATGGAGCCGGTTGCTGTTAAAATAACCTACTTAAATATGGAACGTCACGGTTAACTGTTGGTACAGGGATGAACAGTTTAGTTTTAAGCTGTGTACAAAGTTATAAGGAGAATAGTTACTAGGAAGGCCTCCCACTACGTGGACCGACGACCTTGTGAAGGCCGCAGGAACCCGTTGGATGCGAGAAACACAGAACCGGTCGAAGTGGAGGTGCTTGGGGAGGCCTATGTCCAGCAGTGGACGTCTTTCGGCTGAAATGATGATGACTATGTTATAGTTGAGCTTCTCACTGACGGGATGGCCAAGGATGTTTTGCCGCCATCCCTACTTTATCCTAACTAATATTATAGATGCGAATGTGAGTTTGTTTGTTACGCTTTGACGCTAAAACGGCTGAACGGATTTAGATGAAATTTGGCACACAGATAGACCCTGAACTGAGTAAGGACATAGGCTACTTTTCATTCTAGATCTCAGACGAAGTCGCGGGCAACAACTAGTAATATTATAAATGCGAAAGCGGCTCTGTCTGTTACCTTTCCATGCCTTAACGGCTCAATGGGTTTGGATGAAATTTGGCACACGTATAGAACATGACCTGGGATAAGATATATAGGTGACATACTTTTTATCCGGCAGTACGTTCCAGTGGGATAATATCCGACACCCACGCGGTCGAAGCTGCGGTCAAAAGCTAAAAGATATAGGTATATTTTTGTCGCCATCTTACAATATAAGAAATCTGAAATAGGACAAAATTAAACGATGAATGAAATTAAAAACGTTATGATGGTATTTTAACATAACGCCACGCCTGCGAAAGGTAGGCAGTTGTGCAGGTAAGTAACACACATTTCGCCAGTTATGTTTCAGTCACGTGCGGGCACGTGGGGGCGAGCTTATTGCTGTATAATCCAGATGAAATAAATCGTTCACTTTAACCGGTTGAATGCCGTAATTACAGACACAATTAAAAAGCCATTGTGTCTCGCGTGGATCTACGTTCCGGCATACGAAAGGTTAATGATTGTTTGTGAGATTTAGTTGTCACCTACATTTTGGCAACCACTTGAAGAAAAAGAGTTGCTTATTCTGACTTTGTCAACGATAGAAATAACGGTGCAAGGAAAACAGAACAGAGAACAGCTTCAATCGGAACTTCTTGTTTTTTCAATACAATTTCTGTGACAATCTCACAAACGTTTACCAACAACGCCCCCTGTAAATGTAATTCCGGCACCAAACGATCCTTGTAGCTCTCTAATAACTTACCACTTCAGTTTGCCTCAAACGTTCGAGAAACCCGATAAAAATACGGCCAAGGCCATTACAAATCAATTAATTTCCTCAAACAGCATTTTCAATGATGCTTTCAATGTCCTGTAACGAGCTTCATAGAAAAATCTCGAGGCCTCTCAATTATATGGAGTTTAAACGCTTAGGATTAATTATTTGAGGAGTGGAGAGTATCGGCGCCATTTTGTAAGCCGCCATTTTGAAAAGTCCCATTCAATCAGTGTGACTGTCAAATTAGGAGACTGTTCGTGTATTGAAGATACGTAATTATAACTTTTGTAGGATTTTTATTTTATGGTGTGAATAGAGAAACCTTTAATTTTGTTTAACATTCCTGTTTTAATTTTTTTGGGGTATTTAAATTAATTAATTTTGTTTTGAATTGAACACAACGCATCAAGATTCATGTGCAGTCAGCAAAATCAATTGTCAAGCACGTTGACACTCTACGTAAATTTGCCGAGTTATAGCCATTCCGTACAACTGTCAAAGAATGACAGTTGTGATATGAATATATGGACAGTTTAACTTGGAATTCAATTTACCTAATAATTAATTTCCCTAGGCGAGCCGGCTAACGCGGCAATTCCAAATTAAAAAATAAACAACATGTCTTCGCATGACCCAGGAATCCAGACCTGAATCGCAAGTTCGCGACAGGCGGTCTGACAGCTCTTAATTGACAGGTTTATATTTGCGCTGATCGCGGCCAGTTTCATTGGTGCAAAACCAAAATCAAAACAAGATAAAACTAAAATCTTGCCTACACATCACATCTTATCCTCAATCAGAAAGGATAGCCTGAAAACCGGCTACCAGTGAGCACAAATAAAGGTCTGTAATAAGCATCGTCTGAAAATATTTTCGTTTATAGCAAATATAGGGAATGTAAAAAGGCTGACCTTAGCAGGGGACCTCATATTGTTTCACATAAAGAACTTGTGACGGAATCTAAACTAAGCTTTTGTGGGGCGTTAGCAGAAAAAGTAGCGGACGACTTTTTTTGTTAAAAAGGTATTTTTTTTTTTTGAAGCGAAAACTTCTTTAGCGGCGTTGCACACTTTTTGTAATGGGGAAAAAATGTTAAACTCGCGTCAGGAAATCGCGTCAGGACACGTGACCGTCAGGAGAGATTCCCCCCCCCCCCCCTCTTTCTACGGCGGCGCCAACCGAAGTGAACCAAGTGAGACACGATAATGCTTGGATGGATGGATGGATGGACGGACGGACGGACGGACGGACGGACGGACGGACGGACGGTGACGGTGACGGTGACGGTGACGGTGACGGTGACGGTGACGGTGACGGTGACGGTGATGGTGGACGTGGATGTGGATGGATGGATGGACAGCTGATGGCTCGACCGTCTGTGTAGTAGCCACACTGCTGTGTATTCGTAAAATTCGTGTGTTTAAAATATGGAAATTGAACAAAGTGCATCGATTAATGAAAAAAGTGACGCAGAAATAGTGAAAAAAAATTAGTTATATTAATTCAATTCATAATTGATTTATTTCAACGTTAATATTCAAGTTTTCACTTCTGCCGGCACTCCCGGAGTGCAACCCGTCTTTTTTTTTACATTTCAAATCATAGTGTGATTTTCGGAGAAGCAGGTTAGAAATATAAATCTATGTGCTCAAAAATCTAGCCATTGGGTTCACGCTATTTCACTTTCAATAAATAATACATTACTTAATATTAATAGATTTTTGAAGTGAAAACTTCTTTAGCGGCGTTGAACACTTTTTGTAATGGGTAAAAAATGTTAAACTCGCGTCAGGGCATCGCGTCAGGACACGTGACCGTCAGGAGAGATTCCCCCCCCCATCTCTTTCTACGGCGGCGCCAACCGAAGTGAACCAAGTGAGACACGATAATGGATGGATGGATGGATGGTGATGGTGATGGCGATGGTGATGGCGATGGTGATGGCGATGGCGATGGTGATGGCGATGGTGATGGTGATGGCGATGGCGATGGTGATGTGATGTGATGGTGATGGTGGACGCGGACGCGGACGTGGACGTGGATGGACAGCTGATGGCTCGACCGTCTGTGTAGTAGCCACACTGCTGTGTATTCGTAAAATTCGTGTATATAAAGTGTTTCAAAAAAATGGAAATTGAACAAAGTGCATCGATTAATGAAAAAAGTGACGCAGAAATAGTCAAAAAAACTTAGTTATATTAATTCAATTAATAATTGATTTATTTCAACGTTAATATTCAAGTTTTCACTTCTGCCGGCACTCCCGGAGTGCAACCCCTCTTTTTTTTTAAATAAGCAAAGCGTTTGTCAGTGTAAAGCATCAAAAGATGTTGGATGAAGAGTGAATACAAATAACAACTAGAAATAATAGGGTAGAAATAATAACTGATAGCGATAAAGAATTATGTTTTTGAAGTGAAAACTTCTTTAGCGGCGTTGAACACTTTTTGTAATGGGGAAAAAATGTTAAACTCGCGTCAGGACATCGCGTCAGGACACGTGACCGTCAGGAGAGATTCCCCTTCCCCATCTCTTTCTACGGCGGCGCCAACCGAAGTGAACCAAGTGAGACACGATAATGGATGGATGGATGGATGGATGGTGATGGTGATGGTGATGGCGATGACAATGGTGATGGCGATGGTGATGGTGATGGCGATGGCGATGGTGATGGTGATGGCGATGGTGATGGCGATGGTGATGGTGATGTGATGTGATGTGATGGTGGACGCGGACGTGGATGGACAGCTGATGGCTCGACCGTCTGTGTAGTAGCCACACTGCTGTGTATTCGTAAAATTCGTGTAAGTATATAAAGTGTTTCAAAAAATGGAAATTGAACAAAGTGCATCGATTAATGAAAAAAGTGACGCAGAAATAGTGAAAAAAACTTAGTTATATTCATTCAATTAATAATTGATTTATTTCAACGTTAATATTCAAGTTTTCACTTCTGCCGGCACTCCCGGAGTGCAACCCGTCTTTTTTTTTTTGTTTTGCAATCGAACCATTTTGTTTTGATTTAATATTTTCATGATGTATCCCTAACACGTTTTAAAACACTACTTAAACAAAACACGTCATAAAATAAAAATAAACGAGTTTTATATTAAGTTTTTCTGCTAACCGTCCCCGTATTTCATCAAAGATAGGTAGGGAGGAATGGGCCGAGCCGAATGTCCAACGTTTATTGGATGCGAAACCCGCACAGACAGGAATCATATTTTATTGGTTCGAAATAATAATATTATGATAAATATTGTAGCTTCTTTTATTTTATACTTTACGGATGTTTAATTCTGGGGGTCAAAAGCTTTTTGTGGATTTTAATACTGTATGCTGCCTCTTTTTGTGGGTGTTGTAAAAGGCAAGGGATTTGTCTGTTTTATTACTCCGTAGCGAAGTTTATAACTTTTTGATATACCTAAGTACACAAACTGCCCGTCATTTTTGGAATTGGCTGACCAATGATTAAGCTCCTGGGCAGTCAACTCTGCGTATTTAATCTGTAAAAATCTCACCGATCTCACTTCACCTAAGTTTTCACGGCTGATACCAATTTAGTAGGAAATGTTTTAAATTAATCTTTTTGTTTTATTTTCATCTGTAGTGATATATATTGAAAGTAAGATTTGCCATGAACTATGTTAATATGACAATTACTACTTCTAACGACAGTCTAACCGCTGGGGCAACCAAGCATGAAATAATGCAGAAGAGTTCTTTTTATAACGTACTAGCTGCGCCCCGCGGTTCCGAGTGTTGATCCCGTGGGAATATCGGGATAAAAACTATCCTGTGTCCTTCCCCGGGACTCAAACTATCTCTATACCAAACATCTAAATCGGTTCAGTGGTTTAGGCGTAACATACAGACAGACAGACAGATAGACAGACAGACAGAGTTACTTTCGAATTTATAATATTAGTATGGAAGTATGTATGACAACACTAAGGAAGCATTTCAGAAAATTTTAAAAGGGGTTTAATAGGGAATGAAAGTTTGTGTGCGATGGGAAGTCCTATCAGGCACAGAGCATTTATCGCCATAATTAATATATATCGATATAATTATTTTCATGGCGCACATGCTATACGTGAAAGAAAAGAAAGAAAGAAATTTTATTTGCTCGAACATGTGTTTACATACAGAATTAAATTAATACATGCATGCAAGATCTTAAAACAAGAGTGGTTCACGACATGTCTGCCATTTTTCATGGCGTGCAAATATCTTTTGTACAATTATTATTATTGAATCAATGATTTTTAACTTTTACACTTAAGTTAATTAAACAAATAACTCGTACCTACTTGAGAATAGTAAAATCGGTTACAATAATTTTTACATGGGGAGATCCAAGCACAAAGTAGTAGGTACGCTGCTTACCCTACAAGGAAACAGCATCATAATAAAGATTGGGGTACGAATGACTTATTTGTTGTTCTCAGATAAATCTTATATAAGTCTTGATTTGTTTGCCGTAAATATAAGAAAAGTGGAGGAAACGCGATAATACGATAACTTTGACGTTTCGGGGTCGTGGCGGCTAAATATAGAAATCTCACTCTGTTTGGTAACAATACCTTTACAAGTGTCGGTACTTAAGTACGTCAGGTCCATCCTGGGCAGCCATGCTGTAAACCTTGCTGACTGAATATTTCTTATCACCATGGCAAAAGGTATTGTAAGATGCATATCCGGTAGGCTCCTAAATCCTTATCTATCCTTCGGGCACGTCTTCCCTACCATTACTGCGCCCCCCGGTATATTTCTTGATATGAAATGGTCGCTGTAACACCATGAACATGAGGCTACAGGAGCTAGTGCGAATCTTATGGTCCATTCGATTAATCGAGTCTGGTGTAACCACGCTGGGATCGGTGCAATTTATTCATTCACCATGGCAAAAGGTATTGAAGCTCATGTTGATACAAGAGAAGTAAAAGATAATATAAGTTCTCCTGTAGTCATTCTGTAATACAAGAGCCAAGCCGAGCATGTTAATTTTACCTTTTTTGATCAATTTATGCTTGGTGACTGTCTTACCAACGGGTATCGTGTTACCTAGTAACTGGGTTCTGGAGGTTAGATCGCAAATAGGCAGTCACTTCATGTAAAATACAGGTATTCAGTTGCGCCCGGTTAGACTGGAAGCCGATCCCAACATAGTTGACTACACTACCTTCACTTTCTTCTTTACAAACGAATAAATACAATCTTTAAAAACTCACCTCTCAATAAATTCAAACCTCAAAAACCAGACACTTAATCCGAACCTAAACGAAAAATTCCGCAAAAATTTTCAATATTCATCAGGTGTCGATTTGTGTCGCGGTTCACCGCGTACGGAACGTTAATATCTACTACAGGGTTTAGCTTTTAGGCAAGTTGGAGTTGCAGGAACTATTATACGTGTTGTACGAGTATGGTACCTAGGTGCTTCTGCTCAGTTAGTGGGGAAGGAGTTTAGGTGTTTCAGTTTTTTGTATGGAGTAACTAGAGTAGAGACGTTGAAATAGTTCAGTGTTTTGTTTTTCCTTGGGTACATGTAGCTTTTGTCTTGCATTAAAAAAAAAAGACGGATTGCACTCCGGGAGTGCCGGCAGAAGTGAAGACTTGAATATTAACGTTGTGCATTTTTGATATTTTTCATTAATAGATGCACTTTGTTCAATTTCCATATTTTAAACACTTTATATACACGAACTTTACGAATACACAGCAGTGTGGCCACTACACAGACGGTCGAGCCATCAGCTGTCACCATCCATGGCTGCGCGTGGCACGCTGTAACATAAACACACACGAACATTCGCGCAAGCGCCCTGCGCCGCCGCCTAAACGAAACAGCAGGCATACATTTTAGCCGCGCCGTAGAAAGAGAGGGGGATACTTCCTCTCCTACGCCACGCCGGCTGTCTACTCTCCATCCGTCTTACGAATTTTCGATCAGGTCACGTGTCCTGACGCGAGTTTAACATTTTTTACCCATTACAAAAAAAGTGTACAACGCCGCTAAAGAAGTTTTCACTTCAAAAATGTAAAAAGAAGCTGTACCTAATTCAACGTCAGGTTCACCCGAAAATGACCTTGCTCTCCAGCTTGTGGGTTCTAAATGTCTTATGTTTAACTTATCACCAGATAAAGTAAAATATAACACCAAAAAAACACTTTTTACTGCCAAAAATAGTAAATGATCACCAAAATTAAAACTCTATTTTATTGTAAAATACCTAGGTAAAGGTATTTGTATTCTCATTTGCTCGCTCTTGCATCCTATGTCGACGAGGGTTTAAAGTAACCTAACCAAACCTAACCTCGGGGTACCCATCTGGAACTATTGTAATTTTTGACTTAATTTTTTGGTGTTCAATATATTTTTTTGGTGATCATTATATTTAACTCCGTTCTAAATTGTAGTATGATGACGTGGTGGTGTGTAATTGTGTGTGGTGTCTTCGATCGGAATTTTTCTCATGACTATCTTCCATTTAAGGAGGCCAAAGAGTGTTGGATTAAAGCCAACGTTGATCATCCACATCACATACTGCGTTCTGATATTTCTGAAAGAAAGCAATGGTGTCCTTTTTGCTAAAAAAAAGACGGGTTGCACTCCGGGAGTGCCGGCAGAAGTGAAAACTTGAATATTAACGTTGAAATAAATCAATTATTAATTGAATTAATATAACTCATTTTTTTTCACTATTTCTGCGTCCCTTTTTTCATTAATAGATGCACTTTGTTCAATTTCCATATTTTAAACACTTTATATACACGAATGTTACGAATACACAGCAGTGTGTCCACGTCCACTTCGACTTCGACTTCGACTTCGACTTTGACTTTGACTTTGACTTTGACTCCGACTCCGACTCCGACTCCGACTCCGACTCCGACTCCGACTCCGACTCCGACTCCGACTCCGACTCCGACTCCGACTCCGACTCCGACTCCGACTCCGACTCCGACTCCGACTCCGACTCCGACTCCGACTCCGACTCCGACTCCGACTCCGACTCCGACTCCGACTCCGACTCCGACTCCGACTCCGACTCCGACTCCGACTCCGACTCCGACTCCGACTCCGACTCCGACTCCGACTCCGACTCCGACTCCGACTCCGACTCCGACTCCGACTCCGACTCCGACTCCGACTCCGACTCCGACTCCGACTCCGACTCCGACTCCGACTCCGACTCCGACTCCGACTCCGACTCCGAATCCGACTCCGACTCCGACTCCGACTCCGACTTTGACTTTGACTTTGACTTTGACTTTGACTTTGACTTTGACTTTGACTTTGACTTTGACTTTGACTTTGACTTTGACTTTGACTTTGACTTTGACTTTGACTTTGACTCCGACTTCGACTTCGACTTCGACTTCGACTTCGACTTCGACTTCGACTCCGACTTTGACTTTGACTTTGACTTTGACTTCGACTCCGACTTTGACTTTGACTTCGACTCCGACTCCGACTCCGACTCCGACTCCGACTCCGACTCCGACTCCGACTCCGACTCCGACTCCGACTCCGACTCCGACTCCGACTCCGACTCCGACTCCGACTCCGACTCCGACTCCGACTCCGACTCCGACTCCGACTCCGACTCCGACTCCGACTCCGACTCCGACTCCGACTCCCACTCCGACTCCGACTCCGACTCCGACTCCGACTCCGACTCCGACTCCGACTCCGACTCCGACTCCGATTCCGACTCCGACTCCGACTCTGACTCCGACTCCGACTCCGACTCCGACTCCGACTCCGACTCCGACTCCGACTCCGACTCCGACTCCGACTCCGACTCCGACTCCGACTCCGACTCCGACTCCGACTCCGACTCCGACTCCGACTCCGACTCCGACTCCGACTCCGACTCCGACTCCGACTCCGACTCCGACTCCGACTCCGACTCCGACTCCGACTCCGACTCCGACTCCGACTCCGAATCCGACTCCGACTCCGACTCCGACTCCGACTCCGACTTTGACTTTGACTTTGACTTTGACTTTGACTTTGACTTTGACTTTGACTTTGACTTTGACTTTGACTCCGACTTCGACTTCGACTTCGACTTCGACTTCGACTTCGACTTTGACTTCGACTCCGACTTTGACTTTGACTTTGACTTTGACTTCGACTCCGACTTTGACTTTGACTTCGACTTCGACATTGACTTTGACTGCGACTCCGACTTCGACTTCTACTTCGACTTTGACTTCGACTTCGACTTCGACTTTGACTTTGACTTCGACTTCGACTTTGACTTTGACTTCGACTTCGACTTCGACTTCCACTTCCGCTTCCACTTCCGCTTCCACTTCCACTCCATCCAATCCATCCATCCATCCATCCATCCATTGTCGTGTGTCACTAAACTTGGTTCACTTCGGTTGGCGCCGCCGTAGAGAGAGGCGGGGGGGGGGGGGGGGAATCTCTCCTGACGGTCACGTGTCCTGACGCGAGTTTAACATTTTTTACCCATTACAAAAAGTGCTCAACGCCGCTAAAGAAGTTTTCACTTAAAAAAAAAAGACGGGTTGCACTCCGGGAGTGCCGGCAGAAGTGAAAACTTGAATATTAACGTTGAAATAAATCAATTATTAATTTAATTATATTACTCATTTTTTTTCAATATTTCTGCGTCACTTTTTTCATTAATAGATGCACTTTGTTCAATTTCCATATTTTAAACACTTTCGGTCTTATTCATAAAAAAAGCCTATTGAAGGTTTAAACCATTCATTAGTTAAAATGCTCAATAGGCCTTTAAAACATTCGATAAAATTTTGTATTCATAAACGCTTCATAAACGTTCTATAACTAGAATGTCCTACAACTTCTAAATGTTGCCATTATAATGAAGTCATCCAACAAATTGGCCAACACATTAAATCGGCATACGAGAATATCTGTCTACGAACCGAATATTTGTGTCCATAGACATTATTACGTATGAAAAACTAATTTATTGTCTACAGTTTCAACAGTTTTGACGCGACAACGTCATGGTCGTCATGGAAACAATATGAATATGTCAATGAATGAATTTGATATTGTATGTGTCAAACTAAAAAACTTTTGAATATTTTTTTTGTATTTAAAATAAATGAAATTAAGACCGGAGACTAGTTGCAATAAAGGGCAAAGAATTGAATATTGGTTGTAGGAGGATAAGGTGTGTACCTACTGTTACAGCTAAAATGTGTTCAAAGTAAGTCTGAATTTATTTCTCCAAAAATTAAATATTTACATAATATAAGCTAAAATATAAACTATAATAATATGTACAATTATATGAAAAAATAAACAAAGTAAGTTATGTTTTGTAAACATTCTCAATTTCTTATACTTATGCTTGCTTTTGCTTCTAATCCTTAGATTTTTTGGAAGAATTGGTCAGGGAGAGGTCTCCATAATAGAAAATAAAAACACTGACACAAGCACTAACGCTAAACAGGGGCAGCCTGGCATGATTTAGGAATTAGGTGCCTATCCAATTTACAATTTTACGATTACGAAGAACTTCGTTTGCCTGTACAAAACTCATAGTAACAAAAAAAAAACCCGCCATATGAATAATAATGACTGTTATTTTGATGCCGCTACTGATTAATTAAATCAGTATAAATAAGATAATGAAGAGAAAGAATTTATAACATTAGTTTTGTATTTCAGGTCAATAGGACTAGTAAAGATGGTGCTTCACTACGAATAGCAGAAAATGAAACGGCCTACAGAAGAGATGGCACAGATGGCAAATGAAAAGCAAACATTTTAAAAATGTTGTTCTGCTTGCACAAGTTTTAGAAGCCAAATTAGAGTTTAGAGTATTGTTCAGCCGTGAACAGGCAAGAGTTACATACGCCAGCGTCAGCATCAAGAGCGACATATGTATGTCGCTCTTGCACGACGTACACAAACCCCTATTCCTACCCAAATTCTGTCTGTTCCCGTAGGTCTCCCGTAGGCTTGTATGATAGGTTAGGGTGTTAGGATAACTAGGGTGTTAAGTAGTTGCTGTAGGTTTATAATCAGTAGGGTGAGGTAACCATAGATACCAGGCTCAATTGTTACAAACTTAGCCACACTGTATGCATTTGGAATAACAGCCGTACTAAGCTGTAAGTCCCGGTGCGTACAAGTATTATAAAAATAAACTGATATTTGTATACAAGCTTTTTATTAATGAACTACTCCCTAAATTTCTTCTCTTTTACTTTAGATCTTGTTGGCTCAAAATATTGCCACTTCCACGTTGTCGTCGGTGGCAGCGCAGAGGTCACTTTGACTGCATGTTTTGGGTAGGACAAATAAGGCAGGATAGGACGTGGAGCATGTTTTGCAACATAGCTTCACAGCCACACCCTACTGAAGCATCTCCCTGCAGGGTGTAAACTTCCGTGGTCGACACGGAAGCATTGTTTTCACACAAAAGCAGCAATGTCCCACAGTATTTCTTGTTGCTATAATGTGCTTCGTTATATTTTTCGTCGCTTCTATTTTGTATTGTAGGTAGGTATATAATAATAAACTAAATTGGTTAAACAGAAGTTCAAAATAAATTAAATACAACTGCGGCTCCTTGAAGTACTATTGTTTACGAAACTGACTTTTCAAACATTTGTACGTCAAATGTCATTTTCTTCGGCCATCTTTGTCGTGTCTCACTTGGTTCACTTTGGTTGGCGCCGCCGTAGAAAGAGATGGGGGGGGGGGGAAATCTCTCCTGACGGTCACGTGTCCTGACGCGATGCCCTGACGCGAGTTTAACATTTTTTACCCATTACAAAAAGTGTTCAACGCCGCTAAAGAAGTTTTCACTTCAAAAAAAATTTAGCTTTCCGGGTGATGCAAACTGGACTGACCTTGAAGGTTATCGTCTTCGGCAGGATAAGTCCTTTCCCCAATTCTTCTCTGTGGCCTCTTTTAACAACGGGATAACCATAACCAACGACTTGATTTACAAACAAATATAAATAAAATCATTCAATAGATAAACGTTTATTCTATTATTTCTTTATAAAACTCACCTTAATCTATGTGTTGTGCTATAAAACAAGCGGGGAGGTATGAAAGCGTGTTCCACCCGATATCGCTCCGTGTAGCTACCATTAACATATCAATATGGCACTGAACTCATACGTATTGCTGGCGGTGGTGCAAGTTAGGAGCGGAAGCGATTTTATGATAGAATTATATTTTTGAAGTGAAAACTTCTTTAGCGGCGTTGCACACTTTTTGTAATGGGTAAGAAATGTTAAACTCGCGTCAGGGCATCGCGTCAGGACACGTGACCGTCAGGAGAGAATCCCCCCCCCCCCGTCTCTTTCTACGGCGGCGCCAACCGAAGTGAACCAAGTGAGACACGATAATGGATGGATGGATGGTGATGGTGATGGTGATGGGGATGGTGGTGGTGGTGGTGATGGTGATGGTGGTGGTAGTGGTGATGGTGGTGGTGATGGTGGTGGTGATGGTGGTGGTGGTGGTGGTGGTGGTGTGGTGGTAGTGGTGGTGGTGGTGGTGATGTGATGTGATGCAGAAATAGTGAAAAAAACTTAGTTATATTAATTCAATTAATAATTTATTTATTTCAACGTTAATATTCAAGTTTTCACTTCTGCCGGCACTCCCGGAGTGCAACCCGTCTTTTTTTTTAAATCTCCTTTTCTCAAACATGCTTGGTTTGAGCATTATTTTGACAACCTTCTTCGAGACAAATCGAAATTGCTGTACTGGCCAAATACATGCGAGCAGCGGCCGGCAAAAGTTTTCCGTTCTGAAACCTTGACGGAAAATATAAGAACGTGTGCACTAAAGAGAAGATTTTGTATAAAATGCGTGCATTCAGGGTCTGCGAATCTGAATTTAATTCCGAATCAGGAAACTGGACGTATGCGGCTAGCCTAACGCGGGAACAAATAATGTTGTTCGTTGTTCGTCATTGATTTTGAAAAGTAATTGTAATTGACAAAAAAGTTCTGCCTAGGTACTACTTAGTTTTAATTTCCGCGCATTATTTGAGAAAAGTATTAAATAAGCCTTGGCCACAACTAGGCATTGATGGACTTACGCATGCGTGTCTCGGTTTCGTCTCGGCCCACATTTACACGTTCGTCCATCTATGCCTCTTTTGATGGCTGCTGCAGTAACGTACTATAATAATAATGTAAAAACTTAGATATAGTACAGATATCTCCATTTTTTGTCAAGTCGTAAAAAACATGCGATACATGTGTGGGTCGCTAGTTATTTATTAAATTTGAATAAAAGATCTCTCTGGCGCACCCATTTTCCGCTCCTAACTTGCAGCACACGTCACAGAGATCTGCATTTGACGGTAGACCTGTATTTAGCATATTAGGCACGGATTTACACTTCCGAATTAACACGAGTAATTCCCTTGGCTTTTCGAAATTATAATTCTCCATTTTCAGATTCTGACCTGGAGCGTGTTTCGTGCGATGTATGTAGTGTTTGTGTGAAGGATTACCTGTTTGTGCGGGTTTCGGGTGCTGAAAGCTTCTGGTAATAAAAATAATCACACTAATATTGTAAAGGCGAAAGTTTGTGAGTGTGTGTGTGTGTGTGTGTGTTTATATGTTTGTTACTTCTTCACGCTCAAACGGCTGGACCAATTTTGATAACATTTTGTATGGAGGTAGCTGACACCCTGGATCTACTGGGCTACTTTTTATCCAGATATTCCCACGGGATCGACATTTACGCGGGTGAAACTGCGGAGCGCAGCTAGTTATTGTAATAAAGTACTTATTGTTAGTCTAGTAGTCGCAAAATTCCTAGGTCGAGCAGTTTCATTTGTTTTTCTTCAGGAATTTCTCAGTAACAGCCTGGAGTCTGGATTTGTTCCTGGTTGATTGCTATAGGCTTACCCCCTATTACATGGGACTTAACATAACTGGCGAAATGTGGGTGTACTATAGTAACACCTCTGCCTTACCCTTCGGGGATTACAGGCGTGATGTTATGCAATTATAGTAATGGTCTGCAATCATTTCCATACTAATAATATATAAGTAGATGGAATTATTGTTTTCCCTTCTGCTGTTCTTATGTTGCATTTGGATTTGAACCAAAAAAAAGTGGCACTCCGGGAGTGCCGACTGAAGTGAAAACATGAACAATTACGTGTGTATTTTTTTAATCGTCATATAAACAAAACACAAACATAATACTTTGCCATCACTCACTGACATATCGGAAATACCTACAAACAGGGTGAATAGGGATGCAGGGGTGAATTGGGACGAAACTTTAAAATGGATTTTAGCGTTGAAATGATATAGTTTTTTGCCGACAAGGGCACTTATTCGTTAATACAGTAAACATATTAGAGTCCTTTTTGGCAACAAAATATATTATTTCAATGTTAAAATCGCTTTTAAAGTTTCGTCCCGATTCACCCCTGCATCCTTATTCGCCCCGTTTGACGGTACATTAAAACCGAGAACAGCCCGAGAACATCTGAACACATCCGAATGTAGCGCGGTGTCGGTAACAGTTTCGCGAGTTCAATGGTTTTTTCCCATCTCAAAAAAAGCCTAACGAGCCTAAATTAGATTTGACTTCAAAAATGTCATATCAAATAATTCAAACTCATCCTAATGAAACCTTAAATAAATATTCTTTGTCATTTGTAAGATATTCATCTTCAAAATTGATTCGTACGCGGTCTGATGTTCTTGTACCCGAGATCCCCTGCTAATTAAAAGGGGTACTTGAAGGTATTCTCCTAAAATATATATCCAGACACGTATATTAAATGTATTTCTCATTATAATAACAGAAGTTCGGCTTACCGAGTTTTCAGATTTCGCAATGTGCTGTATGCATAGGTATTAGGACATGAACATGGTGTGGCATGTGTATTATATTATATAATATCAGAAATGCCCTTCTTTGTAATTAATTAATTGAACTCTAGCTACCATTTCAAGAAGGCGATTGATATAACAATATAACTGAACTGTTCTATAGCTTCATTCTAAGCCGTCTACGCGTGTAGCGCCACGCTACAACGTAGCGCGCACTGTGCTACGGCGTAGCAACGCTGTGCTACGAAATTGTAGACTTCTACAAAAACGTATGGAACGTTTTGGAAGCTTGATCAATTTGTCAAACATATAATATATGTATATAATCAGCCTAAAATGTTACCACTGCTGGGACTCAGGCCTCCTCTCTGTGAGAGGGAGAGTGTGTCGTAATCCAATAATCTGGACTGAGCTACATCAATTTAACTATAATAAAAGTCCTGTACTTGTGCGTGTATCCAAAATACCATCTGTATTTTGTAATTTCAGTTAAGGGTATGTAATTAAAAGATCGTTTTAACATATACGCTTTAATTCAATTTTATGCTGATTACACAAATGAGCTTTATGTAAGTACGTAATATCAAAGTCACATTTTTTTTTTGGAATTACAGAACAATTTACAACCTTATTTATTTATCGATTGGGCTTATTTTACAATGATCGCTGAAGATGAAGTTATCGTTATCTGAAATATGGTTTCACCAACTTGTTTTTATATATAAAATGATTAAAACCTTTTAGTTTAGTTAAACAAGTCGGCGAAACCTTTAAGATTAATAATAATTTTATTTAACAATATTAAATAATTAGAAAATACTTATTTTTTTCAAAGATGTGGATCGGTTTCAACTTAAAAATATAATTATAAATAATTTTTAAAATATTGGAAATAAAAATATAATTACGTGGATAATTTTAATGAATAACCACATCTTTTTCATAATTATTAAACTGACGATTATTACCGAAGTTTTAACATTGACTTGTTTAATTAATTAATTATTTTTAATTATCTTAATCATATTGACAATATGTTTTGAACATTCGATTAGCACTTACCGCTAGATGACAAGCTCATATTTTTTAAAATAAAATTAAGAAAAAACAGCAACAATAATTTGCAACGAAATAACTATGTAAAACATTTTTTTACAAGAGGCCTTCATTATGAAAAGAAAATAATTTAAACTTCGAGACAGGGAAAAAACAACATAAATGTTAAAAAAAACTACACTTATTTTTTATTCAAATTGATTAAAACGCAAAGCCTCGATGTTTTAATGATCATAATTCAAGAAATATGTAATGAAAAGAATGCACTTATTACTAAAAAGTTCGTTTTTATATTCTTTATACTAAATTGGCAATATTTAAAGTGATATTTTATTCTCAAAATGGCGTAAAAGTATAAGGCACGGTTTTAATATTTTACTAAATTTACTTAAATGTAGAAGGACGTCAACCCAGCTAATATTTATTATCTAAATGGTTATTTACTCGCGAAAAAAGGATCTGCTTTGGCACTTTTTCAGTTCATTATACATTTTGTAAAAAAAAACTCACAAAACAAAACGTTTTCTTTTCCTCGATTGATATGTTTTAATAATTGGAATTTTCATATAATAAAAAGGAAAATAAAGGAAATAAAAGGAACTAAAATAAAACAAAAAAATATTATTAGGTTTTTTATTTTTATTCGAAATGTAACAATAGACTTTTTTTGTAAATATAAAATCGTATTTCGTCATTGGATGGACTCTCAAATTTGGAGAACTTATGAAAAGGAATTGACAGTCAGTCGAAATTTTAGAGAAAATCATTACAATTGTTACAACTTCGATGCAAAGAAAATATAATAGAAAATAATTAAGTATCTTAATAACTTAAGTTTAAAATTAATAAAACTTTGGCATGTGTATTATGACCGATTAAATTTTGGGGCTGAAACGCTATTAATGTAAAAAATACAATTAGGTACATATATTATTTACATAGAATCAAGATGGACATAAATTAAAATTAATTGAACTTATTTTTATTGTCAGTTCGCGCTTTGAGTATTATTATTTTTTCTTATTTACATCGTAAAAATGCAGAGAAAAAGTAACTTACGAGTAAAAATTTACAAAATAATAATTAAAACTGTAAATATGTATACAGTTAATCTTTGTAAAAATGACAATTTACAGTTTATAAATGACAGTCGTTCAATATTTTGACACATTACGTAATGGGGTCTTTTATAATAGTTTAGTATTTAATTGAAAAGTTTTAAAACGCAATTTCAGAAAAAAATATAAACGTACAAAAAGAAAATGTAAGTACAAAAATGTAATTTACAAAAAATATCTCCAAAGTAATGAGAAAAAATCGCCAGGAACAACTTTTTAAGTTTCGAAAACCATTTCTAACAATAAAAATGTATTTAACACTTTCTAGAGAACAATTTTAAGTAAAAAACGATGACAGGATAAAATTCAAAATTTTTCCCGATTTAATAATTTCTTGTTTTTTCAAAAATCGTATTTTTATAACAATCATAATTATCTTAAAAACTTAATTACGAGAGATCCTTTTATGGAATCAATAAAAATTTGGATTCGCATTTAAGTAATTTGTTCGACAATTTGTGGAGGTTTTTAACTACCAAACTGAAAAAACCCTTTCCATAATTTAGTCACGTCACTTTCACAGTTTTATTAAAACTGCCAGAAAACAAGTTCACGCATCAAATGTGACATTATTCTTAAAGTTATACCTTTATAGTAATACCTAAGTTAATTTTCTTTAAAATCTAGCGAAGTCAATCAAATCAATAAATCACCAAATTGTCGAACAACAAGATCCAGCCTTTAAAAAAAAAATGAAAAGAATAAAATCGTACATTTACCATCTAAATGTATTACCTAAAATGATTTTACAATTGGACATTGAAAAAATCATATTTTTTGTTCGCCTATGTCATTTGGACGTATTACCTATTACAATATGATAAGTCAGTCGAACATTTTAATACAACCTGACTAGCCCAAATTCTAATTTAGGCAACGTTGTCATATCTATCTACGCAATGGACACTAATCGTTTGAAAGTTCGTTCATGTATCACATTCAATTATTTTAAATCTATCTACAATTTTATCTAGTCCATTTATTTACACTTCACTTCAAAGTTTACACTCATAGCCGACTTTACACTTTAAGTTTGTCACTTTACATTTTTAGTTTTTCACTTGACGTTTTTAGTTTGTCACTTATTGTTTTTTTTTGTCAATTTAGACGACGTGTGTTTCACTTCTTTTGTTGAATGATTCGTCGATTGTGACGTTTTGTTTTTTGTTTTCTTTTTTGATGGTCCCGTATTGTGGGACGTCAGAAGTGAGGTTTTGAACAGTGAGTATCTGATTGGAGTTTTGTGGTGTGCTCGATGATATGGGGCTACCGTATTGGTTGCCATATTTGTGACGTGATGGGTCCTTTAGGATTGACTGGGGCTGCTTCGGCGCTGGAGTTTGGACTAGGTGCTGTAACAAAAGAGGTACGTTAGAAAGAGTTGGGATATACGCTAAAAGTGGCACTTACCGATTTTTTAGTTTAATTGCTTTAAAAAAAGTATGGTTTCAATGACTTTATTATAAGTTGACTAGTCTATTTTCAAAAGCCTTATCAAATATATGATTGCTTTTATAAGCCGAAAGCTTAAATCAGTTTCGATTCGAAATCGAAAATAACAAAATTTACTAAATAGTCCATTTCAGTTAAGCCCAATAGAAATTGAATCACGTATTTTCTTACGGCATTTACGCAATTACGTTCTGGGCGTAAAATGACAAAGTTTTAGCAAAAAGTTGGAGTTGGATTTTCGAATCCATTGAAAAGTTGTTGGAGATTGGAATTTCAAAGCTTTAGCAATGGAGAGAATTTGTTGTTAATTAATCTTAAATTATGAGATCGTTCATGCATAACTGGTTATGTAAAAGTATTGTAAGCGAGACGAAATACATCCAAATGGATCAAAGGAGCTTATTGGAGTAATTCTGTGTATTTTGTGTTTGTTTATGTATAGTTATTTGTCATAAACAGAACTGGGTTTTTATTTGTATTTTCAGGCGTCTATTTACTCTCGTTTACACAACAATTGGGGCCTTTGTACCATGACAATTATGTAAAATTTCCTCAAATTCTGCCTAGTAGTTGATTAATGTGAAAAACTAAGGTTTAATTTTTTTTTTACTGGTTTCAGCCCTATCTTTAGAAAATGGGTAAAATAACCAATTAACTTAGAACTACAATACCAAGTTGAGAAAGTCTTTGGTATGTGCTAACCTTAGCAAAAACAATTTAAAAGTCACAAATATTTATATTTTTCACATTTGATCAACCTGCCATTCAAATCTAAAGGACTTGCTAAAACAAAACACTTTAAAAAACATACGACAGATCTGATACCAGTATCATCTTCAGAGCGAAGAGGCCTACAATAGGTCATTGTGTCCGCCAGGCAAAGGGCTATCCGTTGGCTATCTGTCACAATTTATCCTCTAGCTAAGGGATTCTAGGCCGTAAGATAGACCTATTTGTTACAATTTGTATGGTAGATGTATGTAGTAAGAGGTCGTTAGGGTATGTGTCCTGTTTAGAGAAAAAGCGGTTTAGAAGAAAAGAAGACGAACTTTATAAACATAATTGGAGTGATCTACCAAAGTATTTTTTCTTAAAAAAGCGTAAATAAAGGAACATACTAGTAGAATATAAAGTTTATTACAGAAAATTAAAGTTATCGTACAATAACAGATTCGAGCGTATTTCTCATGATTTTTTTAACAGAGTCCTAACTAGCCATGTGGCTTGCAAATTAAGTACTCTTGCTAAACGAAATTTATACTTGGTACTATAGGGTTTACGTCCATATTGCAAGATTATGGGATTTAAACTCATGAACTCGCTCGAACCACTTAACTTATCGGCATTGTGTCTGTTTCAGAGGTAGGTAAATTCCTTCTATTTCATATGATAAAAGAATATCAGTCTCACCTGTCCACAAGTCCCTTGGTGCAGCACGGTGACGTCAGGCGGCGGTACGGCGGCCATCTTGTCGAGTCTCTGGCGCCTCAGTGTGCCCCCGGCCGATTGTCTGTCTAAAGGTAGAATTCTTTATTGTTTAATGTATCTGAGCTCTTTTACAACTAATTGGTTCTCGGTTACACTGAACTGTGTAAATATAGAATTTAATGTTGTTTCGGATGAAAAGTTTGTGACTAAATTAATATTGGATATACTGATGTCTTCAACAAATATTAATTATGAGATTACTGTTAGGTACTTTACATATAGAATGCTGTTTAATTGTATCCTACTCAACATTTTCTTGAAATTAGAGAAACTTATAATGTTAAAAGTCAGAGGTCACTGTCTATTTTAAAGTCCAGAATAAAATACGTCCAAAATACGCGCATTGATGTGGAGTTGACACCAGCCCGTATTACCTATTACCTAAAGTCCAGACATGTTCCTGGTCAGATCCAGTGAGGACTATGTAGATTAATGTCCGAGGTGGTCTTTTCAGTTAAGAACTACACAGATTTAAGTGGACCTGTCTACTGTCCAGTCAGTGTACGCATTTGTTTGTGTATGTTTGTTTGTTGTGTGTTGTTGATTGTTCGTGTTCTTTTGTTTGTTTGTGCAGCTGAACTAAGTATTGACTTAAGCGCTCAACGAATCAATGTTGAGAAACTGACCTTAGGAATTTTGTCTACCCAATAGTATCCTCATAAAATATATACTATAAAAGCATCATCAAAACTTACCATCAAGCGCATAACTGTGTGGCGGGCTCGCCATGTGAGAGGGCGAGCCTGCGGGCAGGCCGCCGTTCATCAGGTGAGGTTTAGGAAGAGGCTGGCCGCCATACTGTTGCGGGGGAGTCGGCGTGCGGCCTTGTTGCTAGGGGAAGAATGTTTTTGGTTAATGATCACACTAATATTATAAAGGCGAACGTTTGTGTGAGTGTGTGTGTGTTTATATGTTTGTTACTTCTTCACGCTCAAACGGCTGGACCAATTTTGATAAAATTTTGTATTGAGGTAGCTGACACCCTGGATTAACATATACGCTACTTTTATCCCGATATTCCCACGGTATCGAAACTTATGCGGGTGAAATCGCGGGGCGCAGCTAGTAGGTCATAAATGTGGGAAAAGAATGATGAAAAGATTTGGGAGATCAATATCTTTTATGTAAGATAGGATAAATCGATTAATGAAATCAGTTTGTAGCAGTGTAGACTTCAATTTGGAGGGCGTTTCTGAGGCAGTCGTCTGTATTAGTCGAGGAACTTCCTTTTAATAGACTCAAAATATCAGTGTAAGCGTTCACCGGGCGTGGCTCGTGCCTTGAGTGCATGGCATGAGCTTATATTCTCATGTTGCAACAGAAATGAGAAAGAAACATGAACAAGGCAGCCGGGTTGATTTTAACATCAGAACCACAATTTTATATTACACCCCTGCCCTACCCTTCTGGGAATCAAGACGTGGTGTTATGTGTCAATAGTTACACATACTATTTACACATAAAAGCAACATGACACCTATTAAGAAGAACGGATCACTAAAATTAAAAAACAACAACTTGAATTTCAAGTGTTTTACCTGCTGCAAATATTCCCCAATCAGCGGCGGGTATGACAAGTACCTATCCGACGCCATGTTGTAATATGAACCGTCTAGTGGCGGCATCGGACTTGGAGCCGGCACGTAGTTGTTCTTGCCTGGTGACAAAAATAAAAAGAGAAATGTATTACTATTAAAAGTATGAGATATAGTGATGTATCAAGTAAGACTTTCAGATACTGAAACTTGATGAGACGTTATTACCACGTAGAACTGTATAAATCAGGGGGATTTAGATAAAATTTGGTGAAGAATGTATTACTATTAAAAGTATGAGATATAGTGATGTATCAAGTAAGACTTTCAGATACTGAAACTTGATGAGACGTTATTACCATGTAGATGTATAAATCAGGGGGATTTAGATAAAATTTGGTGAAGAATATAAAACAAGTAGCATATCATCCTGTTAAGGATTAGCTGTGGTTACCTATAAATTGGGCATTACAAGATAACGTAGTATACAATAATATTATTTTACAGAATATAACTGTAATGTTTCTCTCGTTGGTAATCCTTAAAATAAATACATAGTTACAATTATCATTTAAGGGTTTGAGTTTAGGCAGTAGCCTAGATGCAAAATGAAATGAATAAAAACTGTCCCATGGTAATTTGAATGTTGTTGAACTGTCAAAATGAAAGCCATTGCTACTGTTAGTGTGTTACGCAATTATCCGCTGTTAGTCCCCACAATGTTTAATTGTCTATTATTGTATAAAAACTCAATTGCATACCCAGATGTATAACCTATTCACAAATGAACACGAAAACTCTTCGTCCACTCACCAGCACTTCTTCCCAGCGTACTGTGCCCACTAATATCCTTATGTCTATGAGGATGCGGCAGAGTCCTGGCATGGTCTCCATCGTAGACCGCGTAGTTAGGAGGAGGGTAGTCTAGCGGGGGTGGGATGACGAGACCCTGGTCATCCATTAGGAACGCATCTGTTGTCTGTAGGGGAGGAAATTGCGGTTAGTTTCATGACAGAGATAGTGGTTTTTAAAAGAATAATAAAGGAAGAATTTGACTACTCGACCCAGATTAATTAAAATTATGGAATTTCAAATGTCTGGCTTAGAATCTTCTTCGTTATTCTCCATTAATGAAACACAAAATAAATCCGTCATCCGTCAATATTGACATAATATATCAAAAACCTTTACCTGACTCAACATATGCCTAGTCGGCATCGACGGCACCTCCGGTATCGGCGGCGGCTGCCTATCATCCTGTCCCTCATCTTGGGAGTAAGTCTCCGACTTCTCAGAGACGGAACTGAGGGTCTCTCCCGTCATCGTGTCATTGTATGATGATGGTGCGTACATTTCTATTGTTGCTGATTTAGACGCTTGGCCGGCTTGTTCTGTGAAAAGTGATAGAGATATTGTAGAAAATGATATAAATGAGAAAGTTATAGATTTAAATAAAGCTACTGAGTCTAGACTAATGGCAATCGCTTTCAAAACGTTTCGTTTTTCTACAGTGACTTTCAAAAGGATTAACATAACGCACCTTCAGAACAGTAGTGACGTATCTCAAAAAAAACATTTGTTTGGGAAAACGATAACAAAGTTTAGAAACTGCAAACTTTCAACTATCAATCAATACCTAACCTATCAATTATTTAATAATTGATAGGTTTCCATAAAAAAAAAAAATTAAATCAGTTCAAAGTTGAAAGTTTGCAGTTTCAAAACTTTGTTTTCGTTTTCCCAAAAAATGATTTTTTGAAATACGTCACTACTGTTCTGAAGGTGCGATAAACTTTCCGGTAGCTTATGTCAGTCCCATACATTTTTGAGTTTTCCATCATCGTTATCGCTGATTGAATGTCACTCTGTCTAGGCCCTCTGATATAATTTTACGGTTTCATGAAGTCCTGTTAGTTAGGTATCGCAATTTGAACCTTATATTTAACGTCATAATGGTAACAAGACTGGACTTTGTTAAATAGATTAACTATAAAGAATTGAACACTATGAAATGAGTAAGTCATTTTGACTTGGAAAAACTTCTAAATCTAATCAAAATAGAAGTAGTATCTAATCGAAAAGCAAAATTATTAGTCCTTTAAATCAACACGCAATTGTATTAACGATTCAAGAAATTAATGAACAGGTTTCTGGAACTTTGAATATTACGGGCTAAAATAAAAAGACTGCGCTTATTTTTGCGGACCATAGAGTAATTTACATAACCATAACCAAGAGTAATTGCAAGAAATTCAATTCAATTCATAAAAGTAAATGTTGATACAAGAAAAGAAAATAATACGAGCAAATACAACAATAATTACAAAGGAACGGCTGCTCATTAAGGCATCGAACCGTACGATAATGACTTAACCATATTATTGATGTAGGTAATTGAAAACTTTGTATAAATTACTTGCTTTTGAACCAAGTAAAATATCAAGAATTGCTTTTGTATTCATTGAATGAATATTATTACTTTTGCCTTTATAGGTATACATTCGTTATTAGTTCTGATTTACGAATTAGTAGTAATTTTGCTACGTTACTTTTCAACATATCTTTAGAAATTTCAGCATTATATGCCTAGCCTTTTCCCGACTACGTTGGGGTTGGCTTCCAATTTAACCGGATACAACTGAATACCAGTACTTTACATGGAGCGACAGCCTATCTGACCTCCACAACCCAGTTACTGGGTAACACGATACCCTTTGGTAAGACTGGTTGTTTCGGGCTTCTGGCGATCCGTAACGACTATCTTTAGAAATTGATTGTATCGATATAGTTACGAGCAAATAATTAAATAAATCATGGGCAACAGGAGCCATTTTCTTTCTGCTACCATAATATTTCTGAGAGTAGGTACTAATTCTTTTGCTAGTTTCTTTGTAGACCCTAGCCATAGCTAATTTGTTTTTCTGTAAATAACCCCAAAAATAACCTTAGAATTAACGAGTAAAATATTTGTCAAGAAATTTAAGTAGGTACCTTACATGAAGTTATTAATTTACAAGAAGGGTTGTGTTCTAACGAGGACAAATTAATTACTTAAAATGAGCAGAATTTTGCTGGAAATATTATGTTATTATGTACGAATTTATAGACATTTTGTCCTTTAGGGAGCAGACTAAGCCTGGAGCCAGTGAAATATATTTTTGTTACACTTCATATGTCACGTAATAACCGCAATGCTTGAATAAGTTCATAATTAAATTACTCGTGATAATTATAACATATAAAATTATAAATATTTTCAACTGCGTTTACGAGTACCATCTCCAGTGAAAACATCAATCAACTCAGTTGATTTATTATCTACGAATAAGTAATAATGACAAAACATAAATACATTTACGAAAAATTCATCAGCGATAAAAAATATACAGATGAAATTTAAAACACTACATCTACATACAAACGACATCAAAAACAAACTAACAGTGAAAGCGAAAATAAACCCGAAAACTTACCTTTCAATCGTCTAGAACGTCTTTTCAATACAAAACAGGCAACTAAAGCAGCGTTTATTAACACTAATACGACTCCAGTGATTGACACGTAAATAACTACAGATTTGGACACATCAGCTGTTTCTACGAATTCTGTTGACACAACATTCAGCTCGCCTACTTCTGAAGAAGCTTTAAAAGAAGAGAAAATAAAAATAATTAGCAAAAATAAAAAAAGCAAAAAATAAGATGAGTTTGGTTTCGTGTCAGTAAATGTTGAAAAAAAAAACATTAATTTCGTTAGGTTTGTCCATTTGCAACAACATGTAATCTTTTCTTATTTTTTAAATATATATTTTGTTCAATTCGTGTTTGCTATTCATAGTTTTTTTTAGTAAATTAAAAAAAATCGTACATCTTTTTTTGTAAAAATAAATATAAAATGGGAACGCCATCCGTCCAATTTTATTTCACTCTGTACAAAAAGAAACAGTATAAAACAATTCAACATTTCAAGTAGTTTTTGACAAATTTAATTTAAAAATCTTCATCTATCTTAGCCATGACTATTGTTAAATTCTTTTTATCATGAATTAAGCCAGCGAAACAGTCAAATAAACCTATTTTATTTAGCAGTACTCAATAAAATTCATCTTCTGTAACACTGCCGTCACTTCAAACTGAAAAATATGCTTTCTCTAACAAAATTCAAGAACAAGTTACTATTTGAGTGAACTTTTCGTGTCGCCCTTGACTCTAATATAATTTTCACGGTCGCTCTTTGTAACTGAAAGCTTCACAGCCTTCGTTTCAGTAGATATGCTTTTAATGTACCATTGGAGTATTGCCTCGCTTCACAATTTTTTGTTTTATGTTTTAAATATTTTAGCGTGAAATGGGAATTCCTTTTAGTGAAATTCTAGAAATTGTTTCGTTTTTTATGTGGAAATAGTAAGTTATAAATGTTTTAAAACGCGTTAAGGAATATAGGTATGTTGTGTGTTTAGCATATTTATGTATTTAAAAGCAATGTAAAGTAAAACAAAAGCACTATACAATTTAAAATTGAAACAACTTTACCAAAATATCAAAACTACATTCTGATATTCAAAAATACAGACACAAAACCAAAATCATAACAAAATTCTTAAAACTAAAATCCATAAAAATATCGATTCAAAAGCGAACCCAAACCTCGAATCCTTTTATTGGTCCTTTTATGAAGACAGAATCCTATCAGCAATACATTTAGCAGTATCAAAGCTGTTCCTACTATTGTACCAGTTATTATGAAAACTCCTGGTACATTGTAGTTGTATTCTTCAGAGGAAGACTGTATTGATGAGGGGATCATGTCTGAGCAGCGTGGAAAGATTTGGTTTGGATTAGGCTGAGTATAGTATCTTGAGAAACTCTTCTAAGTGTATTGGTTCATCCAGACTTATTAATATTTGGGATTCGAACTCATGGCAATAAACTAGTATTAAAGACTGTGTCTATAAACATTATGATGAGAGATCCATTAATTTGAATTTTGACACATGACATGTTGGACAATTTCTAATATAATTTGAATTCATTACGCATTGCTGGGTGCCAAAGGCCTGTCTGTATATTCATACCACTTTAATATCTTGTCATATAAGGCATTTAATTTCATCTTTGAGTAAAAATAATTAAAATACAAATTGTATTGTGAACTTACTTAGTGTAGTAACTTTGGTGTCATCAGGTCTGTATTTGCTTTGGCCAATTTTGTTGATAGCCATGACGGAGAATACGTAGTCAGTGTTTCGTTCTAAACCACCGATCGTGAATTTTGTGGCATTTCTAGGTACCACATCTTCGTATTTATAAGATTCTTCGAAGATTCTCCTGCAAAAATGAGTTTGGTTAAAATTCCGGGCTGTGATTTAATGTTTCCGTAGATTCTGTTTCAATGTTCACAATTAACCAATTATTCTGGCGTACATTTTTTTTAGATGGAGATAAACGAGAAACTCTCCAGTTTCACTTATAGTTTTTAATATATTATGGAAAACCGATGTAAGACTAAAAACTTATTAGTTATCACAAAATGGTTTATGATTCAGAAAAGCTTGCCTGTATCGTATCCTAAACCAAGACTGCAATCCGCCATCGAATCCGGGCACCCATTGTAACGTCACGGTGTTATGGGTCACATTCGTTATCATCAGTGATATCACTTGATCTGGAACAAAGATGAGAAAGGTTTGAGGATGGATTATGGCTGAGTCAACAGAAGTTAAAACAACCATGATAGTTCATAACTTATTTGAGGCACGGAAGAGATGATGCATTTATAATTGTTATCTGGTTATTTATATGTTCCAAGATACAGACTAAATATCTAGTTTGGGGCTTACTGGCAAATAATATTATATTGTAATCTAGCTGTAGGTAATATTTTACTAATGTCGTCTCAACTTGCTGTTAATCTGTGAACCTGTTTTGTGGACCTGGAGAGTGAAATATTTTCTATTTCTATTTATTTTTCTACTTAACGATCTGTGCTAGTAGTAATTTGTTATTGTCCACAGTCTCTAAAGGTTTATAAAAGTCTAGCTCAAATTATCGTCCAGTGACCAGGTCACCAAGAATACAGGCTGTGCCTAGTTGGGGCCCACCGCTACTATCTGTTTTAATTGTGTTGGTTATAATAACATCAGACAGTCTTCGTTAATTTTATCCTTGAAACAATGTTTTATTTATTTATTAATAACCAACTTATATTGACAGTTTGCACCACACATACAAGTTATTGGTCAATGTTAGTAATTAGACATGTCATACAATCATAAAATTAGGTAAAATCACATAATAAAAAGATGAAATGAAATAAAGTGAAACAAAATTGGACAAAACTAGATAAAAATTAGATAAAATTAGATAAAATTAGACAAAATTAGATAGAAATTAGCATAAATTGGAATAGAATTATTAATAACATATAACTATTTAATATAAATTAATTAATATAAATAAATTAATGTAAAATTTATTTATTTATTTGCTCCAAGGAGATTGTACTGGGAGTGGCAATGGACACCAGGTATCGAGTGGCAGTGTTCAGGAAACTCAGTTCAGTACTCGCGAAGACATCTGAGGACTCGTCATATAACAGAATGTTGTTGATATGGGTGAGAGCTAGGTATAATGGACTGGTCTTAAGGGTTATGGTATCGGTTTGAGGTATTTTGAATAGAGGGCGTCGGCGAGGGCGAAGTGTGTGTCTAATGGCTAGTGGGATGTTAAAGGAGATGTACTGCAGTAAGGAGGAATTGAAATGGGTACCAACCATATCCTTAGTTCAGAATCTTACCTGGGGCACTAGTAATATCCAGCTTGACAGACGTCGTGGAGAATCCCAAGTCATTCCTCGCTCCACACTCATACGAGCCGTAGTCTGAGGAGCTGACGTCACTGATGAGAAGCACCGAAGTGTAGGTGATGGGATCAAGCTTGTGGTACTCTGCAAAGTACTTGGTAGAGGTGTTGACGGGTAGTTTGGCTCCATTCTTAGACCAGGTGAAGTTCGGTGCGGGGGCTGATTTGCATCTGGAACAAATAGGGGGTTAGTATGATGGAAAAGTAGATTGTGTAACCAGCAGTAGGCTGATAATGTCGATGTTTGCAATGTTGGAATATGTATGGATTTAATTGATATTATTGACTTTGATATAACATTATTACATAAGTGTGAAGCCGGGCGTACCGGTGTCCGTGAGCCACAAATATTTGTATTGCCTATAGATGTTGTTTTAAGCCTGGGTGAATCTGCATGTGGGATAAGTGTCCGTCAACATAACCATGATGCAGAAGAAAGTCCTAAAGTGGGACTACGATTTTCAAAATCATGAAACAAATTCTAAGTACCTACTACCACATTTTGTTTTTGATTTAGAATCAAAATATTCTTTCAAAACGGTAATAAATAAATTAGATGTAACGTTGATATTGTAATTATTCGAATCTTAGCTGTGAATCTGGTATACCCACCTAAAGCACGAATCACATTCATCATCATTACACACCAAAGCAATAAAGCTCGCTCTAAGCTCAAAATTATTACCATATCAATTACATTTTAAATCGTTTTGATCCTTTACCACGGTATTAGGCACAGGTGCACTAAATCTAACTGCCTGACTAATCCTTAGTTAATTAAATCGTAATTCTAACGAGCAATTCATGATTGATGAGTAATGATATCCAGTATTATCCTTTTTGAAGATTACTAGTGATCTTGTCTACATCTAGTGATCCTATTGACCCCTCCTAATGTGCTAATGCGGTTGTGCTGCAGATTAAACCTCGACACGGCTGGCACAGGAGCGAGGGGAATTAGCAGAAGCAAAGAGAGGCCTATGTGAAGCAGTCAGCAGACCTTTTGTTTAGTACTCTGTCATCAATGGACATTTACTTTTTGTCCTAGTGGTGTCAGCCATTACGTAACCTTAATCAGTGGGGCAATTGTGTAACACTTTATCAATCGGAATCGGTTTTTTTTGACAGTTAAACAACGTTCATTGCGTTATTTACGTGTTGAGCAGACACATTTTTCGAACTTATGAAGCAATGGATTAGCAATTTGCTTCAAAATGATTCCGATTCCGATTGATAGTGTGTTACGCAAATAAGGTGCAGGTTTAAAAAAGTATGTATTACACAGTCTAAAGAGAACTTAAACCTAGAGACCAGGCTAGTTGAAAACCTTTTCATTCATATATCTTTCCCTCTGACAGTTCACGTCCTATTTGATCGTAATAACTCAGTCTTATACTCCCCCCACCAAGTTTCTTACCGTCCCTTATATTCACAATCTTTTCCCACTTAAGATAAGCAGATTTTATTCAAAGTCGAAATTTTTTCAAATGTTTTTTTTTATCATTGGAACATCACAACTAGGTAGTTCACATCACATCATCATCAGTCATCGGTATCATTTTACTGTGTATCTTAATAAGTAGGTAGGTACCTACTTATTAAGATACACAGTAAAATGATACGCATGCCAAAACTAAATTTATTTTACACGTGTATGCCTGTAGCAGTATTTTCAGATTCTTCTTCTTAGCATATCGATGGCAAAAAGTTTAAATATTTTTGGCCCAAACCTCAGCTGCGCGAACCCCGCTCACTGACGCTGAGTATTTAAGTAATTTTCAGATAACATGAAAACACGAATTAATAGTTTTTTGGAAAACTACACTTTATTGTCTTTTTAATATAATTGCCACTAGCCGGGCATCAGACTGGACGGCTTCTAAGAAATTCCAAATAAAAAAGTACAATAACAATTCGCTAGATTCGTGATTTAAACACTTTGAACCCACGACCCACGCTTAAAGTCGCCACTAGGGAACGGCGTGAGGCGCAAGCGTGAGGGAACTGACGTAACCACGTCAGTTATTTATTTAATACTTCAAGGACATAAATGCACAGAGGCGGACTTATGCCATTGGCATTTTCTACCAGTGTGGTAGTTTGTATTTTTTTCTAGGCATTTTTTCCCAGTTCTCTCTTGGCTTTTCATATAAGCTACAGTTTTGCAAAAAACCGTATTTAAGAAAGTCATACAATAATATTATGTGTGTATCATAGAAACACTCAAATGCCCTATTTATACCTTCATTACCTAGTAGTAAAATATCACTTACTTGCAAGTCAACCTCCCAACCTGTCCCACATTCGAAGCCGACTTCATCAGACTTGGAGAGCTGTCGAGCTCTGGCTTGAATTTCACCACCAACATAACATCTTGCCTTGATTCACTTCCAATACCATTGTCCACCACACATTGGAAGTTCCCGACATCTTCTCTGGTCGCTTGTTTTATGACTAAGGTACTGGTCAGGTTTCGAGGTTCGAATGTTACTTGGTTTGAGTTGATTTTGTAACCTTTTCGCTCCCAGCGTATGTTGTCGGCTGTTAACGGGTTGCCTGAAATTAAATGTTTGTTGAAAGGTGGTTAAGGTAATACGAGCTGGTGTCCGCAACTCCACGTCAATGCGCGTATTTTGCGTACGGGTGAAAGGTGGTTTCCTTGTTGAGCAGCTGTCAATGGGAATAATAAACTATACAAAACGATATTTAATCCGTATGTGTTCGTAAAATAAGTGAATTATGCTATTCTTTTATGAATTTGTATTCGAATTTCAATGTTTGCATTAGTGAATAAGTTAGTTACTTTCATGTAATGTTTTAGGAAGCAAGGTTTTAGGAAGTTTTTCAATAAAACTGTCTTGTTTTTCTTCAAATTGACCACAATCCTAACGCCAATAATGATAATACAACCAACTCACCATCCGCTGTGCAAGATATTGAAGCATCTTGATTAGGACTCAGGACTTCAAGCTGTGTCATAGACTTTATACTCGCCGGATCTGTAATAAATCTCTCGTTTAGTTTCATTTATGTCTTATAGGTTGATATGGAACATTACCTATCATATTAACCTTCGATAAATGAATAAAATATAAGGAAAAATACTCAGACGAAATAAGATATGTCTCAAAGTCCTCGATTAAAGACGGAAATCTCCAATATGTACATTGTGACCTCGTTACGAATCAATTTGGTCCACAACTAGATATGAACAAAATAATAACTCAATTATGCCCTCAACAATATCAATCAAAAAGATGGTCATACAAACCTAAATCCGACAGTAAAATCGACACAAAGAACAACTTAGTACCAGCGTCCACAAGGTATATTAAATCAAGACAAACCTAGTTCGCTCTCACAATTTAATAAACTACATAAAATGTTCTACTTCTACAAAGTATTCAATTTCCTGCAGAGGAAGACCGCTTAAACGAATTAACTATAGAAGAAAGATGCAATTAACCTGCGGAGCCTTTCTCTAAAAGACGGGGTTCCCAAAATATGTACTTCCAATTTTTTATAGTTTTTTTTATCGAATCACGAAACTATGCGTGCTTTTCCTGTTTACCAATTAGTGTACAAACACGATGTGAATGTGTGTGTAAGTGAAAAAGCTCTCGGTACCGTCCGAGGCAATGGCGAAGTCGGTTCCAAGTTTGATCGGCACATTACTGACAATAGTTGATCAATAATTCCGTTTATATAAGCTATTGAGTTTAATGTTGAGGGTATTATGGAGCTATCATTATGTTTTGGAGGCAGCGCAGGGCTTAGTTACGTCAAAGTTGTATTAAGTGTTCGATATAATGTAATTTTCCGCTTCCTGCCATATTTTGTAAGAGGCTTTGGGTGACATTGTGCGGTGTTTTATATTTTGAACTAGCTTTTGGTCGCTGCTTCACCCGTGTGGATGTCGGAATTATCCCACGGGAATGTACTGCCGGGATTAAAAGTACCTTATGTTGTAATCCTTGTTCTTACTATCTGTGTGTCTTTCATCCGAATCCGTTCAGCCGTTTTTGATAAACAGACAAAAATACTAAAAACTATATTTTCGGTATCAGACTTGTTCCCACACCTCGTAGCAACTACTTTTTTTTTTCCAAAATATTTAATGTACAGTTTTGTATTTGTTACTACTATTTCATTATAATTATGTATAGATGATGGAAAATCTGATAAACTTGGGTTGAGCATCAATTATTCCCTTTAAAGCTAGTAACATAATATATTCGCGGCCGTAAATAATAGCATATGGAGTTTGAGAAAATGTCTGGCCTTTATAGAGCATCATCTTTGCGAGAGAATATTGCTTTTGACTAATATTAAGATTATTCAACACTCTAGTTTATGAAACCAACAAAAGTAATTACTTAAGGGATAAATAATTCTTAGCATTAAATACTTACAATGTACAGATACGCTGATATTAGCAACGACCGCTCCCTGAGAATTCACAGCTTCACATGTGTAGATACCTGCATCATGTCGTGTCAGCTTTGTCATGTTCAGCATACTGCCTTCTGATATTATCCTGTCATCTAGGGGAAAAAAGTGAAAAATAATTACCCGACCACTTTTAGTACTACAATTTCATCTAGTTAGATGAACAACTATTTTGATTAATTTGTCCGTAAAAGATTTTCGTAGATAAAAGTTTTCGTTTGTGAATTTCTTAATAAATAAGCTGCTAAACGATTATGATTTGGGGTTTTAGATAGCAAAAAAATACTTGCTTGTCAGTGACAGGTATTTGATGATATCCATGAACTAAGTCCACATTTCTAGGTCCACTCTATATGAACTGTTTAAATAATAATATCCCTCATATTTTCGCTCTTCATGTTCAATGTTAGGTAACCCAATAGCCCGCATGCATACATGTTAGACAAATAGCCGTTTGTTCGTTTTCTAAACTGTTTTAACCTTAATTCTCTCATTATTCATATTAAAACTCATTAGATCTATTTATATCTCATCTTTGTTATTAAGTTTTTTATTTTTCTATTTATCATCTTACACGTCATTTTGAATCAAATGAATTGTAGTTTTAAATAGTAAAATCAGAATTGAGTTTTCTCGTTTTAGGTCTAAATTAGTGTCAGTTACCTATCCATTTATTGTTCTATTTGTAGAATCAAAAAGTATATACCAATTTACATATCAACCACATTTATGCGGAAACAACGACAATGATTGACCACAACTGTTTGTTTCAACTAAATAATAATACCGAAAGTAGGATTATTTTAGAGGATTAATAATAATACTGTTAATCACAAAACAAACTCTCATAGGCTATCAATTGGGTTAATGATGCTTGATTAAAAGCTAAATACACTTGATTGTATGCCAGAATTAAATTATTTGGTTTGCGTGTTTTTGAATGTTACAGTAATTAGTGTTAGTAGCTTTTGAAACTATTTGCATATTGGCGATTGATCTGTTGTAGTTTGTTAGGAATTTAAATAAAATAGAATGATTATAATATTATTACGTGTCAGATTTTATGTTTTACAAAAGTAGGCCTTCGATGGATAGAGAAATTAGTGGTTTTTGAAACGTTTAGTTAATTACAAGAAATTCTCATTAGACCTGTCCAAATTCTTAGCTAAAAGAGGAAAAAATAAACAAATTTTTAATTACTTCTCCAAATTACATTTTTCTGTTATTCTTTTTTTTAAATTATTCTGGTTCCACGAACTATGATTTTTTACTGAAAAAATCTCATTATTTAGCTTTGTAATGAAATCAGTTTCTAGGACTACGTGCTAATAACGAAGTTTTTTTTTTTGAATAATTATATTACGTTATTTTTTGTTAGTTATAAAATACACAAACGAATGACGAGTAAGCGATCGAATTCAGGACAAATCTGTTCTGTAAGATTTGAACTGCCAGAACACTCTCTGTAAACCTATCTCAAGTCATTTATAGGTAAAGAGTTTGCATTTCCTTCACTATCATCTTTACAAAACTTTATTATTTTTGACTACTTACTTCCAGTACTGTAAGACGACTGCGTGATAGGCAGTCCATCCTTGGTCCAGGTATATGTTATGCTCCCAGGATTGCCATCAGCTCGTAACACTATGATAAGCGGCTCATTTTCTACTCCAACTGTTGTGTAGGGTGTAGTCTCATCGAATATTGGCGCATCTACAAATAATAGTTTTGGTTAGCTGGTTGAACAAAATTCAACGTGTGCTCGACATAGCAAAGCATCTTGCTTCACGATTGTCCAAACTACTATGACGAGAAGCGGTATATTCTACAGGTTTGAAAATAACAACAATGGACTAGTCCTGTGCCGGTCATTCAAACGAAAGGTCAAACTGGATTGACCAATTGATCACTCTATCATTACTGATCCATTTTCCTTTAGTCTACGGTCATCATGAAAATTAACAAATGTGCAACCACCCAAAAACATCAAACAGCGATCAATAATCCCGAACACAAGCATCATTATAACAGTGATAATTGTATTTGAAGGATAGCTGGAAAAGTCACAATAGTATATTTATATACTTAACCTTCTTCCAACTTCGGAATTTAGTAATTATATTTATGCTCAGGACATTAAAAGTTACAGAAAATTCTTCTTCCCAATACTTACATAAAACTTTAAGCGGCAGCGCATCGTGGACACTCCTCTGTAACGCTTCGTTCATGGCCTGACAGGTATATACGGCACCGTTCAGTTCCTTGGTAATAGAAAGTTTTAGTTCTATCGTGGACACTGTCCCTCCGTGAAGGCCTTTCGTCTTCTTTGGTGGTAGGCCTGGAAAAGAAGAAGAGGTTGTAACTTCTGGAACTGGTCTTGGGTTATAATATTATAAACATCTCTCCTCTCCTCGAATGTTTTTTACTACATGTATTTACAATATTAAATCGTGGATTATCGACCAGATTCAAAAACGCAACTTATTTGAAGTTTCTATTAATTCTTATGCAATTTTTTCACACAGAAGTGAATTAAAGCGGTGAAAAGTTTATTGAACGTCTTAAAGTTAAGTGACGTTAGAGAATTCGGAGGTTATAGAAGGGATTCTCATATAAATTTTTGTGTGAATATGAACGATGTAAACCAGGTAACGCAAGTAGCGACACTTTCGGCAAACGGTATTTTAAGAAGTTGTAGAAATATAGACGTGAAACCTAAATACATAAATCATTTGACTTATTTTGAACGACACATTACTCTGATTTGAACCCGCTTTAAGATGGACCCTCAGGAAAAGTTGGTCAAAATTACAAATTCGGAAACAAAATACTAGAATGTGACAGACCATTCCAATAACTCTGCTAGCTACATATTGACGACTTACTAGTCCGACGCAGCCATGTAGCGGAATCGATTTGTTACGCACGGCTAAATCACGAATGTGTACAGACAAGGGATTTACATGCAAAACAGTGTGAACAGAGTCCTGTATTGCTTTGTTAAATTGTCAATGAAGATTTGCTTTGGGTCAATAATACTATTTATGAAAGAAGTTTATTCGTGTTTTTGCCGTGACCCTCACTTTTTTTAAGTGTTGGGTCTGTGATACCTCCCAATTAAATAAAAAACAATACTACATTTACCTTTTTCTTGAAGATAGGTTAACCTAAATAGAAAATTAAAAATTGAAGACATCAAATGGTAGGATATGGCCAAAACGGAAGGAAGGCACAATAAAAAATTTGGTACGCCAAACCCCAAATATATTGGGACACGGGCAGGAGCTAGAGACCTAAATGGCTAGTGCAGCACTACAAAACAACTGTTAGTTCATCCTTCCACTCACCTTGCACTGGTATTCCATCTCGCCACCACGACAGTGTTGCAGGCGGGTTACTGCTGGCCGCGTCACAGAACAGAGTGGCTTCGATTCCTACTTTGAGCTCTTCTGGTTCCACTCGCACTTTCACTGCTTCAGGGGCGACTGTTGAAAAAAAGTTATTTTAAAGAGATGTTTTGACAAACTCGGGATGGGTTTTTGTATAAAACTAAGATTATCGTATCCTTTAATTCTATTATTATCTACTACACATGGAGTGAGATCTGCAATTGGCCTGTTTTTCGTAGGTATGTTACTTTACAGTAATATATATACTACAAACGCATTCAGGTGCATTGCCAAAGTCATTGGTACTAAGAATAAATGCAATAGGAGCTTAGTTTCGGTCCTAAACATTTGGAAATTCATCAAATATAGAATTTGATTCTGAAGATAAACATATAACAGGATTTATGTACGGTATTTGAAAACTTTAAACTACGTGGTTGGCGAAGTTTCCACTACTTATATGCTAGTCAAAGACAGCGTAAACTTAATTTGTAGGAGTACAAAATTAGCTGTAATCTTTAGTCAGTCCTAAGTAAACATTCGATACGAATTCTCTTGAATATTAAGGAGTTAAGATATATTTTGCAATATCCCTTACGGTAGGTTCTCTAGTTATTTAATTTACTATTTAGGGAACCAATTAACCCCTGGTTTCTAAAATTCTATTCAATTCACTCAGTGATTTGATTGGCTGTTGTCATTTCAACCAACCCCATTTCACAACAAATTGACTGCAAAGAGATTTGATCAATGATCAGCGGGGTAATTACCTAACACACATAAAATGGGTATCGATCGCAATGATTTTCATTTTAACAGTTCGGCCACGTTCTTTGCGTTATTCACGTTGTTGTGCAGACTAATTTTTCAAACCTATGAAACAATGGATTAGGAATTTCCTTCATAACCCTTGGATTGCGATTGAAAGTGTATTACGCGATCAGGGTGCAGGATTCGGACACCAGAGTGCCTTGAGCTAGACAATCACATTCAAAGTGGTTTGTATTTACAACGACTTTCAACGGGATTGAAATAAGCTTTTCGATAGCTTATCGGTCAGTCTAATACATTTTTGACTTTTTCATTGTCTCGGCCTTGTTAAGCCATAATTGTTCCTTTGCGAAAAAAGGATGGTGCTATTCGCCCTGTATAGCTCCAACTCTGTCCCATGCTGGAACAATGATCTATTTAATACCTCACAGAACCTTAGTGCTATGAAATGAATTATAGTTATACTTACAATAAACATTCAGTGTAACAGTTTCAAAGAGCGGTATCTCAGTAGCGCTGTTGGTCGCCTCACATCTGTACTGAGCTTGGTTGTCAGTCACGTTCGTCAGGATCGAGATCTCGGCAGACACTGAACGCTCACTTGTTTTTGTTACTGAGTGGATCTGAAATAGAAGAATATTGTGAGTTTTTGAAGGTCCAAAATATCCTATTCTTTTGAAGTTTCATGGTTTAATCTTCGCTTAGCAGACGAAAAGGTGATCGCTGTATACTGATATAGCAAACAGGAAGACGCTGCCCCCTAACTTCTTGAAGTAACTCCTTTGAACTGCCCATCCTCTTGTCGAAATCGTTAAAATTCTCATCACGTATCCCTCATTCCTTTGCATGCATCACATAACCCATACCTACTACCTCTTATAACTTCTCGGCTACCGGTGCCACTTTCAACCTAACATCCTCATTTAGTTCATCATAGAACGAAATAGACCAGTCGATATTCGCTTCGCTCTAGCATTTTGCAATATTAATATTTTTGGTACTAAATAATTTCGCTTTCATATCGGAACGGTTCGGAAGCTTTCATTGTTTCACTGTTAAGAATAGTTTAGTGGACTGGAATGACTCGATATTGATACTCGAATGAAATGTATCAATATTGTAATAACTATCTCTTTTGTTCAATATGTTCCACTCGACTATCTTGTTGGTATGGACAATTTGATAATAGCTTACATCATACTGTATTTGGATAGTAAAATGGCACATCTAACTACATATATGTCACAGTAACATGCTGAGATATTCCTTTGACCTCGTATAGGTCATTTTTGTTTTTATACATTGTATTTTTATCTCACGAAGCGACGTGAGGTTTACACACATTCACAGCCCGTTTGTACACTTGGTTACCACAAGTAAATCGCCCGTCGCTTCGTAGAAATAGAAAATATTTAGTTGCCAAAAATGTAGGTGTACAAACCGACCGGTTCGAGGGACAAAATTACTGTACTGTTGTTTTCATTGTATTTTTTTTGTGTTATAACATTGCGAGTCTCGATCAATACTTTTTCTTTCTTTCAAGTTTTAGAAATAGTTTTACTTTGTAGTGTCGTCCATGTTACTCATATCAGTGTAACAGTCTCTTTCTAAAACTCGATGTAACAGCCAGCTCCTGTATCCATTTTGCCGCCACACAGCTTTGATGTATTCGGATCTAAGGGTATGGGGTCTCGGTGAAATTACTGTAGCGATTACAGCGATAGGCAACACATTAATGATTTTAGTACCTATCATTAATCATATCGCATACGCGACCACGACCCACTGGTCGCAGATTTAAAACAATGCTGTGTAAGATGCAAGACGAAGCGATCATGGTCACGGTTGTAGCAACAAAGTGGGTCGGTGGGCTTAGAATTCTCGCTCACCGAGCGACCATGATCTTATGTTTCAGTAAAATGTTAGTTACTGCGACCATGGTCGCGATTATGTTTGCCAAGTGGATGGTCGGTATTAAAACTCGCTCCCACAACCAACATTTCTGACTAACCAATCATTCCACCACGATATCAGCTTACCTTTTTATCATTCTTAAACCACGTGAGTGTAGCCAAAGGGTTGCCTCCCGAAGATATACACGACAACCTCTGAACGGTACCAGCAGACAGGGTGGTCCCAGGGACGTATCCAGTGATCATAGGTGCTGTTGGAGGGTCTGAAACAAAAGAGGGAGACGTTATAGGGGTTATCCATCACTTTAGAAGCTGGGGTGGTGGTTGTTGGTTACAAGTTTTTTTAAACGTAGTGCAACAATAAAATAGTACAATATTTATTTAGTTAAGATATGTAGTTAAAATTGAGAGTATTCTAGCTGAATATATCAATCGTTTCGACGACGTTCCAAAGATTTTTTTGATGTCTAACTAAAACTTTGCTATCAAAATAATCATATCGACAAAATTGTTACTAGTTTATCGGAAAAACAAAAAACACAATTTTCTCCACTCCAGCTGAGTAATTATTTATTACTACGCTAAAGTAGACCATACTGTTTTGTAACTAATAAACCAGTACGGCTTCGATCAAAATTATCCTTACTTTACTCCATTAACCACAAATTAGCCTCCCTTTTAAATTACGCAAATTACAGGCCCAAGGCTTACCGCTTGAGTGGTTACCCATCAAAACATAGGCCTCGTTCGTTCAACTTAACCCCCAAGATCGAAAACACAATTAAAGGAGGATCTGTTTCATTGCCCTGTCATTCCTTTGCCTTAATTATGTAGTTAATAATCATTAATTATCAGTATGAAATGACAGGCTGGGAGTGAGTTGTACACTTGCGGTTTTGCAATTCAGTCGTGCGATCTTTACGATTTTGTATTCAGTTTTTAAGCTTTAAACATAAATATTTATTAATTTAATTATCGAAACTATTGTTTCGTAAGACAGGATCAGTTTTTGTTTGATTTTGGCGACTATATTTTTTAAAATAATTAAAAATAAATGCTTAAAAGCGCAAATGTTTTTTATGAATACATAAAAATACTTTTCATCCTGAAACATAATAGTAAAATACATTTTTACAATCATTTAAAACCAATGACCAGAATTAAAAAATATAAAGAAAAGGAAACATAATTTCAGGTAAGTATTGTTTTTGACACGACCAAAAAATCTAATTTTGATAACTCAGTCGCGAGTCAGTTACTACCCTCGCAATTATAAATTATAAGGAAGGGTCTAGTCACGGAACGGTGATTAAAATAATGGGTACAGCCCTAGTTTAGGGATGTTCCTAATTGGATACCATGTACGTGTTTGTACAACATTGTAATTATACTGTGAGCTCCGCTGAGTTATTAGTAGGTATTAGGAAAATGGCAATATTTCCGCGTAGGTAAGAAGGTATGGTGTACAATGTCCAAATTTTGTTGCAGTGCAGAATAATTTATGCGTGTGTAGTGGGTTTTGCAACGAATGGCGGCGTAAAGGAAAATGCCAATAACCAATTTATTATATTTTGGTTAGTTCCTAACACTGTATAGTAACATAATAATATATCATCATCATTTCAGCCGAAAGACGTCCACTGCTGGACATAGGCCTCCCCCAAGCACCTCCACTTCGACCGGTTTTGTGCTTCTCGCATCCAACGAGTTCCTGCGGCCTTCACAAGGTCGTCGGTCTATTGTATAATACATACTTACTTACTAATATCTGTGGTGATGCTCCTGAACATTCTATGTTCCATCTGCATTCCAATGTCCGTCCACTTGACGATCTCGAAAATGCCTCTGATGCCGTAATAAATATGGCCACCTACTGGGCCCAAACAATATACGAGTAAGAAACTTAGAGTCATAGGTGTACCGTCGAAACGCAAATTCAAAATCCCAAATATCCTTAATACGAATCAAGTCGAACCCAAAAACCTTCAACCAAGGACGTAACCAGCCGAAATAACTAGAGATTTACCCAATAAATAACCGTTCGCCGTATCAGATAGCGGTTACGGTGAAATTCTCGTCACGTGCCCACTGCAATCAGGATTCATGCGACAACCTTGCTGGATTATACGGGAACAAAGTTGAGGAGGAACCGGTACGATTTTCTCTGCGTGACCTTGGATTAGAACTGGAGATAACTATTGTATATATTGAGGTGTGTGGGTAGAAGTAACGAATAATAAAATATTTCTTAAGCAGCCTAACCAATTTAAATGTACTGGCAAATAATTACTATCATTGTAACTCCTAAGATTGCAGCATTTCATATTTAACATAAAACATTTATCAGTAGATTTGAATAATCCTCGAGTTAGACTTGCAGCAGTCTGAAAAGAGCGTTAACTGGCCTTTATGATATACTTTAATTTGTATGTGTTTTGCTTGACCGCTACATGTAACATAACTTAACGCAAAATATGCTCCAGGATCTGTATATAACTCATTCGGGTGTCGATTTAAGCTAAATCTGGCGTCATACTATAGGTGGACATTGGTTAAATATTTTTATATTATCCATACCTGCTGTTTTCATATCTTCAAAAGTACGCGTGCAGAAAAAATTATAACGCATTCAAAGCGCAGCTTCACCTCTCAAACTTAATACCCGTATGTATACAAGCACTCACAAAAACTCGCGATCCTAATTTGCTCTCGCTCGTAAGCTGTTTCACGATACTCTATATTAACAAGAAAACTGACAGAGACTAAAACAGCTGAAATTGAGAACTTTCAGTTTTTTTCAGGCACAGAATAGTACGTACAGAACGACCGCCATTTGTTTGAGATTGGCATACGTACGCGTCCATGTATGCGTTTATGGATCCGAAATTCTTTCTGTACCTATTACTTATTCTGTATTTCAGTCTTCAAAGTTCTTTGACCTCGATGCTGAACAAGTAGATATATTTTGAAATTAGAATTTTTAACGTGTAAATTAAATGCACCTAAGTAAAGTTTTCTAAAGATATTATTATGATCACGTTTAAACTGGATTGAGGCGTAGAAGTAGGTAGAAATATGATTTGTCAAAATTATTCTGAATTAACTACAACTGTAAAATCTTATTGAAAAAAAAAATAGTGGTATTCTCTGAAGATTTGATACCGTTAAAAGGTTTAAGACTTGAACAATTTTATTCTTAATCATAATAAAGCATATCTTCCTATTATTTCAATATCAATTATTAGATATTAATTTGGTAAGACACAGTACAACTCATTTTAACGTAAGGTCAATAATGAGTTCATCAGGTTTCAGCCAGAGTGAGACTTATCAATATTATAGGTATCTTTATGTTTCTGAGGATCAATTAGTTAGTTAATACCTTCTTAAACAAGCTGTATTGTTCTTATAAACCTTTATGTACCTACGCATATTCAAATTTTTTTTTTTTTTTTTTTTATTTGAAATGGGCTTGCTCTTGACTCTAGCCTAGGTCAAAGGTGACAGAGACAAAGTCGACGATGGAGCGAGCTTACCCAGAAGAAGCCTGTTCACTCTCACTTTAAAGAGATTCGGGTTGTATGCGCTCGGAAAAACAGACGCAGGTAGAGAGTTCCACTCTTTTGCTGTGCGCATTATAAACGACATTTGCATACGCTTAGTGCGAATTGGTGGAACAGCAACCAGGTAGGGATGGTAACTTGCAGTGCGCCTGGATGTCCGAAGGTAGAAGGGGGCCGGTGGAATGAGGTCGTGGAGTTCTTAGGCACACTCACCGAAGTACAGTCTGTAGAAGACCGACAGGCAGGCAACCTTGCGGCGATGAGCCAAGCTGTGAAGCTTGGCATCCACCAATTTTACGTCGCCAATTAGCCTCTTAGCTCTGCGTTCCACCGAGTCAAGCGCGGCAAGTTGGTATTTCGCTGAGCCATCCCAAAGGTGGCTGCAATACTCCATGCAGGATCGGGCTTGTGCTTTGTATAGGGTTAAAAGCTGTCCAGGCGTGAAGTATCGTTTCACCCTATTTAGGATGCCCAGCTTCTTGGCCGCAGTTTGGGCTTTGTACTCGATGGTGGCGCCGAAGTTGAGACTAGATGTCAACTCCATGCCTAGAAGCTCGAGCCGATCAGTTACAGGAACAGATGTACCTCGAAAAGTAGGAGTCTGGTCAAAACGACTCCTTTTGGCGGTAAAAAGACACGTCTGTGTTTTGATGGCGTTAAAAGAGACCAGATTGTCATCACCCCACTGGGAGACAAGGCTTAAGGTCAAATCTGTCCGCTCTACCGTGGCCTCTCTCAAGAATCGAACTTCGGACCCGCTGGCCCCTGCATTGGACAAGTATCTCTCTGAAACTGTACTGTCATCCGCGTACCCAACAATACCAGGCTGAAGTAGGTCATTGATGTGCAGCAGGAAAAGAGTTGCAGAGAGAACAGACCCCTGAGGAACTCCGGCGTCAATAGCCATAAGGTCAGAGGAGCAGCCATCAACGACTACTCTGATCGACCGCTCACTAAGGAAGTCTGATATCCAGCTACAAAAACCAGCTGGGATGCCATAAGCAGGAAGCTTACTGAGGAGACCGGCGTGCCAGACCCTGTCAAAGGCCTTCGAGATATCAAGCGATACAGCAAGTGCTTCGCCGTGTTTCTCGATGGCTTCGCCCCAACAGTGCGTGACATACACAAGTAGATCGCCAGTTGACCGCCCCCGGCAAAAGCCATATTGACGGTCACTGAGGAGATCATTGTCTTCAAGGTAGGTCAGCAACTTACTGTTCAGTACCCTTTCCATAACCTTGCACAGAATGGAGGTAATGGCGATCGGACGGTAATGGGCAGGCTAATTACTCATACGTAATTACTTTCCTTTAGGTATATAGTTCGTAATATTTTTTATACTGTGTTTTTATATCCTCATATTTACAAATTTTACGTATATTTGTGTAAAGTTAAATAAAGTAAATAATAATTTTAATATGACGTTATCCAATCCACACTGGCCCCGCGTAGTGGATTATAGCCCACTCCCTCACACAGAGAGGAGGCTTGTGTCCCAGCAGTGGGAACATTATAGGCTGATTATTATTAATATTTACATTTAAGATTTATTGAACCAATGTTACAAGTATTACCTTATAATTAACTTAACGTCGGTCATCACCGGTCATCATTTGGATCATTACGGCGGTCTCCAAACTAGGCGGCGCCTGTATCTTGGGGACCATTACCATTATACCTACTAATCTCTGTATTTTTTGTTGTTCTAAAAGAGCCTTTAAGATGAAAATCAAAACAGTCCACAGGTAGGTAATCCACGATCCCATTACTTCTTAGCACATAACTCTACAAGTTAAACCATCATAAACGCAATAATATAACTGTTAATAAATAAGCAAGAAATCGTACAAAACGTAAGTAACAGCATTCCAGTATGATTAATGTTTTTACATACATATATACCACTGATGTGATAGAGATGTATAGGTATGTATGTCATTAGATAGGATTGAGGAAGTGGGCGCATGACCGTTGTTTTGTTTGTGCGTATGTTTTTTTTTGAGATTGGAGTCGGATGGGCTGGTTTTGATGTGATTGATCAGGTTTTGAATTCGGAAATATTATTAGTAAATATTGCGAGTTTGGCTTTAGATAAAAAAGGGTCATCTTGTTCTTCATTTCGTAGAAATGGTAGATATGCATCTATATTTTACTGCTTGGGCTTATCAGGTCATAAAGTCTGTTTTTGTGGGTGTAAACGTCAATAAGAGACGAGAAAATGGGTTTGAAATGTGTACGTATGTTTTTATTTAATGAAAAACATCTCATTTTAAGGAAGAGAATGAGGTTTGGTCATCATGCTTGCTCATTGCAGGTTTTTGAATTCAAATAAATCAATAAATGCAGTTTTCGTTTGCTTTTTGATAATTAAATGACTTTATAAACAAAATTCACAGTTGGTACCTATTAGGTAAGTGCTCAATATAAAACCAACTTCAACCACAAGAGAACCCACGTTCCAACACTGGTTTATATACTTACACATTATTATAACATTACTAGCGGCCCGCCCCAGCTTCGCACGGGTGCAATTTTTTTTTTCGAATTTCCAAAATTTTCTTTCATACAAACCTTGTCCCGGCAATACCGATCACAACAAAAAAAGAATTAGCGAAATCGGTCCAGCCGTTTTTATGTTATGTCGTGACAACGGAAAACGGGTTTCATTTTTATATAATAGATGTATACTTCCTTCAATACCGACTAATGCGTTCACTATATTGTGACTTGAATATGCAACTCACAACATGACTTCACAAAGTAATACCGTCATTTTTATTCAACCTAGTTTCTCGCCCCATTTTATATGAAGGTACGTTTTTCTAATCTTTATAACGTGGCATCATGCCAGTATTCCCAGAAAGGGGTAGACAGAGATGTTCCTATGGTTCATCATCACAACCATTATAATTTCAGTCGAAAGACGTTCTCTGCTTGACTTAGACCCTTCCAACCTATGGTTAGACCTGTATATTTACTTCGTGGATTACTAGTCCCATATGAGTCTTGCTATTAACCTTGCACAATATTCCAAGTCCGGGTAGCTACTGAGAATTTCGTAATAGAAATGCCAATAATATGGTTCGGGTATCGAACCCAAGACCACAGGTTTAGCAGTCGCACTTGCAAGCAGTAGATCAACGAGGTACTTAGATATATTATGCATAATTTTAAGCATAGCAGTGAGTAGAAATGCCTTTTTTGTGTCTTATATTTGTCTATGTAAATGCATCTTTGATCAAGAATAAAATACAGGTAAAAAATGTATTTTTTCCTAATTTCCATTCCTCTTACAGATAAGTTTCATAAAATCTCTTCCATCTCAGCTTATCCTAAAAAAATATCATGCATTATGTTATCACAATCACCGTATCCTCCATGAACCGTCTTCACAACTTCAATCGGGCATCAAACCAGCTACCCTGTCATATTATCGATACCATTAATCATTGAGATAACAGGGGTATCCTCGAAGGAATCAGTTGATATGACGGATGGGTTGTACATTGATATTGATAAATATTTCATTACTTGGTTAAGGTTATTAGCTTTAATCATATAATGATATAAATAAGGTAGAAAACTCAGAAGGTGTGGAGTGGAATTTATGGTTTGAAATCGTCAACACGTAGTGAGCAAGGAAGTGTGGTTATCTATGCTTGTTCCTTCTCTGTGTGAGAAAATTTCTTTGTAATATTGTGATAATTACAGCCTGATATTATTATATTATACCTATGTATTGGTTAACCTTTTGAACGCCAGAGTATAAACGTATCGCCGTACCCCTGACGTCAGGCCACTTTAACAAAACAACACACACACACTTAAAACAACAAATTTCTCGATATTGGTGGTTTATTTATATTTGTTTCATGCAATACAATATAGACGGAAGCTTAAACTTTTCAATTATATAAATAAAAACACACAAAAGTAATGATTAAATTGTTTATTTCATAATATGGTGCGACCCGTGCGACGTGTATTTTGTCATATATTTGTGACGTTGGCGTTCAGGGTAAGATTTCGTTATATGTGACAATGGCGTTCAAAAGGTTAAAAAACAAAAGACAGTCAGTATGAGTAAAATACTGATAGCTAACTTCAACATATTTAGGAAAAGATAGCTAAAACGCTATAAGCCAGACTCTGCTAAATTTGCTAAATTACCATTTAATTTTGTTGCTGTTCTCGACTACATATACTTGCACCTCTACTTCAATTGCTGAACATAGTGATTACATTCACCATTAAAAGGACATAGAGAATATTTCCCAGAATCCACAAGTATTAAACACGAAACGGGAATAAAACAAACCACAGCAATACTACTTATTTAAATACAGCTTACAGCACACTTTATCCTGAAACTTTACAGCTCAAAGCTCCATAAAAAAATCTATAAAAAACAGCTTTTAAAAACCCATACAACGCTTTTTTATCTGCAAAATATAAACACGAATGGCACACAACAAAGTACATTAAAACGCAAAATTTCAGGGCTGCCCTGCAACAATTATAGCCACACTTGTGACTAGGGATGTCACCGCAGCTAACAGTTGAGCAATTAATTCGTGCGATGTCCACAGTCTCATTACTTTAATGAGGGAAACGTGCTGGACGGAGCACCCCTACATATAAGGCTGTGCACACAGCGATTTAATTTAAGTAATGGATTTTTTTTAATGCTGAGATAAGATGATGTCTGCTTTTTTATGTGTGTGTTTACGTAGATTTTGTATCTATTTACTTTTTAGCTTTGTTTGTTGATAAGGCAACACTAACTAAATAGAGTGATTTCACAGAGATTAGTTATGCAGATTGAATCTTCTATTTAGTAAAGACACTAACGCTATATATTTTTTATCTATGCTAGTGTGTTTCCAGCCTGTTGTCAATATTTCAAAGTGGTTGTTGTGGACTCATTAGTATGATAAAGTGACCTTATTGGTGATGTTCTTCAGAAAGGTCAGGGTCGAAGTACTCGCAACCGACGTGGGTGTATGACCAGATGAATTAATGTTAACGATGCAAAAGGAGTATACAGGGTGAAATTGAAAACATGCCACAAATCGAAATGAGAGATTGTACTCATCATTATGAACAACTTTTACTACGGGACCAAACCTGAAATCGCAAAAAAAAAAATCAGCTGTTCCCTACATTTATGTTCGCATAACTCGTCAAAATGTAGGGAACAGCTGATTTTTTTTCAATTTCAATATGTATAAGGATCGTAGCAGGTGGCGTTCTGTAGTTTCTCCTCATGGGCAGAAAGCATGAGTTTATGTCATTAGTATTAAAGAGCCTCCACGAACGACGGTAGATATTAAGTGTTCGTCTAGCACATAGGTACCTGATAATCAGCTTTGCTACTAACTTGCTGACTAGCTAATCTTTAACCACGTAAGAGCTGAGTATTCTTATAGAGTAAGCATTTTCAGGATTAACGTATGAAATTCTGCCACGAATTTCTTTTCTGGCATTCAGTAAAGATATTTCTAAATCATTTCACAATTTGCCTAGCATAAAAATCGAGATAAGTAATATTGCACAATTCATGGCAATGTTACTGCGTCATACCTACACTTATTTCAGCTCTCTATATTGATATTTACTAACTTTTTACACTAGGTGCTAAATTAAATGACTAACTATAGAAATATAAAAACAAAAGGACACTTAGGCGTCGAAGTACTCGTCCGCATCGCTGTCTTTTGGCTCTGTATATTATTCGAGTACCTACCTTACTATCGAGTACAAAGCCATTTTTAATTTTTAATATTTTTCAAGTGACATACTGGTCAAAAGCGAGCTCTGAAGTATTTATTCAGAGTACTTACGAATGTTTTTTTGAAGTGTAAACTTCTTTAGCGGCGTTGCACACTTTTTGTAATGGGTAAAAAATGTTAAACTCGCGTCAGGGCATCGCGTCAGGACACGTGACCGTCAGGAGAGATTCCCCCCCCCACTCTTTCTACGGCGACGCCAACCGAAGTGAACCAAGTGACACACGACAATGGATGGATGGATGGATGGATGGATGGATGGATGGGCGGGTGTGGGTGTGGGTGTGGGTGTGGGTGTGGGTGTGGGTATGGGCATGGGCGTGGGTGTGGGCGTGGGCGTGGGCGTGGGCGTGGGTGTGGGCGTGGGCGTGGGTGTGGGCGTGGGCGTGGGTGTGGGTGTGTGGATGGATGGATGGACAGCTGATGGCTCAACCGTCTGTGTAGTACCTACACTGCTGTGTATTCGTAAAATTCGTGTATACAGGGTGTTACGGAAAGGGTATATCAATACAAACGGGTTAAAGAGTGTATCTGGTCTAGAATCTCTGTACAAAATTTCAGCTCAAAATAACTGACTTTAAAAATACTTAATATTTTTTTTATTTCGATAGTTTATTAAATTGAAATCATAACAAACGTGTCACCGCACTACGAGGGTCATTATCCATTATCTGTAGTATGTGCGCCTAGTACACGCACATCACGCCGCCGCGCGAAAGTGCAGCGCCGTAATGTCGAAATAAAAAAATATTAAGCATTTTCAAAGTTAATGCTTTTCAGCTGAAATTTTGTACAGAGATTCTAGACCAGATACACTCTTCAACCCGTTTGTATTGATATACCCTTTCTGTAACACCCTGTATAGTGTTTAAAATATGGAAATTGAACAAAGTGCATCTATTAATGAAAAAAGTGACGCAGAAATAGTGAAAAAAAATGAGTTATATTAATTCAATTAATAATTGATTTATTTCAACGTTAATATTCAAGTTTTCACTTCTGCCGGCACTCCCGGAGTGCAACCCATCTTTTTTTTTTTAATATGAAATATGCAACATTACTCTATCATATTGTTAACAGTGCTGTGTCATATCACGCTGATTTTAACCAACGCAGTAGACAGAGATACCTACCTATAGTCCCACTGCCGTTTGCAGGTAAGGGGTGCATTCAAAGAGCCTTCACAATTTACATAGTTAGGTACGCACATCTGGAACACTCTGGACGTTCCGTTACTGACTTTGATGTCTAATTTAATGCTAGTTCCTGGATTGTATATTAAGTAATATTTGATAAAAAAACATTACTTATTCATTCATTCAGCACAACATGGCCAGAGATCGCACAAGACAGGGAGGTTTACAAGAATAAAGGCCTCCCCTGCCTTTGCCCAGCACAGGAAAATAATATAGGCTAACAAAAAAAAAAAACCCCACTATGGACTTCGCCGCGGCCAGATATAAAAAAAAACAAGAGAGATCCTTCGCGGTTCTTTTTCCTTTATGAATTTACACACGAAGCGCCAAAGCGCCATAAAATCTTAAAATGTTTTAAAATGTTATTTTAACTTTTAAGATGTAATGGTCAATTCAACATTTTAACTACCATTTGTAACAAAAATCCAATAAGCAGAATCCTACATACAATTTATAATAAGCCCCGTAATCAAATAAGATTCCTACAAAAACTGCCATCTATTCAACTCGGCATGAAAACGCAAATGTATACAAAAAACGTGTATGTATACAAGACGGGGCAAAAAGGGGGTATTATCATAGTCTCCCAAGAAAGGGGGTCAGTAAACAGCATGTGAAAAGGTTTTTTGCATAGTCACCTTGGCAGTGGCCTAAAAATGTTAGGCTTAAGTTTAGGTCTAAAGCGAACAGCTGAATGTGCTTTGAATAAGACCTATTTTCAGGTCTTGGTCATTTACTGTGTTGTCAGTAAAAACATCATTTTGAAAGTGAATAATTTAGATTTTTCAAACTACTTGGTTCCGTTTCTTGAAGTTTTTGTGGTTAAGAAATATTGAGGGGCTTATTACGTGTTCGAATTTTTACGAAAAAAGACAAAGTGGCTTGAAAAGTCTCTTCAATTAACAACAAAGCGAAGGTAGATTTAATCAAAAGGTCATCGGTTAAAGAGCATCCAATTGTCCCATAACTACGTTGACTTTGAAGCATTTTGTTCCGTTTTAATAGTAAAACGGAACAAAATAGTTCGTGATAATAGTACACAGTAATATACGATAATCATTAACACACTAGTGCAAAGTGCTATATGTCTAGTTTTAATCTCATATTAAGATAAGCGTTATCAGCATATGTAAATCTGTTTCCTGGCCCCATCTCAAGTTTATGCTGGCCAGTGGACCACTGATACATTCTGCTAATCTGTTGGACAGTGGGTTAAATGCATAGACGAAGCGGGCTAAAAAAATGGGGGATTAATATAACTTATTTTTTGAGTTTAATAACTAGGTGGGTTGCAAAAGGCGAAAGCTAGGAAATGTTTTGGGGACTTCACATAAATATTTCTCTTTGTTCAAACTACAGTTTTGTTAACTGGATTTATGATGGAATCAGTAGTCAAATAGTTATATTTAAATTAGGTATTTTTCACGCTTTTTTAAACCTCGTAATATTTTTTAGTTTAAACCCACACATATTTCAAAACCACTGTCCCCCAATACAACTTAAAAAATCACAGTCTCCCAGTTAACGAAAACCGCTGACCCCATCCCTTTACACCAGCTCCTTAAGAAATGATTAATGTAGGGTAGATAACAACTTTGCTACTACGCTCAGCATATGTTTGAATGAAACACAAGATTTGTATAGGAATGTTTGTTTAAGGGGTGGACCTTGAAAGACCTGGCTTCTGAGCCAATTTTGGAAGGTGAATTGTATTTGCTCAGTCAAAAAGGTATGGGTACGGGTATAGACTGTATTAGTTTTCAGTTTTTAGTTGTTATTGAGGCTAAGGGGTCATTGTACAAAAAAGTCAGCTGCTCCCAAAATTTCGTCGAGTTATGCAAACATAAATGTATGGAGCAGCTGTTTTTTATTCGCGATGTCAGGGTGGTCCTGTTGTAAAAGTTGTTCATAATATGAGTACGATGTTTTCAATTATTCCAAAAAAAAAAACAAAGGATCGTTCTTTGATCACCATGCGGTTTCAGGCTTTTAAATTAAAGTTTACAAACGATATTTTGAGTTATTATGTGATGTTCGAAGTTAACAAGGACCAACATAATTTAACAAAAAATGAAAACTGACAATTAAGTAGTTTTAAACATTTCGTTACCATGAAATTCTACCATTTTTAGACCTAAAAGATCTACCAACTCGCAATGGGCCCGCGTAGTGGATTACGGCCCATTCTTTCTCAGAGAGGAAGTCTGTGTCCCAGCAGTGGGAACGTTATAGGCTGATTATGTTATAAGACCTAATAGATATTGAAGTTAAAATGATAATAGGAATACTAAAATAGTGCTAATCACTATCTGGAAAGACGCCAGTAATGAAATAATAATTAATTTAGCTTTGCTTTCACAGGCTAATTGACATCATCACAAAAGAAATAATAAAGTGTAGTAATGTAGAAAAGAAAAGAACTCCGTATTCCTTTTGATCTCTACAATTCCTTTATACAATTAGTGGGGACTAATTCAAATTACAATTATACGTCCTAAAGGTCGTAATGTGATGTAGGCGTAGACTAAAAATAACAAGAATGAAAATTTGTTGAGAGATGAGCTAAGTTAGGAGAGTGTGAATGTATTGTGGAATCACCCAATGCAACAACGTTGGCAATTCCATTTTTTTTTATAGAAAAAACATTATTAGGGGTCCTGTTTTTACAAGGCATTTGATGCGTTGGAGTTTGTTTATCTGTATATTAAATTAACAACAATGCCTACAGGGTGTTGATGGGGTTGCCCCGATACTGCAGCGCATCAGGGATGTTCGCTGAAGCTCACGTAGACTGTTTCTACACGGTGATGCGGAAGCGGTGCGCATCCTTGGTCCGTAGGGTGCGGGGTAGCGCCAACAGCATCCTCTTTATGATAGCGACCAGGCTTGATTGTGCGTTTGTGAACCACTGCTGCAGGGTTTTGGCTGGGCCTGTCACCTTGCAGCAATAATGTCACAATATCTTTTCTGATTTTGGTTTTGTTTTTTGTCTTTGTAAGTGTATTAATAACATAGTGTGTAAGTATATTGTTACTAACACTATGAGTCTTGTTGCTCGAAATAAAATTATTATTATTATTAATCCCATTGAAACTATTGGTATGAGTTAGCTTTTAAAAAGGTAACTACTCATTCACTAATAGTTCGCTCAACAGCTAGTGTAAGGCCATTTTGTTTTGCTATTAGATTTCAGTATTTGCAAGTGTCATCTCATCTCTTACTACTTCAGTAAATCTAGATCGATGCATACACGTAAATAGCGAGCTGAATACATGACACATAAAATAACCCATTCATCCTACAAAACTCAAGGCCAGAAACTGCTTGTTGAACACCCAAACACCTCCAGGCGAACCTATTCACTCGCACTAAAAACGCAGCCATTTCATTTGACGGCGCGACCTGACCTCAAATCCAACATGGCGGCCGAATTAAACATTCAAAAGCCACACTAGCGTTATGTTAATGACGAACGTAAAATAACAGCTTTTAGAAATGTGACAAAAAGGTATGTTTATTAGGTATGTAGTTGCCTAGGGGAAGAGCCTATGTCAACTTAGGTTAGGTAAATGGATCTTTGACCTTTACATCTACTTAAGGATAACATCAAGGCTGTATTCACCGCAGGGTTAGGCAGAGGTGTAACTATAGCGCTAGTTATGTTTAACATAATCAGCCTATAACGTTCCCACTGCTGGGACACAGGCCTCCTCTCTATGAGAGGGAGTGGGCCGTAATCCACCACGCGGGCCCAGTGCGGGTTGGTGGATGTCACATGTCTTCGAATTTTTGGTTCTAGGACATGCCGGTTTCCTCACGATGTTTTCCTTCACCGTTTTGAGAGCAGTGGTGATGAAATAATTTACACAAAGTAAAGCGCCTGTCGGGGTTCGAACCTACGACCTACAACTTGTAAGTCACGGCTGATACCACTGGGCCACCACTGCTCCCTATAGTTATATATATATCCTATATATATGTCCTATAGTTATGTTTAAGTCCCATTTAATAGGGGTAAGCCTTGCCTTCAATCGGCCACATAGACTCTAGGCTGCTACTGCGAAATTCCATATGGAAAGGTACCAGTACATGTGGGTGTAAATCTCGCATACCTTTATTTTTCAATCTTTGTCATGGGGAAGTCGGATATTGAAAGGTTACCTCAAATAAAGGATTTATTTCGGTCTGACCCCTGAGCCCCCCCTCCACCCCCTCCTCGATTCCCTGCTAGTTCGTCTTCTGTTTTAAACTCTGGCTTATCCACTTTATGCTGGGATAGATAGATAAACAAAAGACAATTTTGATCTTTGATCAGAAAATCTGCTTTTAAATCTTATGTCGGTAGCCTAAATATTCGGTTATGAAAGTCTGGGAGGTAAGTATTGTATGAATAGCTCAATACTATCTTCCTTACTAATAAAAGTATTATATCAGATGAATAGTTACACAACGATTTCTCGACTTTCGAAAGAAGAAGACAAAGCGTTGTGTAACTATACAGACGCTATACGACGTTTATTAGTAAGGGGATATAACTACACTCACTCACTTCCACTGTTATGTCTGTAATTCATATGGTGTACATAATAAATTGTATTCTATCTGTCTTATTGAGATACGGAATGGAGCTAAGTATTTTATTTAAATCGCATGAGCTCAAGGCTGCGGCCGTATTTCAGAATGTTGTTGTATAATTTAAAATATACTTAGCAAGTCCTACAACTTTTTCCCAATTTTATACCAAACACATATACATCGTCCCCCATTTCCCCCATCCCGCAAAAACCTGGTACGCAAACTTTAAACCACTAAAAAAACGACGGCATAAATCCGTTGCTAGTAAGAGATGGCAAATAAAAACAAGTAAGAGAGAAAGAGACAGCACCAGCAGTTTAAAAAGCTGTTTAATCCGACCTAGGGTTTATCGCGTTAGGCCGACGGAAAAAATACTGGGTGTAATGAATTTACAGTCTAGGGTTCCGTTCAGTAAGCCAGATTTTAAATCGATTGGTTTCCGACACTGATTGTTCGTCTCATTCGGCTCAGTTAAAGTGACAAAAATAAATAGAGTGGGTTTTTACTTCTGTCTGTATATCATAGATAATATTTATGTATGTTATTAGATACAGTGTTGTTCAACCCTTTTATTTGTCGTTTGGCACTCGAAATGTGAATGTGTGTGAAAAATTCATTGTAACTTTATTTTGCAAGCAGATTAAGAACACATACACAGAACATACACATAGAACATATACATACAACATACATAAATACATACAACATAAGATGCCTATTTTCTCATTTTAGGTAATTCGCAGACAAGATAGAAATCATATGATTTGTTATACGCAAACAACAACAACATGTAACATAAATGTGGGTGTCCTATATAAGTACCTACACCTCTGCCGAACCCATCGGGTAACACAAGCGAGATGTCATATTGTAACGCGGCTTGTACAGCGGTGCGTAAAGGTAAACTATTAAAACTAAAACAAAAGTAATTCATCATACTCACCCACCTTCCAAAAGCCCAATATATTATGTATGTATCCAAAACTACCACAATGGATTACACAATTTCCCTACCGAACCCCGAAACGCCGGCAGCGGCCGTGACGTCAGCTGCGTTTCCGGTTCCGCAAATATTATGATAATTCGCACAGACCGGACGTTTTGTCCGTTGTTTATATAGCAATAGTTTTATCATTTTATGTATAACTAGCGTCCCGCCCCTGCTTCGCACGGTTTTTACGACTTGACAAAATCGATGTTTTGTAATAAACTTACAAAAAAGACATCTCGATAGATTTTTTTAATAATTAAAAATACTAATGTAGTCTGAATAAATTATAGTAAAAAAAAAAGACGGGTTGCACTCCGGGAGTGCCGGCAGAAGTGAAAACTTGAATATTAACGTTGAAATAAATCAATTATTAATTTAATTAATATTACTCATTTTTTTTCAATATTTCTGCGTCACTTTTTTCATTAATAGATGCACTTTGTTCAATTTCCGTATTTTAAACACTTTCGGTCTTATTCATAAAAAAAGCCTATTGAAGGTTTAAACCATTCATTAGTTAAAATGCTCAATAGGCCTTTAAAACATTCGATAAAATTTTGTATTCATAAACGCTTCATAAACGTTCTATAAGTCCTACAACTTCTAAATGTTGCCATTATAATGAATATATAGTTCGTAGACAGATATGCATACGAGAATATCTGTCTACGAACCGAATATTTGTGTCCATAGACATTATTACGTATGAAAAACTAATTTATTGTCTACAGTTTCAACAGTTTTGACGCGACAACGTCATGGTCGTCATGGAAACAATATGAATAATTGAATATGTCAATGAATGAATTTGATATTGTATGTGTCAAACTAAAAAACTTTTGAATATTTTTTTTGTATTTAAAATAAATGAAATTAAGACCGGAGACTAGTTGCAATAAAGGGCAAAGAATTGAATATTGGTTGGAGGAGGATAAGGTGTGTACCTACTGTTACAGCTAAAATGTGTTCAAAGTAAGTTATGTTTTGTAAACATTCTCAATTTCTTATACTTATGCTTGCTTTTGCTTCTAATCCTTCGATTTTTTGGAAGAATTGGTCAGGGAGAGGTCTCCATAATAGAAAATAAAAACACTGACACAAGCACTAACGCTAAACAGGGGCAGCCTGGCATGATTTACGAATTAGGTGCCTATCCAATTTACAATTTTACGAAGAACTTCGTTTGCCTGTACAAAACTCATTGTAACAAAAAAAAAAAAAACCCGCCATAAGAATAATAATGACTGTTATTTTGATGCCGCTACTGATTAATTAAATCAGTATAAATAAGATAATGAAGAGAAAGAATTTATAACATTAGTTTTGTATTTCAGGTCAATAGGACTAGTAAAGATGGTGCTTCACTACGAATAGCAGAAAATGAAACGGCCTACAGAAGAGATGGCACAGATGGCAAATGAAAAGCAAACATTTTAAAAATGTTGTTCTGCTTGCACAAGTTTTAGAAGCCAAATTAGAGTTTAGAGTATTGTTCAGCCGTGAACAGGCAAGAGTTACATACGCCAGCGTCAACATCAAGAGCGACATACATTCGTTCCACATAAATTAGTAATTAGTAAATGAATAAATTAGTCATCAAGTTGGAGTAGAGTTTGATTCATCTTTCATAATTCCTCTCACTATGGCCAAAACACCTTTAGCCATCACCAGTTCTATGAGTCTGTGGGACTGGCAATGACAAAACTATTTCCTGTGTACACATTGCACAACGTACACAAACCCCTATTCCTACCCAAATTCTGTCTGTTCCCGTAGGTCTCCGTAGGCTTGTATGATAGGTTAGGGTGTTAGGATAACTAGGGTGTTAAGTAGTTGCTGTAGGTTTATAATCTGTAGGGTGAGGTAACCATAGATACCAGGCTCAATCGTTACAAACTTAGCCACACTGTATGCATTTGGAATAACAGCCGTACTAAGCTGTAAGTCCCGGTGCGTACAAGTATTATAAAAATAAACTGATATTTGTATACAAGCTTTTTATTAATGAACTACTCCCTAAATTTCTTCTCTTTTACTTTAGATCTTGCTGGCTCAAAATATTGCCACTTCCACGTTGTCGTCGGTGGCAGCGCAGAGGTCACTTTGACTGCATGTTTTGGGTAGGACAAATAAGGCAGGATAGGACGTGGAGCATGTTTTGCAACATAGCTTCACAGCCACACCCTACTGGAGCATCTCCCTGCAGAGTGTAAACTTCCGTGGTCGACACGGAAGCATTGTTTTCACACAAAAGCAGCAATGTCCCACAGTATTTCTTGTTGCTATAATGTGCTTCGTTATATTTTCCGTCGCTTCTATTTTGTATTGTAGGTAGGTATATAATAATAAACTAAATTGGTTAAACAGAAGTTCAAAATAAATTAAATACAACTGCGGCTCCTCGAAGTACTATTGTTTACGAAACTGACTTTTCAAACATTTGTACGTCAAATGTCATTTTCTTCGGCCATCTTTGTCGTGTCTCACTTGGTTCATTTCGGTTGGCGCCGCCGTAGAAAGAGATGGGGGGGGGGGGGGAAATCTCTCCTGACGGTCACGTGTCCTGACGCGATGCCCTGACGCGAGTTTAACATTTTTTACCCATTACAAAAAGTGTTCAACGCCGCTAAAGAAGTTTTCACTTCAAAAAATGCACATAAACCTTCCCGAACAAATATTGTAAATGATGATGAAAACTGCATCTAAATCCGTTGCGTTACACAACACGTTCACACGGACAGACACGAACAGCGACTTTAATTTATATGCATACCTACAGATAAATTATATAGTTGGATGGATTCCATGGTTTGATAGTTTCATGGTTCACTGGGTTTGTTACGTCAATGGGTCAAAGGAATTTGTTGTTATTTTTTTTCCTGTGTGCTGTGTATTGCTTCTACACATGATAAAGCATTTTTGGAATACTATAACATACTTTTTATTTCCATAGATACCGTGAGTTGTCAACAACATAAAATCAACCCTGTATTTCCCGAAGGTATATTTTAATGACGTATTAAAGTACTTATTAGTTACAACCGATTTCCATAAATGTATAACGAAACGTATCATATTTTTTCCCCAAGAGGTTAGACAGAGGTGCACCTATAGGACTGCCACATTTCGCAAGTTATGCGTAGGTCCCATGTAATAGGGGGTGAGCCTGTACAGGGTTATTGGTAAAACACTAACAACCTTCCACGACTGGATTACTAACATCATAAACAACAACTTTTGTTCTATGACATTTTACAAACCATAATACATTTACCAAAAACAAACCGTTAAGGCGCAGATATACGACTTCTAATGATTTTAAATTCAACATCACGTCTAATCGACCGGACTGATTTCTTTGAAAAAAATAAATGTTATACTAGACCATTTGCTTCGTAATTTGATATGAGAATATTTGCAATTATATTTTTTTAACATAGTGTAATTAATTTGTAAAGTAATGTCTACCGCGGACATAAAAACGATAATCACGCAAACACTATCGGGTGTATTTTCATAAAACTTTCACCATCTAAAAGACAATTTAATTCCCCGAATTTTAGTATACGGTTTTTATTTGTTTGGTGTTTGAGAGTTTTTGTAAATAGATAATTGCTTCATATTTGCAATAAATTACCACGGTTGTGTCATCGCGCTTCTCTTTCTTTTCTATGCAGTCCGACAGTGACCGCGCTTTAGGTCGTGTAGTCGCCTTAAGATTTCGTTGTTCTATCTAACCGCCGCGCGCCGCTCCCCTCCACTGAATTTTGTAGGTACTAGACACAGCAGTTTGTTTACCTAACTAGCGCTTTCTTTTGCTTCGCGTAGAGTTCGTAATAGAAAATTGAATATTTCAATTCGTTGAATTGAAATATTTTTATTTTTGTATGAAAGTCAGATAAATTAAAATCTGATGAATTAATAAAAGTCATAAAACAAAAGTTGTTGTTTATAATGCTAATGATATTGTCCTGAGAGGTTGTTAATATTTTACCAATAACCCTGTTTATGTAGCAGAAATAAATATTATTTATAAATGTGCTTAGTACCATTTACTCCTGAGAGCACCTAATAATTAACCTATATTTGATACGTGCCAAAAATAGCATACTAAAACATTTTATATAACCCCTATTTCAGAATACAAGGTCTATAGCAAAGATCGCCTACAACCACATACGATTTACAAAGCACCCAGCTTGACCACAAGGGGTACTAAGGGGTCTTACCCCCGACTAGAAATGATTTAAAGGGTAATCTTAGTTACCACGAGTACGTAAGGGTTAGACCACAACTGATGGAGGGGCTGATCTGTGTGGCAGTTGTATTACCCATGGTCAAGTTTTGATTTGAGTTTTTATGGTTTTAAGATGGAGTGGTAATGTTAGGAGGTTTTAATGAGAATGGGCTACTAGTCATCTAAGGTGTTTTGAAAAACGAATGAAAGAAGCCATTTTGGAAGAAATTCGATGATTTGATTTTGAGTGGTGTCCTACAAATTTTAAGATCTTGTTTATATGGATATTTTTCATTATTATGGCGCTGATTTTAAAACTTCACAGCCTATGCTTTATTGGGGACAGGTTAAAAAAGAATCACATAGGCCGTGTAAATCATTGTACATACGAATTAAAAAAAACTCCTCAAAAACATAATTATGTTTAGAAGCCGATATAGGACCAATATCTGCGTAAAAAATATCAACTAACACATACACTCACATTCCACAGTGAAACTTCCAATAAACAAATTCAAAAGCAAATAAACAACATATTCCACAATCCAGAAATCCTCAATATCAAGCGCATTGCACTAACTTAAACAGCAATAATTCAAACATTCCGCGAAAAAAACAACATGGCGCCCGAACACTACAAAATATTGAAAGAATTTAAAACCTCAAACTCGTACATGTGTTAGGCAAAAGGAATTGGAGAAATTCTCTGAAAAAGAAATGCTGAAACGTTGGCCGTTGCATTTTACAAAATATTTCAGTTTCCTGCAGTAAGTAGAGCATTATATTTCCAAATTATTTTAGTGAAGGGCTTTCCGTTTTAGTGAAGGCATTTTAAGGGTTCATTTCCGATGAAATTGAAGTTTATTGTGTGAGTATTTTGTAGATGTAAGATTGTAAAGTTTTGTGGGATAGGCAGTAGTGTCTGAAACGATTGAACATGTTGTAAAGGCATATGCAATTCCTGAATTACATAATGTAGTATTATGATTATCTATATAAATAAAAACAAAAGGCCTGACTGACTGACTGACTGACTGACTCATCAACGCCCAGCCCAAACCCTTGGACCTAGAAAGCTGAAATTTTACACGATGGTTTCTTTCATGATTTAGACCAGGAATAAGAAAGGATTTTTTGAAATTCTACCCCTAAGGGAGTTAAATACGGGATGAAAGTTTGTATGAAAGTCCGTCAGTTTCAAAGTTAGGATCTTCAAGTTTTGTGTTTAGGCTGTCGATTGAAAATTAATTTATACGTGTCTCAGCGTTTTTGATAATTCCACCCCCAAAGGGTTAAAAAGGGGGATGAAGTTGTGTATGAAAGTCCGTTAGTTTAAAAGTTAGGATCTTCAAATTTTGTGTTTAGGCTGACGATTGAAAATTAATTTATACGTGTTTCAGCGTTTTTGATAGTTTCACCCCTAACGGGGGATGAACGACCTGACTGAGATATCAACGCACAGCCTAAACCGCTGGTCCTAAGGACTTGAATTTTGGAGGGTGTGTTCTTTGTAAAGAGTAGGTATCCAATAAGAAGGGGTTTTTGGAAATTCAACCTTAAAGGGGGTAAAAAGGGGGGATTTTGTTTGTATGAAAAATCTTATTCCTTGAGTTAATAACCTTGAAACTTGGCATGAATATTTATCTAAGTAAATTATGAAGTTTGGCATTTTTCGTTTTTCTAAACTACCTCCTAAAGAGGTATTGGGGGGTGTCAAAATTTCTATGGAAGAATTTTAACGCGCTGTCCGATTAACTCGAAACTCAGTATTTATACTAAGGACTAAAAATAAAGAATAACGTGTATCAGGGTTTTTCGAAAATCTACCCCTAACTGTGTGAAAAGGGGTAGTTAATTTTGCAAAGTCATATTTTACTGCGTGGCTGGAAAATTGGCATGAATAATCTTTAAGTCAAGTTGTGAACACGTCTTAAACGATTTTTTATAATTCCACCCATGTAGGGGTGAAAAGCGGGAATACAGTTTATATGAAAAATCTTATTAATTTGGTTAATAAATTTGAAACTTGGCACAAATATTTATCTAAATAAATTATAAAGTTTGGCATTTTTTGTTTCTATAAACTACCACCTAAAGGAGGATTGGGGTGGGGGGTAGTCAAAATTTGTATAGAAGAATTTTAACGCGTGGTCCGATTACCTCGAAACTCGGCATTTATGCTTAAGACCATAAATAAAGAATAAAGTGTATCAGGGTTTTTCGAAAATCTACTCTTAACAGGGTGAAAAGGGGTAGTTAATTTTACAGGGGAGGATTTTACTGCGTGGTTTTATTAACTCGAAAATTCGTATAAATAATCTTTGAGTCAAGTAACGAACACATCCGAAACGATTTTACGAAATTCCACCACTGTGGAGGTAAAAAGCGGGGATACAGTTTATATGAAAAATCTTACTTATTTGGTGAAACTTGGCAATATTTGGGTCATTAAATAATAAAGATAGTCACTTTTAGATTAAAAAAACCCCTCACAGAGGATTTAGGGGGTGACAAAGTTGATAGGTTAGAAAAATATCTAACTCGCTGTCGGATTACTCGAAACTCGGTACTACTAAAACAATAAATAAAACAAGTATGTGTTTTAGGGTTTTTCAAAAATCGACTCCTATCAAGGTGGAAAAGGGTAAGTAATATAGTTTAAGGGGTGGATATTACTGCTTGCTTCCATTAACTCGAAAATGGGTATGGTTCTTTAAGTCAAGTTATGAACACACCACGAACGATTTTTCAAAATTCCACCCCTGTGGAGGTGAAAAGCGGGGATACAGTTTATTTGAAAAATCTGATTCTTTTGATCTATAAACTTAAAAATTGTCCCGAATACTAATTATTAAGATCATACTAATTATTATTACTAATTATCTAAATAAATGATTAAATCATACCTACATACATTTTCGAAATTTTTAGAGGAAAGTACGAATTTTACGCGGACGAAGTCGCGGGCAGAAGCTAGTAGTGCATAATAATGGACTTAACTTGTTATTTCTAAAAGATAAGATCGTCTAAAACATCGATATTTTATCTAGCTGCAAGTAACTGCTTATACCTGAGGCTATATTTTATACAGGGTGACATCACATCGACGCGCAAAATGTATGCATGAGTCTAGAATTCAGTACATGATTTCTACGCTAGGGGGTCTAGAATCATGTACTGAATCTATGGTTACACATTGTATAATGATTTTCTTACTTATTCTACCATTCGTTTCTGTACAATAGAAGTAGTTACGTCATAAGCTAGGTCTTTTTATAGAACGATTAATTATTAACGTGAGAATTATTGTAAAATTTACTTAGTATCGACGATTATATACGACGATTTATAAGAAAAATTGAATTATTTTTTGCTATAAATCTTGAGCACACTATTTCACACAAAGAGCCATTACAAGAACCTCTCAAACTTAATATTTAAAAGTCGCCACACTACTCCGAAATATGTCCTTCGTTCGTACACCCCGTATTTAATATACAGGGTGGTTCAAGATAACGCCACAACACGTTGTGAGTAGCACTACGTTTTCAAGTCACGTTTCCTAAGGGTTTCGAGTCGACGGAGTTATTATAAAGTCAAATAGACTCCTGATTAAGTTACCATGTGTGGGAAAAATGTCGGGAAATATATGGGTAGGGATGTAATTATTGTTGTGTAGTGGGGGTGGTGATTGGTGATGGTGGTGAAGGGTTGCGGAGTGAAAGTTTTATGTTAGTGTTGTCCGCGGCTGTCCATACAAACTTTAAACCAAAGATTTAAATCGTTAGATTAGCCCTGACTGCACTAAATCGCGCAAAAATGTGTCCAAACGTAGAAGAATGCGCTTCCACAATAATAATGGTGTTTCCATGACAATCAAGTCAAGTCTCTGCGATATTGTGTATGTTAGGTTTCAAAACTAAACAGAAACGCAACCATCTTTTGACACTGTAGGGCAAATCTACGATTTAAATCTTTGCTTGAAACAAATGTTTGGAAGTGTTTTGTGAAATCGCGTCGCGTTAAAATAGTAATCCCATCCTGACACTGGTCGCGACTACCGTTGCTTTTGTTAAGCCTCTCTCTACTTTTTGTAGTCCTCTTTAGCATCGGTGTGACAAACATACAGGCAGTTTGGTGAGAATCAAACACGCGACCCACCTAATGATAAGTGGTTTCCGCTGCCTATGTTCATAACATAACATCACGCCTATAATCCCCGAAGGGCTCGGCAAAGGTATACCGATACAACACCTACATTTCGCCAGTTATGTCCGGTCAAGCACCGCGCGTCGCCTATTGGTGACGAAACAATAGAAAATCAATTGTGTCTCATTAGCTGAGCTCGACAGATTAAGTTCCATGCAATAGGGGGCGAGTCTATTGCTATCAACCGGACACGAATCCAGTCTCCGGGCTTATGATCGTCTACCTTATCACACAGGTATTGCAGGTGCGTAGGCATCCCTGAGACAACACTAAAATACCTCATGTGTCTGTAATTACACCGACCTCTTCCAAGCCAGAACACAGCAACGCTACTTGCTTCAAAAAATGCAGGGTAGCACTTATTTCCCGGACGAGTTCCTACACAAAGAGGTGCACTACAAAAATACCTTGCATACAAAAAAATTGCAAAGACAATTTCTATTTACATTTCGCAACTAGCATGCCGTGACAAGGTGGTAAGCCCTAGCTTACCACCGCCTTCTACCACTCCAGTTCATAATAGTCCAGGAGCTTCTAATAACTCAAGGAGTGACAGTTAATCCGTAGTCGAGGAGTTGCGTTATAAATTATTCTCTTTACTTGGCTCTTCATGTTTAGTTCATGTTGTAATGCCACGAAATGCTCAATGTTTAATAAATATAAAATTGGTTGGTTGTTTGTGAGACTGGCAGGTAATAAGTTTCCTGAACAGGGGCTTTCAAATTGAGACAGGAAATTTCCATAATCGGTTGGCGGACGAAGTGAAATTGCAGTATGTTGTGATTAAATATATAGGAGGACGCTGGTACCCATCCTTTGTGTTTAATATCTAACTCAACTCCTAGTTAGCGAGTCAATTTTATATTATAAATGTCAAATATTCTATTTTGGTCAATTCTTTTAAAAGAAGCTCTTTTTAAGTTGGTTCTATGTTACAGTCACTTTAAAATACACGAATCCAAAGGAGTATTTCAACTTTTACGAATAAAATAGTATTAAAGTTTTATTACATGTAGCTAGCTGGCTAGTCTTTTTCCAACTATGCCGGGATCAGCTTCCAGTCTAACCAGATGCAACTGAATACTAGTATTTTATACGGAGCGACTGCCTTTCTGACCTCTACGGTTAGACGTTACTACTATACCTCAAATGATATTGCATTGTCAAGAGTCCCAAAACAAGCCAAGACAAAACAAATGAAAACGTTTAGTTTTCAAACTTACAATTCCAATTTTAAAACAACGCATATTTTTAAAGATGGCGCCAAGTTAGTTCTTATAAATAAGTTGCTGACACATTTCGTATTAGAACTTCGGAAAATCTTGTTAACCTTACGGTATATCACGATATATTTTTCGTGCATATCAATATGCTTCGGCCCGATTCTGTTCATGACAGCTCTCTAATCAAATAGGTATTTGATGGAAAATCCTTCGTGTTTACTTAAGCCATGGATTATCATATTTTGTAGGGTAATGGAATTTTCGATTTCTGTTGTGGGTAGGTTGGTGAGAAAAGTATTATTGGTTTTGATGACGTGTTTTGAGTTTTGTGATCAGGAATGAACATGAATGAATGTTTTATTTTTATACATTTCATTTAATTGTGTTTTCATAACTAAACACTCCGTTTTTCAAAAGCAGTACCTTTAATCAGTGCTTTTTTATTAAAAATACATCGGAATCGTATTTCTATCTTAATCATAGAATGATCTTAATATTTAAAAATAATTTCTTTTGAAATGTCTGCATCGCAAAATGAACATGTCAATACAATGTTCAAGTCTCTATTTTTAAGGTAGACATATTTTTATAAAAAGTAATCTGTCATTTTGAAATCTTGTTATTTTTGCAACATATTTTTTCTTTTTTTTTGACACTTGATAAGTTTGCAATACTGTGCCTTATTTTTTCGAAAATATTTATTTTTCTAAATAAACCCTAAAATCACAAATAAATAAAAATAATAACATGTCAATTCCATCATGTTTTACGTGCGATACTAAATTAGTGATAGAAAAGTAAAAACTAAAATACTTACATAACACATTGATGGTATGTGTAGCGACGACGTTCTCAGTGAGTTGTCCGTTGATGCCGTGGCAGACGACGACGATGGACCTCTTGTTGGGTTCCACAACCACCGTGATGTTCGAGGTCGTGATCCAGCCACCTGAGAAGAATAGCAAAGAGTTGTAAAAGTGGTCGAAAGCATCATTTAATGACGATGCCGACGCTTAGTACGAACTGGTTAGAGAAACCACTACCAATGTTGCTGACAATTCAAATCCACGATATGAGCTATGTCATAACCATCGCCAAAAAATAGTTCGATAAAAATAATGTCTGAATGAATAAATGTTTTTAGTCATTCAAGTTTCAATTATGAATTCAATGACGAATCGAGATGAATATATCTCAAGATGTAATGCTATCAAAAGAAATGTATTTTAATTTTTAACTAATAATACAAAAAATATTGTTTTCTTCATATTACTTTTTTTGAAAACCCTCCGCTCAACTGTTGAAAAATCAATGTAGGTATTTTGATTTATAACAATAGAAATTCAATTGTGTCTCATTAGCCACTGTTGAGCTACTACTGAATCAATTTTATTTGTTACATTTGAAACATAATTTTTCTTTCTTATTACCTTTTTAAAGTCCTTCATATATTTCATCAAATCTTTCTATAAAACGAAAAATGCCTTGAACGGCTTCATATTTTAAATTATCAATAGCTGTATCGGCTTTCGTTTCAACCTTCGGCGATTCAATCTATTCGTCTTTGTATATTCGAAGTCTTGTTCAAGAAATCTAGGCCAAGGTTTCGCTAACTGCAGTCCTTGAACATACGTTTTCAGCAATCGTTTGACATTGCCAAACTACGATAGTTATACTTCCTTGAAACTTAAATTGTGTATTTGCCAATTTTCGTATAGAACTATATGGAAATACTTTTTGTGTGAAAGAGTGACAAATTGGTAGACCACCTTATTTAAATTGATAAACACCAGTATTCTAAATTGATATTTACATGTTAACAGATGCAGCGGCCTTACGGTCAAATACTGAAACGCAACTGATGTCGCTTTTAAATCTCAGGCTGTGTCTGTCTTTTTACTTAAAGCGCACTGTGCAACTTAGAACTTTAAAAAAACATTTAAAATTAATTGGCTAGACTAGAGATTTGGCTGTTATATGTAGTCACAATTGAAATATCTCACGTACTTATAATAATTGCATAAGCACTCATATCTTTCACACAATTTAGCGATCGAAATAGTTAAAGTGGTATTTCTATAAGCAAGTCTTTTCACATGGATTTCTTTCACTAATAATTGCTTACTAAAAAGACGGGTTGCACTCCGGGAGTGCCGGCAGAAGTGAAAACTTGAATATTAACGTTGAAATAAATCAATTATTAATTTAATTAATATTACTCATTTTTTTTTCAATATTTCTGCGTCACTTTTTAGGGTTCCGTAGCCAAATGGCAAAAAACGGAACCCTTATGGATTCGTCATGTCTGTCTGTCTGTCTGTCTGTCCGTCCGTCCGTATGTCACAGCCACTTTTTTCCGAAACTATAAGAACTATACTGTTGAAACTTGGTAAGTAGATGTATTCTGTGAACCGCAGTAAGATATTCACACAAAAATAGAAAAAAAAACAATAAATTTTGGGGTTCCCCATACTTACAACTGAAACTCCAAAAATTTTTTTTCATCAAACCTGTACGTGTGGGGTATCTATGGATAGGTCTTCAAAAATGATATTGAGGTTTCTAATATCATTTTTTTCTGAACTGAATAGTTTGCGCGAGAGACACTTCCAAAGTGGTAAAATGTGTGTCCCCCCCCCCTCTAACTTCTAAAATAAGAGAATGATAAAATTAAAAAAATATATATAATGTACATTACCATGTAAACTTCCACCGAATATTGGTTTGAACGAGATCTAGTAAGTAGTTTTTTTTTAATACGTCATAAATCGAAAACCGCAATTTACCTTTCACAAAGTTACAACGAACTACAAGAACTTTTATATTATGTTACTTGCTGCTACGGAACCCTTCATGGGCGAGTCCGACTCGCACTTGGCCGGTTTTTTTCATTAATAGATGCACTTTGTTCTATTTCCATATTTTAAACACTTTCGGTCTTATTCATAAAAAAGCCTAATGAAGGTTTAAACCATTCATTAGTTAAAATGCTCAATAGGCCTTTAAAACATTCGATAAAATTTTGTATTCATAAACGCTTCATAAACGTTCTACAACTAGAATGTCCTACAACTTCTAAATGTTGCCATTATAATGAAGTCATCCAACAAATTGGCCAACACATTAAATCGGCATACGAGAATATCTGTCTACGAACCGAATATTTGTGTCCATAGACATTATTACGTATGAAAAACTAATTTATTGTCTACAGTTTCAACAGTTTTGACGCGACAACGTCATGGTCGTCATGGAAACAATATGAATATGTCAATGAATGAATTTGATATTGTATGTGTCAAACTAAAAAACTTTTGAATATTTTTTTTGTATTTAAAATAAATGAAATTAAGACCGGAGACTAGTTGCAATAAAGGGCAAAGAATTGAATATTGGTTGGAGGAGGACAACTGCGGCTCCTCGAAGTACTATTGTTTACGAAACTGACTTTTCAAACATTTGTACGTCAAATGTCATTTTCTTCGGCCATCTTTGTCGTGTCTCACTTGGTTCACTTCGATTGGCGCCGCCGTAGAAAGAGATGGGGGGGGGGGGGGAAATCTCTCCTGACGGTCACGTGTCCTGACGCGATGCCCTGACGCGAGTTTAACATTTTTTACCCATTACAAAAAGTGTTCAACGCCGCTAAAGAAGTTTTCACTTCAAAAAATCAATAAACTATACACATTTACCTTCAGGCGATATAATAGTTCTGTTACTGGCTTCCTTATGATGCTTCCCTAGTACCAGCCACTTGATATCTGCAGCTGGGTTTGAGGGAGCTGTGCTGCACGTCAGAGGCACTGGATCTCCAACCCTGGCTTCTGAAGGTCCGGAGATTGTGACGTGTGATGGGGCAACTGAAAGAGAAAAAAGATTTGGTCATTTGATATGGAGACCCAGAGAAGTATGGAAGAAAAAGTCATGCTGCGCCGACACCAAATAAATTAGGATAATGGCAAGAGAATGATGATGGTAATTTGATAAAGATGACATGAAAGTTTAAAGAAGCCTTGAATGAGTCAAGGGTTCATTATCCAAATGGTCGATAAAATAAATTACGACGTAGGCAATATTAACCGGTCAAGCGGCGCGCGTCGCCGATCGGCGACGATACAATAGAAAATCAATTGTGTCTCATTAGCGGAGCTTGACAGATTAAATCAGGTAAGACAAGTATTTAATTGTCCAGCACTGGACGATTATAGCCCGACGATAATGATATAACTACATACATTTTCTTATAGGCACAGAGCCAAACAGACACAGATTTCAATAATACTATTTTAAACCAAAGTTTACCCCGAAGTACGAAGAAACTCAATACTAGCGACTTAGTTAATATATGTACAAAAGATAGTCTCATTATGCATTGAATTTTAACAGCAGAGCCTGACACTGAATAAATTAGATAGCAAATTCTAAAGCATAGCAATTTAATGCATCACTAATATCGTACTAAGCCACGTAACCACGGTATCATGCGAAATTTATTACATTTTGAAAGCCTGCATGTTGGCGTAGAGAGTCGAAAGCCTAAGTAAAATCAATCGCTAAAGAAATCTGATTTATTTAGAAGATTGATTTGATTTTTATGAGCAGATGATGTATATTTTGGGAGAAGCAAAAAAAAAATTATTCTTTTTGCATTTTGTGTTTTTAGAATAAAATGAATGTTGTTATTTGATTTTCTCATTATAAAACTGAATTTGATCTATTATAATTAGAAATAATTTAATGAATACAAATATTCTGTTAGCTTAGTTGTCTGAAACAAACAATTCGTAACATCACTGTGATAAATAAACTATGTAATTAGAAATCTCATTAATTTGAATCACCTGCTCTGCTAACAAACAAATTAACTGTCATGTTTCATATTCTATTTTAATTATTACATTGTTTGTCACGGCTACTTTTCTAGATTTGTTTAATCAGCCCTAAATATAGTCTTCTGCTTATTTTCTTTAACGTAATAAATCCTTGTCACATCTAGTACTAACCTTCAAAAACTTTATGTCATCGACCTTAAAATGATTGGACCGAAAAAAGGAGCATTTAATATAATATTCTTTCAAATTATATGCTGCATAATTTTCAAATTAATCTGATAACGCGTAAGTTAGAACAAAGTATGCAATTTAATCGACATTAGTAATAGTCAGCTACTAATGTATGAGCAGAATTAAAAATATTATAGTTAGTTAGGTATACCTTTGTCTAAGGTTGTCTCAAGGGTGACAGGACACCTACAGTATCAAATTGAATTATATCACAGAAAGTGGCTAGATTCTTATTTCAAGTGTAATTTTACGGTCGTTAAAAATTGATGAAATTCTAATGGATGGTTTAAGTAAAGTACAAAATGGAATGAAAGATAAATTTATAAATGTATCTGATGACGTGGTTAAAATACAAGACTGAAAAGGTTACAGAGAGGTTTCTGTTACAAAGAATAATTATCCAATAATACGAAAATTTTTGGAGTGGTATTATTTAAAGTCAACAATTATTAGGTACTATAATTTTCATATTTAATTCAAACTAGCGAGAGTATTTATTGTTGTGTAAGTGGTTCAGCCAATAACAAAATACTTAAGTTTGCCACAGCAAAAACAATGAATAATAGATTCCTATTACAAACTATTACTACGCCTTAAAGTTAATCCAAATATTACTAACGACCTTTTCAGCACAAACTACTTAAAAATATTACGTTTCAAAAAAGAAAATTCCAATTTCAGTGTACATTTCGAGATGGGAGCGATAGAAGTAAGAGTTTAACGTAAAAATACGTTCGGCAAACTTCTGGGGGGCGTCAATGGAGTCGGAACAAATTAAAACTTTGCCCTCTTCGTATAAATGTCAAATAAATTTGAATGTCGCTGTGGGAGTTGGTGATTTATGCTTGTATCATTGAGCTGTTTCGTTTAGGGATTTAGTAAAACGTGAGGCCATTACAATTGTTTGATGTGAGGACATAACTTGACACGTAAACACTGACTATGAGACGAATCTGATAATCAGTTTAAAACTGTTTTGTGTGAACGCTGGGAATAGTCTTTTTGAAGTGAAACTTCTTTACGCACGCTTGACTTGGGGAGTACGCGTGACGTAAGAAACGTTACGAAAAGTGTGATCGGGCGAGGCGAACGGGAGTTGAGTGGGGGATATTTAAGCAAGAGAAAGCAGTGCGCGCGCACATTTTCTTTCTCTCTTTCCCTCATTGCGAAATACGTTTGAAGTTTCCCTTCAGTCGTGTGGTCATAAGCACACTCGGTTTTTTTGTTAAACAAGAAATTTCTTTAAAGATTACTAGTACAACAAACCATTTAAATTTAATTTAGGAACTCTTTAAGCTCTAAAGCAAAGCATAAAAGCTAAAGCTAGAGTATTTTCTAGTAAATGCTTGTGCATATGCCTTTGATAATACCCTTTATGAAACTGACAACAAATAAGATAATTATTATTATCCTTACAACTTTACGTTTTAAAATTGTATTTGCAGTTAAACATGTTTCATACAAAATGCATGTTGGGTAAGTCTCTCTAGTTTTTACATAGTTAGCGGCGCCAAAATGGTTGCCAACCCCTAGAAGCTTAAATAATATACGAGTAACTTCCAGTTAACAGCAGCAAAAGGAAAACAAACGTTGCTATAAGTTTGGCTTTACATGCAGGCTTTAGAATAAACAAAATGGTTATTTTTTTACCTTCAAATTTTAAAGTGTCGTATAAAAGTGGCTTACAATAACTTCTTATAAATGTCTATACTGAACTATAAAAGCTTTATAGACGAGTAAACTCCTAGGTTACATTGTATTATTAAAGATCAATAATGATAGATAACCTCATTCTAATATTACTAAAGATAGCTTACATAAGCCAAGGAATATTAATAAACCTAACTAATTAATTAGAGTATCGGCCGATTACGATACTAACGGCCTTTTAACAAGGCCACCAAAAGTCAATTAAGTATCACTCACGCCTTTATCTCTTAAAGGGTAAGCAAAACCCAATTAACACTAATTAGTTTGGGTATAAGTAGATAGTAATCCCTAAATCTGCGTGGATTTAGACAGCGGCTTTCGTCATGTTGATGCTGGGTATCAAAACTTTGGTCAGTACGTACGGTAATGCGTAGTAAAAATGTTTAAGGTTTATAAAACTCAAGCTTGTAGTAAAAGAAGTTGTTAAACATATAGTTTTAATGAGAACATGCTACATAATAAGAAAAAAATACTTACATGGACGACCTTATAATTTATGGCATGTCATTATGCATTATTTATTAAGTGCCTAATACATTAGGCTTCTCTTAGTACTACAGAACAGAATGAATGAATATAATTATGTAATGATATTATAATTTACAACGTTACATGAATACCAATGTATTACTATCAAAGTAATTCTCATTTTCATCAGCATTTACCCTATTAAACCGAAAACCACAAAAAACAAACCTTTTTCCATAATTTATTATGATCAAGCCAGCGACATCATACAACGAAAGATCTCAAAATCGATCTTTAACTTCAAAAGTCTTTGACAAGTCAAGCAAATGTGTTTTGTACAGAAAAAACTGGGCCCTCCACGGTTGGACGGTTACACCAGACTACCTGCCTGTTCTTTGTAAATAAACAATAAGACGGGATTTAGGGGATACTTGTTTGAGATGTGGACCAAGTTAGAAGAATTTTTGGGAGAGAAAAATTAAAGTCACGATTACTTAGACATTCCAAATGGATTTTTATTGATTATGATACTTTCTAATAAGAATAAAAAAATTAGATTGCAGATAAATTAATTTAAAGTAATAAGATTGCTGATTTTAAAGTGACGCTTAGTAATAATGTGTCACTTGAATTAACAGCGTCTGTGTTGGAAATATTGAATAATCTATACGTAGCATTGTTTTGGTCTATCCACGAATCAAAGTCATCCTTACAAAAAGCCACATACTAGCTTAAGATTTTAATAGTTATTTATGCAACTGTTTTAATACCTAATTATGTACAGTTGCATACAAGACTTTATCTACACCCATGATATAAATCCTCTATAAAAGGTTCTGAAACCATAGGGTGTTGTACAGTGTTGTCAGAACTCTCAGAAGTTTAATTGCTGAGTATCAAAGCTTGTTTCACTCATTTTTGTAAACAAAAAAAAAGGAATAATAGTTCGCAATAATAATATCGAATATACCTAATATTATCGAATATAATAATAGTAGTGAAACGCGAGAGCAAGACAATGCTCTTTTTTTGAAACTCATAAAGATACCCTGAATTGAGTAGTGAGAATGTGGCTGTTTGATGAGTAAGGAAGGGATCGAAAAAGCAAAGGAGTTGCATAATGAGTACAACATTATAACACTCGTTTGGATGATATTATGGTTACTATGACACTGATTGTTTTAATGTTGGCAATAAGCTAACTGTTTCAGAAACTTTTGTGGAGGATTTATAGCATGGATAAACATTATATCCACGAAAATTACAACAATTTAAAAAAAGTATTCCATTCATCGCTTGCACCACACAAAATCGAAATTACTGCGCTTTTTGACTACCCTGTGCCTGATAGAGTTATATTATCAAAGGATTCGTTGCTCTTAGGGGATAGACTGTGGTTGCTTAAAGAATGTTATTCGTTTTGATATCGAAGTCCTTCGCTAGGATAAAGAGTCCATCTGTGAGGGATGATGCTGCGAGATGCGGTAAGCTAACATGAGTCATATTTTTATTATTTTGAGACAAATAAGAATGGGCTTTGGAAATGGTGGACGAAAATATGATTAGGTATAGGTAACAACAGAGAAGTGATTATCTCATTGTATGACAAACCATCACTTTTTGAACGAGTCAATGTAATAAGCAACCAAGGAATGTTGTTTCTATTATAATTGAGGAATTTATCTATCGAATAATATTGTAATTATGATTCAGAATTAATCTAACAAAAGCACTCCGTACTAAATTAAATTCTACTTAACTTCTAGAGACCTGAATAATATAACAAAGATTCTAAAACTGTACAAGAAAATACCTGAACAAATACTCCATTTTCAGTCTCAAGTTATTATTAGTTGTATAAATTCCTCGATAGAAGTGCTGATTACAAAGCATTACTCCAAATAATCCCAGTATTGGTCCACTTACAAAATAAATTTCAAGTCCACAAAATGTCGGAAATTTTCATCAGTTCAAAATCTTATTGTTCGTACATTTTCTGTATTTATTACTTTGCGATACAATCTAATTGCTTTGAAGTTATTCCTGTTTATTTCCCAAAGGGATTTTGGTCTTTGATGCTTTCCTATTCAAAATGCGATCGGTGCCTCTACCTCTTATTGGATTCTGACAAATATTGTGTAAGCTTATAAGTTTCAGTTCACTTTGAATACCTTTATGATGTAGTGTTTTGTTATAAGCTTGGTCTCAATATTATTGAGTAACTAACTTATGAGTTTTTATATGAATTGTGAGTATAGAGGTAAGTTTTAGGTCTAGTTTTAGATATTAGTTTTTTTATTGTCGTCATCTTTATAAGTCTATAGCAGCTCTGCTGCATAAAGGGAGTACAGTAGATAACAATTGGAGAGCCAATTGCAAGCCACTGAACTTCCTTTTTAGGGTTCCGTAGGCAAATGTCAAAAAACGGAATCCATATGGATTCGTCATGTCTGTCCGTCTGTCCGTCCGTATGTCTCAGCCACTTTTTTCCGAAACTATAAGAACTATACTGTTGAAACTTGGTAAGTAGATGTATTCTGTGAACCGCATTAAGATTTTCACACAAAAATAGAAAAAAAAACAGTAAATTTTGGGGGTTGCTACGAAACCATTCATGGGCGAGTCCGACTCGCACTTGGCCGGTTTTTTGCTTATTTCATCCATTAGTGTGATTGTAATCACCTTTCTATTTAAGAAACGAACTTAACAATGCTTAACAAGAAATTATCATCAAAAGCAAAATATAAATTAGTAATGATTGCTAGTACACAGTCTTTTTCTCAGTTCATAATATTAAATTGAATAGTGCTTGTAGAATCTCTGTGTTCTTAATTAAGCTTTTACATAAAAAGTAAGTCCACAGTTCAGAAAAAAGTAAAATAAAGACAGTGAGTGGATAATTGTGCATGAATTCGTAACGACTGCTAAACCTACAATGGCCTCAATTCTCGACATTCATTCTCTTCTCTATGCTATTTCTATCTTTTCAGCTATTTTCAGCTTTATTGACCCGATAGCAGAAGAAGAATTAAAAATATATACTCACATAAGACGGTCAGATCTATCTCAGCCTTTAAAGTGTTGCTGATCATCACATTCTTAGCTTCACAGGTGTACCGCGCCTTATTGTCTGACGCATCAGCCTTAAAAGACAGCACGTTCTCTGACATCCTTCCACTGGTTCTGTAACAAGAAGAAACATGCTGGATTACTAAGATTTTCGATAACCTCATTAATCAGTTAGGTATGATAGTTTTACACATAGTAAAATCTCCATGTAAAATTCAAATTATTCAGCTGCATCTGCTAGACGGAAAGCCGACCCTTACATAGTTGAGAAAGGCTACGCAAATGATAATGATTTTTACCCGTAAGAAAGTGTAATAGAAGAAGTGCACCACAAGAGTTTTATTAATCGATGAGACTTAAATACTTCTAATACACTATAACTATAATATAAAATGCCATCATTATTTTCGTAAAGGTCGGTCTAATAAGAGAGCAGAAGTATACATGTACCTTCATTTTCGTGATACACGTTTCTAATTAAACGAATTAATAAGCAAAGACTAGTGGGTGTATAACGTCTTTTAGTTAAAAGAGGTATGTTGATACTTGTTGATACTTAATGATTATTATATTATAACCTTAGATCTCCAGATTAAATTTCTAGTATACCTTTATTAACTACGTTTATAGTTTCATCTAAATTCAAGAATTTAGATTGAAACTATAATCTACTAACTAACTATATTATTTTTGAGAACTAGAGATATCAATATAACATAATAACAGGTTTATCTTTACTATTGTTAATATCTTTCGTTTAGTTATTTATTTTGCAATAAAATCAGTACAGTTGGTTTGTATGGCAGTTTCATGATGCATTTCTCAATCACACTTCACACTAATATTATAAAGGCGAAAGTTTGTGAGTGTGGGGGTGTGTGTGTGTGTTTATAATTATGTTTGTTACTTCTTCACGCTCAAACGGCTGGACCAATTTTGATAAAATTTTGTATGGAGGTAGCTGACACCCTGGATTAACATATAGGCTACTTTTTATCCTGTTATTCCCACGGGGTCGACATTTACGCGGGTGAAACCGCAGGGTGCAGCTAGTAATACATAACTGGCGAAATGTGGGTGTACTATAGGTACCTACACCTCTTCTTAACCCTTCGAAGACAACAGGCGTGATGTTATTTTTTTTCTCTATAATGTTAGTTTTATAACCATTAATCTAATACAATTGCTACAGTATGGCGGTATTTTTAGTCAATATCGACCTAAAAAAACCGAGTGTGCTTATGACCACACGACTGAAGTGAAACTTCAAACGTATTTGGCTATGAGAGGAAGAGAGAAAGAAAATGTGCGCGCGCACTGCTTTCTCTTGCTTATATCCCCCACTCAACTCCCGTTCGCCTCGCCCGATCACACTTTTCGTAACGCTTACGTCACGCGTTTGCCAGCTTACTCCCCAAGTCAAGCGTGCGTAAAGAAGTTTCACTTCAAAAAAAAATATTTCCAAAAACCAAAACCTAATGATGATGAAATGAAACGGTGATGAAAATTATCGAAAATTCTATCACAAAGATGGAAAAAATGATGACGGATGGATGGATTGATGGAGGATGGATGGTTATGAAAACCAAATCTTTTAACTCAAAGCCCTTTATCTTTAAGTCAACACAATTTTATAGTAAACCGATTTCTAAAACCTTCTCCACTAAAATTTTCACTACAAACAAATTCAAAAATATTGATAAAACATTTTAAGGGTACCTCAAACAGCCATCTTGGGAAAATGCCAAGAACAAGGAATCCATAATAGATTTTTTATGAAACAAACCATTATCCGGTAGAGAGGATCTCGTATTAATATTGAAATTCATGGTCCGTCAGTCTTCCCACGGTTATAGAGTAGATTAAAGAGAAGATAAGATTCATATATCCATCTCTTTCTAGTGTAATGTGCTTTAAATACTGTAGAAAGAGATGTCAGATTACTTTGTATTAAATCTGAAACTCGTTGGGGGGATTTCTTTGATGGGACGGGTAGACTTTTCGGCTGCATTTAAAACAGCTGTCAGATAAGATGTTCAAAAGTACGATGGTCCAAAAACCTACTCTAATTGCTTGAACATAGAGATTTATTTCAAGTAGTTTTCATTACGACGACCCATTTGATTTTGAAGTAGTTACCGCCACTTAAAGACATCTGCATTGCGTTTTCCAAAGCCAACCTTAAGCTTTGGTTTCTTAAGAATGCGGTAAATGGTCACTCAATAACGGCTGTCCAAATACAGAGCGTTTCTTGACACCTTAGGCTGAGGCCAAACGATCGTAATTTTTTGAGCTGTGAGTCGCGTAAAATGAGTCGCGGAATTTACGCTGCAATCGGTTTCATACTAAAGTCCTGTTTGTACCACATGGCGACGCAAAATGAGTTGTCGTGGCAAGCGTAGCTTAACCTGATCGATCGACCCTTGCGGCTGTTATTACTTAGCCACAAGACTTTACATACATAATGTTTCAATTCACGAACACTTGAAACTGTCATATAGCAAGAATGCTAGCTAAGCGGTAAGAATTGTTAAAAATAATCCGATCCCACTCTTCACTAGCCCCATTTCATTTACAAACACTATTATTTATACGGTCGAAACGCGAAGGGAAACAAGTTAATTCCGTAAAATCTTCTTTATATCGAAAACCTTCAGAAGGAGTACCAACAACTTGGAAAACAATATCACAGGCAGGAAGTTTGGCTTATCTCCGCGTTCCCCCTTTTGAGTTCGCGCTTTTGAATTTTTAATTGCATTTTTACTTTATAGTTTAACAAGGAATTATTTTCATGGTTTTCATAGTTATATTTTTTGCTCTATTTTAGTTTTACAAGCAGACATTTTTATAATGACGACAATTAATTCTGCTTACTTCATAATCTTAGTGTAGTGGCGTCTAAGACTCTGTATTTAAACTCCACCTCTTTCTCCTCCGTTTACAAATACACGTACACACCAACATCACAAAATACACAGCACACAATTTCACCTTTTACCTTATAGTCCTAAGCAGTCTCTATTAAAAATGCTGTACTCTTTCTGAACCTGGGCTGGCAAACCTTAATAATACAGGTTACCATGTAAACTAGCTGTTACGCCAGATTCAATTCTGTTATTTGTTACTCTTTTAGTTTTACGATTGATCCCAATTTTTTTTAAATTATTTATGGTAACGTCTGTACGACTCTTTTGAAATAAGTAAAATTGTTATTATTGACAGTAACAATTTTATTGTACCACTCACTGCAGGGGCCCACTTATACCTACTGCTCAATTCAGTCACAGTATACCTACATGAATTTTATTTAGAAAATAACAACTCATTACCGTTAATAATAAATACTTATATTATATTGAGTCATCAAAGTGAAGTAGGTCCTATAGCGCAAATCAAGGCCAGACAAAATCTTATTTTAATGCAAATGATGTGGTTACACGCTGCGACAACATTTCTTGTTGGGCGTCACAGCATAACAAATATTTCCGTCTACACATGACAACGCAAAATATATGATGTGATGCAGTGTTCTATAATACAATCAAACGGGGTGAATAGGGATGCAAGGGTGAATCGGGACAAAACTTTAAAAGGGATTTTAATAATTAAAATAATATAGTTTGTTGTCAATAAGGTCACGTAATCGTTAATTAAATTACAGTAAACACATTAGGGTCCTTTTTGGCCACAAACTATATTATTTTTGTTCGAACCGCTTACCACCATACTGCATGCATGTGTACTTATATCTATGTGTGTGTGTAAGCAACGATCCATTTAACTATGTTTTAACGAGTAGCTATTTAGTATCGAAATAAACCCATATGAAGTAACACCTCTTTAAGTTTATCCAACGTCCTTACAAACAAAACTAAACCGTATCAACAAGGAACATGGTCGAATTTCGAACCGGATAAATAAATCTACCTGGGTGGTCTAGTGATCAGTGCGAATACAAAGCGCCGCATTCCTTAGATAAGGAACTCGTTTGCTATGAGTGATTTGTGCACATTATAAGAAAAAGTAATTATCGTGTTTTTAACGACATATTACGATTGGATTATCTCTTCAAATAAGTGACCTACATTGCATCTTTTGGAATAATGACTACTACAGTGGAACAATTGCTTACGGAGCTAGAAGATGTTGCGTTATTACTGCAAAAGGCGCAAACTAACCTAAAGAAATGTCCAAAACAAAGACTTACAAAAGGATACATTGAAACAAGATTGCAATCCATTGAAGAATATTGGAAGAAGTTTACTACGGCGCATCATAACCTATTAAAGGTCGTACCTAAAGAAAAGAAGAATACGGTTTCGTATTTTGCAAATGAAGACTACTTTGTTATTGAAGATTTATACTTATGTCTGCAAGGTGATTTGAAGGATCTTTTATCGGTTAACAATAACCCGAGATTAAGTGACATTGCTTCCAATACCAGCACAATTTATGAAGGAAATCTCAAGCTACCTCAAATACAGTTACCAGCCTTTTCGGGAATTTATGAAGATTGGACTACATTTAAAGATCTCTTCACATCGTTAGTTCACAACAATTCCACGTTGTCTAAGGTTCAAAAGCTTCACTACTTGAAGAGTAGCATTACCGGGGAAGCAGAATCATTATTAAAGCACCTACAAATAACAGAAAGTAATTATGATCAAGCTTGGGATTTATTACGAGACAGGTATGGTAACCGGCGGATCATAGTGAATTCTCTTATTCGAAAACTAATGATGCAGAAGAAGATTACTTCTCAAACTGCTTCTAATATAAAGACATTGTTAGACACAACAAATGAATGCATCAATAGTTTAAGAAATCTACAAGTGTCGACTGAGTCTTGGGATCCATTCATCATATTTGTGACTGTGCAGAAACTAGATCCAGATTCACACCGGGAATGGGAACAGTTTGCGTATAAAGATAATTTAGAAGAATTACCTAAATGGGAAGAACTTGTGAGGTTCTTACAAACTAAATTTCGCACACTAGAACTGATCGCTCCGCCTTCCAGAGAGAAGCCATCAAAAGGTAAAGAATATACAGTCCACGCTTCTACAACACCTGCTGCGACCAAACCAAGAACTTGTTTGCTTTGTAAGGATAACCATACGCTATGCCATTGCAAGGATTTTACTAAAATGGAACCGACAGAGAGGTGTGAATATGTGAAGAAGTACCAGCTATGTTTCAATTGTCTGGCACCAGGACACTCAGCTAGGAAGTGTCGGTTAAACATGTCCTGCCGCATTTGTCATAAGCGCCACCACTCTCTTGTTCATCAACATACAAACACAAGTACAACCAATCAATCGGATAACAAGCAACATCAAAGTGAAGAACAAACCAAACCAAAGGAAGCTAGTGAACCAGTTGAGCTTGCATCGCATTTCACCGCCAGCACCAGCACAGCATTATTGGCAACAGCACTTGTGCCAGTTTGTAACGAATCAGGACGAGTGACAGTACTGCGTGCGCTTGTTGATCAGGGCTCTCAAGCCACGTTCATTAGTGAGAGAGCTGCCCAGCTGTTGCGACTCAAGAGAATGCCTGCTCACGCAACAGTCAATGGGGTTGGCTCGACCAAAACTGCCGTTAAACATGCTGCTTATATCGAGCTTCGATCAAGACACGACGACAGTTTCAAGTTAAAAGTGAAGGCTTATATTATGTCAACACGAATCACAACGCAATTACCATCACATACCATTCCAACCAACACCTGGTCTCATTTAGAAGGTCTCGTATTAGCCGACCCAGGCTTCAATGAACGAGGAAAAGTTGATCTGCTACTAGGTGTCGAAGTATGTGCCCAAATATTAAGAAGCGATATCATCAAAGGTCCCCCAGGTTCTCCATGCGCTCAAAATACCAGCCTAGGGTGGATCCTGTTTGGAAACATACATGAAAAAGGAAATACCAATGATATTATTGTGATGCACCACAGCCTTGACTTAGACAAGATGTTAAAAGCGATGTGGGAATTGGATATTGAAGATAAAACTACATTAACACAAGAAGAAAGAAAATGTGAAGAAATATACCAAGCCACTCACTCAAGAACAAAAGACGGACGGTATATTGTCAAACTACCTAGGAAAACCGACAAGCTGTTATCAACACAAGGAGGAACAAGAGAAATAGCTCTAAAGAGACTTTACCAATTGGAAAAAAGACTAGAGAAGAATCCTATACTAAAAACAGAATATACAAAGGTCATGGATGAATACATAAACATGAATCATATGGAAGAGATATCACAAGAAGAAATAAATAAGGATAGTGTTTACCTTCCACATCATGCAGTTGTAAAAGAAGACAAAGAAACTACGAAGGTCAGAATAGTTTTTAATGCATCGCAAAAGGGAAACAACAATGTTTCTTTAAATGACGAGCTTCTAGTTGGACCCCAGCTACAAACAGATATGAGGAGCCTCATCATGAGATGGCGTATGAAGAAGATTTGTTTTGTGGCTGACATACAACGCATGTATCGCATGGTCTTAGTGACGAAAGAAGACAGGGACCTGCAAAGAATAGTATGGAGGAGTGACCCTAGCCAACCAGTCAAAGACTACAGACTCACGCGCGTCACTTTCGGTACAGCATCTGCTCCATACCTAGCTGTTAGAACTTTACATCAAGTCGCAGATGATGAAGGAACCGTATGCCCTGATGCTGCCAAAATGATTAAAGAAGACTTCTATGTTGATGACCTTATGGCTTCGAATGACAATCTAGAAGATGCAATACAAATAGCGAAGAGCGTAGAAGCTATACTACAGAAGGGAGGCTTCACACTACAAAAATGGTGCTCAAACGACGCTAACTTCTTGAGACAATTTGAACCTGCAAAACGATCATCGCATGCCAATGTAGACATCACCATCCATGGCACCATTACAGCTTTAGGCCTTCGCTGGAACATGGGCAAAGACGTGTTTCAGTACAGTCTTAACTTACCTCCTATGAACAACACGATAACCAAACGCACGATTCTTGCCGACGTCCAACGACTATTTGACCCGCTAGGTTGGTTAGCTCCAGCTATGCTACCAACAAAGCTACTGATACAAAGGCTGTGGTTGCAAGGAATCAGCTGGGATGAAGAAGTTGACACAGATGTCAGACAAGACTGGACTGCGCTGAGAAATAATCTTCAACACTTTAATGAAATTGAAGTACAAAGATGGCTGGGAACCACAAATCATAAAACAACAAACATAGAAGTTCACGGTTTTTGTGATGCCTCTACCAAAGCCTACGCAGCTGTTGCTTATGTCAGAGTTGAAAAGGATAATGAAGAAATACAAACACAGATAATAGCTGCAAAAACTCGAGTAGCGCCAGTTAAACCAGTTTCTCTCCCGCGATTAGAGTTGTGCGGTGCCCTTCTCTTATCTCGATTGCTCAAACAAATTAGAACAGCAATGAGAATACCGAGTGATAAAATATTCGCATGGAGTGACTCCACAATAGTGCTTTCTTGGTTACTTGGAGACCCAACAAGATGGCAAGTTTTTGTTAAAAACCGGGTAGTAGAAATATTGGATAACACAGGATCCAATTGGTTTCATGTCCAAACAACCGATAATCCTGCAGATGTTGCGTCACGGGGAGAACATGTTCTGGAGTTAAAGGAAGATGAGCAATGGTGGAAGGGCCCAAAATGGCTAAGACAGAAAACAATTACATTCAATAAACCTAACAACCTTACCACAAGTTTAGAAAGAAGAGAAGTAATACAAACAAATTTAAAATTTGAAGAAGAAAGTCTAGAAAAACAATTTCATCAATATGATAGTTTAGAAGAAGTTTTAAAATCAATAACTTATTGCAAAAGATTTCTCAAGGGGAAAAAGATGATAAACAAAGATGCAGTCATAACAACTCATGAAATAGATGAAGCACTCAAAGCCTGCATTAGAATAACACAAAGGGAAAGATTCTATGATGAAATTATGAATTTAAGCAAAGGGAAGGAAGTAAAAAAGGATAGCAAATTAAAATTCCTGAGGCCTTATCTGGACAAAGAGAATATTCTAAGGGTGGGAGGTAGATTGCGACATGCAGATATATCTGAAGACTCCAAAAATCCAATAATATTAGACAATCATAGCAATTTATCCATACTCATCGTGAAAGATGCTCATCTCAAGTCGTTACATGGCGGAATTCAAATAATGATGGCCTACATAAGAACTAAATTCTGGTTAATCAAGGGGAAGACTTTAATCAAAGCCAGAATCCGCAAATGTTTGATATGCTCCAAACACAGTGCTGCAACAAAAAATCAACTTATGGGTGACTTACCAAAAGTAAGAGTCACTCCAGCCAAACCATTTCTGCACAGTGGGGTGGACTTCGCGGGACCATATCAAGTCTTAGCGTCCAAAGGCAGAGGAGTCAGGACGAACAAAGCGTATGTTGCCGTGTTCGTTTGCATGTCCACCAAAGCCATTCATCTCGAAATGGTCGGCGATCTCACAACCGAATCATTCATTGGTGCTTTCAAGAGATTCGTTGCCAGACGAGGAAGATGCTCACAGATATGGAGTGACCAAGGCAGAAATTTTGTAGGAGCCAATAAGGAACTGGCAGCTGCTTGGAAAGAGGCAAAATTTGAACTCGAAGGTCCAGTAGCAGCGTCTCTTGCACTGGATGGTACGCAGTGGCACTTCATACCTGCCTACAGCCCTCATGTCGGTGGTTTGTGGGAAGCGGGCGTGAAATCGATGAAACACCACATGAAAAGAATTCTGACCAATCACCTGACATTCGAAGAAATGAGCACCTTGCTTTGCCAAATCGAGGCGTGCTTGAACTCCAGGCCACTAAGCCCAATAGATGATAAAGACACAGATGACATAACACCCTTAACACCAGGCCATTTTTTGATTGGCGAAGCGCCGATTTGTGTCCCTCAACCTAATCTTCAAGACGTTCCAATAAGTCACCTGTCACGCTGGAGGCACATGCAAAAGTTGATTGGAGATTTCTGGCATAAATGGCAAGCAGAGTACCTAACCAGCTTACAGCAGAGGCCAAAATGGCTCAAGCGATGCAAGGAGCTTGATATTGGCAACATTGTACTCATCAAAAATGATCAACTCCCTCCTGGCAAATGGGCGTTAGGTCGGATTGTCGCTAAGCATCCAGGCGACGATGGTGTCACAAGAGTGTACAGTGTCAAAGGAGGTGACAGTGTAGTTAAGCGAAGTTTTAATAAGTTGTGCCCTTTGCCTATAGACATTGATGATTAATATTACAATTATGTTTAATGTTTCAATACAATCAAATCAATTTATATTATTGCTTTATATACAAAATATTTGAGTATTTCCATTAGTGTCTATGACTTGTGCATATATGCTTTATAATGAAATCTAAATTAATTAGTTACATACACTTGTTGTATTTATGATTATGTTTTAAAGGTCTTTATAAGCCCTTTGGTGGGCGGCATGTTCGAACCGCTTACCACCATACTGCATGCATGTGTACTTATATCTATGTGTGTGTGTAAGCAACGATCCATTTAACTATGTTTTAACGAGTAGCTATTTAGTATCGAAATAAACCCATATGAAGTAACACCTCTTTAAGTTTATCCAACGTCCTTACAAACAAAACTAAACCGTATCAACAAGGAACAATTTTAATTGTTGAAATCCCTTTTAAAGTTTTGTCCCGATTCATCCCTGCATCCCTATTCACCCCGTTTGACGGTACTGCTGTTAGGTACAGGATAGCTTTGTAGCAATTTTGTATTGCATTCAAATACTGCAACGCATTCTATTCATCAATATCTGCCTAGCCTTTTCCCAACTGTGTTAGGGTGGACTTCCAGTCTGACCGCATGCACCTGAATACCAGTATGCTACCGCCTATCTGACCTCCACAATCCAGTGACATGATAACACGATACCCCTTGGCAAGACTAGTTGTCGGACTTTCGGGCTTCTGACAAGCGACAATCTTCAACTTCTGACAAGCCCGCAACGACTGTCAAATATCTAATAGATAGATAGATAGATAGATAAACCATTTATTTGGCGCACACAAAAAACAGCACACACACAAAAGTACAACATTAGATGAAACCAATTACCCACATGAACATAATATAAAAAACAAGGTGCCGATACAAAAACAAAAAAAGGAAAAACATACATTCCTAAATAAAAGTGACACTATTAGTCTATGACGAATATTTAAAATAAAATTAGCAACGAAACACAGTGCGGTGTGCGTCTCAAGGTTGCACCAAATGGGAGTCCAGCTCAGCATGTGCCAGGCAAATGTACCTGACGCTGATATTCTGCTGGATCCCTGCAGTGATAATGGATCTTCACCCATTCACAAACCGACCTTAGCAAGCAATGTTTGACCTTGAAGATCGGCCTGTGTGGCTCTTATTATTTAGCCTAAAGCCCTCCAACAACAAGCAACCTATTTTATTAATTACTAGAAGCGCCCCGCGGTTTCACTCGCGTAAGTTTCGATCCCGTGGGAATATCGGGATAAAAAGTATCCTATATGTCAATCCTGGTTATAAACTATATGTGTGCTAACTTGTAATGTATCCAAACCTGTTCAACGGTTTACGCGTGATTGAGTAACAAACATCCAAACATCTTAAAAAACTTTCATGTTTATAATACGTATTTTATTATTAATTACTACTAAGTATAATTACAATGATAAGCCCTCTGAGACACAATGATAAATAGTCTAACGCACTAATAATTTCACTGGGCACACCGCAACGATACTTGGTGACAGTACTTCCCCGGTCGTGTTCCTTTTCAAAGCGCTCTACTACAACCAGGTCAACTTTAAATAATGCTTGACAACAGAATCTTCATCATAACACATGTAAATGGACTAAGCCTTTATTTATTCAAATGACAATTGTTATTTTTCGTACCGTAAAAATGACAATTATTATTTTCCTTAGATCGCTAAGGAAAATAATAATTGCTATAACGCTACGAATGCAAACGGAGGATAATCGAATTGGCAATTGGGTAAGCATTTAAATAGTTTTATGCATTACGTAAAATACTCGTATAAGTCTTACCAATATTTCTATCTGTATAGGCTTAAATAGAACTGCCCCATACAAAGTAACTATGACTAATATTAAATCGTCATTCACTAATCGCAAACCACCCGACTGATATTAAATTCAAATAATACAAATTCGAAATAATTAGTGCGCACGGCGACGTTATAATCATCAACTCATTTCTGATTAATTACTAACTTTGAATTTGATTGCGGAATATTATAATAGTTTGGTGTTTTGTCAAATGTATAATTATTGTGTTCGTTCATTCAATTCGTTGCCTGTTATTTAGTGTCTAGTAGTCTAAATTAAAATATTACTAAGGCCTTAGTAATATTTTAATTTATCCTAAAACCTAGTCAGACAAATTTACCCATACGCATTGAGCAGGCGTTATAATCAATGCTCATTCTTTGCTCTGCTTTTATTCAATCAAATACATTATTTGAATTTCTCTGTATGTCGTCTTGGTGGGAATATTTAATCAAATGTTCTTAGAAATCTGTTATTTCTTGGCCGTAAGAAAACTAGAAAGCGATCTATTATGAAGAAAACATAGGTATATTTTAACAGGTTAAAACGGTTTAGAAATTTTTCAAATTTTTATTTAGGTACAGACGCCAGCACATCAAGCTACCCGAAACTGTCAAATTTTCCCAATCAACATTCAACCTTATGCCTTAGCGATAAAGTTGAAAATTTATTAAAGAAATTTGACAGATTGTAGTAGCTTGATGTGCTGGCATCTGTACAACAAAAAGAACACCAGACGCTTTCCCTGTCATTCGTTCCGTTACACAGACATACGTTATGTACTCATACATTTTATATTACATCACAGACAGAAGCACAAGCACGCAAAAAAAAAAACAAAATGAGGAAAAACATAACCCTACCACTTTTCACTCTTAAAATATTTACGAAAAAATCCAAGCAAAAAATAAAAAAACAATCTTGAAAATTTCAAACTTCCCCGCTCAGGTATTCAAAACTAAAAACACTGCGAAAGTTGCAAAAAACCGCTTAACCACATCCTTCCAAAGTCTATATTTTATTTTCTATAAATATTGTTGAAGCACCTCGAACTCTGCCGACCCCAGTTTCAAACTTCGCCCGCTCCCGAGATGAATAATTTCCTCTTCGGAATTCTTGGGATGTTTAAATTTTAAAGCGTTTGGAGTACCTACTGAGTAATACACTCTTAGAGTGACGAATTTGAAATTCAATCATTTTTGGAATCTTTACACCTGTTTGGTTTTGTTTAAGCAGGAATTTACATATGTAAACCTACGTGTAAATACCTTTTTCACACACTCCAAAGGATTACCTCGTCTTTCAGTATTTTAACAATTTTAGTCTATTAAAATCCACGGTTCCTTACAGTATTTTTCTTCACTGAAAATCATATTTTAGCAAGTACAGACATCACTGAGAAAAACATTTACATCACGTTTTAAACCCGGAACCTGGTGCTCAAAAAACCGTTCCATGGTCGTCACTCCTTAAATAATTCATTCCACCATTGAATAATTCAATACAATATTGAACAAAACATCATAGAACATCCAATAGACCGCATCATTCTTGTTATGGCACCTAACATCATGGACCCATTTTCCCATGGACAGAAACCCATAACCCGATCCCGTGGGATACTTTGGTGACCACAGATAGTTTTTATTACAAACAACAGTAGTTTTGGGTTACATTTTGGTAGATGGACGCGGGTTTTGTGGGTTAAAGGGGGCAGTGTCCTTTTCTATTTTAAAGAAACGAATTTGGAGAAATTTGATGAAATTCGGCTAACGATTTTATCAAATTGTTTTTCGCAATTTAAATACGGTTTGTTTGAAAGACGTAGCGGGCTGTTAGTAGGTACTAAAAATCATTTAAAACGTTAAGTTTTATTTTTAGGTGTTTTTCAGGTAGAATTGAAAATTAGTTTTTGTAAATGGTGAAATATTTTTTTATCAGTTTTATTTCTTAAATGAAGCATACTGGGACAAAATTTGGTATTGTAAAATGATTACAACTTCTACAAAACAAATAATAAAATCGTGAACGTAACTCCATAACCTAACACCAAACGTTCGCAATTCCTCCTGTAGGGTAGTTACACAAATTGTCTTACATCCCGTTCAACAATCAAAGGGTCGTGACACCAACACTTGTCAGCAACCGGTTGCTGTACTAATTGTGACAACGACTGCTACCAATCACCCGTGCATTCACATGGGCTAATTATTTTGTGCGTGGTGTGAGCTGTGGGAGGTAGCGATTTGTAATATTTTATTTTTGTTCACTTTTATGCCATAATTTATTTTTCTCTAGATTTGTAAAGCCAGAGTAGGTATGTAAGCAATTATTGTGACTGGTTAGGCAAATTAACAACAGCCAAAAATCACATAACATGTTTGGCAGCAGATATGATTGAGTAGACTTTCAGAAATCGTGGGTTTATAAATGTAAAGTCAGAGACATAATTGCTAACCAAATTGACTACCGACTTAAATTATCCGTATATTCAAAGCACAATAGATTTTCAATAACAGTTGTATGTAAAGGCTACTGTGTTTGTTTGCTTATAAATTAACTTTCCTGGCTGCACCACAAAAACCCTCATTGTTATCTTGTCTAATTTAGTATTTTCTTTATAAGGCAGCTTATTATAAAGATAGAACGAGAAGAGTCTAACGTGCGTATAATATCACCGGCATTGGTGAGTATTGCTGGCTTTGTTGACAAACATACTTTTAGTACTCCCGGTATGCCTTCAAAAGCTCGTTGATACAAAGAGAAGAAAACTGACAAAATAGAAGAGAAAAGGGAAGAGATAAGAAAATAGAGAAAAAGAAAAGAGAAAAAAGAGAAGGGAAAAAAGAAAAAGCTAATAGCTTTGACCTAACACCATACCTTCCTCAAAAGAAAGCGGCTACCCACCACACACTACTTATAACACTTGAAACTAAATCAAGGAGCCCCATTCACAAGATCCCATCAGTTCCCACGCTGCGACTCTCTGAACCGTGACCCTGCATTCTAATAGATTTATTGGTGCAAGACTTTTTACATAAAAGTGCATGGGATTCTAATTACTTTTTGTTGTTTAGTAATCTTAATTATTATTGTTTAATTAGGAGATAATTATTTGGGAAGATATGCCATTTCATAGGGGAATGATGGGAAGGTGTTGAGAGCTTCATTCTTTCCCAACTAATATTTTTGTACATATATTCGCATTACTTACAGGTAGCGAAGCCCGACAGTCTGACAACCAGTCTTACTGCATAGTGTAAAAAAATTGTGAAAATCGTAGCGATGGTCCCATACTAGGCACAACCTGTATTTTGGGTATGATTAGTGGCGTGGTTTCGAATTACCCAGTATCTGGGTTGTGAAGCTCAGATAGGTAGTCGCTCCATGTAAAATACTGAAATTTAGCTGCATCCAGTTAGACCAACCCTAACCTACATAGGTGGAAAACGCTAGGCAGATGATGAGTCTCAGTAGCAAAATCCAAAACTAATAAGAATTCTGTAAAGAAATTTTAATGTCATCTCCACAGCCTTTTCAGAAATAACTAGATTGAGGTCAGGTTCACGAGGTGCAGCCTAACGAGTTTATGAAACTACATATTTGGAAAATTCAATAACGCAGATTATAGTGAATTTAGTAGCCAAATTAATAAGTAATTATCACTAGCATATTATGACAAGCCTTTGAGTTTTAAACAATGGAATGATTGATCGACGAGATAATAATCAATCATATTGGGTTTGACCCTTGATAACATCGACCTATAATTAACCTATTGGAGGGTAAAGATTTCGTCTCATACAGAAAAGCATTGATCACCACGTTTGCTCACTGCGTGTTAACGATTTCAGACTTTTAAGTCCAGGTTTTCATACAATACAGGGTGGCAAGGACTTCGACGTGCTAACTGTAACCATGGATTCCGTACATGATTCTGAACCCTCGTGCATTGAAAATTTTCGTCGGTTATTAAGGCATTGACTGCCACCGCGGTCACCTGTGACCGCGAACAATAGATTTTCTATTGTGTCTGTTGTCTGCCAGTGAACGTGAACAAAAAATTGCTGTACCATACATTTTGACCGTGTGGGTGTTACACTTTTCTGTGATACAGCAATTGCTTTTTTTGATATCCAACAAAAATTGGGATACATGTTTAGTTATCAGTTATACATAAGCAACAACATGCTGTATATTGCATGACTGCACATGACTTTTATTGAATGGGGCAAAGTTCTATAGAGTTTCTGGCATTGTCCCATCGCCTTTCTACGCTAGGGGGAATCATGTGATGAATTCCTGGTTAAAGTCAATGTCACTGCCACCCTGTACTTTCCTTAAAACTATGACCTTCTCAGTTTACATAAAAGCATGATATTTCAGTCTTGAAAGCAAAACGAAGCTAGATCAATTGTCAAACCAGACATCTATGAAAGAAAAATAAAAATCACATTGGCGCGAATCCAAGCTTCATTCAACAACTGCATTTTATACGCTATCTTTTTCTAAAAAACAAACAAAAAAAAGCGATCTTTTATATGGCTTGTCATCTAAAAAGAATAGCGTGACAGATTTGACATTTTTATCTTTAAAAGATAAAAAAAAAATTGAAAGCGTATCAGTCTGTTTCAGACTACGAGTAGGTTATCAGTCCTTTTAACTTGAGCTGTCTTAATAAATATCAAAGGTCGTTTCGTAGAAAATGTTTTGATTTTTTTATAAAATGTCTTGAGAAATTCAGTGTTGTAAAAAAATATCTCATTATAAAGGCTTAGGCAGTCAACTATACCATTTCTAGAGATTTATTGAAAATGAATAAATTCGAAATACATTGACTGCCTCCTTGGTCTAGTGATCGCAAGCGGTACTGCTGAGCACGACGTTCTGGGTTCTGGCAAAGTGTTATTGGGTTTCCATCTGGAATTTCTCAGTAGCAGCCCGGAGTCTGGACTTGTGTGCCCAGTTGATGGTATTGAGGTATGAGGAACAGGGTGTAAAGTTCACTCAACCTTCATAGAAAAGGGAGGATCCTCCGACCAGACGGGTGTTGTGTCTGGCGGGAAACTGCCCAATGATTCATGTCGGGCTGTTGTATATATGCTAGTTGCGCGGTAAACTCTGCTTGCGAGATGCAGGATTTGCGTGACGTCAGTATGACGCGTTGTTCGCATGTGGCGTTGTAGATACCGCTACAATGGCAATGGGCTCGCTCCCTGTTACGTGGAACTTAAATATATCTGGCAAAATGTGATTTTACTATAGGTGCACCTCTGCCTAGCCTTTCGGGGTATACAGGCGTGATGTTATGTGTCTAAATATATTCCACAGCAAAACTTTTTTCAAAATAGCGCCACTATTTATTTACCAAGCTATCTATTGAGCTCTCAATAACGGTTCACGTCTTCGGAAAGCCCCTAGTTAAACATCCCGTTCCTTCCATTCAAAACATTTTCGACCCGTGTGGTAATTCGGCTTTTTTCTATGAAAATACGGACTTCGAAAAAGGGTCCGATTCGACCTACATTTTTTTCGATTGGTGTTGAGAAGTTGAATGTACTGTGTTTATTTTGTCCTTCTTTTTGGTATGGGATCTGTAAGACGTTGCTGTCATATGCATGACCTTATTTGACTTGGAATCGACACCTATTATAACAACTAGGTGTACTGAACTGTCGTTAGTATCAAAAGGAATTGTGAATTGTGTTCAACAAAGGTACCTCATTGAAGCGCAATGTTCAAACCACTTACTGCTGACAATGGTAAACAGTGAAGCAATTAGAGAAACCTAGAGCAATTATTGCTCAGTACGATTCTAGTCGCAACTATTGACTTCTTGAATCGTTCATCCATACTAATATTATAAATTCGAAAGTAACTCTGTCTGTCTGTCTATCTGTCTGTATGTTACCTTTTCACGCCTAAACCACTGAACCGATTTAGATGAAATTTGGTATAGAGATAGTTTGAGTCCCGGGAAAGGACATAGGACATCCCGATATTCCCACGGGATCGAAACTTATGCGGGTGAAACCGCGGGGCACAGCTAGTAATACATAAGAATCTTGCCTTAAGAATCGTTTCTTCGTTAGTCTTGTGGTCGCTACTGCTGAGCATGAGTTCTTGGGTTCGATTCCCAGATCGGGAAAAGCGTTATTGGGTTTTTCTACTTGGAATTAATCAGTAGCGGCCCGCAGTCTTGCTGTGTTTCCGATTTGTGCGATCGCAATAGGCTCGCCCCATGGGGCTTAAACATAACTGGCGAAATGTAGGTGTACTATAGCCACTGTAGGTACATCTCTGCCATTCCCTTTGAGAGTCATATGCGTGATGTTATGTGTATAGTTGAAAAAGCTAACAACAATTTTCATCGTGTATAGTCTACGTACAGCCTAAATGCAAAATAACTTTTTGCTAGACTGAAATACAATAGCCTATGTAAATCCCATTTCGATCCACATCTGAGGCTGAATACCAAGGTCGAACAAAACAAAATTGGGTTCACCTGTTACAAAGTTTTCAGTTGCAGGCTTGGCCTATATCACTTTGAAACCAAATTTGTGGATACTGTCACCTACATAAGGGTGTGCGATAAGATACCTTAAGCTTTTGGGGATAGAGGTGGCAATCGTTTTAACTTGTGATAATATACTGCTGGATATGGGTCTTTAGAATTGATTTTGCTTATGTCATCAAGCTTGGAAGATGGCTTGGTGATCGTCTTTTGTTGTTATAAATAGTCCTCTGATCTTACTTTTGATATGACTTAAGCTTTCTAGAAAAGCGGCTCCGTCAGCACCTGTCATTTTCACCAGTATTTGACATGAAGGTGACAAAAAACGCTCTGTGTTTGTACGGCCGTTATTGTGTGACTGTTCATCGCTTTTTAAGGAAACTTAAGCTTTAGTCGAGTTATAAAATAGGTACCCAAGGTCGTAAAGGAACTGCTAAAGGCCTCGACCCCATAAAATATATATTTTTTGTGAATTCAAAGGTTTTATTAAAAAAAAAGAATTATCCATACTAATCCATACTGAATATTATAAATGCGAAAGTGTGTCTGTCTGTCTATTACTTCTTCACGCTTAAACCGCTGAACCGATTTAGATGGGTATAGAGATAGTTTGAGTCCCAGGAAAAGACATAGGATAGTTTTTATCCCGATATTCCCACGGGAAACGTATGCGGGTGAAACCTCGGGGCGCTGCTAGTATATAATATGTAAAAGCAATGGTACAGCCAGAGAAAGGCGTTGTTGTTAATCTCTATATAAAGCACTGAGATATCTTTTAGTTATTATGACTGAAATAAATCAAACTGAACGTGTGGAAGACGTTGCAAGTACCAGTGTGGGGCGAGTTGTAAGCGAAAGCGTTTTGAGATAATTATCATAGCTATTTTACAGCAATATTAAATTTCCCTGCTCTATTTATACATATAATATTCCAAGTCCTGACTGACTGACTGATATATCAACGCACAGTCTAAACCGCTGTTCCTAGAGACATGAAATTTGCAGGCTGTGTTCTTTGTGAAGAGTAGATATCCACTAAGAAAGGGTTTTTCGAAATTCCACCCCTGAGGGGGTGAATGGAGGGAGGGTGAAATTTCACGCGGACGAAGTCGCGAGCGGAAGCTAGTTTAGGATAAAACTATGCTTGGAGTTCTAAAACTGGTACTTAACACTGAGATTTAATATAAACTAGAGCAAATGCCACAAACAAACGAAACAAAAATTTTATCCACTGGTTAACTTACTATGTCAAACAAAACATTCGAATTCTTAATTATCACCACGCCCCACAACCGGATTGGTGAATGCAGTATTCTTTTAACTAGACAGGAGGATACTGCTACCTATATAAGTAGCCAATTGTCGAATTCTCTTAGTTGTCAAGACACCAACGAGAAGAACTAAAAATAGTCCCTATTTTCTCAGGAACAACAATTCTAGACTTATTCTTCTTCTAGCCTAGACTAAACTAAAAAAACACCAGCTTAAATTAAAGAACTCTAAAACCTTGTAAGGTTTTAGAGTACCGATTATGGGCTGTAGCCCATAATCGGTTCACACAAAACGAACTAAGAGAAAAAGTGTAAAAAAGCAAAAAAAAGCGCTACCGCTTCTAAATTCCGCTGCATTTTATAAATTTCTCTCTAAATTTTTCGAGGCGTTATTTATAACTTAATCTCGAAGCTCGGTAAATGTTTTAAGCGCTAACTGCTAAAGATATATCTTTTTAAGATCCAGTGAAATGTCCTTTTATTCGTTGGAGACTAGGCTTTATGGGACTTTTATTTTCAAAGTAAGTAGTATGGAAATAGCACTATTTGTAACTTGGAGTTGGTTGCCATGGAGTTTCTAATCCGATATTCTTCATTGGTATCTACGTGAAGAGTGGGCGTTTTGGGGGCTGTCTTTTTTGGTTGGCTGATTCTCAACCTAATTTAAATTGTATTATTGATTTAGGATATAACTTCTACTTTTTGACCTTATTGACGGGCGGGATTATTGAAGGGCCTGGTGCTCGAATGAAATTGATAAGGAGTCATTGTTGGTTAAAAATGGATTGAAATCGTATTGAAAAAATAAGATGACAGCGTTAGTTCCGATTTCGGCCACGCGCCAAAAGATCCTGTGCTATATAATATAATTAGTTTTTCTTTATTCTGGAGGGAGTCCCATCGACACTATTTATTACAAGTAAATTATATGAGTTTATAGTCTTTAAAAACATAGCCCTTTCCAACTGCAGAGACAAAAATTAAAAAAAACATTTTTTTAAGCTACTAAACTTGGCTTCAAACAATTTTTTCTACGAAATTAGTACTTAACTCAGTATTGTCCACTAAATTTATTCTCAATGTTTGAAGTTAGCACCTTTTGAAGAAAATGGAAAGAACAAAATATTTCTTGTTGGAACTACAGGGTTCCTGAAAGCACACTTTTCTGTAAAGAACTATGGAGCTGGATGGAACTTGAAATGTGCAGGGCTTTAGCGTTTGAACTCAAGTTGCCATAAACACCTGCTATAAAGAACACAATCTTGGAAACAGACTTTACAGAAGGATAATGCTGACGTTTAAACAAGTGTACAACAGAGTGCGGGTTCAAAACGTTCTAACAACTTAAATTGACATTCGTATAATCTATGTAAGTGATCACTAAATACTAAAGCTAAAAGAAAATAAAGTGAGGAAACCAGGATTTCATGGTCAGAAACCGCTAATTCGCCGCCAGCAAATGTAGTTATGCTTCTTTGTGCATATGTATACATACAATATGATCTGTGGCTTCACTAGTTTGAAGAATCAAGCTAAGCTTTAAAAATCTCCGAAGAAGTCGCTAACCGATCCAAAAATAAATGTAAACAAAATATGTTTTAGGTCTTTGACTGGCGACCGGTGCGTGTCATCGGGACTAGTTGCATAGATCCCAAGAAAAACCTCTGTGACAGCCTACAAAAGGATCAGATAGATAGTCCTGTTTTTCTTTTTTAGGTAACCTAATAACATTACATTTCTAACATTAAAAACACTATTATTTCCCCATAAACCTTCAAAAAAAACTCCAACCAAAAAATACAAAAAGATACCTCGCGCCAAAGTCACACGTCACACTCGAGATGCGGGTATCCATTAATCAATCTATCGTTAAGACGCTTCACGTTTTTACGTCGCGACAAGGTTACGTCGAGAGGGTCTTGAGTTGTCCTAAAGTTTTATCAAGTGACGTATTTGGAACAACTTTTGGGTGTTAAAGTTGTTAGAAAGTGGTATAGTTGTGTTGTTTTTAAATATTGGCAGATGAGGGGTTTCTTGTGAGATAAAGTTATCGTTTTGTTTTCGTGTGTTTTAGGCGTTTTAGGGTTATCACCGAAGTTTTTGAATAATAATGAATATCAACAGTGTAGGCTGTCTTTTTACTGATATAGCTACATTTCCAAATAAGTTATAATATTCCACCTATGTGGTTTTCGTCAAAAATGCAAAGAATCGAATCTAACTTTTGCTTGCTAATCCATTGAGCTATTATTTTCCACAATGAAACGAGCAAGGACTACACATCTTTAAACAATATAACGCAGTAATTTAATTCCTAAATTGAACAATCATTGTCAAATTCGATGTCCATTGCTTCATTTACAAACTAGAGGACCATGTAAGTAGTAACTAAAGCATCAATGGACAATAGACAGTCGTTAACAGCGGCTATTACATACAGGCTACATGAGGGTCAGTCGATGGCCATTTTAGTGGCCCACAATGAGCTAGAAATAGCCATCGTAGTTGATTATAGGCCTGTAATAGTTTGCTAATTTGTATTGTGTTTCATATGTTCTTGTGTTCTTAGTAAAGAGAGACTGTTGGTAGGTTGAAATCGTCTGAAGATTTAATTGTTAAGGGTTTTGATTTGAACCCTATATGGACAAATGTTTAGATAAGTAGAATATTCTGTTGTCACAATAAAAAAAAACCGAGTGTGACCACACGACTGAAGTGAAACTTCAAACGTATTTGGCTATGAGAGGAAGAGAGAAAGAAAATGTGCGCGCGCACTGCTTTCTCTTGCTTATATCCCCCACTCAACTCCCGTTCGCCTCGCCCGATCACACTTTTTGTAACGCTTACGTCACGCGTTCGCCAGCTTACTCCCCAAGTTAAGCGTGCGTAAAGAAGTTTCACTTCAAAAAAAATTCCACCATTTGGTTTCCTTTCAGTTGTTTTCCTACTTAGCTACTGTATTAAAACTTATTATAAAGGCGAAAGTATGTCTGTCGGTTACCTTTTCACGCCTGAAACACTGAACTGGGACCTGAAAAAGGACATGTTATGCTACTTTTCGATTTGAATCGCAGACGAAGTCGCGAGCAACAGTTAGTACCTAAGTAATAACAGGAACTGAAATTTTTGTGTTCATTATGTCATTCGGCATGATGATTTTCTATATTATGCCTGCCTTTTTACTCTACAGGGTGTTACAGAAAGGGTATATCAATACAAACGGGTTGAAGAGTGTATCTGGTCTATAATCTCTGTACAAAATTTCAGCTCAAAAACAGTAACTTTGAAAATGCTTAATATTTTTTTATTTCGATAGTTTATTAAATTGAAATCATAACAAACATGTCACCGCACTACGAGGGTCAGTATCGATTATCTGTAGTGTGTCTGTGCGCCTAGTACACGCACATCACGCCGCCGCACGCCAGTGCAGCGCCGTGATGTCGAAATAAAAAAATATTAAGCATTTTCAAAGTTAATGCTTTTGAGCTGAAATTTTGTACAGAGATTCTAGACCAGATACACTCTTCAACCCGTTTGTATTGATATACCCTTTCTGTAACACCCTGTATAAACGTACTCAATAAGCGAGACAACCAATTATACAGGGTGTTACGGAAAGGGTATATCAATACAAACGGGTTGAAGAGTGTATCTGGCCTAGAATCTCTGTACAAAATTTCAGCTCAAAATCATTAACTTTGAAAAAGCTTAATATTTTTTTAATTCGACATCACGGCGCTGCACTGGCGTGCGGCGGCGTGATGTGCGTGTACTAGGCGCACAGACACACTACAGATAATGGATAATGACCCTCGTAGTGCGGTGACACGTTTGTTTTGATTTCAATTTAATAAACTATCGAAATAAAAAAATATTAAGCATTTTCAAAGTTACTGATTTTGAGCTGAAATTTTGTACAGAGATTCTAGACCAGGTACACACTTCAACCCGTTTGTATTGATATACCCTTTCCGTAACATCCTGTATATTATGTCACAACAACACTACCAACTAAATCTTCCAGCTCAAAAACCAATCCAAAATCTCACCTAGACTTCGCTTGACAGGCTCACAAAGAAAATCAAAACTATGAGAAGCGATTATGTCTGAGACGGTTTCACGGTTTCTCGAGTATTCCAACATCGACTCTGGTGTAGGGTTACAAAGGAAAATGGCTGACGTGAAACTCGGGTAGGCGGGGGTTAAGTAATAAGAGCGGAGACTATTTTTATTCAGGAAGTTTTTGGCTCGATTTCTCTTTTAAATTGAGTTCGTATCGAGGTATTGAATTGTTGAGGGTACGTTGGTAGGACCTTGTGTGAGTGTAGTTGATGTGATGTCTTTTTATAAAAGAAGGTGGATAATATTACGTAAATGCTTTACTGAATAGTCGTTTACAAATGATTGCTAAAGGAAGAGGTATATATTTACGTTAAACGTGTCGTTTTGAGATAAAGTTATTGTATTGTATGGTTATTGTACTGTTGTGGATAAAAAATTAACATGCAAAACTATCTAATTTCACGATGTTTTTTCGATTCGACGAAAAGTCAAGAATGTATGCTTACATAAATTCTGTTGAAAGTAATTTTGGAACGAAGTTCTTTAACTCGGCCTGCGGTAAACTGGTAGATATCGTCACGAAACGAAAAAGCGTTATACCTCTCCGTGCGACTTTCTCTCTCTCTCTCTCCTTCTCTCTGTTATTTTTTCATATACTAAAAGAGAGACAGAAATATCGTTTTCATGGTTTTCGAAGGTGCTGAAGCTAATAGTGACGTCAAGATGAAAATCTAGGAATGGCGACAACTTCATGAGAGCTTCAATACGATGACTCTGTATTAAAGATGCGTATTAAGTACACTCTCTCTCTCTCTCTCTGAGTCTTTATGTTATATACGATCGTGTGTGCATGCAAGTGTTGCGTAAGGAAATTAGTTCCTGACGGAGTTCTCCCGACCGTGCACATTTCCACGACGACTTTCAACTGGATCAGTGGAAAGAATCAGGCGATGATGTATTCGGCGAGTAATTTTTATTGGCTATAGTTTCCAATGAATAATTTTTGAAATGTGCGTTTTATTTGTGCAAAATAATTCATTTCTCTTTCTTAGTTCTCTTATAACTTGCACCACACACGCGCGTCATCTCAAAGTCTATTATCTTACTACTTTCGGTGTAATACCGCGATACTGCGCCGCCTCAAAGGATGCCTACTGTACATAGAGACACAGTTATGTTATACATATAAGTGGTATTTCAGCTTAGAGTGAGGTAAATAAAGCGATGTGTGGTGATGCCCTAGTTTTAGTTTGAGTGTTTTGTTTCTATTATAATAAAAATATCAGACAAGTAACTGGGTTGTGGAGGTCAGATAGGCAGTCGCTTCATGTATACTGGCATTCAGTTCCGTCGGGTTAGACTGAAAGTCGAAACCAATGTAGTTGGGAAAAGGCAAGGCAGATGATGATGATTAACTGGTGAGACTGCAGACTGTGCCTGTACATCTCTCCCTACCCCTTTGGTGAATACAGGGTGTAAGGGACAGCCCTCCACAAACTGACAGGGAGCTATCAGCCCCTTATTTTGAACCATATTCCACCGAAATTTTTCTCAGGAAAATTTTTATTTTTTTTGTCGTTTTTTCAGTTTTTTCAGTTTTATTTCAATGTAAAATTACATTATATGAAAGCAGCACTCCATTTATGTGAAAAATACGGCTAAAACCAAAAAACTAGCAATGGATGTTCAAATACTCTAACGAACGACACGTAAAATCAGCTGTTCACTTTCTGCCTAGCTACAGAGTTCATCAAACTCGTCATCTGCGATTGCACAAAATGGGAAGACGTTAGCCCGGCCGTTGGCGAAAAAAACCTTATTATGCTGTAGTTTACGGGTTAAACCCAAGAACAAAACCGCCGGCCGCCGGGCTGTCTGTTGTGTTTGCACAGAACAGTTTCTGTTTGTGTCGTTGCATGTTCACACGTCTTCATTGTTACGTACGCTTTTGGACTTATTTTTGTTGTGGTGTCATAGTTTGTGAGAAATGTCTACATTTAGTGCTCGTGAATATGGAGAAATGATGATGTGTTACGGGGAAGCTCGGGGAAATGCTAGGGAAGCGCTGAGAATTTACGTTGATAGGTATCCTGACCGGCGGCATCCGTCAGACTGCCGGATAATTATCAATGCCTATCAACGCGTGCTGGAAAACCAGCCCATAGTTCCCCATCAGGATGGCGCCGGAAGACCACTTCGCGGCGAAACTCAAGACAGAATTTTAGACATGTTCCGTCAAAATCCACGCCTAGGCACTCGCACTTCAGCTCGATTATTGCGGCGGAATCATGGGGTCCGGGTCTCACACTGGTCCGTGCACAAAACTCTGCGAAGGGATCGGCAACGTCCATACGTTATTCACAAGGTCCAAGCCCTATTGCCTCGTGATCGTGGTCATCGAGTAGCGTACTGCCAGTGGTTGCGGGCTGAACAGCATCGAAACCCAAACTTTATCTCCCACGTGATATGGACCGACGAGTCAACTTTTACGCGGAATGGTATGTGGAATCGTCGAAATGCTCATTACTGGTCGCATACTAACCCCTTCGAAATCCAAGAGTCCGGACATCAAACGCGTTGGTCGGTAAACGTCTGGGCAGGAATTTATGGCGATAAAATCCTAGGGCCTGTGTTTCTTCCCGCGCGAATGAACGGAGCGCGCTATCTCGATTTCCTCCGTGATGACCTGGAAAGAGAGCTAGAGAACCTCCGTGACGAGCTGTACGTGGAATGGGAAGCCCTGGATGATGCACCGCTTGCGCACTTGCCGATGATCTGGTTCCAGCACGACGGCGCTCCTCCGCATATAACGCTCCCAGTGCGTTCCCATTTAGACGCTACCTTTCCGCATCGCTGGCTTGGCAGATTTGGACCGAAACCGTGGCCAGCACGATCACCAGACCTGACGCCATTAGACTTTTTTTTATGGGGCTACGTAAAGGAAAAAGTGTTTGTCAGTGCATGTGCGAGTGAGGAAGAAATGCGAGACCGCATCACGAACACGTTCCAGCAGCTGCGCCACAGCTGCAACGAAGATCCCACGTTGATGACCCGCTTACACGCGGAGACCCTGCGCCGTGCCAATGTGTGCGAACGCCTCGGTGGAGGCCACTTCGAGCCCTATCTCATACGACCCGAGCGATTCTGAGGTAGGATTAATTTTCTTTATTTTTTTTTTTACTTTGGACGTATTGTGATGTGTTACGTGTGTTCGTTACGCGCCGGCTATCTGCAAAAATGTTCGCTCTCGCTCTCTTCAATGTGATGTCACGTGGCGCGAGCGCGCTTTAGGTATGGGCGTTATTTCACGTCAATAGTTACAATAACTATCTACGAGGCATGTAGCGGAATAACTAGTTTCGTGTTATACGATAAACTAGCGATTTTTGTATCGAGTAGTTTACATTTCTAGATTGAACAAAAAACGATGAAAACGAATTGAATGACATGAAACGAAACTGTTATGCTGAATTGAAAGCTCCGCACATGTTTTACAGCATTGTTTTTTTCGGGTACCGGCCGCTATTTATTGTTCTATGACTTGTTAAGTGGAAGCGGTCGGCGGAACATTTTTATTTTTTGTTCTTTTTTTTATGAAACAAAAGATTTATTCTAGGAAAGGTCATTTGTAAAGCGAACCCAGTGTTTCGAACGAACACGTGCGTAAGAGTACGGCCGATGACTCGCTGCGCGCGTTTTGTCACGGTAGCGTTACATTGCGTATGAGGAAATAAAATAAATCAGGTTTATTGGATTCCCCTAACGATCCTGAAATAATTTCTTGTACCGGACATCTTAGTATGATATACTGAATTCACCCCATCAGTTTGTGGAGGGCTGTCCCTTACACCCTTTATAAGGGTAATGATTATCTGGAACTGTATCACTGTAGGGTTCAAGCCTCTTTTCATGCACGCAAAAATAGCATTGATAACCATGATATTTATAGACCACTAGCTGCGCCCCGCGGTTTCACCCGCATAAGTGTCGATCCCCTGGGAATATCCGGATAAAAAGTAGCCTATATGTTAATCCAGGGTGTCAGCTACTTCTATACAAAATTATATCAAAATTGGTCCAGCCGTTTGAGCGTGAAGAAGTAACATCAAACTTATAGACACACACACACTCACAAACTTTCGCCTTTTTAATATTAGTGTGATTCTGTACAGGATTTCTATAACATATTTTATGTACATTAATACAATCTTAAAATAATTAAGACAATTCAAAATACATCTGAAAATGTCACATCAGTTCTTGGTAGGTTTTGAATCTGCAGATAAAAGCTTAAGATTGAAAATCTTCATGATTCTTTTAGAATTTTCTGCCATAATGATTTTCTTATATTGCTAAATTTAATAATATAATTTATCGTTTATTTAAATAAGAATGTTATACGCCATGTGCTGAGTACACCAGATCCATCTTTTCTTTATTTAGATTTTCTTTCCTGACCTTTTACTTGAAAGGTTTCTTAAATGTGAAAGTTTACCTACGTACTATTTATAAACGGAGATAACGAAAAGTTCTACAAAAGACTGACTAGATCTCTAATCAGTAAATCTGTTGTCAAGTATCCTGTTAGCAGTTGTGATTGGTTGACCAAAATAAAAGCCATCAATATTTCTATTGACATTACGTGATTCTACAACATAGGTACTTACTAGATTTTCAATAAACACTACTATATAGTATTTTATCTCACGAACCGACGCGCGCTTTACTTGTGTTTATCAAGTGAACAAACACGCTGTGAACGTGTGCGTGAAGACGAGTAGCGTCAGCACATAACACACACACACACACACTTCCGACTGCACCATTTTCTCGTACGGTACCGAGAGCTCCGAGAGCGCTTACACACACATTCACAGCGTGTTCGACTAGGTAACCACAAGTGAAGCGCGCGCTGATTCGTGAGATAAAAATACTGTAACCGGTCAGTTTAATATTGAAATCCAACATTTAATGTTATAATTTTACGAAACAAAACAAGAAAAAGCAACATGGTGGATAATAACCACCATGAAGCACTAAAAAACAGAATCTATAAGATGCAAAATAAGCTGATAATTCAGCTATCACGACGTTCAGACAGGAGCCGACAGAATGATAAATAGGCCGAGATTAGGAACGGCGTAAGGCCGGCTTGAGGGCAAGTCAGTGAGGTCTTTCGAAATTTCATTACGGACTGAAGAAATTTTGTGAAACATGGCCCATGTTTTTAGATTGCATAAAGTTTTTTGAGGTAAGGGAATAATATGGAGATGTGTTTAACCGACTACTTTGGATACTCTCCTCTTGAGTTTTGAGTTTTACAGAATGTGTGTGTGAGATCGTTTTCCTTCTCATATTGCATTAAATTGGTGTATACATTTTAACGGATAATATAGAAAATTCAATAGCACTGAATTTCAATACGGAAAATATTTATACTTCTACAGGGGAACAATACTGCTATCGCCTAAGATTGAACTTAAAAATTAACGTTGGTTTACGTCGTCTAAAATATAATTTAGCACCCTTCACAAAAACATTGAATAAACAAATAAATACAAATGTTCAACGATCCACGACCAACATCTAATAAAATGTCCAAAACATATTTTCAATATAACTAGCGTAGTGACGCGCAACACGTAATATTTATCGACAGTCGATACTATTGTACCAACTAACAATAGACTTGTGACATTTTTACGATGTCGAGGAACGTACAAAGTATATTTTGGCTTAAGAAACTTTTCGACTTTAATAAATATTGGTTTATGGGCTGTAAGACATTGTTGTTTTTAGATTAAAAATAATTTTCAATGCTGTAGCTTTGGTATGTTCCGTATGTTACATTGTAAATATAGGAAATATTTTTATTAGTCCTGGCAAAGGAAATATCATTTGTTATTACGTTATAACAACTTAGATGTTACTTCGAGAGAAAACGTCCTCCTGTCTGCTAGCCTTCCCCCAACTATTTTGGGGTCATCTAACCGGCACCCTAATTGCGTAACACACAATCAGTCGGAATCAGAATCATTGTGAAGCAAATTGCTAATTCATTGCTTCATAAGTTCGAAAAATTTGTCTGCTCAACACGTAAATAACGCAATGAATGTTGTTGAACTGTCAAAATGAAACCGATTCCGATTGATAAGGTGTTACACAATTGCCCCGCTGATGCTGCCGAATACCAGTATGTTATATAGAGCGACTGTCTGACCTCCACAATCAGTTACTGGGTAATGTGTGTGAGCAGCTTCTTCTTAGCGTGTTGACAGCTATCTAAATACAGTCAGCCCAGAATTTGGCTACGAGTTTGGCACCTTCAGTAACGTTCATCAGTTCCTGTAACGTGCAGACCACAGGGCACTCTGGCCACGTCATTAAGTAGCTTTTTCTCAGAATTGTAAGAACTAATTTTATTGAACGAAAACAAAAACTCAATGCATGGTATTCACAAAACCTATTTGTGTCACATATCGTACCATTCCTACCCAACTCTATAGAATTCAAATAAACATAAAAAAGACTGTACACATACTTTTTCCTTTCAACCAATCTACTCGCTCTGTTTACCCAATAAATTCAAATAACAATAGTCGATATATTCGCATCACTACGGACAAACATTATTATTCGTTAGTACCTTGTTTATATATGGATAATATTATTTATGCTTTGTATTCACGAAATTTGCTTTCTGTAGCGAAGTCCTATGGGAGAATGGAAACTATATTGAATTACTCAACTGTCCTAGTAATGGCATTATGTGTTATTGAATTCCCAAAGATAGGGTTGAGATACACAAAATTAAAATTGTTACCACAGATGTACAGTTAACCGTTTCAAATTGATATTGGCTTTTGCATTACAGTGAGTCATGTGAATTGTAAGAAAATTATTCTGTAAAATCTCACCGTGAAAACTTATGTAAAGTGAACCATGATTGAGATTGATTGATTCATTGATTGAGCTGTCAATAGTGTCGATCCCTGACGTCAGATGGGCAATTCTCGTAATTTTAAGAACGTTCACAGTCTGATCTCAGTCTCAATCATTCAAAAATACCTATAATTTCCCTACATTTTGACAAGTTTTTGACATTTGTTTGTCGCCGAGATGAGACTGCGACTAGATTTTGAACGTTTTAAATTACGAGAATTGGCCTTTCGGTGGAATGACAGCTCACACTCACAGTCACCTAAGACTCCACTGAGAGATTTTTACAGAATAGATTAGCCTAAACTATTTTAGAAATCACCAACACAAAGCGAAGTTGATCAATGCTTCTTCCAGCTTTCAGAAAAGAGCCGTTTGCCCCACATTGTTACAATTACACCCCACTATTATTATTCCTAAAAACGTCTGCTTACACCCTTTTAGTAAAACATGCTCCATAATATTTCCTGTACATATTGTATATTCTACACACGTCTCTTTGTGCCAAGCTTCTTATATTAACGCCAATAATATGCATACAATTTTCAAGAGTTTTCTTTCCCAGGAAATATGGCGTCGTATTTTGCGTTGCTCTTAGCCTTGTGGTTAGAATAGGCTATAAGACTATAAGTTATGGGGGTAGGGGGTGGGGAAAGGTTGTTTTAGGGGTTCAATAGTTTGGTTATATTAGTTTTGTAATACTGTGAAGAAAGTGCTTTGAAATCATACATAACATCACGCCTCACTGTATTCGCCGAACGGATAGACAGAGGTGTGTTTAAGTCTCATGTAACAAGGGGAGAACCTATTGTCATCAACCGGGCGCAAATTTAGGCTAAGGCTACATTAGGCCGCGACGCGACCTGCGACACATGAGCGATTAAAGCAAATAAATGAATGCTCACGTATATGGCTACACCGTACCTACATTAAATATAACTAGCGATTTTTGATTTCTTTATGCGATAGGAACAACATTACTGTAATCACGGCATCGGCTACATCAACATATCAGCGAAAGTGAAGCAAATTTATTAGAAAATTACTCACTTGCGCGACTAGTTCAATAGTGCTACTAAATATGTGTGTGGCTACATTATGCGTATAGTAAACCGCGATGGTTGATTTGATAACATGTGTACTGTAGCCACGTCATCGCCGAATATACGCCGGATTTTCGCTTATAATGTAGCCATACCATGTTTATCTCGTTTCGCTCTTCCAGTCGCATCGCAAATCGCTGCCTACTGTAGCCTCAGCCTTAGGACTCCGGGCTCTTACTGAGAATTTTTAGACATAAAAACTCAATAACACTGTGCTCGACCTAGGGTCGAACCCAAAACCTCCTGCTCGGCAGTAGCGTTTACGACTACTAGATCAACGAGACTCTGAAATCTACTCTAGTATTTCAAACTCAAACTCAAACTCAAACTCAAAGCATTTATTTCAATTAAACCATTTACAGGCACTTTTGAATTGTCAAGAAATCAGTCAGTCAGAAAAAGTGAAGCTAGTTGCCCATTCCAAAGCGTAGGTACCTATGGAGAAGAACGGGCAAGAAACTCCATGGACACTCTTTTAAATCAAAATAATGTGGTTACAAAGTCTTGGTTACATCATTCATGTTAAAAATTATACATGTGAGAACGATGCAGAACGTTAAAAGCGTCCATAATGAAAAGATGAGAAAAAACAACAATTCAAATAATAAATTAAAATAAGCCATGGCAGCAAAGAGATGACCAGTCCCTACTGACGGCGCCCGTTCACGAACATGACGCATGCATCAGCACCATTCAGCTCAACCATTTTGAAGGGAGCTAAATGATCCAACACATGCGCCACCATCAGCGAGACATTTGAGTGAGCATGACATACTCTCAGCCGCCAGAGCACATTCAAGTCAATGAAAGACGTACCCAGTAAATGGTAGCTTTATAGTGTGTACATAGTACTCACACATGTGTTATGCAATTATACAATACTAGGAGATTGAATTTATACAATGCAAAGATAGACTTACAATCTTCAGCAGCTCCAACAGTATTTTCAATTGTTAATCAATTAGTTGTGGTTGTGGAGCAGGACCAGCATTGAGCCAGGCATTTTTATCCGCGATGTAATCCCCTAACTTATAATATGCCTGCCTGCATAGTGTGCGTTTAATACAAGACTTGAATTTTGTCTCATTCAGTTGAAGAATGTGGGGAGGTATTTTATTATAACATTTTAAACAGTACCCCATAAAAGATGAGTCTACTTTAGCTAGTCTGAAACCTGGTTGAACTAATAAGTCCCTATTTCTAGTACTATAATTATGTCTTTCACCTCTTTTACTAAAAAGATGTAAATTTTTCCTTACATACATGATGTTTTCATAGATATATTGACAAGGTACCGTCATGATGTTAATTTCCTTAAACCGTTCCCTTAGAGAATCGCGCCTGCGAAGATTATATATGGCTCTGATGGCTCTTTTCTGCAGAATAAAAATAGAATCGATGTCTGCAGCCCGTCCCCAAAGTAAAATACCGTAAGACATGATACTATGAAAGTAACTAAAATAGACCAGTCTCGCGGTATCAACATCAGTAAACTGACGGATTTTTCTGACAGCATAAGCAGCTGAACTTAGCCGTCCTACAAGAGATGTTAAATGAGGACCCCATTGTAGCCTTGAGTCGAGCGTGATCCCTAGGAAAACAGTTGTATCGACGAATTCTAGTTTCTCTTGATTCAATATTATCTCGCAATCACTACCTTTGACATTTGGTAAAGAAAATCTTATGCACTTAGTTTTTTTTCCATTTAATACTAAATTATTAGCAGTGAACCAATTTTGGACCTGCAGTAGGGCGTTATTTACGTCGTCAAAATTTGTAGCACGTCTATTTACCTTAAAAATTAAGGAAGTGTCATCAGCAAATAACACCATTTGTGGTTGGTTTTTTAATAAATGGAGTAGATCATTAATATACACTAAAAAGAGGAAAGGACCCAAAATCGAGCCTTGTGGCACACCCATTTTTACTGTTAAACCATGTGAATTGACACCATTTATTTGAACTTGCTGTTGTCTATCATTTAAATAAGAACTAACTAAACTGAGCGCAAGTTTTCCAAGTCCGTAATGCTCAAGTTTCAAAAGCAAGGTTTCGTGATCGACGCAATCAAATGCCTTGGAGAGGTCACAAAAGATCCCTATGGCGTCTTGAGCCTCTTCCCACGCGTTAAAAATGTGTTTTAATAAGGTTACACCGGCGTCGGTCGTACAACGTCCTTTGGTAAAACCATACTGTTGATCGTGAAGGATTTTATTCGTGTTAAAAAATTACTGTTTTTTATTGCATGCATTTCAAAAGAAATGTAGTTCTATGCCATTCCAGAAACGAATTTGAAAAGTCTCTTTTGCCTGTAAATAAACCGGCACCCTTCAAAAATCAAAATCAAGAGTCATTTATTCAAATTAGGCTGAGAATTAGCACTGTCCCCCAAAACGCCCGTCCTTCACCACTTCCTAGTGCTTTCGCTGGGAAGAAGTGGCGCTACAAACTCCCCAGACAAATCGGAACACAGCAACGCTACTTGGCGGTAGAAATAGGTGTGGTGATATTACTTCCTCGGACGAGCTCCTTCACAAAGAGCCTTAAAGTGACATTCACGTACTGTACAGACTTTTCGGTACTCTCTCAGTATACCCAACAAAACCATAAGGCGTGAACGTCCCAAATAAAGCCAGTACACATGATTGAACTCGTTTCTTACGTGTCTAGACAAGTTTTTCATGAACTCAGCCGAATCTGTAGATAATATAAAATCCTGTCACCTTTTTGCTGACAATATTCGCAAAGAAATATGAGGAGACATGATGTGTATACACTACCTTACGAACGGGACTGGAATACTAATTCTTGAAGTAAATTACCTTTTTGAGAACCAGAAAGGTTTCTTGTTTACGTCTATGATAATAATTTATTAGAAGTCTCTGAAAATCAGAAAGTTTCTCGTGCTTACACCTATGATAACGTTATACGTATTTAAGTCTGTGGTGTTTGTAGGTAGTTGACGACGTAATTACTTTACCATTTTTGAGGCGTATAATTTACAAAGGGTTCAAAACGTATAAACATTCGTCAAACAAAACCAAAACCAAACCATATTCAAAGTGCTATCATTCTCCTGCTTTTATTCCAATTTATTTGGGGACTAGGCAGCATAATATATTCTGAACATAAAAGGGTAAAATTTGTTTATACCTACATAGATAAGTAGGTATAAATTATTATTATTGATATCTATTGAAAAGTAGGACGCCCTCTTTCTCTTCGTCTGCGTTGCCTTTTCCCGACTAACTTAGCGTCGGCTCCCAGTCCAGTATACCACAAATTTACATGGAGTAACTGCCTATCTGACCTCCACAACCAAGTATGTATGATTGTGGAGGTGTGAACAGACTTTCGGCCTTCGGGCTTCTGACAACCCGTAACGACTGCCAAAGATCTACGAATAACACCCAGGACCAACGGTTTAACGTGCGTGCAGGGAGGGGGGGGATCACGATATGTAATAGATAGTCACCCATCCACAGTTTGGTCTCGTCAAGTGTTGCTCGACCTTAAAGATCGACCTGTGCGGCTATTATAATTTAGCCAGACGCCCCCCGATACAATTTATACCACTAATATCTGAAAAACATGACACTTACTAAACTAACAAATTGACGTCTTTCTCAAATCATCTCTAAAACCGTCACGTGTGATAAAATTATTTATTCCAAAGCAAAAATAAACTTTTTCTTCTAAAAACTCCGTATACTTCCCCTAAGTCCTGACTTTACTACGAAACTAATAAATAAACAGCTTTTCTCTTAAAAAAGGTAAATGTATAAAGAAAATTTTCTCATAAATTCTTCGGACTAAATAAATCGACAGACTACACTTTAAGTCAGGTAAAAAAGTGAAGGGTAAAAGTAAAATATATTATTATCGAGGCAGGGCCACTTTTTAGCACTAGTGTTGGAATTGATTATCGATAAAACGGATAGGGCTATTTTCCGCTAGGTTTGCGAAATGCGTTCAGTATTCAATTGTTATTAGGAAATTGATTTGTTCCGTTTCAAAGCTTTAAATGTATTAGACGGGTTCGCGATTTGTTTTCGTTGTCGGTTGAAAATATTGAAGTTTAAATTTTGTGCTGTGTAATGTTAAAGGAATTTCAATATTACAACGTTGCTTGTAAGGTATTGAAAATGTGAAATGGGAATTCACAAGGCTTTAGTGGTTAAATGGTTTGATTAGATGGATGTGTTATGGTTCATCTTTTTGGTGTTGAACAATATTTATAGGTACTAGGTACAATAGACCTGAGATTGATGGAGCGGAGATTCATAGAGGTTAAATAATAATAATGTACAGGGTGAAATTGAATTCATGGGCATCCTTTTAAGGGGTCATTATAATCATCATTATGAACAACTTTTACTATGGGACGAAACCTGAAATCGCGAAATAAAATCAGCTCATCCCTACATTTTGACGAGTCATGTGAACATAAATGCAAGGAACAGCTGATTTTTTTCGCGATTTTAGGTTCAGTCCCATAGTAAAAGTTGTTCATAATGATGAGTACAATGACCCCTTAAAAGGATGCCCATGAATTCAATTTCACCCTGTATACTACAATTACTACAAACCACTAAACGCTATCCATAATCCAAACTAATATTATAAATGCGAAAGTAACTCTGTCTGTCTGTCTGTCTTTTCTTCACGCCTAAACCGCTGAACCGATTTCGATGAAATTTGGTATAGAGATAGTTTGAGTCCCGGGAAAGGACATAGGATAGTTTTTATCCCGATATTCCCACGGAATCGAAAGTTACGCGGGTGAAACCGCGGGGCGCAGCTAGTAATATAATACATGCGAAAGTAACTCTGTACATTTGTCTGTTACGTTTTTACGCTTATACAATAAACACACTAGGTCGTCAATCATCTGCCCAGCCTTTACCCAACTACGTTAGGACCGGCTTCCAGTCTCACAGGATGCAACTGAATACCAGTATTTATCCAGTAATAAATACACCAGGTATCTTGTTGTGTATTAGTGAATCTATACAAATAAATAAAATTGGAGTGTCTATTTGTAATATTAAAATGACCGTTTTTAGGGTTCCGTAGCCAAATGGCAAAAAACAGAACCCTTATGGATTCGTCATGTCTGTCTGTCTGTCTGTCCGTCCGTCCGTATGTCACAGCCACTTTTTTCCGAAACTATAAGAACTATACTGTTGAAACTTGGTAAGTAGATGTATTCTGTGAACCGCAGTAAGATTTTCACACAAAAATAGAAAAAAAACAATAAATTTTGGGGTTCCCCATACTTACAACTGAAACTCCAAAAATTTTTTTTCATCAAACCTGTACGTGTGGGGTATCTATGGATAGGTCTTCAAAAATGATATTGAGGTTTCTAATATAATTTTTTTCTAAACTGAATAGTTTGCGCGAGAGACACTTCCAAAGTGGTAAAATGTGTGTCCCCCCCCTCTAACTTCTAAAATAAGAGAATGATAAAATTAAAAAAATATACATAATGTACATTACCATGTAAACTTCCACCGAAAATTGGTTTGAACGAGATCTAGTAAGTAGTTTTTTTTTAATACGTCATAAATCGAAAACCGCAATTTACCTTTCACAAAGTTACAACGAACTACAAGAACTTTTATATTATGTTACTTGCTGCTACGGAACCCTTCATGGGCGAGTCCGTCTCCCACTTAGCCGCTTTTTTTACTAAATGCATATGGATGTATACACGGTACCCAAAATTACATTTTTTACAGTTTTTGTCTGTCTATTTGTTCCGGCTAATCAGTGAAACGGTTGGACCGATTTTGACGGGACTTTCACTGGCATATATAGCTGATGTAATAAGGATTACTCCTTGAGTTTAATTTACCTTAGGCTCTATTTATTTTAGAGAAAAAAAATAGGGTCCCCACGAACAATAACTTTTTTGTTAAATTCCACGCGGACAAATTCGCGGGTAACAGCTAGTCAACTAATATAATTAAATAAATGAGATCATACATTATTCATGTTCACTATTTCACAGTTGGGACACGGAACAATAAGAGGTATCTAAGATATTTGATGAAAATATCTGAAGTTAAACCGATATTTACTAACCGTCAGCCTAAGTCAGAGTAAAATTATAAAGATTTTTTGCGTTAGCTTGAAGTGGTATTCATTTGTTTCTTTGACCTATTTTCTGTTTGATGTATTCTACCGTGCTTATAATTATTGTGCTTTGAATTCGTTAGTGAGTAGGTACGCAGAATTTTGAGTTATATAATTAGAAATGGACAGAGATTTTTCTTAGAATCAAACTTAAAACGTCATGATTTCTTTGAGAAAATCTTTGTTATCTAAGTTCTAAATATCGTTGTTTTTTTTTTGGTTCATGTAATTATGATAAAGAAATCATGGCTCGTGGCTGGTGGGTCTTACTAAGGGGGGGGGGGGGGGTCGTCCAGTATTACCCAGTAACTGGGTTGTGGGTCAGATATGGAGTCGCTCCTTATAAAATACTGATATTCAGCTGTATACGGTTAGACTGGAAGCCGACCCCAACATAATTGGGAAAAGGCTAGGCAGAATCTTTTTTGCCGCTAAAAAGCAACTACGAGTGACGATTTTTAAAATCATCTGGGGCACAATTATTTATCTAATATCGTGAAAGTCAGGCAAGCCCGACTGAGAAAGAAAAATTAAAATAAACATTCCTAATTTGGTGATATTTAATTACTTTGTATGTCGCCTAACATGCAAATCACTATAATAATCGCAATGAAGATATAAAATTATATTTTCACTTCTCATGCTCTAAAAGTTCGTCTTTATGTCGTGCTTAGGCGACATAAAATCGCTTTTTATGTTCTAGTGCATAAAGTAATTTTTTTTTCTAAAACTAAGGTAATCAGGCCCAACAGCCACACGCGCAATAAAACTTCGCAGATTGAAAGTCGTGATTTATTTCATTTTCTTTAATTTATACCACTTCCGTGTTTTCTATCGTTAATTTAATAAAATCAGGTAAAATAGTTGTCATTTATTATTTAAAAACGCAAAAAAACGTTTTTATGACTTGGCAGTATGCCGAGTCGAATGACCAATGTTGAAAATTAAAAAAAAAACTTTTAAAAAGTATCGTGGCGGTATTATCTGTGGTGGCGGGAATTAGCTATGGATGCAACATTTTTGATTAATTATGTACTGTATACTTTATGCCTTTTTCATTTTCTCGCAATCGAAGTGAAAAGCAGAGTGTATAACTCAGGCATAAACGAGCCATTTTACCCCTCGACTTAACTATCCACCCTCGCCTGCGGCTCGGGTGGATATAAACGTCTCGGGGTAAAATAGCTTCTTTTATGCCTTAGTTGTACAATCTACTATTATTTAACCATTTACGTACACACATATAAACAGACAAGAAGAAAAGAACAGAAAAATCCGTACAAAGGAATACAAATACAAATTCTTATTTTATTCTGTGAATACAAATACTTTTCCAAATACTGAAATATAAAATTACCTAATAACTAATCAAACACCAAAACTTTTCAATTACTAATGTAAAACAACATAATTAGTTACAATAATAATTATCCTATTGTCAAATATGGCATTGAATATTCAATTATAGTGCTGTTACTGAATATTTACTTATGTGTTTACAGAACTATCTCATTATGTCGGATTTCACTCTACTACAAACCCAATTATAGTTGGCAAACATTTCTATTGCCATCGGTTTGTATCGACGTCGATAGTTTAGTATATTCTATTATATAATTATCGATAGTTATTAGGAAGACTTTGGTACTGCACTAATCATGGAAATACCCTAAGAAGACAAAAATATATGAGAGTTTTAAACGGTTAATTATGAAAAAGTGTATGAAATTTATGCTTGTATTTGTCGAGGAGAAATTCATTGTCGCAAAATGCTTTGCCGACTTAGGCCTCATGTATTAATAATTGAGTCTATTGCCATTCCCCGCCACAGTTAATTATTCACAGTTAAAAATGCAAACACATCGCAAAAAAGCTACAACGTACTCGTAACTACAACGTTAATCATTTGACCTGTATTTATGCCAATCGTATTTCGTGGAACACGCGGCAACGCAGTCCAATTTGAATTTAAATCACCGTATTTTATTTGTTTATCGATATGTGGCGCACCACTAGAGAGTGCAGTTAGTGAGGCCCATAAATCAGTTTCCGTCGCCTGTAGGCACGTCTTAATACAATTTTATAAGTGACGGGTGCAAACAACGTGTGCTTATCGATAAGATCTTGTCGATAGTTACAACGATCTAATTGGTTTTTGTTGATTCAGCCTTCGAGCAACATTTTCCTTGTCGGAAAATGTATTTCATCTCTGAAACATAATGACCAAGGAAATAGAGTTTGGTGAGAAAAAACTCTGACTAAGTCAAACTGAACTTGTTAAGTTAAGCGAGTCATTCTATCATGACAAGATAATATGAAATAAGCATAAAGATCGCGTAGGGAAGATACTGTTTTGGTACAAAATCAGAAACTTAGAATTATGATAGACATCAGAGAGAAAAACTTATCATGCATAACATTTCGCAAGACAGCACTAAATAAAATGAACAGTACGTGATCTGAATCCCAAAAGCCAATTCTATTTATCGATACTACTTTTGATGAATCCTCTTTTTTTTGGCAAAACATGAAGTAATTTCGTAACAAAAAACCGCCAATTTACAATTTCATCGATAAGCCTGTCCCATCACTATACTTCAGCTTACATAAATCATGAGGACATACGCCCTATCTGTTGCCAGCTTAATACGATCCCCCAAATAGGGGTGGGGGGCTTTTTATAGGCAAAAAGCTGAGTTTGCCAGTTTGCCTCGGTATTGTATACTTTATATTGGGAATCTAAGCGGCTGTTATTCAGCAGATTTTAAGGAAAAAAAAACCTTATAACAACTTTTTTTGTTGTTTCATTATTTTTTTTTTTTGAACAAGGAAGTTTAAGGACTGGTAGTCAGCGATTAGATTATACTGACGAATTTTTTAAAGGAAATTTTGATTGAGTTTTAAATTCTTTGAAAACACTTTTTGGTCGTCATCCGGATACTTATAATTCCGGCAAATAGAATGCGCGGTGGCTTTACGGACACGTCTAGTCATTGGATATAGTTATGAATCTTATACTTTCATGTTTTAAGTAAATTTTACAATATTTTGCACCACTAACTATTCCTGGTCCTAAATTATATGACTAACAACTAAGTGTGCATACATACGAGCGACACGCATCGACGACAGAGGCAACTGCAGGCGTCGACAACGTATCGCTCATGTATTTGAGTACGGTGTTCAAATACACGAGCGGCATGTTGTCGAGTTGACGGCTGACGCCGACAAGCGTCAACTTTTGCAGTTCTCTGTCGTCGTCGCGTGTCGCTCGTGTGTATGCATACTTAGGCATCGAAGTACTCGTCCGCATCGCTGTTTTAAGTAGGTCTTAATCTTAGGCACCACTGACTCAAGTCGAAGGAAAAGTTAATCAGAAAACCTGAACTTGAATGATCTGGAATCACCAATACGCAAGGACCCACCGTGATGATCCGTCTAATTTTTATTGACCTGTAATTTTAATAATTATGAATAAATGAACTGAACTGAACATGGTCGTTCCTTCTCTGAATGAGAAGATGCTTTTCCCCCGCAGTGGAAAATCTACAGGCTGATATAAAACATTTAGGCAGGTACGGTCAACCACATATCTGTGGTAATATTTTAAAATTCACAGCACCTTTGTCGTAGTAGTAAGGGTCATTTTCGTAGAGTGATGTGCGTTTGTAGGATTTTTCGCTACACACAAATACAAATAAAAACTAATATAAGCCATACATTTTTCGCTCGAAGACATTCGTAAAGCTTTCCACATTGATTTTCAGCCAACGGAAGCAAGTTCGATGTTCGCGTCACTGAATTTTTCAGTACGTTCATATAAATATTTATGTAAACCACACTTTCGCGCGGTTAGGTACTGAAAATGCCGTGAAAAAATCTGATATAGACGCCTGATTTTTTAAAGTAGGTAGTTCTAGATTTATTTTATTTTTTTGGTAAATGTGAGTTGTGGTTTCGTCTTATGGGAATACCAAGGGTTAGGCAGAAATTTAGTAATGGAATAGGTAAAAGAGTTTTCTAGTTTGTCTTTAACATTATCGTAAGCAAAATTCCAAACTTACTTAGACAGAATTTTACAACAGAAATCTCTTAAATATTTTTGCTCTAGCCGGGAATCGAATCTCATACCTTTACGATCAGCAGCCAGAAAACCAATAGAATTTAATATATTTCTAAGTAGATGGCTATTACAAGCCCTACTTAACGTTATCTTTCAAAGAAAAAATCCAATTTCAAGCATAAAATTAAGATTCATTTTCTACAAAAAAAAATCTAATTAAACTTAGCTTTAATTAGAATGTTCGCTAATTACATTTCATGTAATTAGATTCTTTCCAAAGGATCTAAAGATTTTAATTTAATGTCTTTTGAGGTTTTACGGTAACCCTTTTAATTTTAAATGAAAGTGTGTAGGGTTGCTTAAAAAAAAAAAACCAAGTGTGCTTATGACCACACGACTGAAGTGAAACTTCAATCTTGCTTATATCCCCCACTCAACTCCCGTTCGCCTCGCCCGATCACACTTTTCGTAACGCGTTCGCCTGCTTACTCCCCAAGTCAAGCGTGCGTAAAGAAGTTTCACTTCAAAAAACCGAAATTGCTTATGACCACACGACTGAAGTGAAACTTCAAACGTATTTGGCTATGAGAGGAAGAGAGAAAGAAAATGTGCGCGCGTACTGCTTTCCCTTGCTTATATCCCCCACTCAACTCCCGTTCGCCTCGCCCGATCACACTTTTCGTAACGCGTTCGCCAGCTTACTCCCCAAGTCAAGCGTGCGTAAAGAAGTTTCACTTCAAAAACGCAAATATATTCAGTTAGGGTTTGGTGAACTCCGAACTGAGTTCACTGATTTTCTGATAGATCTATGAAGGTAGCTAACAACTTTGTTGACTGGAGTTGTTCATAATATGTATATCCTAACTTTTGGCGTTAAGTCACAGAAATTAATTGCTTGCAAACTTAAATTGTCCGTATATTCGAATTGCGACTGTCATTCTTTGACATTTGTATGAAAAGGCTATAAAACGGCAAATTGATGTAGTGTGTCGATTTCATAAGCAAGTATTTCCTCTGACTGCAGTTCGGCCTAATGATATTGGCTGTGTACTCTGCTCGACTTGGATTTCTAGATCAACAAACGAGGTTATCTTTATCACATTTAGGGAAGGTTCATATCTGACGGAACATGCGTCGCGTATTATCGGTCGCGTAACGCCAGAACAGACAAATGTATAGAAAAACACTTGACCGTTCACACTCGACGCACTAACGCATCATCGGTTGAGTGTGAACGGTCAAGTGTTTTTCTATACATTTGTCTGTTCTGGCGTTACGCGACCGATAATACGCGACGCATGTTCCGTCAGATATGAACCTTCCCTTAAGTAACCTGTAAACATCAATAATTCTACTGTAATAAAGATAAGTCACTTACCGATAAGCCATCCGGATCTGCTCCCCATTCTTGTACCAGATAAGTTGGGCCGGTGGGTTTCCGCCTCGACTCCTGCAGACCAGCTCGAGGCTCTGTCCTCGACGTACTGTCTCGCCTTCAGCGTAACCTTCGATGTACGGAGCTCCGGGAGGATCTGGGGAAGATAAACATAATAAGGTTTTTGTTTCCAGAAACAATATACAAACATCGTGTTGCGACAAGAAATTTCGCAGTAGTACTCCGGTGTCTGAACTTACGCTCAGGTGATGCCTAGAGTCGCCCCCTATTACATGGGATGGGACTTAAACATAACTGGCGAAATGTGGGTGTCCTATAGGTACACCTCTGCCCATCCCTTTGGGGATTACAGGCGTGATGTTGTGCTATGGTATTGTTTTCTATGGAGCGACTGCCTATTAGACCTCCACTACTGAGTAGCACGATACCCCTGGGTAAGACTGGTTATCAGGCTTTTGTGCTTCTGACGACGCATAACGACTGTCAAAGATCTACGAATTACAGCCGGGACCAACGGTTTAACCTGCTTTCCGAGGAACAGAGGGGTCTCGATATGTTCATGATAATGTTAAAAAAATATAATGTATATGTTTCATTATATTTATTATAGGAATTGGGAATTATTATGAAAACTTGATTCCACGTAAATATTTTGTAGATAGAATGGTAAACAAAATATTATCTGATAATGATTTATGTGGAAAATGGGAGTGACGTCATGACGTACAGACGAGATCAAAAGTTTTACATTTATTAATAAATATTACTGTAAATGTTATAAAGAGGTAAAATTATTTGTTCCTGATGTGTTTGTAAAGGGCAGGTAAACTCTGGAAGCACTGATCTGATTACTTAAATTCTTTCACTAACCGAAAGGTATCATTACAAACACGTGAATAAAGTCGTAGGCAGAAGCCTAGTGGTTTTTATAGTCAATATTAACGTAGAAACAAAGAAGAATGTTTTATTTTGATCGGTAATTTGAGCCTTTTTAGCTTACACACGTATTGTCAAAAAATTACATGTAAAACAATAACAGCGTGTAACTAAAACAACCATTTCAAATGTACAAAATACTTGTTATATTTAATGCGAAAAACGCTTCCACAAAAATATAGAATTGTTATTTTCGTGGAAAAAAAACTCAATTTAAATAGATTTGGCCTTAATTTCTAGGTATTTCCATAATCACATTATGATGGAACAAAAGAGAAATGTAGACTTGATTGTTTTCATTCAATTGTTAATATAAAACAGTCTTTCAATTTCAAATTCTGGCTAACACTTTGGCCATGTTAAGTCCTAAGAGTATTTCAGATAGAATAAGCTACGTCACGTTACGTCAGTTCCGTAATATTTAAGGCATCAAATAAAACATAACGCACAAAGATAAAATAAGAATATTTCCAAATCCACTTAATAAGAAATATTTAATTAAAAACGCATTAAAAAAAAACAGGTAAGATAAAGTAAGAAAAAAATAAAATAAAAGGACTCAATGCTATCATCTTTCATTTTTCCCGACTGACATGCTACGCATACATTTTTTTGTTTCAAAAATCCCTTTTCGTAACAAAAGATGCTGAGAATGATCAAAAGAAAAAAATATACTCATAAAGATTTTTTGCCACAAAGAAACACTTTTCCGAACGAGTGTACGGGAAAATTGCCTTCGACAAGAGTTCATTAACCCCAAAAACGGGGTTCCGTAACATTATTAATAAGGGTTCCTTAAGAAAAATAATAAAACGATCCCTATCTTGGGGGTCATATCATTTGTTTGTGCGATTACACTGTAAATCATTTTGTCTTAAAAATATAAATTTTCCCGCTGACTGGGTACGTATTTTTGGGTTACATTTTGATAAATGACTTCGCAAGGTATGATTAATATTGTATTTTAGGAGAGCTCAGTGGAACTGAATCAGGGTATTATATTCAGTGAATAGACAACATAAATTATATTTAACACTAAACGTTGTTCGCCTCTTTGGTTCCTGATAAAGTGTGGACCTTTTCTCTCTTCCTGTAGAAGTAAAATAAACTAGCAAGCAAGAATGAATAGAAATAATAAGCACATAGCATACGCATAATCAGCTTATAATATTCCCACTGCTGGGATACATTCCTCCTCTCTCTGAGAGGGAGGTCTAACAAAAGTTTAATCAGCCTATAATATTCCCACTGCTGGGACACAGGCCTCTTTCTGTGATGGGGTGATCGACTTCAACCTTTTATTTGGGATGAAAGTAATGCCGTTGATATAAAATACTGCAATTGTAATAGACAGAGATGACCCCTTTACATACACGTACCTAAGATGGACTTTTACATCCCGTCGCTTCCACAGTTAAAAAAGCTGTTACCCAATTTGAATAATCCCACACTTCCCTCTAACTACCCCCAAAAAACTCTCAACCGTTGACATAAATAGCAAAACCTACTTTCAAGCCGAAATATCTTATTACAACATAACTATTACCTTCTCAAGTCACTATGAGGGTTAAAACCGATTTATTTTTATCACGGAACCCACGATATTTAAGCTTGAATAGTTTTATACGCTCTCTCGATTGGGGGGGTCAATTCATACGTTATGAGCCATTGAGTATATAATATTATGATGGCCCCTGTATAGTGTATGGGCCGTGTTTAGTGTATGACGCTGTATAGTCTGTGTTGCGTTCGTTTTTGGTCGATTTGATAAAGATTGAAGGGGGTTTCAACAATGGTGGAAGATAATTGTTTTCTATTAATAGAAAAAAGAGGGCCGTCAGTCAGATTGACTTCGCACAACCAGTTCGTACGCGAAATATACTTAGACAAAAGAATTTACTCAGTGGACTCTATTATCTTGCAACGACATTATAATATATAGGTATATATTTTTGTAGTATTTTTGTCATTAGTGTTGGTGCACCAAAAATACTTTTAAAAATCTTAAAATTAAGTGTCCTTAAAAAAATTAAGAGTCATCAAATCACGTTCAACCTGAGACAGAAATGGTGACTTCTAATTGAGTTGTTATCAAAAATTGCTCGCTACTGTGTTCCCTAAAGAATGCGGCTTCAGAAATCACTTTCCTAAAACACCCCAAAGAAGATCAAACGCCGCGCCGGGTTAAAAGTTAGTATGCAAACGAAGTCACGGGCAAAAGTTACTGCATGTATACACGAAAGGAATGTAGCAAAGTGACAATTAAAAGATGGAGTCTCAGATTCACCCCCTCCACCCCTCTGTACCATTCCATTCCCCTTAGAATAATTAAGTTCCGACGTAGGGATGGTATTGTTTGTTAGCCTTGAGGAAATTCTTTCTACTATGACCGTTCATTGCATAGTGGTTATTTTGATGTCCATGTTTGGTAGTAGATGTTTTGATAGAAAGATGAATAGAGAATGGAGAACGATTGAATTTATACGAGTTCTGAGTTTCAAGCAAGGAGGTAATTAAAAAATGTTGAGTGTTGAAAGTTCAAATAATCCTATTGATTGTTATTTCATGAAATAGTCGTTAAAATTTGAATTTCGCGAGATACCTAGCGAATTAGGCAGAAAATCAGTATTTTGTGTAGTTCATGGTAGTTGTTCCGATCTGCTGCTTTGTGAACGTGAGATTCGAGTCTATAACCCAGTTGTCCTACAAGAAAAAAAAGACGGGTTGCACTCCGGGAGTGCCGGCAGAAGTGAAAACTTGAATATTAACGTTGAAATAAATCAATATTATTAATTGAATTAATATAACTAAGTTTTTTTCACTATTTCTGCGTCACTTTTTTCATTAATCGATGCACTTTGTTCAATTTCCATTTTTTGAAACACTTTATATACACGAATTTTACGAATACACAGCAGTGTGGCTACTACACAGACGGTCGAGCCATCAGTATGTCCATCCACGTCCGCATCCGCGTCCGCGTCCACCATCACCAGCACATCACATCACATCACATCACCATCACCATCGCCATCGATATCGCCATCGCCATCACCATCGCCATCGCCATCACCATCGCCATCACCATCACCATCCATCCATCCATCCATCCATCCATTATCGTGTCTCACTTGGTTCACTTCGGTTGGCGCCGCCGTAGAAAGAGATGGGGGGGGGGGATCTCTCCTGACGGTCACGTGTCCTGACGCGATGCCCTGACGCGAGTTTAACATTTTTTACCCATTACAAAAAGTGTTCAACGCCGCTAAAGAAGTTTTCACTTCAAAAATCGGAATGTGGGGAAGCTTCTTCGAAACAATATTTAAAATTCAGCTATAAAGCCCTAAAAGAACCTATAAATAGGAGTGCCAATGCTACTTTGAGCCTTAATAATTTCAGTAAATATAGCTAAAATAAAAATTAAATTCGCACAAAAACAATACCAACTCTCCAACTCTCAAAAATCTTAAATTCGTTTACCCGCCAAACACCATAATCCTCCAACTTTCCGAACCTTTCCATGAAAATTCCACAACATCGTATTAATTCGTTTAAAACTTTCCCAATCCAATACGCTAACCCTATTCGCATGGCAAATCTCGCGTAGTACGCGGTACGCGCGGTACGCAAGTAATACGCATGTCAAGTCTAGCGTTTGTAATTAAGAGGGCATTGTACCGAGAAACGACGAATTTGTTACTTGTAGGGCGCTTGTCACACCGAAGCGTAATTCTAATTGAGTTTCTGCTTTGAATTTTGTTGGGGAAGCGAGCAGTGTTGAGATGTAAATTGTATGAAACGTAGGAGATAAAATGCGATTTTGTGTTTAGTTGTTTCCTGATTTTTTTATGATTGTTGTGTATGCATCCGGTTGGGCTGAAAGGCGGGGAAAGTCTAGGCAAAGGATGATGACGATGTATTTAAAAAAAATACGTGTGGCACTCGGGGACTGCCGCGGTAAAGCTATCGCATAGCATTTTTTATCAACTTATGCAATTATATTATTTATGCAATATTTTTTTTTGTTTGATATTAATTCAAGTTTTTTCTTTGATATTATTCAAGTTACACTTTTTGAGCGTGGTGACCACCACGTTTACACGCATACTTCTAGTCGCACGCACACAAACACCGTGCCGAAGTCTGCCGAACTGAAATGACGTTAGACGATGCACGGCTTTCAACGCCGCACCACTGTGCCGGTCGGAGTGGGGGGTGTTAGGTTTATTTTCGTTACGGAATTTCTTGATTCGGTCGCTGTGCTCAAAGCCCGCGATAAAAGCTATGCAATAGCTTAAAAAAAAATCATTTAACATAGTCGGCTCTTTTTAGAGTATTTTACTTTTTGTTCCCAACACACGTATGTAATTGAGTCTTTGTTGTTTCATCTAAAAGGTTTAAAAACTCTTCATACGTCCAATGTTTAGAGAAATACCGAGCAATATTTAGTTTTCTTGTTGCATCTTATTTTTTTTTATACAATAAAACCAAAAATAAAATTCATCATCATCATTTTAAACGAAAAGCCTCCCCCAAGCGTCGCTACAAAACATAACTAGTAAAATAGAACAAAAGATAAAATATTTACCTAACATTTTAATAGAAAACCTAAAGTCAACCAGCTTATTCGAGCCACGATAAAAGGCAAATCGCTTCGCTCAGTGTTATTGTTTCATTCCAATGTTAAAACACTTATTTGCAATGTCAATACATTCGATATAAGCTCGTAGGTTTCAAAGGTTGAAGGTTCAAAACCTGAGCAAAGGTAGATGACATTAAATGTCATCTACCTTTGCTCAGGTTTTGAACATTTGATCAATGACGATGTAAGAATAATATAAGTGTTTTAAGTTTAATATCATCAATAACTAAGATTTATGGAATAATAACATTAGTAAGTTTTTATTGAATACTGTTAAAAGTTATCCAATGATATTATTTATGATGTTGATTTTTATAATGTAATTGGGAACAGGAAAACTATGGGAAATCCTAAGCCTAGCAGTAAAGGCTGTAAGGTATATAAAACTAATAGTCGGATTTGAAAATTAATGTTTGCATTTGATAGTCCAATTCTTGAGAAAGGTATTTAAGATCACGCTAGGACTCTTTAAGAGCCGACCAAAAAGACAAAAGGTAAGAAAGGACGCTAAGCAAAAACGAAGTTATATCGCGGGCAGGCGATGCGATGCGACGGGGTGGGTCGGGAAACAAGAAATTTCATGCGGACGAAGCCGCGGGCAGAAGCTAGTCAAAAATTAGTTTATTCATATTGGAACTATCTATTGTAAAGAAAAAAGTAAAAACCTTCAGTTTATGATCTGACATCGCCAACACGCATCAATGCTCGTATATATTATGATGAGATTTATTTTAATAACAGTAGGTACAGACGCCAGCACATCAACCTACCGAATCTGTCAAATTTCTTTAAAAGATTTTCAACTTTATTACTAAAGTATAAGGTTCAAAGTTGATTGGGAAAATGTGACAGTTTCGGGTAGGTTGATGTGCTGGCATCTGTACATCAATTACATTCTAATATTATTGTGCTCGCGTCGGTGTGACACGCATCCATCCAAACACAATGTTACGTTGTAAAACTTCAGTCGTGTTCGGTATGTTTAACTTTTATTATAATTCGGATAAAATTGTTCATACGCGTCTTAAATGTGAAAGAACATGAGTACATATTACTGCTGCGATTTGAACATGTTTGTGTAAACAAGGAAAAGTAAAAAAAAGACGGGTTGCACTCCGGGAGTGCCGGCAGAAGTGAAAACTTGAATATTAACGTTGAAATAAATCAATTATTAATTGAATTAATATTAACTCATTTTTTTTCACTATTTCTGCGTCACTTTTTTCATTAATAGATGCACTTTGTTCAATTTCCATATTTTAAACACTATACGAGTATACACGAATTTTAAGAATACACAGCAGTGTAGGTACTACACAGACGGTCGAGCCATCAGCTGTCCATCCATCCATCCATACATCCACACCCACACCCACACACACACACCCCCACACCCACACCCCTACACACGCCCACACCCACACCCACACCCACACCCACGCCCACACCACACCCACACACCCACACCCACACACACACCCCACACCCACACCCACACCCACACCCGTACCCGCACCCGGACCCACACCCACACGCACACCCACACCCACACACACACCCCACACCCACACACCCACACCCACACCCACACCCGCACCCGCACCCGCACCCACACCCACACCCACACCCACACCCACAACCACACCCACAACCACACCCACGTGTGTCACTTGGTTCACTGCGGTTGGCGCCGCCGTAGAAAGAGAGCGCCATACTTAGTAGTTAGGAGTAGTAGTTCTCCCCTGTGAAATCTTTACTGACGGTCACGTGTCCTGACGCAATGTCCTGACGCGAGTTTAACATTTTTTACCCATTACAAAAAAGTGTGCAACGCCGCTAAAGAAGTTTACACTTCAACAAAAGAAGAGTTCTCCGAGGTATAACTACGTTTTGTGATGAGATTCGTAGATCTGTGTTGTGAAGGTCAGATAGACGGTCACTCCATGTAAAATACTGGTATTCGGCTGCATCCGGTTAGACTGGAAGCCAACCCCAACATAGTTGAGAAAAGGCTAGGCAGATTGATTGAGTAGTGTTTAAAAGAGTTCATAGAGCAGAGAAAGAAAAAGAGAGATAGCGTCGAATTTTTATGGCACTGCTTTTTATGGCAATTTTGAAAACTACACAGTATGTACCGATCACTGCTAACACTTGCACTACGAAAATCGGCCTTAGTGCTACGGCATAAAGGCGCTCTCAATGTCAATTGGTTACCACTTATCTACGGATGACTCCACCTACAACGTTAATGTTCAGCAAGTTGAAGAAATTTTACAGACGTGATGGGAAGGTACTGATTTCGTTGAATGCTGCTTTATCTTTGCAAAATTACACCACCTTGACTTCTGTATCCTGCCTTCCTCAGGTCATCTGTGTGTCGATCAAACATTAATATTATTCTCAACAAAAAAAAAAGCTGAAGAGAATACGTTTGATCTGTCCTTATTCAAGAAAAACCTTCATCCAAAACCCTACAGCTTTAAAATATTTTTTAATTAGCAAAATAGCATGAAATGTACGATAATTATAATCAAAATTTATAAAAGAGTACTGTTATTATACAAAATTAGTACAATGGTAAGGTTTTTCCTCTCCGTGATTGGCTCGAGGCTATTTCACTTCCCTGTCTATTCTCTTTGTGCAAAACGCCTTTGTTTTTGTGGGCATGTTGTTATTTTTTTTATTTTTTTATGATAATTTTTTGTTGTTTTTTTTTAATACTTCACCCCCTATAGCGTTTGTGATTGAGGTGGGGTGGTATCGATAAAAATGGTTAATTAGTAGTATCGATGTTTTGAATAAATCAGGGCTTTTATCGATAAAGGAACAAATATATTAAAATTTATGTTGATATATTTATTCCTTTATCAATATAGTTAAAGTTGTCTTTAAAAGATCGCTCTTAGCGATAAGACCGCCCATTGTGTCATCCGTTGTAAAGTTTCTTTATCTATGTCTGTAATTTATATGGTGTACATAATAAAGAGTATTCTATTCTTTGTAAACAATAAATGTTCAACATGAAACTATTACACAGATGTGCATGTAATACACGGTTAAGATATTGAATAAATGCCCATGTAATGAGCGATGCGTAGGTATTATTGACATCATAATTGAGCAAATTCTCTTGTAAAAAAAAAAAAAAAACTATACTTGATATGAAGTTCTTGAAAATCATATCTGACCCTCAGATACTTAAATCATCTTTGATTTATTAACCTCTCAGCTCAGCCGCTATTTCCTACGTCTACTAACGAAACTTTTTACATCCATCAGTCTTCGAAATAAGATTTGAAAAAGCCGAAAACCTTAACCCTAAGATTAGATCCGACCTTTATCGAACCAAACTTATTTGATTTATTAATCCTGCCTTGTCCACGGACCAAAGAAAAGTATTTCCGACCACCATTATTTTAGAAGGGATTCCCGCTAAGTAAAGTAACGCCTTATTCAATCAATTAAGGTAGACCTTGCTTCAACAAAATAAAATACTCGGAACCAAAATTTAATTCGGACTTTCAGTAAATCTTGTTACTTGCGGTAAGAAGCAGCCAAGTGCGAGTCGAACTTGCTCGCGACGGGTTCCATACCGTCGTACAATCATTAACAATATTTTCTAAAAACGCCGAAAAAAGCGTTGTGTCTTGTATAATAATAATAAATCATTTATTTCGGACTCTCACACATCCATGTTATTGTTAGTATATGACCCCCTTTAATTTTAACATAATTTTTTGTTAGAGCGGCCATACACTAAAAATTTCAAATGTCTACCTATTACTGTTCAAAAGATACAAGCCCTGTGACAGATGGACGGACGGACAGACAGCGAAGCCTTAGTAATAGTGTCCCGTTAGCACCCTTTGGCTACGGAACCCTAATAAAAGATTTATTTCTTTTAAGACTTTCTTGGGATTTATAAAATGTCGCCATGGATACTAACGGGATTTTAAAAAATTGAAAAAATTCTTTGCTTTTGTCAAGCAGGTAGGTATTTTATTATACCTATCTGAATGAAAAAACTATTTATTTCAATTTAAAGAAAACACATTCTTATTTATTTATAGTTAGCTCAATATTGCTTAGACTAGTCAAAAGAAAAAAATAAAAGAAAAAAAAATTCGATGCAAAATATTTCCATTCCCTACTCTCTATTATTCTTAAAATACTTCGAATGAAAATTGTAACACATCACCAGACTTTAAAATGAAGTCGACTAAAAAAATCTAAAACCTTATTGATAGTATCGACATCCTCACTGTCCCATCACTACGCTATGTAAGCTGAGCATAGGGGAAAGAAAACAAAGTGCTCAATGTAATTTCACGATGGAATTTAGCAAGCTCATAATGAAACACCATGTTTATTAATAACGTAATTATTATACTTGAACTTTATAATTAATATTAAGAGTAAAAAGAGTTAATTAAAGCTTTGGTAATGTCACAGCTGCTTCACGATCTGCCTAGCCTCTTGCCCAACTATGTTGGAGTCAGCATCTAGTCTAACCGGATGTAGTTGAATACCAGGATTGTACATGGAGCGACTGCCTAAGTCTGATTTCCAAAACCCAGTTACTGGGTAACACGATACCCCTTGGTAAGACTGGTTGTCAGACTTTCGCGCTTCTAACTACCCGTAACGGCTGTCAAAGTCTACAGATGACAGCCGACACCAACGTTTTAACATTCTTGCCGAGTCACGGAGGGGTCTTGATATGTAATGGATGGTCACCCATCTACGGACCGACTTCAGCATTGCTTAACTTTCGATCGACTCGTGCGACTGTTATTATTTAGCCACGAACCCGTGTCACAGTTGCTTATGACACATTATTTCACAACTCTTTTCTGTGTAGGCATTATGGTGTTTTGGAAGCAATTGCATTATATCATTCGTAACAACACAAGCATTATCAGTCTATAATGTTTCCATTGCTAGGAAACAGGCTTCCTCTTTGTGAGAGGGAGGGATCTGAGTGAGCCGTAATCCACCACGCGAGCCCAGTGCGGTGCAGTGGTAGACGTCACGAACATGTCTTTGAATTTTTGGTTTCAGGACATGCCGGTTTCCTCACGATGTTTTCCTTCACCGTTTTGAGAGCACTGGTGATGAACTGGGCCACCACTGCTTTACGGATTTGTAAATGTTAACTTGATTTGCACTGAATACTGGCATGACTAACCTAACCTATGGCAAATAATTTAATTTAATGTTCTGTGTACTGTAATGTTAATTACTTTGCATACTTAGTATTGTACAAAATCAATTATTTTCTAACTGAACAGACAGCTGTGCTGCTGGGGAGTTTGTTCCGCCATTTCTTCTCCCCAGCGAAAGCACTAGGAAGTGGTGAAGGGCGGGCGTTTTGGGGGACTGTCTTTTGTAATTTTGACGTTCGAAAAGTGCTGATTCTCAGCCTAGTTTGAATAAATGACTTTTGATTGATTTTGAATTGACTTCAACTTTTTGAGACCAAGTGTGGTTGCTGGCATCAAGTTAGGAAGCCATTTTTCAACAGTAGATGCTGGAAAAAAAAACATCAACAGACTGCGACGACCACTCTGTCTCCCAAGTCAAATTCTTTCTTTGGCCATTCATTGCAGCGACTAATTACCTCTAGAACAAGAAGCGAGGTGAAACAATGATCATTTAGTTTTATTTGTTTTACACCTGCATACCTATAAAAGCCTTTTTACCCCTCCAAAAGTCCATATAACAACCTGATTCATTCACTCCAAAAATCAGCGTAAAAATAAAAATTACAACAAATAGAATCCAATCATAATTTTCCAACAAATTACATTTTTGCTGGGTAGGCCGGGGAAAGCAAACAGCCCACTCCAACGCAACGACACGCTACTGAAGCGGACACGGACTTAGAGCCATGAATTATTAATTTTCCATTTAAAGCGGCACTGGCAATGTTTGCTTTTCCCCAATGTCCCCCTATTGACTTTATCGCTATTCGATGGTGGGGGAATTAATTGCGTTCGGAGTCGAAAATTTCGAGACTGATCACTGATCAATTTCGATTGTAGCTTTTAGGCCTTTGAGGAACGAAGATTTCTTTTAAAAGAAAAATAACGTTTTTAGAATTTCGAGATCGAGATATTGAAGGATTTGGTTCGCGTTTTAAACTTGAGACGGAATTTATTTTCGTAAGTGCGTAGCGTTTATTCGCACATTTTCTTTCTAATCTGCGCCCCAATTGCGTAAAACACTTTCTTTGGCAATCCGAAGGATTTTTAAGGAAATTCTTAATCCATTGCTTCATATTATGATTGAAAAATTCGTCTGCTCGACAACGTGACGCAATGAATGTTGCCGAATCGTCAAAATGAAAGATATTGCAATTGTTAGTGTATTACGCAATGACCCCTCAGTTTGCATCAGAATTTACATTGCAATATCACGAGTCTTTATATAATGCAAAATTAGCAACCAATTACAAAATGTCACAAGAAATAAATGCAGCATGAAAGTAACAATATACTCAGCGCAACACCGCCAGAAATTCAGAAAATTCACAGCGAAGCACAGCAAAAGAAGATTCAAAATAGTTCTTTAAATAGTAAATCAGACGGTCTGTTTTCCTTAGAGCTGCACAATGAAGAAATAAGAATTTCCCAACGCAATTTCTAGTTCTAAAATTCGAAATTAAAGCCGGGGGAGTAACAGAAGAAAACTTACATTCTCTATTCCGTTTTAGCCCAGTTTCCTCTATTTAAATTCTGAGTAAATTTGGGTCGAAACTATTAAGAAAACATGTGCCGACATGAGTTACACGAAGATGTTAAGATTTTCAACTTAATTTTGTTTTTTAAAGTGGATAAAGTAAGCAAATACTAATTCCAACACCTTGAATACTTGAGAGTGCATTAAAAACAACTTTATATAAACCGACAAAATTAAAAAAAACACGTGCTGCCACAACTTATGAAGGGAATAGGTAACATTTTAGATTTGGTAGAGTTATAGTGACATGAAAAACGTTCCCAGTACTGTCCGCCCCTGCTTCTTTTAGATTTTAAAGTAGCCTCCAAGAGTGGCGATACTTTTATTTTGCGGATATGTAATTATATGAACACCTATCCGGAAACGAGATAAGAAGAAAAAGCTTTTGGCCATAGTGCATGGTCAGGCAAACATACCCTTGAGAAGCGACTTCCAAAACAATAAACAAACAAACATCCTAGCCTCACAACTAGATGGCGCTGCAAGCTAGTAACATCCTTCAATGTAAACGTTGAACTGGCGGTCTCAATCGAACGGTTTATTAATAATTCATGTCCGTCGAAGTCGTGTCGTGGCGAGAAAACAAACCGACGCGAGTTGCGAATTTGTGAGACGGTGTGGAAGCGTTGTTTTAAAGAGATCAGCTGACTTGACGTATTATTATAAGTTTGGCATAGAATTTTTATGAATATTTAGTGTGTTTTCTTTCAAACGTCTATTGGTACCTTTACTTTTTAAATCGATATGATGTCGTGATGATCATAGTGGCAGTAAGAACCGTCTTACTATTTTTAGTATAACTTTGGAACGTGATAAAATTGCCAAGTGCTCAACACTAGATGGCTAGATGGCACCACTGTCTCAATCGAGCGCAACATTAGTAATTTTATTCATGTTGCCCCGTCTCGTAGTCGTGTCGTGTCGTGGAAATAAACCTTTCGCTTACAATTTGTTTATAGCTGTCGTGTGTGGGTCCTTAACTTTCGCATTGTTTTTGCTTAAATGGTGCAGGAGATGAATAAAAATAATTACGATCATATTGTTTGTAAAGTCTGAGAAAATAATTGTTTATCGACTTCTAGGTATTCTACTTTTTTTTATATGGCAAGCAAAGCCGATGTCGACCATTGTAATGATGTCTAAAGTGAATTGAAAAATGGTTGAAAACAAAGTTCATATGAAAAAGACTACTAACATGAATTGTCCCGTAAATTCAAATCACAACTGTCATTCTTTGACAGTTGGATGAAATAGCTATAACACGGCCTTATTTTACTTAGGGCTGATTTTTCCATCGCCAGGTAACTTTTATTCGAGGAATAAATTTAACGTTGGACAGTTTTTGTATGAAATAACTGTCAAATTTTCAAAATTATTCCTCGAATAAAGTTGTCTGCCGATGGAAAAATCAGCCCTTATTTGTGAAAGTAAGATGAAAAATAAATATTTATAATCTATTGAATAACAAAAAAAACATCAACCTCCTTTTTAGGGTTCCGTAGCCAAATGGCAAAAAACGGAACCCTTATGGATTCGTCATGTCTGTCTGTCTGTCTGTCTGTCCGTCCGTCCGTATGTCACAGCCACTTTTTTCCGAAACTATAAGAACTATACTGTTGAAACTTGGTAAGTAGATGTATTCTGTGAACCGCAGTAAGATTTTCACACAAAAATAGAAAAAAAACAATAAATTTTAGGGTTCCCCATTTTACAACTGAAACTCTAAAAATTTTTTGAAGTGAAAACTTCTTTAGCGGCGTTGAACACTTTTTGTACTGGGGAAAAAATGTTAAACTCGCGTCAGGACACGTGACCGTCAGGAGAGATTTCCCCTTCCCCCCCCCCCCCCCCCCTCTTTCTACGACGGCGGCGCCAACCGAAGTGAACCAAGTGAGACACGATAATGGATGGATGGATGGATGGACGGACGGACGGACGGACGGACGGTGACGGTGACGGTGACGGTGACGGTGACGGACGGATGGTGACGGTGACGGTAACGGTGACGGTGACGGTGACGATGACGGTGACGGTGTCGGTGACGGTGACGGTGACGGTGTCGGTGACGGTGACGGTGACGGTGACGGTGACGGTGTCGGTGACGGTGACGGTGACGGTGACGGTGACGGTGACGGTGACGTGACGGTGACGGTGACGGTGACGGTGACGGTGACGGTGTCGGTGACCGTGACGGTGACGGTGTCGGTGACGGTGACGGGGGACGGTGACGGACACTGCTGTGTATTCGTAAAATTCGTGTATATAAAGTGATTAAAATAAAAGTGAGGCAACAATAGTGAAAAAAAATTAGTTATATTAATTCAAATTCATAATTGATTTATTTCAACGTTAATATTCAAGTTTTCACTTCTGTCGGCACTCCCGGAGTGCAACCCGTCTTTTTTTTTATCAAACCTGTACGTGTGGGGTATCTATGGATAGGTCTTCAAAAATGATATTGAGGTTTCTAATATCATTTTTTTCTGAACTGAATAGTTTGCGCGAGAGACACTTCCAAAGTGGTAAAATGTGTGTGTCCCCCCCTCTAACTTCTAAAATAAGAGATCGATAAAATTAAAAAAATATATATAATGTACATTACCATGTAAACTTCCACCGAAAATTGGTTTGAACGAGATCTAGTAAGTAGTTTTTTTTTAATACGTCATAAATCGAAAACCGCAATTTACCTTTCACAAAGTTACAACGAACTACAAGAACTTTTATATTATGTTACTTGCTGCTACGGAACCCTTCATGGGCGAGTCCGACTCGCACTTGGCCGGTTTTTGAGCTTCCTCGCAGTCGGGTTGGTAATTAAGATATGTAAAAAAGTTATTATTTAAAAACTAGCCACATTAGGAATCGAACCCAGTACCTACCTCATATTTACTTCCAAAAGACAGAAACCCACAAACTCCAGTTAGTAAGTATAGTTTGCCTCACAGCAGGAGAGCCCGTCCCAATTTGATGCGATTGTGATAGAAATATCATCCACGCGGGAGATGTAATGCTCTTATTATTATCCCCATTACTTATGTGTCTGTTCGTTATGTAATAAATAATCAAATATTACATAGAAAAGGATAATGAGGGTATGGAATATTGATATTAATCAATCTTTCAACGGTATGTAATGATCTTGAAAATAGTTCTGTTTGTGGTGACTGATTGTGTTGCTCTCTAAGCCGTTTTCAAATAACATCACGCTGGCATTCCCCCAAGGGTTAGGCAGGATAGTACAACCACATTTTGTCAGTTATGTTAACTCCCATGTAAAAGGGGGTGAACCTACTGGCACATATCCAGAAATTCCATAAGGATAAACCCGATTTCTCTTATTCTTAGCTGGGGGTCGAACCTAAGACGCTTAAACACTCATCCTTTAATTGTTTTTGCACTGCTGGGACACAGGCTTCCTCTTTGTAAGAGAGACTGGGCAGTAATCCACCACACGGACCGTCCAGTGCTGATTAGTGGTCGTTAGAAATATCTTCAAATGCACTTACATATGATATTAACCATCAATACTTCAAGCCGTTGGTTCGGGCTGAAAGTCGTAGATCTTAGACGTCGTTACGGGTAGTCAGAAGCCCGAAAGTCGCGGCAATCTCTCTTATCTAGGGGCATCGTGTTACACAGAAACTAGTTGTGGAGGTCAGATAGGCAGTGGCTTCATGTAAAATACTGGTATTCAGCTGCAAACAGTTAGACTCAAGCCAACCTCAACATACTTGGGCAGAGGTTAGGCAGATGATGACATACCTAACACAGGCCCAGTAAATGTCAATTTTTGGTTCTAGGGCATGTATGAAAAATCTATACCAAAACAAAATAATATATTGATCACTTACATAGTACGCTGAGCTGAACAGTGCTTCTCATAGGACTGTCTCTTTGCAAAGCTTCGTGTCTGGCCTCGCAAGTAAAGTCTGCGTAATCATCGTCTGCTGTCGCTTTGAAATGTACTCTGTGGACAAGAGGATAAGGTTTAGAATTAATTGCATGTAGGTACGATAGGGAGATACATTTTGAGATGACGTACAGGTTGTTTTTTATAATATCACTACAGAGTCATAGAAAGAGAGAAACTAGGTACTTATATTTGAACAAAAATAAAAAAAAACTTTGTGAAGCATTTTGTACCTTTATAAGTAAAAGTTTATTATCAACTGATCAAGTCAGGGTAACTTATTTTCATTAAAATATAAGTAATCATAATTTAATTGAATATTTTCAAAAACAAAATACGCCCTTTAAACTCTCTGCGGAATCAAGCTCGTTACCCAATTATCGCACAAACAGGTAAATGCCCAATTCAATATAATGAAGCAAAGAGTAAGGGACATCTTCCACGCTATCATAACCACACTTAATAGTTGTAAATGTTCCAATCTTCCAATTAAGAGGACAATCCCACAGAGATTTAGAGTTGAATCAGAAATTAATTTAGTGCTCGAGGTTTGGTCACTTATCTATTAATATAGGATTATGTTAGTCTTCTCTATCTTCGGTAAAATTTGCTTCGGTAAAACTAGGGTAAGATGATTTTGTCAAAACGATCCTGGAGATTTATAAGAACCTTTTAATAAAATATTAGATTACGGGTTTAAAACCTGGTTTTATTCCAGCACTGTAATTGCGTAACATACTATCAATCACAATCTGAATTATTTTGAAGGGTATTGCTAAACCATTGCTTTTTATGTTCGAAAAAATGGTCTTCTCAACAACGTAAATAACGCAATGAATGTTGTTGAACTGTCAAATTAAAGCCGGTATATAGGAATTGTGTTACACAAGTGACCCGCAAGATCCTATTTAATATACCTAATTGAAAATGCGACATATTATTTGTCAAAAACGAACAAATTGACAAATTATGCTTTTTAATAACTATTAAACTTATAAAAATGTCGGATTTTCACCTGTCACCTGACGGTTTTATATTGGCCCTAGAGGGATTGGAATATTGCAATGCTTATCTAAGTTACTGTGTTGAAAATAACCTACTCAAAACTTAAAGAGAACTGAACGTCCTCCAAATTACTCTTAAAAATGAATATGTAGGTATCTATATTATATATTCGTTTGGAAGTAAACGACTCTCCAACAGATGTGAGTAACAGCCCCATAGCACACAGAGTAATAATATGCAGCGGCTGGCGAGTCTTAGAAAATAACAACATGAACGTGGAAAATCCTTATCTTTTCCATTGCCAAGAAACTGAAAATATAAAGCAAAACAGGCTTGATTTTAAAAATTAAAAAATAAAAACTTAAAAAAAAAAAAAAAAAAAAACTACAAAGTCGGTGTCGTTTGTTCCGAATTTTTGTTTTTTGACGCCGACTTCCGAAACTAAAGTTATTTATCACTTTGTAGTTTTTTTTTGCAGTCGGTTGTTTTTTGTAAAAAAGTTTTATTTTTCACTTTTTAGTTGTACCTACCCCACACAAATTCAATTAACACTAGTGCATTGAGGAATTAAGAATTAAGGACACCGACTAGAAGAATAAACAAAATTCGCATAGAAATGCCGGAGATGCAGTAAATTTATGCATATAACTTCGTTTATAAGAATAATTACCTGATGTATTATATACTTAAACCTTCCTGACAGCATGTAGATCATATTAATGAAAGAATTATTAAAATCGGTTTATTAGTTTTTGAGAAAATCGCGGACATACACACATACATACATACGGGTCGCATACAGAACCTCCTTTTTTAAAGCCGGTTAAAAATGCCACTAGTCTTATTGATTTGTATGTGTAACTAGAAGTCTTGACCAATAAATTGTAAATGTGGTGCAAACTGTAAATATAAGTTGGTTATTAATAAATTAATTCGCAAACAAAGCCTTTTCTCAAGGAATTTTTAACCCAAAATCTTAACCTAAACTTTATCTAACATGTAACTTAGATATTTTCTATTTATGAAACAAGGGTGTGAAATATCTATGCGGAACCCGTTATTACAAAACGTGACTCCTAGCTAGATTCTAGTACAGATTCATGATACAGTAAATATGCTATGCATACTATATGGTTCAGAAAACCTTGTTTTAAGATGAGTGTGTGAAAAAGTAGGGCAGATGTGATGATGATAGAGCTATGTTATGTATTTGTATTTTTGGATTATTCTACAGCATAATAGTGATATTATCCAAATAAAAAATACTGAATTCCTTAGCCTACCAGTGCGGGTTGGTATATGTCACATGTCTTCGAATTTTTGGTTCTAGGACATGTCGGTTTCCTTACGATGTTTTCCTTCACCATTTTTGAGAGCAGTGGTGATGAAATTATTTACACAAAGTGCCTGGCTGGGTTCGAACTCACGACCTACTACTTGTAAGTCTGTCGTCAGTGTTTTATGGATCACTATACAGGGTGAAATTAATTTCATGGGCATCCTTTTAAGGGGTCATGTTGCTCATCATTATGAACAACTTTTACTATGGGACTAACTCTAAAATCGCGAAAAAAAATCAGCTGTTCCTTGCATTTATGTTCACTTAACTCGTCAAAATGTAGGGAAGAGCTGATTTTTTTTCGCGATTTCAGGTTTGGTCCCATAGTAAAAGTTGTTCATAATGATGATTACAATGATCCCCTAAATGGATGCCCATGAATTCAATTTCACCCTGTAGAAGCTTGTAGACAGACACATTTAAATTTATCTACGGCTTGGTTTATACGCCGTACCGTATAAGACATGTGACATCTATTAATCCGCACTGGACACCTACCATTAGCTGTCAAAAAAAAAAGACAGGATTAATGAAGATAAACTTTGACCCAAATTAATATGTAAGTACGTCACTGATGTTTATAATCACATATATCACATACTTAACACTGTTGACTCATTTATATTACCGTAAAATACTTCCTTCTCGATAATAAAATAATATTGACAGCCATGTTGGATCATGTGTCGGCTATTAACACGAACTATAAAAAAATTAACGATAGCAAAGTTTGCACTGCAGCTTGAATTCTACGCTACGGGTCTATGGTTCTAATCCAGATTGAAACAAATACACAGGCGAAATTCTTGGTCGGCTTTTTAGAGATAAATTAATGTTCAAAAAATGTCCTACTAAAACTGCAACATAGCCGCCACATTCACAGAAATTTTCCGTAAAACATCAAGCTATTGTGGCCACGCATTTAATTTCAGACGGGACATGTCCCGTAATTCCCTCGCTGTCACTTGCGCGACGTCCCGGATCCGGTTTAATCCGGTTATATCGGGTTAAATCTGCAATAATGCGGAATTTATTTCATTGCAGACTTTGTGACTCGCTTTTAATGGTAGTACACATGTTTAAAGAGAATAGGATTAGATGTAGTATCTTTTGTTTTTGGAGTTGTTTGCTTAAAGACTTTTGCTCAACATTTTGACAGTCGGTTTTATCCTGAATTTTTGGGCGACAACAAGGACACATGAGCGATTGGTATTATGAGGACTAAAGAAGGAATGAATTTTCGTAGGAAACCATTTTTAGCATAGTGTTTTAACAAAAGAACACCTTTGCCTACGGATGAGCGTTTCATCTTTGAATGAGAAGGGCCCTTTACCCTGCAGTAGATACATTTACAGGTTAATATTTTTCACTTATGTAATTATCAGTGATCGGAATAGGCTGAGTATATTTACCTACACTTCGGAAAACAGAGACAGAAAGTGGAGTCTTCCCTACGACGACATTTTTTTTCCCGGAATTCGGAAAAAATCTTAAATAAGTTGAAAATAAGCTTTATTTAAGATGGGTAAAGACTATTTTTAACTAAACTTGCGTTTACCAAATTTTCGGGATTGTCACGTAAAATCCCGAAATAAATAGTCTAACTTTGATTCATGTATTCGAATTATATTTACCATCCTTAAATTAACCGTTATATCATACGTTACATATAATTGGAATACATGAATTAAAGCTCGGCTATTTATTTCGGGATTTTACGTGAAAATCCCGAAAATTTGGTAAACGCAAGTTTAGTTAAAAATAGCCTTTACCCATATTAAATAAAGCTTATTACAACTTATTTAAGATTTTTCCCGAATTCCGGGAAAAAAAAATTCGTCGTTCGGAAGTCTCCACTTTCTGTTTCTGTTCTCCGAAGTTTAGGTAAATATACTCAGCCTATTCCGATCACTGGTTATTATACAGGGTTATAGGTTATAGGCTATTTATTGTGCAATGTTTGTCATGTAAAGTCTATATAAAGACACAAATTGCATAACAAATAGCCTGTATAATGTCAATTGCCGGACGTTAACCTCTTCATAGTCAGTTATAATGAGCGATCTTGGCACAGCAAGCTTGCCAAGTGGATTGGTGATCGCAGTTTGATGTCATTATTATGACGTATTATGTTACTTAACACAGCACTTCAGTGGTAATATTTTGAATCACGAAAACCGTCCTTATTGCTACGATATAAAGGCGCTATCACTGTTGTCACCATCGACCTGTGGTTGGCTTTAGGTATGTAGGTACAGTCAGAGAAATTAATTGAAAAGCAAATTGACACCCACGTCAATATGCTGTGTCAATCACAACTGTTAAATGAATGACGATTGTGACGAATTGATGGATGCTAACTGTTGGACGCCACTGAAGGTGCTCTAAGACTCGTAGCCCAAATCCTCGGTAGACTCATTAACAATAATAATAGATTGCCATCGACACGCTAAAAAGATATTGTGATTTTAATTTACAGACAATTTAAATTGGTAGTCAATTTGTTTAAAAATTAATTTCTCTGACTGTACATTCATTTAAGACATCGGTACTTAACAGCCCCAATTCCCATAAAAACTATGTACCTCAAAATGTAAACAAAACTAAAACATTAATAAAAACGTCATGCAATTAATAACAAAAAAAACTGCATCTACAATTTTATTTACCACCAATACAAATAAAACGCGCTCAAAAAGAAATAAAAAATGGCGGCGTATCTGCCAACTCACCGTTTGACAAAAATTAAACGAATGATATCGCGTTAAAAAAGTAAAATATTTTATGACGGGATACGGTCGTGTGTCGTGGCCGAAACGGATATTTTTCGTTAAGTTTTTTGTATTGAGGGTAGTTGTGATTATTTGGGAACGAGAAAATTGTGTTCTTCTAATGCTACGGCTTCGTCAAATACCTACGAGACGTGGAGCGTTATGCGAGAGAGAGTGTGCGAAGTAGTTCGTCTTATCGCGACAATGTAGACGTAGCGTAACTGAACGGACAGCTGTGCTGCTGGGGAGTTTGTTGCGCCACTTCTTCTTCCCAGCGAAAGCACTAGGAAGTGGTGAAGGGTGGGCGTTTTGGGGAACTGTCTTATGTAATTTTGACGTTCAAAAAGTGCTGATTCTCAGCCTAGTTTGAATAAAGTATGAGTTTTCATTTTATGATAGTCGACGTCGTAATTCTTTTGTCATTTTTAACAAAAGACTAAATTGAAACTTCATTAAGGTTGAAACTAACTGAGACATTGGTCTTAAAGTAAACATAGACCTTGACGTTGTATTACGAACAAGTGACATTCAACCTTAGGGTGATAAATCAATTCTGAGGTAGACTATACAATCTTTGTGGTGATAGAAAAAGTATGTCAAGTAGAATTCAAGGAAGTAAATGGAATAACTAAACTACTAACTAAAAACAGTTACTTTGCTGTCGAGTTTAGAACTGTGGCAAAAACTAGGTACATAGTTGCATACTGAGAAAAACGTGTCAGACCTATTTTGTTCATGCAAAAATAATACGGTTTCACAAAGAATTTCAGGAAGCTTTCATACGTAGATATATCATAATTTGCAGCTGGTAATCAACTATTTTTGTCTGAAAGCAAGATGTTTACGATACTTAAATTTTATATTGTGTTTTTATCTTTGGAAATTCTAAAACGACACTAAGGGCGCACTCATCGAAACCTACATTATCTTATAATATTTTTGGCATAATTTTAGGCACTACGTACAGTAGGCCGCACTTCAGTGCCTAACGGGGGAGCTGTGAGCCTGTCGAGGGAGCGGTTAATGCTTAAGCGAAAACCCACACGGGGGACCATAGGTAGAGGTGGAACACCGCGGTGGTTTTAGCCGGTAAGAGTCGGCATGCCCCCCTCTGTCAACCCCATGATGGAGGAAGTTCATGAGGTTTCCACCGCGCACCAAAAAAAAAAGGCCGGCCTTCAGTGGTCACTGATAATCGCTTCGACCTTGAGCTGACCTAGCGTAGTATGAAGTTTCAATAGCATAAGAGGCCAGATGATACTGGTTTTTCACTACTGACGTACCATCTTTATTTACCTAGCCTTTTCCCATTGTGGTCGGCTTCCATTCTTATCATAAATAGCAGTATTTTACTTGAAGCCACTTCCTGACCTCTACAACCCAGTTACTGGGTGACACGATACCCCTTGGTAAACTAGCTTAAAAACATTTTTTTTCCAAAAGTTTATTTAAATAATTAATTAGTATTTTCCCCAAATCATACACACTACGCATTTATAGTCCCACTTTATTGTAACTCGGTTTATCTGAGCTACCGAGAAGCCGACTCTGTAATAAAAGTGCATTTAGTAATTTTCAACTACGTGACATTTCGCCTAGCAGGAAAACCCGTACTTTGTTGATGTTAAATAAATCAAAATGTTGGACTCTTTTTCGGTGAGCTGAATTTCAAGTAGTTTTAATTATTTTATGGAGTACTTACATCGTATATAATAGCTGTTGCATACGACTATACTCTGTTTCAAAAGTATCTGATGAAAGTGTTAACAAACCCTGTTCAGTTTAAATTCTAATCGATTCAACTTTATATGTCGCTCCTCTTTCAATAATTGTAGTTTGAATAACATTCATAATCAGCCTATAATGTTCCTACTGATAGGATACAGGCCTCTTCTCTGTTAGAGGAAGTGGGCCGTAATCCGCCACGCGGGCTCAGTGCGGGTTGGTAGATATCACATGTCTTCAAACTCACAGTTCATAAACTACCTGGCTGGGTTGGAACCCACGACCTACATCTATAAGTCGCAGCCGTTACCCCTTGACAACCACTGCCGCATATTTCCAGGTACCTATGTCTTCTGATTCATTTGTTTACATTTTCATCAGCTACGTTTGGAACAGACTATAATGTTCGCAAACAACTGTCAATGAATGGTAGTTGTGATTTCAATATACGGACAACAAGTTGTTGGTAGTTAATTTGATAAACAATTAACTACCCCGACTTTAGCTTCTATGAACTATAGAATCTACCCTAGACAGAGAACTTTCTTAAAATCAGGTAGGTACTCCGAACAGGTCTACGATACCAATTCCACAAATTGTATTTGTGTTTCAAAACTAATATTTTGAAATCGAAACATAATTTGTATGTATGTCTTGTTATAACTTAGTTCAGCCTACAACGCTCTCTTGTTGAAAACTTTTCGACATTAAACGACTCCTGATGTTTGTTCAAACTGTTTCTGAGGTTGTTTTACGTAAATTAAGGACACGATGGAAACTTGTTATTTGGAAATTGTTATTTGAGACATTTTATGATTTCCAAATACAACCATTACGGCTGTTTTTTTTCACATAGCTAGGTAGAGATGAAGTACTCGCACATTTTGCCCGGAATGTCGTAAGTTCCATGGAATAAAGGGCGAGCCTATTACCATGACAATTTCATCATGCTATAACACTTTGCTAACCCGGTCAAATTCAGGACTCCACGCTGAGCAGTTTGAGGGTCCACTTTGTGCAGAAAATTAAAACTCATCCATAAATTGACCTTGGCAAGAACAGCTTAACCCGCCAGATTTATTGATACGTTCGCCTGTTATTTACCCATAAACCCCTCTTAAATTTACCCAGGTATATGTCCCCATAACTTGAACCAGGGGTTTAACACTAACAAAATTACGGATGATACGATGTCAGTTAAACATTAAAGGAATGGTTCCGTAGCTAAAACTAATTTGTTTCTGCGACAATCGCTGTCAAATTTTGACACAGGTTAGGTTTGGGTCTAAGAGGATAATCTAATATTTCTTTAATATAATGAATATTAAAATGTAATTATAATGCTTATTTTTTAACAGTATTAAACAACTTTTTTGTATTTTTCTTACTCTTTTTCTTGAATAATTTGTTGACGGGAGAAAATTGCAAATAATTAAGATTTATTTTTTTAATGATCGTAAATTGAATTAATTTAGAGAAGGGCAGGTTGGAATCTTGAGGTTTCCTTTGTAATATTTTTAAGATAATAAATAATGATTAATTTTCAGTGTAAGCGACTAAGCGTGATACGCCGCAAACCTGTACTACAATAATTATCTTGAGACATAATTATTTTCCTAAGCCCTCCTGAAAACGGGGTTTTTGAATTTAGTACATATTGTATTATAGGTCTTAAAGGTCACTCAGCGCGCTATGAAGCCGGCTATGCTTGGAGTTTCTTTGAAGGATAAAATCAGAAATGAAATTATCCGGAAAAGAACCGGAGTTATATAGCGTGCAGAGTAAACAAACTGAAGTGATGACCGATGGTCGGTGGAGCAGATGAGTCCTGGAGTGAAATCCTGTAACGGCAAACGTAGTGTGGGACGCCCTCAGCCAGAGGACCGATGACCTGAGAAAGGTGGCTGGGACAGACTGGATGAAAAAAGCGTAGAACCTAGTGTTGTTGCGTAGCCTGGGAGAGGCCTATGTCCAGCGGTGGACTGCGATAGGCCAAATTAATTGATTGATTGATTTTAGGTACAAAATTAGAAGGGGAAGTCAAAATCAGTCATGATAAAATACGAGAATTATCCTTGTTATCTATCAGAGAATTCTCACTGAACCCTAAATTCCTTTCTAAGCTATTCTATCCCCACCAACCAGTTCTGACGTCATAACTTTAACTACCAAGGAGTATAGTTGCGACTGCGACCAGTTTTTGTGGCACGTCCCTATTGCAACCAGTTGTCAATTACTTGTGAAGACTTGATGTGTTCCTGTCGTGTTCAGTTTTTTGTTTGTAACCCTTATGGAGGTAAAGCGGTATTTGTTTTTAGTGTTGTGCGTTTTAATCTAGCTAGAGTTCATGTTGTGTGTTTATTCAACTAACACATTGGGAATCGGTAAAAGGGCTAAGTATCTTTGAGAGCTCTTTTGTATAATGTTGTGTGTCTAGACTTACGGTCGGGTTTTGTTTGACACTTTGAAGCCATTAGATGTGTTGATCATTCTTTAATGTAGGATTCAATCGTTTTGTAAAACTACCTATATGTACTAAAAATTAATAAACAAATGTACGTACCTGGATACCGTGGTGTATCTCATAGCCTTGGGGTTTCCGTTAGGATTCTCCACTTCCTTGATTTCTTCCTTTGAAACTGCAACAAAAGAAATCACAATCAATAATTACGACAAAATAACAAATTAATTTACCAACACAACACCATAGCGCCTGTATTTACCAAAGGGTAGTGCATCATCTATTTATTACATACTAGCTTCTGCCCGCGACTTCGTCCGCGCGAAATTCGTACTTTCCTCTAAAAGTTTCGAAAATGTATGTTGGTATGATCTTTATAATTAATTTAGATAAATAAGTATTCGGGCCAATTTTGAAGTTTATAGAACAAAGGAATCAGATTTTTCAAATAAACTGTATCCCCGCTTTTCACCCCCACAGGGATGGAATTTTGAAAAATCGTTTATGACATTGGCTCGAGAAGTTAAGGCTCTAACTCTCATAGAGTTTAACCGATTTGCTCTTTCCTCTGCCGATTCTTGAGATCGCGTAATTCTCATTCTCTTAGCTTTACTCGAAGTTCGAGATAAAGATAATGGTTTTTTAGGTGGCATTGTGTAATAATCTACGGTAACGAAAAGGCTGTCAGTTACCTAACAAAATAACCTACGTTAGAGGTCCTAACTTTAGCTACCTTACACTTAAAATCTTAATGACTATTTACACTAAAATATTGTAATAGAATTATACCCAGAAATATATACAACTCACTACAAAAAAGAAATGAAAATAAAGCTGAAACGCCTGTGCAATACTATCTACCTATACCTACCTACTTCACTTAAAAGTAAATACTTATAACTGCTTTAATTAATAAAAGTACCTACGCTTAATAATTTTTAATTTGAACGAATATTTAAACACTACCAAAATAACTCATAAGTACCTATTTTACAAAATAGCAACAAAAGAAATTCAAATAAACTATTAAAGACTAAAAGTCGCGCTGATAAGCACGGTTTCTCAATATCAATTATTGTCTGTTCTGTCTGTCGAACGCTCTGAACGCATCAACAGCCAAATATTGAATGAAGCTCCAGCTCGCTCTCGGACCTCCCGCCTTTTTATACCCTACCGCCACCGCCGCCACCCGTGTCGAGCGCGGCAACCGTTACACAAAAATAATCCTTATAGCATGATTCAGTATTCACGTGCGACGGCGCGATGGCTTATTTCATGTATAAGTTTGGTGTTTCTATACCGATTTCTATGATTCTTTTTTTATTGAATAGGTAATAATGTTAACTTTTTTAAATTATGGATGAGTGAGAGTATTATAAACTTAAGAGTAAACAAATATAATCAGAATGCTCCGAACTGCTAAGCTATCAGGAGTTACACGTGTTATTGTGAGTCAACCATAAAAGATAGACATATGCTGTTGCAGGATATTTTTTAGAAAATTTTATGTAAAATATTTCCGTCATACATGATTTCTATGTAACTTTAACCGTTAAGGCTGCACACGCGACGGAAGCTTAAAAAATGGAGTAACTTCTCCCGTTTTCCCAACATTTCCCTTCACTACTCTGCTCCTATTGATTGTAGCGTGATGAAAAGTATACTATAACCTGCCCAGGGGTATGAAGAATAATTGTACCAAGTTTCGTTAAAATCCGTCGAGTAGTTTTTGTTTCTATAAGGAACATACAGACCGACAGACAGACAGACAGACAGACAAAAATTTTACTGATTGCATTTTTGGCATCAGTATCGATCACTAATCACCCCCTGATAGTTATTTTGAAAATATATTTCATGTACAGAATTGACCTCTCTACAGATTTATTATAAGTATAGATACATTTCGCCAGTAATTTCGTTAAGTTCTATGTAATAGCACTAATCCAGACTTCCAGTTGCTAATGAGAAATTACAGATGGAAAACCCAATAACACTTTACCCGATCCGGGAATCAAACCCAGGAGGATCTCATGCGCAGCAATAGGATATTAATTTAGAAGAAGTCTTTTGAGGAAAGAACTACACAGATTTGAGTGGACCTGTCCGGTTAGTGCAAGCATTTGTAAGTCGTGTAGCTCAACGATCATCATCATTAGCTTGATATAACTAACAAGACGTAGTGGTAGCTTTGCCCAGCAGTAAGACAGTAACAGCAACGGATAAAATAATAAAGAAAGAAGAAGTTAATAGACTTGTTAATTCATCAACAACCCATTCAAACAAAGAGCCATTAACATTTTAAATAAACAAGACACAAAACAATGTTTAAAACAAACTACTAAACTGTAAAGGCCGTCCCAGACATTAACATAACTACATATTTTAAGCGAGCGCTTTATTCCGGCGTTGTTAAGGTGTGATCACACACTGGGGAACGCTTGTGCTTAATTTAAGCTATCTAGGTACTGACAGTGGCCCGCTGAGAATGTAGGGGGGTTGTGTTTGAGAATTAAAGTTTGGGATAACGTGAAGACTGTGTTTTAGGAGATAGTTTTCTGTATATGACTGGAAAATATATAGTCTGACGTCTTTATTGCTTTAAAAGGTCGTCATAGACCTTATCTGTCACTTTCCATCAGGCGTGATCGAGGTCAAGAGCTGGCCCATTCAGCACTAAAAAGAGTATGATAGACAGTTTTTTCAAAATCTGACGGGAAAGTAATCAGCCTAATTATAATATTTCCACTGCTGGGGCACTCAGGAGTCCTCTCTGTGATCAAGCGGGCCGAGTGTGTGTTAAAGAAAATACTTTCTGTGGACTGATATCAGTTATTTTCGGCGATGCAGTCGATTTGCAAACAGGCAGACATTTTCCAGTGGCTCATTGTCATTCTCTTGCCTGTATAAAAATTTATTTGGGGTCGGCACAGCATGTCTTGGTCTTCCATACTTCGCTATTATTCGTCATCTCAATAGTCACCCTCATATTATATGTCACAAGTCTTTCCAGTGTCTACATTGTAGGTAATGCCTTTGAACAATATTGAAAAATCCTTTACGATAAAGTAGAAATGTCTCAAGTGCCTTTTATTCTCAACACACTCTTCGACCTTTCCCAGATAAACTCTTTCCCAGACACCTTCAAACCACTAAACACATCAACTTAAAACATCTGTCAACCACCTTTAACAGCACCACTAACAAAACTTACAACACAAGTGTTCCTTTATCAAATAATAAAAGGAAAAGCAGAAATATCCCACTTGCCGTGTGTCCACAGCAACTCTGACGTCATAACGTAATGCGTCGCGATCTCCAGCGCGTGAATTTGTCGAAATGCCGCCATTTTGTGCAGAATAAAGTGCTCCGTTACGTTAATGTTCTGTTTATATGGTCTGGCGGGTATTAGTTGCTCATCGGGTGTGATGTAAAGAAATTTGCATAAATGGAAATGATAAGAATGTGGAGTTGATGGACTCTCATTTGGGTGTAGTTTTTGTGACGTAAGCGAAAGGGTGCGTGTATGAAAGTTAAGTATTTATAGTATGTACGTTTGTTTTCCTTTCAAGTTTCAAACGTCATAAGTTTGTCAGAAAATATCATGTTCCTTACTTTCTTCCAAATGAGCTAGGCAGTAAAAGAAATTGAACAGTTTTATCGGTAAAAAATCAGCACATCATCAACATAGGTCAACGTTTCCCAAAATCCGTCCTCCTCGACATGGTGATACGCGCTTGTTTAATCCAAATTCCCGGATCAGTGCCAAAAATAATTGATTTCCAATACATCCTATCACTACTGGTTCGGATCTCGAAAGCCAATTAAATCTCCCGTTTTAAAATCTGTCAACACCGCTTCAGTGCGGTTGTAATGAAAATTGTCGGGCCAAGTTATCGAAAGTCAACGACGTGTATTGGACAGATCTGCTGCGACGGTATTAATTAGGGAATCTTTGGAAATATTTCCGAGTACATTCATTATTGAAAATTTCTGAACTTGAAGCAGTCTTCGTTGAGATTTTCGTTCGCAGTAGTTGGCTATTTTTTAATTGTGCTACTGGTTAGTTAATTATCTTCGTTATTCTTGCATTCGTTGAAGGATTAAAATTGGAATAACAAGGACTTGTCATCATCAATGTTGTCAAATTAAAATGATGAAGTACTCACATTTTTAATGGAGATTTTTCAGTAATGTTGAGATTAATTGTCATTGTCTATAACTGTATAGCCCTTACGTTGATCTACTGCATGGCAATCTAATAAAATACGCTATTACAATACAATATCCCTTTACTACATCATCTTTCTTTAACTTCTTTCTTGACCTAAATTCCCATACCATTCGCAACCAATAAATCTATATCGCAAACTTCATTCAAACTTACTACAAAAAAGTAATTCCTTCCCACAGACGTTTCAAATTGTGTCTTCACATTTTTGTCTGCGAAATAAGTATTAATAAGTCTGAATGAGTCTCCATCTGCCATAAGCCCCGCTTTTGGGGCGACCACAAAAACTCCTTCCTCCAATAAATAGATGGTTTGAAAACCGCAAAACGCTTACAAATGTCTTGGTTGTAGGCTTAAGTTAAAAGTGGGAGCGGTTTCTGTTAAAAATATTTGTATTGTCATTCATCATTCTCTTATCCCAGTTTATTTGGAGTCGGCGCAAGATGTCTTCTTCTATACTTTGTATTGTCATTGTGTTAAAGAGTAGTATCATTAATATAGCAATTTGATTGTGTTGTCGTTCGCCTGTTGTAGTCTGTAGTTTGTCAATTGTTTCAGTAATCAGTTTAATATTGTAAACATTTTATCATTTATCTTCACCTGCATAAAAAGTTGCATTCAAATTTTTAAGATACCAATGTTATCAGAGAATTCTTCAGATTGTCATGACCATATGTATCAGTAAGTTTGCTACTCAGGGTGTTTTTTTTCAAGCGCGTTTGGGTAGGTGTTCTCTAGAGAAAAACGCCGAAAAATTACATAATATTTTATGATTAGAAATAAATGTCATTCGGTATACTAGTCTTATATGGAATGAATTGTGTCCTTCTCTATATCACTTTTACTTTTTGAGGAACCACTTTTTCTTCACCGCTCTCGTCTATAACTCAGACAGTAAGTTGCCAAAACGAGCCTCCAGCATCGACCCTTTCATGGTTTCAGTATCTGTGTTATTGCTGCTATTATCTACAAATATATCTATATATCTTTCATCTTTGTATTGAGATACATTATTCGTGTATGAATTGCTTTCCAGATAACATAAGATGAGGGATAAGTTTTACTCAGTATTCCTGTGAGGTTAAATCTTTTCTTGTTATTTCTGGCCAGGGTTAACTTTTTCGATGAAGCAGATTAACAGCTAGACGCAGGATGACATTCAGAGGATCTTGGAGAAGACCTGGTTGAGGCTCGCATAGACCAGGCAAGTATAGCATACAAGGAATGAGGCTTATACTCAACAGTGGGTGAAACTACAAGTGATGACGGGCGGTGGTGCATCATTGACTCCCATAGTCTAATTTCGAAGAAAATTGAGCTACATTTTTTTTTAAGTTTTTTCAGTTATTCATTTGTTTCAATATAAATAGCGTGTCCCTTCTTACAATGCTCTAAAATTATTTATTTCACAAAGATCTTAGTACATTTTGATGTTAAATGTCTGTCACTCATCATTAGCTTTCACTAAAATCACAAGCAACGCTTTTTACTTTTTTATATAATTTGATTCTCCTTCTTGTATTTCACCAAAATATTCTTCTATTATCTCTTCATATATCACGGCTACATTTGTTTTATTTTCCTCAATATATTAACTGTGGTTTCCGCACACCATATCCTTACTATAGCCACACTATCCGTATCAGGCCACGAAAACCTCATCTGGCTATGTGGCCATCCTTTTCTTAGAGACATCTGTCATCATAATTTTATACGTTCTGTTTTGATTACGGCAAAAATCCATATTTCCATACTTAATAGGTACCGAGGTACCTACTATAAATGTGAAAGTAACTATGTCTGTCTGTTTGTCAGTCTGTCTGTATATCTGTTACCTTTTCAAGCTTTAACGGCTGAACGAGAGATAGAGCATGTCCTGGATTAAGACAAAGGATACCTTTTATCCCGGTATTATGATCTCGTGGGATAATTTTCGACCTCCACGCGGGCTAAAGCTAGTTCGGGTTAACTGATATTTTTATAACGATTTTTAAATGAATCATAAACAATTTTTTAATTACAGAATGATTGAATCCTTGAAAAATAAATTGTTTTAGACCAATTATTTTTCTTATATCAAATTCTAAGAATTATGATGTTTTTCAGAATTCATGAATCTTGTTGAACTGAAAACGTTAACTTTGGTGCTTGAAAATTGTTTGCGAATTATTACAATACCTACTGGCTACCAATTTGTTTAACCGGTCAAGCAGCGCGCGTCGCCCATTGGTGATGAAACAATAGAAAATCAATTGTGTCTCATTAGCGGAGCTTGACAGATTAAGGTCAACACACAAATAATATAATTTACTACGACTGAATGTGTGGGCTTGGTTTCGATACTCAGGTTGTGTTATTCTGTCGGTCGGGTTGTCTGAACATGAATTTCACAATTGCAGCCGTTTCTGCCCGGTGAATGGCTTGTAAATTCGCTTCCTAATACGTGGGAGTTAAACATACCGACATGGTGAAGTGCAGGATTACATTACTGTGTAACTTGTAAAGGACATCGATGGGCAACCTGTTACCATGAATTAAGCTCATGATTCTAGGGGGCGTCGAAAAATTTCGTCGAATAAAAAAAGAACCTACGCGATCAAAATATATGGAACAGCAATTTTTTTTAACCGACGAAAAATGTTAAGGCTGTTGGATTTAGCTACACGTACTGAATTCATGGTCACCGTCTGCGCTTCGATGTTCCTGTACACCTCCACCTCGCACTCCAAGGTATACACTCCTTAATTAAACTTCACCAACTTAAATAGGGCACCCAAAATTCTACAAACAAATCCATAAAACCTTTCACAAACAAAAATCCAGCCCCCGGATCCCACCAATATCCCAATCGTAACTTCATAAAGCGAATAAGAAATCAAATTAAAAACTTCAATGATTTCCCGCTGTCAGATAAAAATGGCGTCAGGGGAGGAAATCGGGAATATTCAGATTTTTTTTTTCGCCCTCAAATACCTCGGAATATGGAACGCTGTGGGGTCATGTCAATGTCACATGCGGTTATTACTCGCAGAGGCGCGGATATAAGGAGCTAGAGTGACTAGATGTGCCTAGAAGTTGGCTGGGTATGGGCAAGAAGCTTATAGATAAAAGTGGAGGCAACACTCTGAATACCTAAGTGAAGACGACTGTGGTCGGACACTCTCTTTCTAAATACACACATAAGAACGAGACAGTGATATCTGTTTTCTTTGTCATATGTATGTATTTAGATAGAGCTAGAGCGTCCGACCACAGTCGTTTTCACTTAGTTATTTAGACTGTTGTCTCCATTTTACCAATATAAGCTTCTTGAGTATGGGAGGCAGTTTTTAAAAACGTGCCGTGACTTTTGACTTAATTCATTTAGAGTAACATAATTTCATAAACTGACCCTTTTTCCCCACACACTACAGAACGCCACCTGCTACGATCGTTACATACCTACTCGTCTTACTTCGTTTACGTTCATAATAATAGCACACCAAATTATCGATAATAAAGTGATGTTACTTCTTTAGTGTGATCTAACGTATTGATCGGTTTAATGTGATTAGCATCGAGTTCGAAACTATTGGGCCTCGCATGACCAAACCAGTAATTATACCTACACCTATTTTTATTACAATAATTTTAATTTTTAAAACTAGATCATATTTCAAGACTAGCATAAAATAAAGGTACAATATGTAAGTGTTGTTTTCCTGCCAATTTAAACTCGCTGTGTGAACTATGCCGGATCAATTAACAAAACTGCGACGAATTAAATGGAACTTAATACTTTCTGACGAATTGCAGTAATGGACATTTTGTGTAATATTGCTATTGGAATACTTTTACTTTTTTATTTAATATTATTTAGGTGTTTACTTTTTATTTAGATATCATATACCTGTAAAGTTGTTAAGATTTAAATTGTATAAATTTTAAATGATTTTCGGCAACGTTATTCCCTTGACACATCTAGTGACACTAGCAAACCGAATCTCTAGTGATGCAACTAACGGATATCGACATCTAATATTTTATGCCACGAAACTCGTAGTTGCGTGTAGTGACGGGCGTCGAAATCGACTTTTTTTCATTAATATTTGTCAGTAAACTTAGGATTTGACGTCAGTTCATTTTATTTTGTTTAATATGCGAAAAATTTGAGATGGATTGTTTTATGGTAGTATGGTTTCATATTTTTGAAAGTGTTTTTATAAATAATGGAGGACAGTTGGTGTCAATCTTCCTCAAGCTCACTTTTTCGTTTCTCAGTGAGATGTTTGTTGGATTATTTATTTTTGATGGAATTTTTTGGACAGGAATTATAACATATTTTCCTGTTTCGTGGGAACCGCAAAATTAATTTTCTTTTTAAACTTTACTGGTATACACACAAATGAACTGTTATTTTAGGTAAAAGTTTAACATTTTCTTTAAATTAATTGTTTTTTAAGCAAACTCGCTAAAAATAGTAAAAAGATAGTTTCACTGTGTATTTTAAATAAACTTACAAAATAATCGAAAAAATTAACCCTGAACAGTCGATATATCCATCGTAATATGCACATAACTATCGATATCACCCCATCACTATTTAATTATCGAACCTCGTTAATAGCACAGTGCAATTGTTTACTAATTGAAATCGAAAACTTGTTTAATTAATGACCGTACAGACGTAGCGATGAGCCAATTAGTGTTGGGCCACCCAATTATGTAGTGTAGTACTTCATGAAATAAACTAATATTAAGTTGGTGTTATTTGAGGGTACTTTTGAAGTTGTGTGTGGAAAATGAAAGTAGGCGCTGATATCGATATAGTGGTTAGTGAAAAAATGATTTTCTTGAGCAGTCATAAAATTTAAAGAATTAATCGCGAATGTATGGGATGGTTGATTTTTTTTCACGATTACGATGTTGGTCCCATGGAGAGTCGTTCAGTTTGATGGTCTGTACCACAGCCCTAAATATGACTACATCTATCTGATATAATTATGCTGTAGGTATAGGGTGGCACAGACATCGACTCGCAAACAGAACGCAAAAAAAAAATCAAGCAATAGTTCTAGACCCCCTGGATTTTTTTAGAGTTGCAAACTTTTTCTAAAAAAAATTTGCTGTTCAATACACTTTGACCGTTAGGTATTGCACTATGACACAGCAAATTTTTTTTTTTTTTTTTTGATAACTGCCGTGAAATTTCAACACAGGGGGTTCAGAATCATGTGTTGAATCCATGGTAACATAGTAAAATGATATCCCTGCCACCCTGTATATATAGATATTAGATACTCCAACCTTGAACTCCAAAATCCACTCGAAAAACATCAAACCAATCGAGCTGTCTTCCCTTAACTTTCCCTACACATGGAACACAGATTACGAATCCATGTAAATCATTATTTCTTTTCCAGGACATCGACACAGAAAACAATAACATCACGAAATCAAAAATCGGATACGATTTTCCGGGTCAGTAACTTCGGGCGCGGAAAAATATATCTTGGGGCAATGGCATATAACTCGGATACATACCTACATGATCTGATATTAATTGGAAACCTGGATGACTGGCAAAGCGATATTGGATTTTTTAAATGCTTGCACTGACGAATTGGATTAAAAGTTTCGATATTTATTTTGCTGTTTTCGAGACGTTTCAAAGTGGCTGTAGATACATTCCCCCATATTTATTTTGTCTGTTTACTTTCTCGCTACGTCAAAGCGTTTTAGTACAAATGTTGGAAACGAAAAGCGTTTTAATATACGCATAAAAGAAGCAATGTAACCAGAGATGTTGTATCTAATTACATAATATACTGGCTTCTGCCCGCGACTTCGTCCGCGTGTTTGTTGCTCCCCCAACCCAATCCGTCGCATCACATCGCCCGCGCTATTACTTCGTTTTTGCTTAGCTTTCTTTCTTTTTGCTCGGCTCCTGAGGGTCATAGCGTAATGTTAAATAGCGTGGTGTTAATAGTGTTGTACCTATAGTTACACAACGCTTCGTCTTCTTCTTTCGAAAGTCAAATTACTGATGACTGAAAGAGACAAATCGGTGTGTAACTATTCATCCATACTATCCATACTAGTATTAAAATTCGAAAGTAACTCTGTCTGTCTGTCTGTATGTTACCTTTTCACGCCTAAACCGCTGAGCCGATTAAGATGAAACTTGGTATAGAGATAGCTTGAGTCCCGGGAAAGGACATAGGATACTTTTATCGGATCGAGACTTATGCGGGTGAAACCGCGGGGCGCAGCTAGTCTGATGTATTACGTTTATTAGTAAGGGGGTAAGTGTCACTCACACACACATACTTACAAAAACTCACGCCTTTTCCACGTGATGATAGGCAGAAACTATAGTCCGTCATATGCTACGATCCTGACGTACAGTCAGCAACAAAAGTCAATTAACACTGTAATTGTTACATATTATTAAATTGACAAATTTTTTTTTCAATAAATTGCATTTTTGCTTTTCACATATTTGCCGAGAGTTTATACTCTAAAAATTTTTCTTCTGATGCAATTTTGAACAAATATTTTGCTCAATAACTAAGATTAAAAAAACTGAAGTGTTAATCGACTATTGTTGCTGACCGTACTCCGGTTGCTTAGTCATGGGTAAACACGCCACGTTAACAATTGGGTGCTTGACCTTTTAAAGGGCACCTACTATAAAACTTTCAGTAGTTTTTTATGTAGTGCCCTCCAAAACGGTCAGATTAATAAGTCGATAAAAAGGTAATCGTGGAGTTTCCATAGGAACACGGATATAACTTTCTAAGTAACTGACTTCTTGACAACTCAAATTCAAAGTTTTTATTTCAACCACCATTGACAAGCACTTTCGAATTATCAAGAGTGGTCAGTGACAAAGGTGAAACCAGTTGCCCATTTCTAAGGTTCCTATGGAAAAGAACGGGCAAGAAACTACATGAACACTCTTTTAAATTATTCGGATACCGTTGTTGTTGTTTTATTGTTTTATAGTGCTCCCGATGTATTTTAAGCGCAAAACGTATTTTTCTTCTACTTTATTTTCAAATTTCTTCAGTATTACAAATTCACTCTAGATCGATAAAACAGCTACGGACCTGCATAGAATCGCAACACTACCACTAGGGACTGACCGCTCTCCAAGAAAGGTGTCGATGTGTCGACAGCATACCTCTTGCAAATCCTTTGGGAATATCATACCTTCCAATATGCTGCTCGTGTAGTAGATAACTAGTTTTACCACGCTAGAGTAGAATGTAGCTTATTACTAGCAGATATTTTTATCGAAGTATGATTTGAGAAGTCTAATTTTAATTGGCTGTCAAGTCTCATGCCTTTATGCCTAATAATTGAATTAGACCATTCATAATTCTCCCATTTATTGCTTATCCCATTTTATTTGTGTTCGGCGCAAGATGTCTTTTTCTTCCATACATCTCTATTAGTCGTCATCTCGGGTAGCTCACCGTCCGATCAGGACCAGGACCGTGCCGGACGGCGCGTACGTGTTCCACGCGCGCCTCAAAGAGATGTCAGCATAAAGGAAGGGGCCTGTTAGGGCCGAAGCCTGCCGGGGGTGCGGGATTGTCCGGAGGGGTTACCGCTACCCCGGAACATAAAGGGCTAAGGAAGGAACACGGATGGGTTTTAGTCAGTAAGAGTCTGACACTCCCTTCCACTCCACCCAGAGCGGGAGGGGTCATTTGATGATTTCCCATCCATAAAAAAAGTCACCCCCTTTCTAGACATGATTAACATCATTCACACAGTCCATCTATCTTTTTTGGTCTTCCCCTACTCTTATAGCCATCCAAATTCATATTCAAAACCTTCCTCACGACATTTTCCTCATTCCTCCGCATCACATACCCATGACAACCGATTCCCACACAACTTTTCAGTCACCGGTACGACTTTCAGACTTCCTCTTATGTACTCATTCTTTATTCAATCTATTCGCGTAACACCACACACCCCTAGCATTCTCATCAGCTGCATGCAACCATTATCATGTGTTAATTATAAATGAGAAAATATGCATACCGAAAAAAGATGGGTGTATTTAATAATAATCCTAGCATACCTGGCAACCTGGCAGTATAGAATCTAACTGAACAGACAGCTGTGCTGCTGGTTGGTTTGTTGCGCCACTTCTTCTTCTTCCCAGCGAAAGCAGTAGGAAGTGGTGAAAGGCGGGCGTTTTGGGAAACTGTCTTATGTAATTTTGACGTTCGAAAAGTGCCGATTCTCAGCCTAGTTTAAATGACTTTACCACTTTTGAAAAAAAAAAAACTCTTAGTGAAGTGAAATTCCAATAAGCTTGAAACAATTTAACTAGCCTTTTAAGGCAAAACTAGACCGTGATGTTTTATGACGTGGAAGCAAAATTCAACCTTAGCAGTAAAGCAATTACGAGTCAGTTTTACACACATCTTACATGTGAAATTGCCAAAACATTGATTAACTATAAAAATTAACATTTTTAGTTGCTTACCTTTCTCCCCCTTGAGCTCCACGTTCCCTCTGAACCACACGATCCTGGCTGCAGGCTTGGCGTTCTTCACCAGACACTCCAGAGACACATCCTCCCCCTCCTTAACCTCCAGCTTCGAGTTGGGGGGATGGTTCGTGATTTCCACTGCAGTTGGGGGTGCTGTCAAACAAAAAAAAACAACATGTTAAAACATATAGTTAAATAAGGATTCTTTCATCTGGGGAGAATGGTAACACGTAGTGGCCACGTGCTGCCGAGCACCACGAGGGGATTGCGGGACGATTTTCTCCGTACGTACCATATGAAGGCAATTTTTTTATAGTCATCAGGGCTACACACAAGCGTGGTTATCAATGCTGATGCCTTCTTTGTATGAAATAAGGCTTTTTATGTACATGAGGTAAATAACAGCGAGATAATATTAGTCAAAATACAGTTTCTTCAATGAATTCAACCGAAAAGACCCAAGATTTTCTTACTCCAAAGCACAGTAGGCCAATAAATATTTCATTTTACCTGACTTTATCAGCCCCTAAATTATTAAATTAATTCAAATAGCATAAATTATTATTAATCATCAGCACCATTTTGTGGATAGGTATTAAAAACCGAACATCGTAAATTAAAATGTAATCCCAAGGGATGTTTAGAAAGTCATTTATTTTCGGCAAAAAACTGGTCCAATTTAAACATGAAAAATCAAAAAGCCGAAATATTAAATAAGCCTCTGATTTATTATAAATGTCATATTAAACGCATCTGCGGGGTAATTGCGTATTACACTAAGTCCCGTATTAGAAAACGTCACTCAATACTCAAGCATTTATTAAACTAGTTTCAACCAATCAAATAGCTTGAATCTAGTTTTAAGTAATGATTGAATATTGAGTGACGTTCTGTAATACGAGCCTAACAGTAGCAATAACTTTAATTTTGACAGTTCAACAACATTCCTTTATTATTATTCCTTCCAATATACAGGGTGTCCCTGGAAGTATGGATCAAATCAAATAGGGGCGTGGGCAAGATCATTTCCAAACTTTTTTACCCTGAGAATGTCAGTGAATTTTTTTACGGTTAAAAAGTTATGACCGATTTTAATTTTTTTTTCATTTCAATCACTTCTCTTAGTGTTCAAAGAAATTAATCATAAAAAAATACTATCAGGGCTACGTAAAAAAAAAAAAAAATTGATAGCCCTGATAGTTTTCACAAATTCGATCTTTCTTCTCTTTTTTTTTAGTATTTTTTTTTATTTTTTAGTATTTTTTTTTTTTTTGCTAAAACGTTTGGAAATGACCTTGCCCACGTCCCTATTCGATTTGATCCATACTTCCAGGGACACCCTGTATAATATCTAACGTAGAACCTCTAATTATCCAAGGAGAGACATCAAAGTCAGAAAGTATATTTTCTTGACTTTCACGGACTATTTTTCACGCTACCAAGTTCTGTGTGAAGCTGAATATTATAATGTAATTGTAACCGAACTCGCAGTGGAACCTGCCACAAACATTTATAATCACAGGGGGATTGTTCCGACTTCATTTATAAGTTGAAGCGGATTTTAAGTAATGCTTATGTTTAGTAGGCATTTAAAATCAAAGTCAAATCGTTTATTTCTATTAAAAGACACACACAGAGATAAGTATCAACATTTACAAGAAGAATTGAATCTAGTTGCCCCTTCTAAAAGGAATTTTCGCATGGCAAAAAGTCTACAAGAAACTCTTTTAAGTTAAGATATAATAAAATATAAAAAAAAATACATTTTCAGGCATTTTTATTCGGCCACGAATTCTTTGAGGATAGGTGAAAATGGTGCTTGTTATTTTAGGGAGGGGGTGGCTTGCCATAATCGCCACGCAGACGGCAGACGGGTTGACAATCGCAGTATGCATAAAATGCATAGAGAACGCTGCTACCAATTCTCTAGTAAGTCCCTTAGTCGCTTTTTACGACACCCATTGAAATAAATGTGAGCCACAACACGAATGTCACAATAATCAAACCTTGTTGAAGTTTAGCAGAATTATTACAATACATAGTTTTAAACAAACCCAGCATTCCCTTGTTCCAGATGCTTTGGTTCCTCCGTACCGAAAGACCACAAGAACCAAACAATTCAAGACCCTCAATCCTTAGTAGGAACAGGCCATAGCCTGCCGAAACTCTTGGCACATAATGCCCGCTCCTCACTTATAGCTTGCGGTCAGTAACCGGATATTGTTGTCTGACAAGCGACGCTGAACACAAAGGTGAGAACCTGGCTTTGTTGCGGTCTACGTGGCACTTTGTATTGGTTTTGTGTTGCCAGAAAAAATAAGCAGATAGGTAGATGAATGTTTTGATTTGTCGGAAATAGAATTGAGGCCAGGAGACTGATGTCTATACGCGTCTTAGCCATGACATCGCTTTTTCTGTATATTCAATACTAGCTGTGCCCTAGCAACAGGTTTAATAGTAGCACTCGAGCTTAAAGTAGTGTTGCTCCCGAGGTGGACACTACTTTTTATCACCCTCTATGAAAAAATAAGTAAGTGCAACTTATGAATAAGAATAGTACATTTATTTATTTACATACAATTTTGAGTAAACAATTACGAACGAAGGCAGAATGCTTTTCGCGCGTTTTTAATTCTTTCATAAACTCTTTTTCTTAATTAAACACACATCTAACTAATGACGTTCCCAGTCTAAAATCGAACATTGAAATAAAAACATCGGTAATATCCAATTACGTCACTAGGATAGCTGGTCAGCTGATGGGCATAACTCATAGTCCGCCCATCACTATTAACTAACTGTGCATACACAACTGGAGGCAACTGCAGCCGGTGCTCAAATACATGAGCGGCATGTTGTCGACGGCAGCCGCCTATACGAGTTGACGGCTGTCGTCGACACTTGTCGATGGCTGCCTCTGCCGTTGACGCGTGTCGCTCGTGTGTACGAGCACTAAGATTAAAACAACAATCTTTAATGTCGTACTTTGGGCATTTGATGTTTTCAAAAAACTCCTATGCTCCAGGGTTTATAGTTATTATTGTCCCCTCAAATAAACATCCATTTTTTTTTAACCAATATGATATTTATTTCACCATTTTCCACCCAAAAAAAAAGCAAAATCCCACTCCTAACACACAAGACATCTCCTACAAAACATTCCATCAATACTTCATGAATGGCTATATTCTGTACGGCATCAAGGCTGCCGTTGCCATAGCAACGGGCCGGGAGATTCGCACAATAAAATATGGATAAGATTATAGTGGGGGATATTATTCATAATATAGCAGTATTTTCGTAGATGTATGCAGATGTGTGTGTGTGATAACGCTGCGCGCTGGCGGGAAAATAGAGGTTCTTTTGTGAAAGATTTCGTCCTAAAAATAGTAAAGAATTTGTGAAAAGCTCAAAAATAAATTATCAAGTGGTCCCTGCAATGGTAGCAGCAGCAATGGAAGCAGTCATGCTAGCGAAGGAGGTGGCGGGATGGCTGAGGGAGAGAGCGTCACGTCCCAGCCGCCACGGGAGACGCTCCGGGCGTCGGGAGCCGCGTGACGACTCCCGGCCACCGTAGGCGCAGGCCTGCGGACGGAGAGTAATGGGTAGCTCACCGTCCGATTAGGACCAGGCCCGTGCCGGACGGCGCGTACGTGTTCCACGCGCGCCTCAAAGAAAAGTCAGCAAAAAGGAAGGGGCCTGCCAGGGCCGAAGCCTGCCCGAGGTGCGGGATTGTCCGAAAGGGTTACCGCTACCCCGGAACATAAAGGGCTAAGGAAGGAACACGGATGGGTTTTAGTCAGTAAGAGTCTGACACTCCCTTCCACTCCACCCAGAGCGGGAGGAGTCATTTGATGATTTCCCATCCATAAAAAAAAGTGGTCCCTGCAACACTGCACACGTGTCTGCCAGCCCGTCCAGTGATTTTACTGCTTAGTTATTTATTAAATTACCCATTTAAAATATTTGTTACGACTTATTTTTATTTAATTTACTGCTCAGTTTTTACTGCCGAACTTGTTAGTAAATAAATATGGATTTTGTAATTTTTAATTTACCAAGACTACTATAAACAACTGCCGCTTTAAATCAGTGCCATAAGTCAATTCCAGGGAGTAAATACAAAGTTTTTGTATGTTTTGTATTTACTTTGTATTTACTCCGTGGTCAATTCTAAAACTACATTTATTATTTTCTTCCAACATCAAATTATACAACACCCTTTCTTAATGGCTTACTCATTTATCCGTTTACCATTCGCGCTTCGTCTAAACATTTACTAAACTAACTCACTAACTATATTCGTTAGATCCTTTTACTTTCTTTCGTTCACAAACTTGGGGAGACGTTCGGAATAAGTGATGGGGAGACTGAAATTAAGGGCAAGTCGTCAGTTTGAACATCTTTATTCCTAATTAGGTGTTAGCTGATGGTTTTATTATTAACTTTTTATGGTAAAGAGTGAATGATTAGGACTTTTCGCGATGTTGCTGTTAAGTCATTTCACGAGGGGTGGTGTACCTTAATATAAATATTACTAGCTTCCGCCCGCAACTTCGTCCGAGTGAAATTACTATTCCCCTGAATCTCCCTGTCGCATTGCATCGCCTGCCTCTGCGTTTTTGGTTGTGATTACAATAGTGGCAATACAAATTCAGAGCTGCTTATATTAAAATTTAGTTTTAAATAAATGTTCATTAGTACAACCACTCCTAGTTGGTTAAATAATTCACTAGAATTAACTAAGACTGCAAAAAAAAACCCTGAAATAAACAAATAACCTCATAACTTCCCTCTTGGGTCTAAACAACACAAATCCGTTTACTCAAAAACAAGAAAACTCCTAAGGAGTCATGTTTCTTCAAAAAATACATTTAAATAATTCTCTAATCCAGTTTTGGTAGGAAAAGGGAAATAGAACCCTGAAAAAAAGTCGAGGAAACAAAAGGGTTCCGCCGATCGAAATGTGCCAGGTTAATAATGCAATTAGAAGTGCTGCTTGTAAGGTTAGGGTGGGGGCTTAGTGACAAGCGGTAGCGTGATAAGTGGCAGCGTTTTGTTTTATTCAATTTTAGGCAGCTCAGAAAGAGGTTTTATTCTTGAAGGTTTATTTTTACTGAACCAAGGGGGTTCTATTGGATAGGCGCTATATACTACAGACCAGAATTAATTTAAATGTTTAAAAACAATTACGGATTTGCTTTCCATAACCTTCTAATTCCTTAATACCTATAGCTTCGTGTATTTCCAAGATCACTCAAACACTCAAACTCAGTTTGAGTTTGGGTCTCGGAAATCAAAGTATTTGTTATTGTTTCAATTAAACCAATTGACACTTTTGAACTGCCAAGGAGTCGGTCAGTTATAAAGATGAAACTCTAGAAGTAAGACTATTAGGATTACTGAAATTACTGCAAAAAAAGTTAGTGTCGTAGTTTCTAATGACTTCTTTAGATACCTACCTATTATACGATGAGAAAAGATGGGATTTTTTTAACAGAAAAAAAAACTAAAATATAGAAGGGAAAGGGAAGCGTGTTGAAAGAAAGACGGTATGTCTTTCTTTCAACCCGCTTCCCGCTCCCACTGCACCCACTCCCACCTACTAAAAGCCACTTCTGACCGTGGGAAAAGGTAATTATTGACTTTTTCAACTTCCTTCCCTCCCTAGACGCCTGGCGAAAGTAGATAAGACCGGCCTAATTAAAACCCGGAGCTGTACTTCTTTTCAAGACTTTGACGTACTCAAGGATAAAAGACCAAAAAATACTTCGGTCTTTTGTAGAAAGATGTGTGATTAGTGAATACATATATAGGTTAATAAGTCTTTTATTCATTTATCTTGTACTAGAGACCCGCCCGTGCTTTGCGCGGTTTTTGCAACTTGACAAACAACGAGATTTGTTTCCGTTTCTTTCCGTTTCGATCCGTTTTTCTTTACGTTTAATACCGGTCAAGGACCGCGGGACACCGATCGGTGACCAAACAATAGAAAATCAATTGTGTCTCATTAGCGGAGCTTGACAGATTAATGGAAAGCGACATTAGTTAATAATATGTATCGATATACGATACAGTTTTTTTTTTCAATTCTTTAATGTGGCGTTGTAGACTCATTAATGCTTCGATTTGCTGACCATTTTCTCGCCCCCTATTACATTGGACTTAAACATAACTGGCGAAATGTGGGAACACCTCTGTCTGACCCTTTGGGGCAACAAAGCGTGATGTCATAACACGTGTTAAAATTGCTGGCCCTTTTAGGGGGTTCTATCAGGTGTTGGACCTTTTAAACTTTAATAACTTTTTTACAATATGCGAGCAAAAAAAGTTGGTCACTTACTGAACAACAAATGTCCAAACTCAAGATTTGCCAACGGGCAATGGAGCGCAGCATGTTAGGTGTTAAGCGTAGAGATCGAGTTAGAAACACCATGCTGCGCTCCATAACTCAAGTAGCGGATGTTGCAGAAAAAACAGCTAGGCTGAAGTGGGAATGGACCAGACACGTCTCACGAATGCACCCGGAGAGATGGGCAAAGATCACTGGACGCCTGAGGCAGGACATCGCCGTCGAGTTAGAGCAAGACGAAGGTGGCGTGACGATCTAATATCATTCGCAGGGCCAACATGGCCAGAGATCGCATAAGACAGGGAAGTTTGGAAGAAAAAAGTAGTGGGACACAAAAATAGACTAACAAAAAAAAAAGAGCAATTAATATTTGAATTTGAAGACAGGTCGACAGAGAAACAAATAAGAAAGCGCACAGCGTAGGCTTCCCTATACGATCCCGTTGTAGCCGTTCAAGCACGGAACATTGAAAATCACAAAGACCAATGAACAACTATAGACAAAGGACCAAAACAAAAAGTCCGTACCAAAAGACTAAGGCCAAATAAAGACAATGAAGGCTTGACCCACACTTAGGCACCTCATTTGGAGCTGTATTTGCTCGCGGCCACTATTTGAAGATCTATTGTGTAGCATGATTGCGGCCTGGCTTTGCTTCTCAAATTTCACGCTTTTAGAGACCTTGTTGATAGTAAATTATTTTAGGGGAAGAAGTATTTTTCTTGCGCTTGGAATGTTCTTAGTGTAAAATTTGATTTTTGCTAGCTATTATTCTGGTCTGGTATTTTTAAGCTTATTTGGTAAAAAAAAATCTTCAGCTAGGTAATGCCAACACCATCTTGTTATTTTGAATTATTGACGAACATAAGTAGGTTTTCTAGGACACTTTTACAAGTCAGTAAAAGTGTCCTAGAAAACCTACTTATAGAAATAAACATTTCGTTTTATTATATTGGTTATTTCAGTCCATAATAAAAAATTACTACTGATTGACCTATATTATTATGAGTCTTCAAAGCGCGTTTTTTCTAAGAATTTATTCGTAAAACACTTATAAGAATTCACATACTCTACCTAATCAAATTCACAATAAAAGTTGACAATTGTTTTAAAATTAAACAACGAAACGGTTTCCACGAAGTAATTTAGAAGCAAAACTAATAAATTCTATAACCATAACCCTAGGGATTTAATAGCAATTACTATGGCACGAAAGCAAACCCAAGAAATCCGCCATGACACTTCATTTGTTAATGAAAACACGAATCCTTTGAGTGAACCCTTGCAAGCTTGGAAAGACAACCATTGACGCTGAATGTATGAAAAATGTAGCACTGTTTTCTGTTGATCAAATGAATTACTGAAGTTACCAATAACATTTTTATTTCAACTAGCTTCTGCCCGCAACTTCGTCCGCGTGAGTGACAGTAGTGTAGCTTTCTATCAGTGAAATATTTTGTGTAGTCGGTTCAGTCCTTCCACTGATTACAAGCAATCAACCATTTTACTTGTTTAACATTTAAGATGTCAGGTTTTTGTGTAGCTTTTAAATGTGAAATGCCTTGTGAAGTGAATTCTTTTTGCTTTCGAAGTCTTTTGCATGTACAAAGCTAAGAGATTGCTCTGAATATTTTATGGTAAACTATCTTCTACCCGCTACTTCGCTCGTATGGATTTCGGAAATTATCTACCTGGACAAAAAGTAGCATATGTCCTTCCCCAGAATGCCATCTATCTCCTTCCCAAATTTTATCCCAAATCCGTTCCGTGGTTTAGGCGTGAAAAGGGAACATACAGACAGACACACTTTCGCATTTATAATATTTAGTATGGATTAGTATGTAGTAGATATGGATTCGTATTGGATAGTGGGTCCATGAAAGATAAATTATAAAATATCACACTTAGACAGGTGTGTAAAAGGGAAAGAGAGGCCTCTCTTTGCTCAGCAGTGGGACATTACGAGCTAAATAGATTGATATATAGATCACTCTAGCGTGGTAAAGTAGAGGTTGGATGCCTACATTTGGCCTAAAAAGTGTTTTTTTAGAGCTTTAAAACATTAAAATTTCCTGGCTGGTTTAAAAAAAAAAATCATAGAAAACCTTTTGACATTCACAAAACAAATATTTCCAAAAGCCAAAGCGTTCGTGGAATAATGGCCACTTTCGTTTCCCTTTTAATAAAACACGAATGCTCTATCAAAATTTTGGACAGAAACATGGTTGGTAGACTTTTGATAAACAACAGGGCATATGTTGACACGACTCAAAGGCACACGGCAGAACTGTGAGCTTCAAATGCGCACGTCCGTGAATGAAACACAAAGGACAAAAAAAACCGGACAAGTGCGAGTCGGACTCGCGCACCGAGGGTTACGTACGGTCAGCATCAAAAGTTGATTAACACTTCAGTTTTTTTAATCTTAGTTATTGAGCAAAATATTTGTTCAAAATTGCAGCAGAAGAATTTTTTTTAGAATATATACTCTTGTCTATTATGTGAAAAGCTAAAAATCAGTTTATTGAAAAAAGTTGTTGTCAATTTAATAACATGTAAAAATGATAGTGTTAATCGACTTTTGATGCTGACTGTACAAATGTAAATAGTTTATCACGGGATTTTTTTATGTAGCTACAAAACAATTTTCGGATGTTTTCCTTTACTTGTGCTATATAGAAGCAAGGTCTGCTTCTTGCGAAATTTCATGATTCTAGGTCAACGGGAGGTACTCTATACATTTTGATTCTCTTGAGTGTCGAAATATACGTTTTTTGCGGCATAAACGGCCGAATCTTTTTGAAGTGAAAACTTCTTTAGCGGCGTTGAACACTTTTTGTAATGGGTAAAAAATGTTAAACTCGCGTCAGGGAATCGCGTCAGGACACGTGACCGTCAGGAGAGATTCCCCCCCCCCATCTCTTTCTACGGCGGCGCCAACCGAAGTGAACCAAGTGAGACACGATAATGGATGGATGGATGGATGGATGGTGATGGTGATGGCGATGGTGATGACGATGGTGATGGCGATGGTGATGGTGATGTGATGTGATGGTGATGGTGGACGCGGACGCGGACGCGGACGTGGATGGACAGCTGATGGCTCGACCGTCTGTGTAGTAGACACTGGTGTGTATTCGTAAAATTCGTGTATATAGTGTTTCAAAAAATGGAAATAGAACAAAGTGCATCGATTAATGAAAAAAGTGACGCAGAAATAGTGAAAAAAACTTAGTTAAGTATATTAATTCAATTAATAATTGATTTATTTCAACGTTAATATTCAAGTTTTCACTTCTGCCAGCACTCCCGGAGTGCAACCCGTCTTTTTTTTTTTTTTAAGATAACTTAGAAGTTTGATTTTGTCACAACTTCAAGGGACCGCAGACCTGAGTATATGGTTTTAATTTCAACTCGATACCTCCACACGTTCTCGAGATAAAGGGTCTTGACAGACAGACGGACAACAAAGTGATCGTATAAGGGGTTCCGTTTTATCCTTTTGAGATACGAAACCCTAGAAACGAAATTTTAGGTCGAGAGTTTTTGTATAAATATTTTTTTAAGTCAGCATATTCTGTGTGAGTTTCGGAGCTGTTCAAATTTTAATTGAGTGGGTTTTTAATGGTATTTGGTTTGAGGGTTTGTGTGGGGATGAAGCTCTGGATACCAGCATAACAGCAACTGGCAGGTTAGGTCATAAAATTATTTCTGCTGATGATCGTAAGGTCATCGATGGTCGTTGTCATTTTCGAAAAAAGTACTCACATGTCAAATACATGTGACATCCGCCAACCCGTACTGGGCCCGCGTGGTGGTATATGGCCCTCTCACAGAGAGGAAGCATGTGTCCCAGCAGTGGGAACATTATAGACTATGCTATTATGCTGTATTTTTACGACTTTTTAGGGTTCCGTAGCCAAATGGCAAAAACGGAACCCTTATGGATTCGTCATGTCTGTCTGTCTGTCTGTCTGTCTGTCTGTCCGTCCGTCCGTATGTCACAGCCACTTTTTTCCGAAACTATAAGAACTATACTGTTGAAACTTGGTAAGTAGATGTATTCTGTGAACCGCAGTAAGATTTTCACACAAAAATAGAAAAAAAACAATAAATTTTGGGGTTCCCCATACTTACAACTGAAACTCCAAAAATTTTTTTTCATCAAACCTGTACGTGTGGGGTATCTATGGATAGGTCTTCAAAAATGATATTGAGGTTTCTAATATAATTTTTTTCTGAACTGAATAGTTTGCGCGAGAGACACTTCCAAAGTGGTAAAATGTGTGTCCCCCCCCCTCTAACTTCTAAAATAAGAGAATGATAAAATAAAAAAAATATATATAATGTACATTACCATGTAAACTTCCACCGAAAATTGGTTTGAACGAGATCTAGTAAGTAGTTTTTTTTTAATAGGTCATAAATCGAATACCGCAATTTACCTTTCACAAAGTTACAACGAACTACAAGAACTTTTATATTATGTTACTTGCTGCTACGGAACCCTTCATGGGCGAGTCCGACTCGCACTTGGCCGGTTTTTCACATCTACTTTGATCATGTTGTAGTCAACAGAACAAAGTAATTTATTTAAAGTATTGGTTAAAGCGTCTACATGCCTGGTAATAATCCCAGTGCGATAGGCAAGCTCGAAGTTGTTCCGAGTCAATTTTAATTTATCTTTTAACATTCTTATTAAGTTTTCCTTTGAAAGAATGCTTTGACGTAATTACCACGAGACGTTAGTAATATTATGGTAGACTAGAAAGTTAAAGGAGAAAATGCCTTAAGGAAAAATATAATTAATAAATCATTTGCAGCCGTACAAGGAATAATAAACTCATCATCTGCCTAGCCTTTTCCAACTATGTTGGGATCGGCTTCCAGTATAACTGGATGGAGCTGGTCTAATTGAAATATATGATTTAAAAACTTTGATAATTATAGCAAAAACCGTAAAAAAGTCAAAAACACTTGACAAAATAACTTAAATACAGCACCTTGGCTCGATTCGGCTGCCCCTTTTCCCACCATCGAAAAATACGTACATAACTACAAAATACGGTTCCCCAACGCAGGAAGTCCAGAGATAAAAATCTGTATTGATAGAACCCCTGCATCGGTATAAGTGCCAACATTTAAGATTGGCCCGATATTTCGTGCTTTGTTAGAAACTTGCATACGACAAACTTAATAAAGCTGAAAAGGGAATTTTTAAAATAAAATTAAAATAGGCGGTTTGGAGTCTAATATTTATGATGTAATAAAGGCTACTGGATTATAAGAATTGGTGGAAGTTATGGACATTAATGAACTGGGCAGCTGAGAATATTTTAAGGAGTTATTTTTTGTCGGTTTAAATGGTAATTGTTTCAGTGAAATATGAATTGAATTGAATAGACCATGAAAAAAAAACATAAAAGAGAGGTAGTCCTAGAAATAATAAAATCTGACGCCTAAATCGTCTTAGTAATGAAACCGATAGATCTTACGATATTTAGAATCGAATAATGATCTAAATCCGTGAATATAGCTTCATCATTAAAGTTCAAGAGCTCGTTAAAAAGCATAAGACTTTTCCAAAGTGCTCCGGCAATAAATCAGAAAATTCTTAGAAAGAAACGATACTTTACGATCAGGTTTAAAGAAATCCAATCTTGATCTCTTCCTCAAACAAGTTTCATCCATCTTCAGATGTTTACTTGCTCCGAAAATGCAAAGACACCCAAATTCAAAAGACTCGAACATATTGTAATTTTTATCAAGAAAATCAACGCTGCTACCAGTCAGGAAGACCGTTTTCACAGAGCCCCGTGCCAAGTAACCCAAGATATGCATCAATGAAACAAAGATACTTGGCAGAGCACCAAGTAGGATTGTTTAATTTTTAGTTTTACTGTACCCCCGGATTTGGCTCGGTTTAAAGGAATATCGATTTTTTTGAGTTATATGTCCAGGATAGTCATGCTCGCTTAGTTTTGTGGAGCGGGTTTGTAATGGAGATTAATGGGGATGCTGACAATGCTGGTGGAATGGCTGTCTGGGCACTAAGGGTAGATTATAGTGCTCTTAGACTTATGTCGCTCTACGAAATGTGAATGTACTATATTCGTGATATGCAGCTTTAAATTTAATTAATGGTCTGTTAGGGTTCTTATCAGGTTGAATTGCATCATTGTCAATGTCACCTAGTGTCATCATAACTTCACATCTTTTAATATGGCTAAAACGGTCTTAGTAATGCTTCTTCTACTCTTAGTATCGATGATTCAAATTTTGTACGACCATGCAGTACTTAGCAATAACGTTTTAAAAGATGTAGGTAGGTGCTTAAATTTTCAATCTCAATTCTTTTACTTATTACTTCTTTATGAAGTCACTAGCTGTTGCCCGTGACTTCGTCTACGATCTAGTATAAAAAGTAGCCTGTCCTTACCCAGGTCATGGTCTATCTGTGTGCCAAATTTCATCCAAATCCGTTCAGTAGGACATAGGTGCTACAATGTTCATGCTTAAGTGCTCATCTTTATACAATCTCATTTCATCTAATATTACTTCTTTATGAAGACCTTAAGCATCACCTACTGCTGCACTTTAAATGTCATTCCTGAAATAAACCAAAACGTGCAAAGCAAGCAGGTTTCCATCCATAACCCCGACAGTTACTGTTCCGTCATTTTATCGCCGACAAAATTAATCTACATTAATGATTTAACCATCGTCATCATCAATAAAAAATGACAGTCGTTTCATAATGACTTATGAGCTATGCATTTTAATATTTGGAAGCGCATAACGGGCACTGACAATGCAGTGATGATAAATTAAATTTATTTTCCAGTGTTTTATGGACATTTATTTTATGGTTTTTCAAAGTTTATGGGTTTGGGATTTTGACCTGTGGTTCTGAAATAGTATTTCTGGAAATTATCTAGTGGCCTTTTAGAAAAAAATAATACAAACTCCTTCCCAATAAAACACAATAAAAACAAACTCTTCTCCACAAATCTGAGAATATTTCTCTAATGCCTTTGGGAACAAGTCTCTTCGTTAGCCTCATCCCCTGGTATTTTAAAATAACATCAAATTACTTGCTTATTGACAGGACGTTTGACAGGAAAAGTTATTTTCTAATAACTCATAATTCATTTCAAAATTGTTACAGAAGTTTTTGGTTTGTGTGCAGTGTCGGTCTGTTAATGAGAATATGAAATAAATGTTAATTCGAGTTAATGAATCGTTTCTTTGATGATTCTCGTAAATAAAGGACAATGGAAATGTAACTTCGTTTCTGAGGAAAAATATTTAATTTATTACTGGAAATGTGGCTTACAATATTACCGACCTACCCCTCCGCATCGCATCACCTGCTTGTTACTTCGTTTTAGCTTCGCGTTCGTTCTTATTTAAAAAAATAAAATAAAATTTCTCGAGAATTGGACTATCAAATGCAAAAATATTTTTGTAATCCAGTCCGTAGTTCCAGACATTAGCAAGTTCAAACAGGCAAACAAACTCATCAGCTTTATTATTAGTATTTATTTAGACGTATGTAGAGTTGCGGTATAAAGATTATTATCTAAGGCAGACAACACACTCCAACAATAAACTGTCTACCACACTCCATGTCCATAGTCTAAACATATCGCGACACAAATTCAGTTGACCAACGGCGATGCTAAAGCCTAATTAACACGGTGCGATTTGATTGTGTGTGTTGCCGCATACCATAAGTTGAAGCAGCAATAAAAGGTGTTGCTTTTATTTTACGTCACAGACAAGTAGGTAACTTGCATCGTGTAAATGGCTTTAGCAGGTGTATTAAAACAAATGCAGCGTGAATACAGGGTGTCACGGACCGATGACACATAAACTGGAACCATGTTTCAGCACATGATTCTAGACCCTTTAGCATAGAAATTCTTTGCCATTAAAATAAAAATCTACTGTTTCCTATAAAAGTACCTTTTGAAGTGAAAACTTCTTTAGGAGCGTTGGGCATCTTTTGAAATGGGAAAAAACCATTGAACTCGTGACACTATTACCGACACCGCGCTACATTCGGATGTGTTCGGCTATCCTCGGAATGTACTCGGTTTTAATGTATTTCCGATACATCAGTGAGTGATGGCAAAGTATTCTGTTTGTAATACACACGTAATCGTTCAAGTTTTCACTTCTGTCGGCACTCTCGGAGAGCCACAATTTTTTTAAAATAACTGACTAAAAATTTCAGCACAAAGGGTCCAGAATCATGTACTGAATCCATGATAACGGGTTGCGCATCGATTTCCCTGCCATCCTGTATAGTGTGTATATCACACTCAAAATTTTAGGACAAAAGTTTAGCTCTAATTCAACAATTACATTAGAAAAGTCTTGACCAGCCGCACTGCGCACTCTGGCGTCTCTTTAGTCTCTCGACATGGAAGGAATTGAGAAAATTCGCAGCATTTCGAAGCGTTGGTAATTGCGAATGAATTGCTAGATGTACTTTAGTTCCTTGTACAGAAAATTCTATGTTATCTATTGTATGTCCATCTGTGAAGTTTGTATATGTATCAGCTGTTTCCTATGTGCTCGTAAGACTTTATAAAAACTAGAGTAAATTCTGATCAGAATCTGTGAAACCCATTATGATTAATATCTAAACAATTCAGTTTATCATTAATTAATATAAATATACATTGTACTGTAGCGGTCTGCTTACAAATCCCTTTTTAATTATATAAATACAAACCTACTAATAATCCTACTCGTAAATACCAGTTTCATCTTCCGTTTAGGTAGGCTTGTCAAATTCCTCATTGTTGTGATTGATTTACCAAAATAACAAAAGACAATCATGTTACTTGTCAAAAGCTTTGTCTAAACCGGGGCTTAGTTAGAAAAATCAATTTCCAAGTGTGTCCACCCCCTAACGTCCCCCAATATGTATGAGCTTAGCTCTAAAAATCCGGATCAAAAGTTCACGACATAAGATTTTTCATTTCCTCCTCTAAGTTATGATATTAACAAATCATATATATTTCGTGCCTATCCGTTGGTCGTCCGTATTTGCTGGCTTTACTCCAAAACTGGCCATAACGAACGCATTCTGACTGCATTTGCTTGTGGCGTAATTTAAAAGCGGAAAGTTGTATATTTTAGTGTCTGCCTGTAAATATAAATCATTTTTGTGAATATATAATTTTGTAAGTTTTTGTACAAAAGGTTTGTTTGTATTGTTGTATTGTGTTGCTGGGTTATTAGGTCAGTGGTTTTAGCTTAATTTTTGCTTGAGATTTCGGACTATTTTATTGTAGAACCAGTGTAATAAAAGTAAGCCACTGAATTGAAATAAACACTCCTAAAGTACGGTTTACATTTGTTTTTGTAAGGCTACGTATGCACTGATAGATGGCTTGCTTAGCTCCTAAAGCCTAGCGAGTCACCTTGCGAGTAGCGAAGTGAAACGAATGCTCTAGAACTTTCGCAACCGGCCGAACTGCGCGCTTGGCGCTTTCGCTAGTCGCCTAGCGTGTATCGAAGGATGTTAAGTCACTAGTTCAACCGACGAAACCTGAAATTACTTATTTCCGATAAAAATACAAAGACTTGTATACAAGTGTCCCTATAATGTTCCTAGAATGGCATCGCTATTTTTCCTACTGTTTTATCCTGTGCAGCAAAGACCTTTCTTTTTTCACTCTACCCAATCTTAAAGACCAATTTACAGCGTAAGAGCGTCACGTTTATGACCATACATTCTCAGAATTCTTTGTGTGTGCTGTTGTTGGTGTACCAAATAAATAAATAAAAGTACCAGCATCACATAAATCGCGACCACCTTATCTCTTGCACCATCGTCGGTTGACCTACGCCAAGTAATTTATATACTGTGGCGCGCCCCGTCTGAGGCAGACGTTATTCCCAAATAATTGGACGATCACACATAAGACACATGTCGTGTATTATATTTGTTGTGGAAAATTGATTATTTCGTTGAAAAAGTAAAGATTTTATATCATTATTGATGAATTGAGTTTTTCAAACAGTAGTAAAATAGAATGATGGGTAGAACGTAATATACCTACCTAGGTAGATAATAATTTGTACACGTGGTATGCTAAAACCATGACTAGATAAAGTTGTAGCCCTATTAGCAAATTATTGCCAGTCAACCCGACTCATCCTAATTACCGGTCAAGCACCGCGCGTCGCCTATTGGCGACGAAACAATAGAAAATCAATTGTGTCTCATTAGCGGAGCTCGGCAGATTAATTAAATAAGATAATAACCATAGACAAGACTTTAGAACAAGAATTGCAGTTACTAGTCAAAACTTTAAGGAGTTCTTTACTGAGCTTATATACTAGCTTAGCATAATGTTCTATAGTATAAGTTAAATATTAATATTTTATGCAAAAAAAACTTTCGGAATAAATTACGTGAAAGCCCGTCGATATCTTGGTTTAGAACTAAGCAGTCACGCGGACAGACACGAAACGCCACTTTGTTTCATAAAAGGAATATGTTTTGTAAAACCTCAGATGCGATACATCATTCCATATGAATATTTAGCCTTTGAAAACGTAAACATCCTTTGAATCTATGAAACAGTTTGGTACCGGGAAAAGCGTTCGACCATTTCCCTGAATTGAGCATTTCTCCTCGACTGGGGATATTTAATTCTCATCATTACTTCAAAGTTGCTGATCTACTTATAGTTTCGAATATTCTTGGGAGAGTGGTGTTTGAGAATACTCATAATAAAATTAGCAGATCTATCAAGCATTACAGGAAGACAGCAAATTCATAATCAGCCTTTACTGTTGCGACTGCTGAAACACAGGCCTCCTCTCTTCGAGAGGGAGTGGGCTGTAATCTATCACGCGGGCCCAGTGTGCGTTGGTAAATGTCACATGTCTTTGTAATGTTGGTTCTAGAACATGCCGGTTTCCTCAAGATGTTTTACTTCACTATTATGAGAGCAGTGGTGATGGAATTATTTACACAAAAAAGCGTCTGCCTGGGTTCGAACCCTACCCGACCCGACCTACAACTCGTAAGTTGTGGGCCGTTACCATTGGGCCACCACTTGCACTGCTATAACCAGCGAATGCTGGCATAAAAATTAATATTTTATAGATAAACATCTAATATGACAATCTAAGTTGGTAGTTATTATGATAAATAATGAATTTCCCCGACTTTAGCTTTCTTTTTTATTATTAAAATGTTCTATTATATAATCTACCTATGTTTCTTTACTGGTTTAAACGGTGTGCATTGTTTGTTATTCAAAGAACTTTCCTCAAATCTGATACTTCGAAAAGGTCTACTATACCACTCCCACAAATTATATTTATGTCAATTTGCTTAATTTCCCCGACCTTACATAGAAATGGGTGACCCTTGGCAATATCAAGGGAGAGAAGAAAATGGCTATTCACTGCTAGGACAGAAACAGCATGAAATGGTAGCAACTTTAAAGTTAACTTAATCAAAAGCAAAATAATCAACATTTTAAAAAAAAACTGCACGCTCAGAACAAAGTAAATCGTTCAGAAAACAATAAAAAAGTTAATAATTGAATGATAAAATTATTTCAAAAGTCGCCCCAGTAATTAAAAATGCTGGCATTAAGCAATCAAGAACAAAGGGGGTATAAAGGGGCGGAATAAAGGCTAGCACACACGAGCAATTAGGGGAAGCGTGCCAAATGTCACATTGAATGGTGAATGGCTTTATTTTATAGGAGACAGCGAGTCTGGATTACCCTTTAGAGTTGAATGATGTGTGATGTTTTTATTACCAGTTTTGGTTGGTGGGAGGTTAAACAATGGTTGTAGTTTGCACATTGCTGGTTTAAGTAGAGCTTAGATTGATTTCTTTTCTTCTAATTGCTCAATGGATATTGTGTGGCATCCTTGGAAATAATTTTATGGGCAGAACTCACATTATTAACATGATTGTTGTCTATTCTGTGTAATTAGAGAATAGGTAATAATCAGATTATATCTGCCATATTCCAACATTACTGGACATTGACTCTCCTGATACAAGGTGATCATGATCATTAATATTGACGTCATCACTTAGCTGCCTCGGCTTTTTTTTTTAATTTAAGTATTATATTTTATTTTTGGATTGTTTTTGTTACTATTTGCTGTACTCTGGAGGCTTTTAATGCGTACGTCTTTTTTTTACATCGCTGTCACATACAATTATAAATTCAACATTAATGATGTAAGGAACCTGCTTACTGTGTATTACCTGGACAATAAATATTTTTCTATTTTCTAAGTAATATTTTTGTAAAAATATAATTTAAAACTCCATGCCCGTTCTTCTCCATAGGTACCTAATACACTTTGGAATGGGCAACTAACTTCATATTTTCTGACTGACCGACTTCTTAAAAATTCAAAAGTGCCTATGAATGGTTTAATTGAAATAAATGCTTTGAGTTTTGATGTTTTCGTTGTCCTTAAACTTCTTTTAAATCGCAAGAGTCGGATGAAAAAGTTGCCCTTTATCTGCCTGTCACTCCCGTAGGAATTCCGAAAACCATTTTTTTAAATCTGTTGTCAAATCTTATGTATGCCTAGTTATAATAATACCAGCTGCTTCTGCCCGCAACTTCGTGCGCGAGAAATTTCTTGTTTAACATAAAATATCCTCTGACACTCGTCAATACTGTCGATTCCCATAAGTGAAAGAATTTTCGTAACTTGATCAGTAGTTACGAAGATTTCCCCTACATACAAACTCACAAACGCCTCTTTGTAATATTAGTATAGAAGTTTAAATTCGACAGCAGAATTATTAATCAGGGATATTACAAGACTTTCAAAATCTCGGCTAAGACCAAACCACCTATTTCAAGTAGACCTAGCATTTTTCCTAATGAACATATTCAGAGCTTACTCTCATTAGAAAACAAACCAGCCAGCCTTCATCCAATCAATGTTCAAAAGAATTTCCATTAATTAATTGATTTAATTAACATTTAAATACGCCACACCACTTCAAACTTGGGCCATATGTGCCTGCACGTTTACCAACTTACCTTTACACTTCTCACAACCTTTATTAGTTACTTTATAAGGTTGATATTCGTCTGGCAGAGTTCTTGCGATTGTGTATCATTTGTTCTGCAAAGCAATAGGATTCAATACGACACCATATGCTCTGTGATGACGATTTCATTGCTGGAATCAAAGCCCAACACTTGCAGCAATTAGGGTTAAAACATTAATGTTGAATTGAAGTGTTTGTTTTATCGAGGGGGTTAGGTGAGGTTAGTACATTAAACATACATACACACACACAAACTCACGACTAACTCACATTAAACATCCATTATAGAATTTGAGATTGTGGATTTCAACCTGCAGCCTAATTGCGTAACAACTTTCAATGGTAATGCCTTCAGCATAATCAGCGTATAATGTCTGCTGGGACACAGGCCTTTTCTTTGTGAGAGGGCCACGTGGGCCCAGTGCGGGTTGGAAGATGTCACATGTCTTCGAATTTTTGGTTCTAGGACCATGCCAGTCTCCTCACGATATTTTCCTTCACCGTTTTGAGAGCAGTGGTGAAGAAATTATTTACACTAAGTAATGCGCCAGTCTGGGGTCGAATCCACAATCTACATCTCGTAAGTCATTGAGTTATTTACATTGTCAAGCTGACGAATATTAGAATCTTATGAAGGAATGGACTTTGAACTTCCTTAAAGAACCCTTCCGATTGTGCTACGCAATTAGAAAGCTGGCAATTAAACTGGTGACGTTACGTCGGCGAAGTGACACTAAAAATCTTTAAAGTATAACTACGTCATCATTGACCTAAGAAGGTGAAGAAAACGAAATTTTCTTAACATTCCAGCTACGTTATAAGTCCTAATGTGGGCAAGTCTATAAATTCAGAATTTCCTTATCGACAAACTCGATAACTTTTGGTCCTGGGAATCGAATCAAAGGTCCCATCTTTAGCGGTCGCACTTTTTCGACGAGAAAGTCAGCAAAAAAAGATTTAAAGTGTAACCTTGAATAATAACATATTTCCTGCATTTTCCGAAGTGTTAGACAGAAGTATAGCTATAGTACTCCCACATTTAGCTGTGCTTTCAGCATGAATGAAGTAAGCATAAATCAGAGAATACACCTCTCCCTACCTTTTGACTACAAAAACCTCTAAAGTCCACAAAGACTGATAAAAGTAAGTGAACAAGTAATAATAAAATATCAACACTAGAGAACGTTCAAAACTCTTTGACAACACCCTCGACTTTGACGAAAAATACTCTTTTATTTGTCTTCACTCCCAGTCACGGAGCATAAAAACTCCACGGATTTTTCATTCGGAGAATGTTGCCAGTGTAAAAAACTACTGTACGGCGATTTTTACTCCGAAAGTCATACTCCTGTATAATATCCCTTTGTCTATACAAGCCCCTCGGGGTTGCCAGTTCTTTTTCAATTTCTTCAGCAGACTGTTTCGATCACAATTTGTGTTGACGACTCCCGAATTCCCAGTGGGTTGGTAGGGATGGGAAATGTATCGAAAATCCCGGGGTCACGGGAGAGTCCGGGATTTTTGATTGATGAAATCGAATTTAACGAGGTTTTGAAATTATTACTGGAATGTTCAAAACGAGTTTTCGTACGTGTGTCATAATTAATTTTCGGTACAAGCCTTGATGTTTAATACTGCAGTGTTGTGGAAATGGAAATAAAAATCCTATCAGCTTGAAATTAAAAAACTTTAAGCGTAAATTCATTCCAATTTGTGAGTATTTTTGAATGTCCACGGACAACATCAATTCGTTTTAGTTTAATAGCTTTACTGACAACGTTTTGCAGTAATGTTTAACTTTATGAACTAAACATCAGAAGGCCAATTTTCGTAATTTAAAACGTTCACATTCTAGTCGCAGTCTCATCTCGGCGACAAATAAATGTCAAAAACTTGTCAAAATGTAAAAATTAAAGGTAGGTTTTGACAGATTGAGACTGAGATCAGACTGTGAACGTTTTTAAAATTACGAGAATTGCCCCTCAGATGTTAAATTCAGATATTAAGTTTTAAAACGACCGCAGAGATAGTTTACAAAAAAAAACACTTTAAACCCTGTAAAGCAGAATATTATCACTCTTATACGGCTACTCGCTCAAATACGTAGATACTCCGCGTTAGTTTTCGCACATGCGATCACGTTCCTTATCAGTAAGAGTCTACGGAACAATTTCGTATGCAAGTATTTTTTACTTTAATGGTTTGCAAGTCTTTATTTGTAAACGCGATTTGGCTCCTTATTTATAGGAAGTCATTGATCAATTTCCTATGCAAGTAGTTTTACTTCCAACGGGGCTTTTGAATACGCGATTGTACTTCTTATCTGTATAAAGTTATGGATCAATTTTCTATGCAGATAGAAAATATTCCTGCTCGAATAGACGACCATTTGACCACAACTACTAGCCAAATTTTCAAAGAATATGCAAGCAAAATATCCCGGGACCGACACAATATACATAACATCGCTAGTACTCCAGATTTCAGCTCTTTGGCTGTATCAACGAGGTTTCGGATACATTGATGTGTTTCGGATACATTTTGTTTATTTCCGATTGATATTTGAATACAAATTCATGTACTTATTCGTTTTTGTAAAAGATAGTATTTTAAACAAGATTTTCGGATTGTCGGTTACATCAGTTTTATGAAATGTAGAAATATTTTTTTATTTACGAACCCTTCTAATTGGTATTAATTTATCAGAAAAGACAAGTCATTTTATCTATCTTGTATATAAAATTCAAAGTCCTGACTGATACCTATACCAACGCACAGCCTAAACCACTGGTCCTAAAGACATGATATTTAGAGGGTGTGTTCTTTGTGAAGAGCAGGTATCCACTAAGAAAGGGTCTTTCGAAATTCTACCCCTAAGAGGGTGAATGGGGGGAGGGTGAAATTTCACGCGGACGAAGTGGCGGGCAGAAGCTAGTTTTATAACATAAAGTGTTAAGCAAAATGGCTACCAACTTGAATTGTCAGTTTATTTGAATGACAACTGAAATTCTTTTGTACGAAATAACTGGCTTAGCAATAGGTGGATAAAAAAAGCCATCCTAATAAGCTAAGCAAGTGGCTGAAGTTGAACTCATGTCCTGTTGATGAGGTCTATGATGGAACGAGCGTGTCCAGAAGATGCCTAAAGCACCCGTGCTTTAGGCATCTTCTGGACACGCTGGCACGTGGGAGTTCCCGAACTCCCAGTCATTTACGAAACACAGCAGGCTGTTTGACGCTGCTTGCTTGCTTAGTCTTATACTTAAGTTAGATTGTAATTAATTATTAAGAACTTGGTTATTTTTAATAAAGGATAAACAAAAAAATATTTTAACTGCTGAGCTAATACCGCATAAAATATACGGATATTAATCTCGGAAATACCCAGTTAAAGGTAATTTTCTACCCGATCAGCACTAAAAACTACCCTTAAATTCCAATCAATATCGAAATCAAATTGCTAGGCGTTCTACCGTGAGCCGAATAAAATTTATTCGACCAATAAATTACTAAGATAACAATTCTCTCTGTTTGTTTAATTTTATTCGAAATTATTCGTAATAATATAGCTTGGAAAGGTTTGAAACATCATCTATATGAGGTAGAATTAATTAAATGACAAATTAAGGACTATTTATTACAAATTGCAGGAAAATAGCAGTTATATTTTAGTAAATATTTATTTTGATTAAACTGGTTTTCTCAGAGGTTATTTCTTTTTTTTTCAACTATGTACGTACAAAATAGTAATATTGGTCACAATATTACTATTTCGCACGTACAAATTAAGCATGCAGGATGTCGATCCTGCATGCTTTATTTGTATGTATACGCATGTTTTGACAAATAAAATTATCTTTATCTTTATGACGCCGCTAAGCGAAAGAACTGGATGTGTTTGTTTCAAGTGTCAGCTGAAAAACTCAAACTCATTTATTTCAATAAAACCAATTACAGGCACTTTTGAAATGTCAAGGAGTCGGTCAGTTAGAAAGATGAAGCTAGTTGCCCATACCAAAGCGAAATAGCTTCCTCTGGAGAAGAACGGGCAAGAAACTTTACTAAAGGGTATTTGTATACCGAACCGTTTTTGGATAAATGACAACCGAACATTTGTTTGTAGTTCGTAGTTGCAACAGGGGAATTAAACGCAATTCCCTTCTTCAAATTGGGTCAACAAGACAATAAGTTAGCTCCGTATTGTATGGAACTCAAAACCATCAAGGGTAAGATATGAATAAGATAATGGTCTTCTACTTTACTACCCACCCCTTTGGAGAATTCAAGTGTGATAATGAAGATATTTAAGACAAATGGGACAGTTAGACGATGAATTTTCATATGAATGACTTTACCTGATTTTGATCTTTCAATCGATTGTCTTTTACCCTTAAGATAAGCCATGTTTTACCTCACAAAATGTACCTCAAAAATCCAACTTATTCTCCAAAAGAATACCCCGATATTTATCTCGGAAAACAAGAAAATTTTCCTTGAAATAACACCAAGAAGTTACCTCGGAGAAATTTATTTGTACCGCAGTACCGTTTGATTATAATTACAAGAAGGAAATGTTTCTCATGCTACCATTGTTTTCAGTCATCAGGCAAAATAGTTGTAGAAATCCCACCAAGATTACTCGGGAAAATTGAAGCGAAGGAATTTAGAAAATGAGCATTTCCTGACGAATATTGAAGACGTACATTGCACTTGCTTTTTTTTTCGACATCAGCTCTCTAAGAGCTTTTGTAAGGAGTGAAACTTCTTTTAAATATCTTTTCCGCGATCGAGCGTAAAAGACAAAAAAATAATTGCGTTTTACCATCGCTGTATGTACATGACAAAACCCTAATATACCTTTATTAACTATGTTCGGTAGAAAAAGGATATTTAAGTATTTTTTTGCTTTTTTCTTTTACCCTGGCTCACAAATTGAGCTCTTTTTCTATAAATTAAATCAGAATCATAACATCGACTTTTGAGCGGTTAACGTTTTTAGGTAGGATCGTTTTAATATTGTTGAAAAGGTAACAAAGGTTAAGTTTTTACTTATTTTTTATCCTTGAAAATACGAAATTCTTTTTCAGAAAAATGAAAACCATTGTTCGTATAAAAAATATCAGTTTGTTTATTTTTTAGAGTAGCCGAGTTTTACAGGGTCAGTACATACCTACTAATTAAAAAGAAAGAAAGAAGAATTGATTTATTTTCCACAGAAACACGTACAGACAGCGTCAGAGAAAAGGAACCACCCCAAGACTTCTTGATGTCATTATCAAAGAGGGTTCCTTTTCTCTGAAGCTGACTGTACGTACAAAAATATAAATAAATCGAATAGTAAAGAAAAATTAAAACTAAAAGGGACCTATAATCACGAGTAGTACAGAGGGTTCTTTCCTACGTATAATAGGTAAGAGACAAGGGTGGCAGGGACATCGACGCTCAACTTGTTACCTTGCATTCAGTACATGATTCTGGAAATGCCTGCTTTGAAATTTTTCGTCGGACGAAAATTCCATCCATACTCAAAATTTTCCTCACGACATTTTCCTCATTGCTCCGCATCACATGCCCATACCATGCCAACCGGTCACCGGTGCCACTTTCAGACTTCCATCAAAATGACAGTAATTCCATTTCAAAAGGAACAAACCTTTTAGACGTGGACACAGCACTAGTAATCTGAATGATATAGTAGCCCAACGATTCAACATTAATTCCCAAAAGATAACTGGCATACAGAGATATGTTATTTCAGAGATAGGGTTGTCTCTAAGGAAAGGGATAAAGAAAACTGTTGTCTGAAGAAAAAAGCAATAAATTGCTTTGAGTAGAAAAAGAAAATTATATAATTTATGTTATTATTGTGAGAGTTCTGGGCTAATAACATTTATTTGAATCAATAAATCTACGAAGAGCAAATAGTCAAATGCGACGCCATTTTATGTCGTCGTTAAGTCTCATGCTGTCCCTGTCACTTTAATGTGTATTGTAGCAACAGAAATAGTTTTAAGACCGTCTTAAAGTTAAGTGCCATTTAAGTATTTGGAGGTAATTCAATATTGTTTAAGTTATAGTGACTTCATGTGTGATACATACAAGAAAATACATGCATGCTAGATGGTAACAAAATGCTGCAGCTGTTGCATAGTACAAATCAAATGTTTGTTTTCTTTTTATTGAGTTAATTATTGACAATTTAACTTTAATAATAATGATGTACAAACACCATAATATGTAATATCAGAGTTTATTTAGGACTATGTCTTCTTCTTTTCGAATCGATGATACATTTGTCTAGTTAACTATATTACTTTGGTCCAGTAGGTGGCCATGTTGGTCGCGACTTCAGTACTAGGGTTCTTTACGTCCTCAAATGTGCAGGAATGAATTATGGCTGTACCAGCAATAGGCAGTATGGACACGTATGGACCTACAAAGATCGAGGAATTATAGTTCGCGCGAAACTAGTTGGCCGCGCTTTACGTATGTGAGCGGTGGGACGGAGGGGCGGGGGCGCATTACTCAGTACGTGCGTTGCGAACCGCCGCCTCACCTCGTCCCCACCTCAGCGGCCAACTAGTTCCGCGCGGACTATAGTCTAAAATTTTCAACACCCCTTAGAAGAGTTCTGTGGAATATTTCTGTAGTAATTAATAAGACGTAGCCTTCCTTATTTTCATTCTACGGTGTGATATATTGTCGTCTATCTTCGAGCTTTGTTATTCAACGGGAGCGAGAAAAGCGGAGCTGAGAATGATGGCGTGATATTTGGTAAACTGATGCTTTTGAATGCATGGCGTCTTTTGTTTTCATGAAGGGATTATCTCCCTTTATTATCTTCTGATATTCCTTTGAACAGAAAAGTAGAGTTTTCGCACACTTGACTAATAGGTTCAGAGAAAATTGGTAGCTATTTTATTTATTTATTTATTTTACCATTTATGTAGGTACACACATATATAAACAGACAAGAAAAAAACAGAACAGAAAAATAGGTACAAAGGTGATGCTTATTTCATAAGAAATCTCTTCCAGCATACCTTCGATAGGACAAGAAAAAAAGAGATGTAGACAGCGTGTTAAAGAGTAAGGAGACAAAATAAAAAATACATAAAATCTAAAAACAATTCACTTAATAAAACTTAACAAATAATACAAGAATATACTTACATACATACAAATATACATACATACTTCTAAAATAAATATCACAAGAATGTAAATAAAATAATAAAAAAAAATACATACACAACTATGATAGGGTGGAGAGATAGTATTCTTTCACTCTTCTTTTAAAAACTGCAATAGTTTTTATTTAGTGAAGCAGATGCAGCGTGTCAATGAGGGTTGGGTGTGATAGACAGCGATGGCAGAAAAAAACCATATTGCCAAAAACAACTTCCCGGCACAATTTCTTCAACAAAAAATATAAACAGCTATCTACTACGCTCTCAATCTCTGCCTATCCTAAACTAGCTACATACCCCTTTGTAAGGTCCTAAGTGAATCAATTTATCACTAGTGATATAACGTTGAAATATGATGCTAACATTTATAAACAGACGCGAAAAAGTAGATTTATAATACGTCTTTTGCAACAACGTATCATAACGGTACTAATGTAAGAAAAAGTATTGCGTTTCGCGGTGGTATCACGGGAGCAGAAAACGCGTTTAATAAGTTGTGCGCGTTTAGTAGCTTGTGAAGGAAAACATCGTAAGGAAACCGGCATGTCCTAGAACCAAATATTCGAAGACATGTGACATTTAACAAACTGCACTGGGCCCGCGTGGTGGATTCGGCCCACTCACTGAGAGGAGGCCTGTTTCCGAGCAGTGAGTGGGAACATTATAGGCTGATTAAACGTGTTATGTGTGTTGTTATTTCATAAGATTTGTTTTGCGAATTCTTTGGTCAACCATATAGACAGAACAATCCTAAAGTCAAAATCAAGTCATTTATTTAATTAGCAGAGAATTAGCACTTTTTGAACGTCGAAATTACATAAGGCAGTCCCCAAATGCTCGCCCTTCACCACTTCCTAGTGCTTTAGCTGGGAGTAGTTACAACAAACTCCCTAGCATTATGATTTCCAGACGTAGTATCTATCATCTGAAGGCCAATTCTCGTAATTTAAAACGTTCAAAATCTAGTCGCAGTCTCATCTCGGCGACAATCAAATCTCAAAAACATGTCAAAATATAGGAAAATTAGAGCTATTTTTGACAGATTGAGACTGGGATCAGACTGTGAACGTTCTTAAAATTACGAGAATTGTTCCTCAGGTCATTGGTTATCATCATCTGTCTAGCCGTTTCGCAACAAGCGTGTTGTCGGTTACCAGTCTTACCAAATGCAGCTGTACTAGTATTTTACACGATTCATTACTTTACTGCTTATTTTTGACTGATAAGGCGCAGAAAAACATAATGATAACCTATAAAAGTTCCCTACCTACTTAAAAGGTAATCAAGCTTCAAGCATCCAAATTAAACAGATGTTAGAATTGTCCTCGTCAGTTCTAAGAAATAAAGAAATTGACCTTTATCCTTTTTTACAGTGAAATATAATAATATACTCCCAAATATTAGTACCTACGTTAATCATTATTTTCATCATACAAGACATTCGTTTTGTGGTAATATTTCTTCGATATCTATAAATTATGTGTTAGGAGAGGATGAATGAAAGGCGACTAAAAAAAGACATTATTTTACTAGGCAGCTGTGAATGGAAACGACGGGAACGCCCTAGAAGGACACAGTGACAGGAAGGTCTGGTGCGTAGTACTCGCAACCGGAGTGCGTGTATGTCCAGAGGGGCAATTCTCGTAATTTTAAGAACGTTCACAGTCTGATCTCAGTCTCAAGCTGTCAAAAATACCTCTAATAGCCCTACATTTTGACAAATTTTTGACATTTCTTTGTCGCTGAGATGAGACTGCGACTAGATTTTGAACGTTTTAAATTACGAGAGCCTTCTGATATATGAACTTAAACGAAGCAAAAGTAGTATTTAAGGATCGTAGCAGGCTAGCGGGATTGTCCGAAAGGGTTACCGCTACCCCGGAACATAAAGGGCTAAGGAAGGAACACGGGTGGGTTTTAGTCAGTAAGAGTGACACTCCCTTCCGCTCCACCCAGAGCGGGAGGGGTCATTTGATGATTTCCCATCCATAAAAAAAAAAGATCGTAGCAGGCAACATTCTGTAGTTTCTGCCCACCCCCAACGAAAGAAGGCGTGAGTTTGTATATGTTTCTATTAGGTACTGAAAACATCGATAAAATCGTGACCTTTTGCCTGAGGAAACGGCCTCGAAAAATTATTCGACAGGTATTTTAAGTTGGGCGATCTTTTGAATTAATTTTTTCTATCTTTGGTCGCAAACGGGCTTGGGGTAAAAGATAAGGTAGTGCGTGAGAAAAGTGACACTTGTTAGGCTTTTCATTTTCATGTTGTAACACAAAAGAGATTATGATTCTGGAAGACTCCGTCAGTCTAGGTACTAGTCGATAATGTACCTTCGTACTATTAATCTCTCATACGAAACATGATAAGTTAGATGTCTAACTTATCATGTTTCGTATGAAAGATACCGTAGAACCATATTGTACATACAAACCATATTTGTATGTACAAATATCGTTTTTTTTCGTACGTAGTAGGTAAAAGAACCAGCCAGCAAGCTTGGTGGTAGGGCTATCTCCTCAAAGTTTTCTGGACGTAGTAAGTTCTCCGGGCTGCGTGCTACTGAGAGTTTTTTTTTAGAAAAACCCAAGGACACTGCCCGACCTGGGAATCGAACCGACGACCTCATGTTTAGTGGTAGCGCTTGTGATCACTAGACCAACGAAGCAGTCACTTCGTCATCTTCCAGGAAAATTTCAAATTCTTTCGATGTTTTCTCCAAGATTCTCTTGACACTAAACTATTTCAAGAAAACGTTTTTATGTGACCCCTTTACTAACAAAACCTCTAAGCTAACTGCACACTTTAACCAGAAAACGCGGAGATAACTCGTCTCGCAGTTAAATTCTCTAGTCTTGAGTTAATTCAAGTTTGCTAGATAAATTTCTGGAACTTTTGGAATATATCGCTGGCTTCAATCGGTTCGAAGTGAAGTTAATTTGGTCGGGGAAGGGTGGCTATGTAGGTTCGTGATGCTGAGACTGTCTCCGGGAAGTTTTCCAATTTACCTAGAATCTACATATTGATTTCCTGTGAAGCTCTAAAGAATATCATGAGAAGCGTCATTAAATGAAGTTCAACAATCGCAAAGTTGTATATAATTTTATTTTTAACCGACTTCAAAAAAGGAGGTTCTGTATTCGACCCGTATGTACGTATGTTTGTATGTCCACGATTTTCTCAAAAACTAATAAACCCATTTTGATAATTCTTTCATTAATGTGATCTACATACTTTCAGGAAGGTTTTAGTATATAAAACATTAGGTAACTATTCTTGTGTACGAAGTTATATACATAAATGTACTGCATCTCCGGCATTTCTATGCGAATTTTGATGATTCTTCTAGTCGGTACCTCCAATTCTACAATGCACTAGTGGTAATTGAATTTGTGTGGGATACGTACAACTAAAAAGTGAAAAATAAAAACTTTTTTACAAAAAAGAAACAGCAGACTTCAAAAAAAACCGGCCAAGTGCGAGTCGGACTCGCCCATGAAGGGTTCCGTAGCAGCAAGTAACATAATATAAAAGTTTTTGTAGTTCGTTGTAACTGTGAAAGGTAAATTGCGGTTTTCGATTTATGACGTATTAAAAAAAAACTACTTACTAGATCTCGTTCAAACCAATTTTCGGTGGAAGTTTACATGGTAATGTACATTATATATATTTTTTTAATTTTATCATTCTCTTATTTTAGTAGTTAGAGGGGGGGGGGACACACATTTTACCACTTTGGAAGTGTCTCTCGCGCAAACTATTCAGTTCAGAAAAAAATGATATTAGAAACCTCAATATCATTTTTGAAGACCTATCCATAGATACCCCACACGTACAGGTTTGATGAAAAAAAATTTTTGTAGTTTCAGTTGTAAGTATGGGGAACTCCAAAATTTATTGTTTTTTTTCTATTTTTGTGTGAAAATCTTACTGCGGTTCACAGAATACATCTACTTACCAAGTTTCAACAGTATAGTTCTTATAGTTTCGGAAAAAAGTGGCTGTGACATACGGACGGACGGACAGACAGACAGACAGACAGACAGACATGACGAATCCATAAGGGTTCCGTTTTTTGCCATTTGGCTACGGAACCCTAAAAAACACTCCAAAGTGAAAAATAACTTAATTTCGGAAGTCGGTGTCAAAAAACAAAAAATGCGGAACCGACGACACCGACTTTCGAAATTAAGTTACTTTTCACTTTGGAGTGTTTTTTTTTTTGAAGTCGGTTGTTTTTTTTTGTAAAAAAGTTTTTTACTTATGAATCGAACTACGCTTTGGAATGGGCGACTAGCTTCAACTTTCTGACTAACTGACCGACTACTTAATTTTGACAATTGACAACATTTCAAACCTGACACGACCTTAAAACAAAAATACTATTTCTTTATTTTCGTATCCTGAGTTCAAATATATTTTTATTTTATTTTTTTATTTCTAAATTTCTGAGAAAAAAAATAAAAATCAAAAAACATGTGATGACGTCACATAAACGGCGCAATGAGGTAGTTACCTTTGCGCATTCCAATGTCTTTGATTGAAAACATTACATCAAACAAGACATGTCAATGTCACCTAAGAAGTGTAACTAGAAAACAACTAAAAAACTGAATTGAATTCAACAATATTTTTTCCAATCAACTCGACACGCTGCTTACTGTTAATATTATCAATTTTTGATTGATATTTCGCCAATAAAATGGATCCCAGTGAAAAATATACGCCAATGAAGGAACCAAAACAACGACTGAGACAAGTGACGTCTAACAGTTTTTTTGACGGGTCACAATAAAGCAAAGGTAATATCGCCATTCTACCGTCATCTGGCACTTACGTCTTTTTAGAATAAACCGAATTTCAAAGTTAAAATTATGAATGAAAAGTACATAATTTCGAAAAACGAAAAAATATGGGTGCCCTAGATTTGAATTTACTTTTATATAACGTAATAATACATGCAGGTTAAAAATATGAAATGTTGTCAATTCAAAAGTACCTGTAATGGTTTAATTAAAATAAATGCTTTGAGTTTGAGTTTGACCTTTGATTGATAAAGCATTTTATTTTCAACATGAAGCCACAAATAATAAAAAAAACCATAGATTATCTTCGTAAAACTCAATTTCCAGATCACTTCTAAATTCGTAAGAAAAGAAGCTATATTTTTTTTTTAAATTTGGTTTTTCCCTCACATGTTTAAATTACAGAATAACCTATTTCTGATAGTCAAATTAAATATTTGGTGAATCAAATCTTGATTTACCGAAAATAGTTCAACAAAATAATTGCCAAAACTGTCCCAATACCAATCAAAACCCTACCCACTCTACCACCCAAACTTTATATCTGAAGGCGTGCGATTCAAACGTTTTGCAAAACCTTCCAACTTCAATGGCGATCGGGTCTTCATTAATTAATTAATTGGGATAACTTCTGAAATAGGCTAGTTTTTGGGATGATGCTTATCAACGCTCAATTTGAGTGGTTTAACTTGCCCGTTTCGAAGATTCGGGTTGCCAGCATTCATTGGTATAGTTGAAATTGCGGTTGGGTTAGTTGTGATTGCAGAGGTTGATAAAACTCTGGGTTGGCCGAGAGAAACCTATCTACCTACTTTTTTGAAGTGGCAAAGGTATAGCACAGAGGAGGTTCACTTGAAGATCTCAAAGCCTGAGGTGCTGAGAAGGGGGGTAAAGTGAATTAAATAAAATTAAATGAAATAAAACGAAATTGTTTATTATGTAAATAGGACAAACCAAAACAAACTTAAAGGACTTATTCCTGAGTTTGTTTGTTAGCCGCCGAACTGGATCCATGAATCCATGAGGATTTTGACACACAAATAAGAATCACAGTTCGTAGGTACCTATTAAATTTGTTTAAAAAAAATAACATTAGAATCGTAAGGAAGTCAAATCATTGTTGAAATTAGGTTTAACTAATTGCACAGAAAATCGGAAACATTTATCTTTTCTTAATAACAATTATTCTTCTTTTTCCTTAGAATGTGATTTGAATAAACACATACTATAAGAAATGGTGGTAGCAATTAATTTAGCCAATACCAATATAGCTGAGACAAGGTTAGGCAGATGGCTATGCAGATGTAGGTATCACCATTGTCATCTGCCTCTCCTTTAATTATTCCAGTAGAGATGTCAGCAAAAAGGAAGGGGCCTGCCAGGGCCGAAGCCTGCCGGGGGTGCGGGATTGTCCGAAAGGGTTACCGCTACCCCGGAACATAAAGGGCTAAGGAAGGAACACGGATGGGTTTTAGTCAGTGAGAGTCTGACACTCCCTTCCGCTCCACCCAGAGCGGGAGGGGTCATTTGATGATTTCCCATCCATAAAAAAAAGGGTTCTTGCCAAATGATTGTAGGTAAGTCACAATTACCCTACATCAGGTTGCTCTTAGGTTCTTATCCTACCCGTATTACTCAAAAAATTTAATACGACTTTTTCTATTCAACTCAATACGTACATACAGACATAAAATCAGAAAGCCACCCATTATTTGGTCGGCAACCCGGTTGATTTATAAGATCCGAACGGTGAATATATTAGGGTGGTCGCCAAGACCGAGCAATGTATGTGCGGGTATCTGATGGGAACCTAACATGTTTTGAAATACCCACTTATGTGGTTAAAAGGCATTTGGGGTGATTTTATTTGCATTTGGAAATTGGGTAAAGTTAGTGCCCCAAGTACGGTCGAACAAGCTATTTGGTATACAGGCAAAAATGTTCATCTTTCCACTACACAGCCAATATTTAGTTTTATTTTGTGCGTTATAACTTTTTCAGCTTATGGCATCCTTAATTAAATAGAGTGGTATAAAAGAATTTACTGACTCAGCACACTATTGTTTAAAAACAGTTGCAAGTCAGCTGCCTGTATACCAAATAGCTTGTTCGACCGTACGTAAGATGTGTTTGTGAGGTTTGAATTCTTCTTAGTTTCTTGATTTCGAGTGTCAATTAAAATTTGTTCTAGTCCAATCCTATTTGTATTGATTCTATTTTTATTAAGGTTAATCCATACTAATATTAAAATTATAAAGGCGAAAGTAACACTATCTGTCTGATAACTTTCACACATAAGCCGCTGAACCGATGGAAGCTTGGTACCTGGAGAAGGCTATAGGCTACTTTTCGTCCTAGATTCGTATAAAAAATGATAAAATAACGAAAACGAAAAAAAAATTATGATTAAAAACAGCTACTTTAATATACTAAGTACCATAGATATAAGAGTATATTTAAATGCTAAGTAGGTACGAATTATTTTGTCAGGACCATTTTTGGATTCCTAGCATAGTTACTATGTGGTTCAATACAAAATGTTTCTGAAAATGGTTTTATATTTACCAAATAAATTACCTGCTATTTTTTACGTATTCGAACTGATTAGAAAACGATGCAATATTGTTTGTTCGTAATGTATTTAAATATAAATAGAGCAGTACATAGGTACTCAATAAAAAATAAAGAAAATACGTCATCAGTACACTCAATTTCAAACTTATCTTGAAAATATCTAAAATCTTGTACTAAAACCTAGTTAGAATGATAAATAGGCTGATAGATAATGGGCGAACTTGGTAACTTAAATAAATCTTTTAAATTAGTTTCGATCGTGGAAAACTTATGATTTAAGCATATTATTTTCATGATACTCAGGGAAAGCCATTATTCTTATTACAAGTGTCTTTTATATTTTTTTTACAAACAACAAAAATAGCGAATATGGAAAAAAAAATTATACCTACCTACAATAATTTTTCAACTACGATCGTTAAAATTTAATAATGTTAAAAATTTTTGCAAAATCTAATTATTTTGAAGCCGTGACGTCAAAACGTTAGGGTGGTGATACAATAGCGTGCCGCAGCACTACGTACCCGCGTTGCGAGACGTGATTGTCGTCACTCTCTCGATTCATCACTGTTTCATTGTTTGATTCTACGATCAAGTAGTAAAATTTTTCTACACTATATTCAATCAATCCATCACGCGGTCCCAATGCGGGTTGGCGGAAAAACTTGGCTGAATTTGACACGTAGACAGTAAATAAACATCTTGGCACTACCGAGGTCATTTTCATTATTATTGCGTGCGTTGTACATAGACAAACAATTTCGCAGTTTTGAATACCCAGCACACATGGTGTTAAAAGTAGCTGTAGTTGCCTGCATAATTAACTTAACCACTAGCAGTACGCAAAGGTATGAATTCGCAGCGCAACTTTTCCGTTGCGGCTCCGCGCCAATGTGTGCACACCCTAAAGTGGGTAACTTTATAACTCGGGGTAAGAGAATGATTTATCAGTATACCCTCGGGCCAGAAGCATGAAATCTTTTTGATAAAGGTACAATGGATGCCCCAGGAACGGTACAATCGAAACTTGATGCGGCATTTATTATTAGATAAGTAGGTATTTTTGTTTATTTATTTACTTTAGCATTTCATCATCTGCCTAGCCTTTTCCCAACTATTTTGGGGTCGGCTTCCAGTCTAACCGGATGCAGCTGAATACCAGTATTTGGCATGGAGCGACTGCCTATCTGACCTCCACAATCCAGTTACTGGGCAATACGATACCCCTTGGTAAGACTGGTTGTGAGACTTTCGGGCTTCTGACGACCCGTAACGACTGTCAAAGATCCACGAACGACAGGCAGGACCAACGGCTTAACGTGCTTTCCAAGGCATGGAGGAATTTGTTTTACCATTTATGTACCCACATATATAAGCAGACAAGAAAAAAAACAGAACAGAAAAATAGGTATAAAGGTGATACTTATTTCACATACCTGCGATAGGACAAGAAATAGAGAGATGTTGTTTTGAGGTTGGCGTCATTTTATAGGGCTTCTCGCGCTGACAATTGTTTTCTTTTTTTGTAATAAAAATATGGCGTATCTTTGTGTTTTACCTGTTACCCGCTCTTATTTTAAGTCTTCAGTTGATTTGGTACTTACCTGAAAAAAAGAAAGAAATAATGAGCAACTTATGTATGGTAACAGGGTAATAAAAATAACAAAATCATACGCAAAGTCAATTGACATTACATTCAGCAAAAGTAGGTACAATCGCGATCAAAACAAGTAAGAAAAAATCGTCCAATCTACGTTTTATGGTTGAACAAACGATGAAAAAAAAACATCTTACTTAATAATCCGCCCTAATCTTCCCGTCTTTAAATAAAAGTAAAAGTCGCCCCAGGAAACGCAATAAAAAATTAAAAATTCACCAAAAAAAAGGAAAGTTAAATAAAGGTAACGCCACACTTGGGCTCAACTTAATAAAATTCGTGTTACATGTCTGCTTTTAAATGCTTTACAAAATTTAGTAAGTTGGCCTACAGTGTTAAACTTTGGACATTAATCCACATGGAACGGTTCAAGTTTCTTACAACTAAAATAATGTACAGACGCCTCTGGAATATTTTATTTAATTAAATAAAAATGCTGTATAATCTTCGGATGAAAATGGGCTCTTTTTTATTTTACAGTGGCTCGTGCTCATTATGAAGCCATTGCATTAAAATTTTTATGACAATTTTTCTATTTTAGAAGAAAGAAAGAAAACTTAAACTGTAATTAGTAACAATTTCGTATTTACATCAATATTGAGTGCACCAGTGGCGAGTTTAATTCGACGTTAAAATCTATACTAATATAGGTACAATTTGTGAGTTTTTTATGTAGGGGGTAATTTTCGGAACTCCGGTGGGGCAATTGCGTAACACATTAACAATCGGAATTGGTTTCATTTTGACAGTTCAACAACATTCATTGCGTTATTTACGTGTTGAGCAGACAAATTTTTCGAACTTATAAAGCAATGGATTAGCAATTTGCTTCAAAATGATTCAGATTCCTATCGATAATGTGTTACGTAATTAGGGTGCTGGTCTGGATCCAAAATTGTATTGCACTAATCGGAAGCCACATTATCCCTGAGTGTACTTATATTTGAGACTACTTATATTTTTTTTAAATGTATGAGAGACTGCACATGGGTAAAGCCGTGAGCGAAGCGCTAGTTACAAAAAAAAAATATTTCCTTCTTTTGCACATAGTAACAATCTAAACGATTTTAAACGAAATTTAAGAAGAACGTAGTGGAATATACATAAAGGAAATAATAATAACGTTCTCTCCAAGAAAATTATAAAAACTTCAGGCACAGGCAGTTTTTTTACATGAAACAACAAACAATACAAATTTACTTTTCCTTCTATTCAAAATGCTAAAAGGAAAATAGAAAACATTAAAATTAATAACTTACTTAAGACTAGAACATTCTAGGAAGTTTTCAGAACCCTTTACGGCATTATCTTTGTAATAAAAAAGGAAATAAAAATGGCTGTAAATGTTTTATAGCTTTGAGCTCGCGATTCCTAAAATTAAATAATAAATTTATGTTTTACGAAGAGGTTGTTTGGGTTATTATTTTAGATAAGAATTTTAATGTTTAATACGAATGCCTAAGGTAATAAGGAAATCGAAGGACTAAGATAAATAACAAGTGTTAAATGGAACTTCCATTTATGTTGATGTCAAAATGCTACACTATCTGGCGCTCGCCTACTTTTTGCTAACATAAAAAAATATTTTAAAATATCAAACTTTTCTCATACTTACAAATATGTTTACACCAGTATGAAATTATGAGACTTTTCGAAACCTCTCAAAAACCTGTACTAAAACAATCAACATTACATAAAAAAACTCATTCCAAAATCCAAATCGTAAAGAAAATTTATACTCCCATAACACTTTTCTCCTCAACCGTACTCATCCAACAAAAGTTTCCACACGGTAAAATTTATTGTTCCTATAATAAATCTTAAATATAAAATGCGGAGGTTCAGCCGGTATAAGACAGGCGGGTGAGTTTTATCACTTTTGTTATAGTCGTTTCGGGCTCTTATTAAAACTATTTTCGGCTATTAAAGTTCAGAAAACGCTTTTGGGTGTAAGTGTACTCGATTTTGCGATTTTGACGGGACGGAGTTATAGCTTGAGAATGAAATGACATACTTCTTTTGCGTCGTTTACGAGCATACATCTGAGGGACAATACTCGTAATTTTAAGAACGTTCACATGACAGTCTGATCTCAGTCTCAATCTGTGAAAAATACCTCTAATTTTCCTACATTTTTGACAAGTTTTTGACATTGTCGCTGAGATGAGATTGCGTCAAAATAATGAACGTTTTTAATTAAGGGAATTGGCCTTCTGGTCATAAACGCCGATTGCGAGTACTACGCACCTGAACTTTGGAGTATGTAATGATCCCAGGTACTGATCTTAGCTAGCTTTTGGCTTTGGATTTACCTAATCGTTGTGGGTGTTTGTGTGGTTGGTGGTGGTATAATTGAAACCACTCATGACACAATAAATCCTAGAATACCTACTTCAAAAAACTTAATATTCTGCTTGCCCACACAAGGTTTTTTCATCTGTCTAGAAAAAATCATAATTCTCGGGAGCATCGAGCAACAAACGTTCTCGTATTTTTTGAAGTGTAAACTTCTTTAGCGGCGTTGCATACTTTTAGTAATGGGTAAAAAATGTTAAACTCGCGTCAGGACATCGCGTCAGGACACGTGACCGTCAGGAGAGATTTCCCCCCCCCTCTCTTTCTACGGCGTCGCCAACCGAAGTGAAGTGACACACGGACACAATGGATGGATGGATGGATGGATGGATGGATGGATGGATGGATAGATGGATGGATGGATGGATGGATGGATGGATGGATGGATGGATGGATGGTGATGGAAGTGGAAGTGGAAGATGAAGTGGAGTGGAAGTGGAAGGTGAAGTGGAAGTGGAAGTGGAAGTCGAAGTGGAAGTCGAAGTGGAAGTCGAAATGGAAGTTGAAGTCGAAGTGGAAGTCGAAGTCGAAGTGGAAGTGGAAGTGGAAGTCGAAGTCGAAGTGGAAGTCGAAGTCGAAGAGGAAGTCGAAGTGGAAGTCGAAGTGGAAGTCGAAGTGGAAGTCGAAGTGGAAGTCGAAGTGGAAGTCGAAGTGGAAGTCGAAATGGAAGTGGAAGTGGATGGATGGATGGATGGACAGCTGATGGCTCGACCGCCTGTGTAGTAGCCACACTGCTGTGTATTCGTAAAATTCGTGTATATAAAGGGTTTAAAATATGGAAATTGAACAAAGTGCATCGATTAATGAAAAAAGTGACGCAGAAATAGTGAAAAAAAATTAGTTATATTAATTCAATTCATAATTGATTTATTTCAACGTTAATATTCAAGTTTTCACTTCTGCCGGCACTCCCGGAGTGCAACCCGTCTTTTTTATTATTACAAAGGATTGTGTATTATTTTAACTTTCCAAAATTTTAGTTATACTAGCGACCCGACTGTTTCGCACGAATGCATCAATGTATTTGTGTGTTGTATACATGCTTACTAATATTATAAATGCGAAAGTGTGTCTGTCTGTTACCGCCGCTGAAACGATTTAGATGAAATGTGGTTTGAGTGCCTGGAAAGGACATAGGATAGTTTTTTATCCCGATATTCCCACGGGAAACTTATGCGGGTGAAACCGCGGGGCGCTGCCAGTCTATATATAAATTAAATATTATTGGATCCTACATCTAGGTAAAAATTCCAATATAAATGCTGGATGAGGTTCAAAATCCATTGTGAAGCTTGGCTTTAAGCGGTAAAACAGACCAACCCGAAAGAGACTTTGATATGAACCTATGATCCAGAATAAACGCATTTTATTATTTCGCTGTAAAAAAAGGTATATTATTGCTACCTCCCGTTTATTGACACACAAGAACCTTATTATATACTTTTAACACACTACAACAGTAACTAAACCTCAGTATCCCCATTTCACTCCAGGCCCTATTAAAACTACGCCGCTATTAAAGTTTCCAGAGTCAACGGAGATGTTTGCCTAAATTCCCGTTTGTTAGGCCAAATTCGAGTACGGAGTTTGTTTGTCGTCTTGCTAGCTCCTTTGTCACACAAATTAATGATTCACACGTTGTATTGCAGTTCTGTGGGCGCAGTTAGTCAAATAGTTTTACTTGAATTCGATGTTCTGTTTTTACCGACGAAAAAAGGAGGAGGTTCTCAAGTAGACGAGTATATTTTTGTTTAGAGTGACGGAAAATTGTTTGGTTTAAGCGAAAAGGGGTCTGTTTGATATTAATGTATAACAGATCATTTGTGTCTGAAAACTGTTACGATAAAGTAAGAACGTGGCGATTATAAAAAGGAAAAGTTTTTGAAGTGAAACTTCTTTACGCACGCTTGACTTGGGGAGTAAGAGTCTGGCGAACGCGTGACGTAAGCGTTACGAAAAGTGTGATCGGGCGAGGCGATCGGGAGTTGAGTGGGGGATATAAGCAAGAGAAAGCAGTGCGCGCGCACATTTTCTTTCTCTCTTCTTCTCATAGCGAAGTTTCACTTCAGTCGTGTGGTCATAAGCACACTCCGTTTTTTTTTGCGTTTAGGTCCTGTAAGACCCTTAAACATGACTGGCAAAATGTGGGTGTACTATAGGCACACCCTGGACACTCCATACAACGCTCGCAAAATAATTACCTACTACTACTACATTAAAAAATGACGCTTGTATACGTATGAATGTGTGCGTGAGGTACTTGTGTTTGCGAGCGCTCTTGTTAAAAAACTGCGACGAATACGCCGAAGTGCGGGGTGAGGTGCGGTAACTGATGTTAGTGCGGGGAAGGGAGTGTCCTTTCTGTACGTAGTACTTTAAGTATTCTGTGCTATAGGTGAACCTCTGTCTAACCTTTCGGGGATTATAGTACGCCTATAATTCCATCCCATGCATGATATGTGATGTATTAAGTACCTATATACTATTTTTATCTAAAAATAACAACGTAAAGTAGTTGTAAGTATTATTAGTACCTACCATAGATTTAGGATGTCAGCGCGCGAACCTATTTTAAATCTATGGTACCTACAATAAAAATCTCGAAGATATCCCGTAAACCAATAATAATAATCATTATTCTGTTCTCGTACGATATCTTGGGAGAGAAGTATTGAGAGTTGGCAAAGTTAAAAAAGGAAAGTTTTCTAAACAAACAGCTAAGTTGAAGATTGATGACTTCACCTCAGAGGGTACATGCAGAAAAGTTTGGCAAACACAGACGGTTGGCCGAACAGACCAACATGTTGGCTCCAACGTTCGGAACAACGTGACTTAGCTACATCTACGAAATATAATATGTATACAAGTGACTCGCCCCTGCTTCGCTCGGTTTTTACAATTTGATAAAATATCAAGATACCTTTATTTTATGCAAGTTTAATTAATATTACAGTATTTTTAACACAGGAAGGGACGCGCGCTTTACTTGTTGTAACCAAGTGTACAAACACGCCGTATAAACCTTCCGGAATAAATTTCTTTAAATAATAGTGAAAATTACATAAAAATCCGTTGCGTAGTTTAGAAGAACAACTTGGTCACACAGACAGACACGTCTAAAAACGACTTTTATTTATAACTAACTGCGCCCCACGGTTTTACCCGCATACGTGTCGATCCCGTGGGATTGTCGGGACAAAAAGTAGCCTATATGTTAATCCAGGGTGTCAGTTATCTCCATACATAATTTTATCAAAATTAGTCCAGCCGTTTGAGCGTGAAGAGATAATAAACATATAAACACACACACACAAAGTTTAGCCTTTATAATATTAGTGTGATAATGTTGTGTGATGTTTCGATGAAGTAACTATTTACGAAGTCATTTGTTTATTTAAATTTTATTTGTGGACAAATATGTCATGGTATTATTCACGTATAACATTAGCATTATTTATTGCTATTTTTTCAAGTATTAAAGTTTGGCTCAAAATTCAACAACGCGGATACCATTCGCTGATGCAACCATTAGGTCCTCACGTGTGCAGGCATGCAGGTGAGAGAGCATGCGACATGACGACAAAATAAGCGTGCCAGCGTCTTCTCGCTTGACACTAACCGAATCTGTCTATCTCAGTCCACTGCTGGACATAGACCTCTCCCAGGCTGCGCCAGTACACCGTTCTCTGCCTTCCGCATCAAATATGTCCCAGTCACCTTCTTAAGGGCGTCGATCCGTCTTAGCTGGGGAGCGTTCCACACTACCCTTGCTGATGCGCGGCATGACAGAAGTTGTGCGCTTAACGCCAAGAGCGAAGATTCCGTGTTCTATGGCCCAGAGATAACATGACAAGAGTAGCTACCAATATATGCAGCTGCATCTAAATATACATACATAGATATAGCTGTTGATATTCCGACGTATAACTGAACATATTGATTTTGCACGTACTGACTTTGATGTTTGCTATTCAGTTAGTGCTTATTGGTTTAATAATATCTATATGTATACGTCTACTGTTGTATATAAGCTTGTTAACAACCGGTACAATGAACGTTTAAAAGGATTGTCATAAAATCCTCCCGAACTTCGGCCACGGTGGCTAATATCAACGGAGATTAGCCAAGTACGATTTACGATTAGATATTTTTGTGCATAAGTGTGTGCGCTAATATAGGTGCACTCTGTTCCTTTACTCTCATAGTTCGATGGGACGGCAATCCGACCGGGGAGAGATCAGGCGCAGTACCAACGGATTTACGTGCTATCCGAGGCACGGGGGCTTCACACCACCAACTTCTAAACACCGGGTTGCTACTAAGAAAATCCTGAACCTAATAACACTTTGTCCGATCCGGGAATCGAACCCCACGTTAAGCAGCCGCAATAGTGGTCGTAAGCGCTACTGCTGAGCATGAGGTCCTAGAATCGATTCCCGGGTCGGGCAAGTTGTTATGGGGTTTTTCCATATATAGAATTTCTCAGTTGCAGCCCGGAGTCTGGATTTAGTGCCCGGTTGATGGCAATAGGCTCGCCCGTTGTAACTTGGGACTTCAAAATAATAGGCGAAATGTGACTGTACTCGGTACTAGAATAGGTATATCTCTGCCTAACACATCAGGGATATGAAGGGATGGTGTTGTTATGTGTTATGAAAGAACGCTAAAGACTTGTCAGAATCACCCTTGACATTTGAATATTTTTTGTAGCTGCAATATTTTATGTAGGTAATAGAAAATTCAGTGTTGACACATTTTCAGGGTACAGTTTTACATTTACCACACCGTTCGTTCATCAAACCGCATCGTCACATGACTTTTCCATTTATGTATCAGAGAATTTCAGTAGAAAACTGAAACGTTGTGATATCGTAACGAATCAATACAGCGTGAAAGGTTAAATGTGAACCTAGTGACGTCACACAGAGTTTTGTTGTCATAAAAAGGAAAATGTACGTGATTGAAAACTAAAGGTTCGTTGAATTACATGGTAACGTGGGATGTGTCATATAAAACATACAGTTTTGCATTAAAACAGAGCTCAGAATATACAGGAATATCAACAGTTTAATACGCGCCTCTTGCTTGTGCCGCGTTCCGATGCGCACGTGTTTGCATATTCTGTGTATTGACTAGCGCGGCGCAAGCTGTCGCATGTATTTTTGTTTTCGCCATGAGTAATGAACTTGTGGCGAATGAGCTGCTGGCGTTCCTGCAGCAGAAGCTGGATGTGATGGACGAGGTATCCGCTGTCCAAATCTGCGCAACGAACTTCAGCGAGGATGACATAGCTGCTGCCAAGCTATTGTTGTTCAGTGTGCTAAACAAGCGCGACCAGATGGTGTCCCGCCGGCGTGACGGGACTAAGAGAAGCCTGCAAGACATAATCACGCTGTTCAAGGAGACCGACCCGGACGACGTGCCGACGTTTGTGGCGAAGGAGCTGCACAAGCTGCCACCCGTCACCTTCGACCACGTCGATGTAACAAGCCTTCTGAAGGACATTGTCTTTCTGAAGGCCCGCCTCGCGGATGTTCTAGCGAAGTTAGATGCATCCCAAAACACTGTCGCCGATTTGCGCAAAGAATTTATCGAGTTGCGCAACAGTGTGACGGTAACTAGGTCATCAGTCGATGCACCTAACATAAACATGTGTCGCGGAACCGGCCTCGATGTATCGTCGTCAAATTCCGCGTCAGCAGTTTCGTCGCCAGCGCACCCGTCGTTTGCTGAGGTTGCAGAGCGCCCCGGCCGCGCGCCCCTCAGCCCGGCGCCCGTCATCGCGGCTCCTCCACGCAGCGCCGCCCGAGCCCCTCGCCCCGTCCCGCTGCCAGTGTCTGCAGCCCTGGCGAATCCCTTACAAAAGAGATCCGCTAGCGTCACAGCGAGTGCCCCAGGTGCTCCAAATATGAAGCCTATGCCAGAAAAGGCATCGAATATGGCTGATGATGAGGGTTTCGTGACAGTGCAAAGGTGGAAGCGCCGATCGCGAACCCGAAATCACCTTGCGTGCCGCAAAGCCGAACACGCCGGTGTACATCTCCCGCCTACACTACACCACTAAGGCGGAGAACATCGTGGAGTACGTGCGCCAGAAGACGAGGTACACGCCGAGGGTGCAGTTACTGGAGTCGCACCGCAACGTCAACTTCAAGGCGTTCGTGGTGCGCGTACCGAATAGTTATCTGCCCGTCGTCATGGACGAAAACTTCTGGCCGCAGGACGTGGTGTTCCGTCGCTTCCGCGGACAAGTACCACAGAACAGCACAAGTACAAGCTAGTGAAGTGAAGCACTATTTTATAATAAAACTATGTATGTTTAGGTTAAGGTATTTATCTATGGGCCTATGTCGCCTGAAATAAATGAATAAATAAATAAATAAATAAATAAATACAAAACTTTAATACCAACTCGACCCAAATGAATGGAATGGCCGATTATTTATTCACGTTTAAGATGTTGGTCCCATGAAAAAAACCGCTACGTTCAAGTTGGTCGCAGTTGGCTATTTAGTATTTTTGTGACCCCAAAATAGGAATTACTAGCTGCGCCCCGCGGTTTCACCCGCATAAGTGTCGATCCCGTGGGAATGTCGGGATAAAAACTATCCTATGTCCTTCCCCGGGACTCAAACCATCTCTATACCAAATTTCACACAAATCGGTTCAGTAGTTTAGGCGTGAAGAAAGGAAGGACAGACAGACAGACAGAGTTACTTTCACATTTATTATATTAGTTTGGATTAGAGGTTCACAAAAAGAGGCACATTCATTATACATATTAGAGGATCAATAATATTTTTAAGAAAGCAAAAAGGAAATTATTCTAGGTTCGATTAAATACATGGCCTTAACAATAAAAGTGCCATTTAAGCTAATTGCTAATTGTACTGACCACTCGTGTTAAACAAAATACTTCTAATTACGTCATCAGGATTACTTTTTGTAACACAAGTAAAGAATCAATCGTATTATCACGTGACAATGCTATTAATCCTATCAAATTTGAATCAGCATGAATAATCTTTCGAAATAATCTGCCGTGAGTAACGAAAAAAATTTTAAGAAGAAAATCTGTCGAGATTTGTGTGAAACTTGGGCCCCTCTCACAAATACTTTGTATCAACGAAGAATACCGATCAATCAATCAGTTCAGCTTTTGTTGGTCTTCTAAAATAATATGTCGCAACTTTTTAACTTGGATATCTGGTGACGAAGAAGGAAACTCATCGATGAGTTTTTATCATTTGTTTTTGCAACCGTGTTCTATAAGGAAAAGAAGATAACTTTTACCTCAAATAAGAGTTATTATATTTGAAAATAACTTGCATTTTTCTTTTCCCTTTTCCTTTCCTTTTTTATTATCTCAGATGTTTATTTAATTACATTTACATAATTTAAAAAGCGGGTAAAGTTGAAATCCAAATGCCTATAACAAATCAACATTCGGTCCTATAAAATAAAAAGTAATTAAAAAAAAAATGAAATCGACTTAAAAAAGAAATTCACTCAAAATTATGAAATAACTTTTATTCCGGAAGTCGGTGTCTTAGGATCTGTATTTAAGTTTTTGACAACCGACTTCCGGTATTAAAGTTATTTCTTCTTTTGAGTGAATTTCCTTTTGAAGTCGATTTCATTTTTTTTAATTACTTCTTATTTCGTCGTTTTTAGTTTTAATTAAAAATTGGAATATATTTTGTTTTTGACACTACACCCGTAGCTCGTATCAATAAGCCAGGTCAGGCCGACACGCTTAGGTACACGTATTAGTCCATATCTTGAAAATTACTGAATCGATTTTGATGAAACTTGCACTGTTCCCTAAGTTGAAGAAAATGTAAGCCAATAAAAAAAATGGTCACGATCCGATTAACAATTACGGTGAAATGCGTGGACAAACATACTTACATACATCTATAAATTTTTGTATATTTGTTTGGAAACCAATGTATGAATACCTTGCCTATAACTTCGTTTGCTTAAAAACTTTATCGCTACATGGTGTCAATGTTCAAGGTCTTCAGTAATATAACTGTATTGTATTATGGAAGGTACTTAATTATGCCACGTGATCGCTTTGAAAGTTATAATGTAACTAAAATGTTCTGCGCACTATGACATCGCTGTTGACACAAATAAATATAGGTACTCCCTCGAACCGTGCGCGTCCCGTACAATTCAGTCTTTACGATTTTATTAAACGAACGAAAGATGATGACGAGATATAGGTAGCCCCGGTATTCATTGGGAAGAGGGGGCTTGTGGCTAAATGATAACAGATGCATGGGTCAATCGAAAGTTAAAACTACGCTTGTCGCAGTCGACCCAACCGAGCCAGTCCCTGGGTAACACGAAAAAAACAAAACTAAAAGTCTCATCCAGTTTTTCCCTTGGTACAGTCGAGTTCTTTAATATCTGAGCATGTTCATGAATCAAAAATATATAGGCAATGGTAAGTTTCATAAAACTCTAAACAGCTTCGCCGTACAATAAATTGTAAACAATCTGTGACATCATAAATATGTGACTACATTAAATCAATAATATTACTACAGATAAAGACTCTAAAAATTGTGCGCAATCCCTTGTTCATATTATTTAGCGCAAAGTTAGGTTCACAAATATCTATGCAATTATTTTTCTATGAAAAAGATCTTGAAACAAAATCAACTTGAAGTTGTCAGTTATGACATCCTTCAACGGCAATATTGCATTATTACTCGAACTTCTGCTCCGGCAAGCAAAAATGAATTTTATGGTAAAGGCCATTTAGCTGAATATTCAAAGCTGTATAGATATTTATGAATCCTAGGTTGCAACAAATATATTGAACACTAGAGTATTTAGATATTTATGTTCCGAAGAGTAGTCAGATATTTTTGACTGCACTACCGTAACATACTTATGAACAGTTTATATGAAAACATTTTATTGATGTCTAAGTTTGTATAGAACTATACATATGATCATTTTAATGCTTACAATATTTTGAAACATTGTCACTGCCAATATATTAATGAACTCGACTGTACCTAATACTGGATGTCAGATGTTAAGGCTTCTGACTTTTTTTTCTCGCAGTGGAAATCCTCATGGACTTCCTCTATCGTTGGGGTGACAGAGGTGAATGCCGGACTCTTACCGGCTAATGGCTTCTGACTACCCGTAACGACTGTCAAAGAACTACAAATGACAGCCGGGACCAACGGTTTAAAGTGTTTTCCGAGGTACGATGGGGTATCGATAAATATAATGGAAGGTGACCCATCTACGAACCAACCGCGGCAAGCGTAGCTTAACATTCGATCGACCCGTGCGGAGTCCCTCATTACTCTTGCGGTGAACGGCTAAATGTTTTTCAACAGATACAGCGCTACGGTACCCTGACAATATTGTAAGATTAGAAAATGTTACTAAATTACATCGCCAAGGTTCACAATTTATAAAGCTTAATAAAATGAAGGTCTTCATTGTTTTAATACACGTTTTCCCAACAAGACGTGTCGACAGAGTATACATATGTCAAAAGGAATCGTTTGGTGACAGTCAAGGAACCTACACGCGTAGAAATGAAGGCTTTTTATATGTTCATATTGAGTTTTTTAAGTGAGTGTGTGCGTTTTTTTTTTAAGAATACCTGATTGTCTTTGGACATGGGACACGGGCCTTCTCTCGTCGAAAAGGTGTAATCTACCACGCGGGCCCAGTGCGGGTTGATAGATGTCACATGTCTTCGAAGTTTTGGTTCTAGGACGTGCCGGTTTCCTCACGATGTGATAAGAAGGAAAACATCGTGAGGAGGAGAGGCAGTAATACCAGCCTATTGCAGTACCAAGGCTGGACAAAGGCCTCTCCCCACTCAGAGAAGGAACGAGCATTGATAACGATTGCTCAAAACGAGTTGGTGATTTCAGACCTATAAGTCCAGGTTTCCTCACGATGCTTTCCTTCACCGATATCCAAGATAAATTAAGAAAGTACATAATAATATGAATTGAAAAGTTACATTGGTGCTTACCCAGATTTGAACCCACAACGTCGTGCTTGCGAGGCGAAGGCTTAGGATCAATGTACATCGCCACAGAACGGAATGGAAGCGACTTTTTTCCGTACAAAGCATTATGAACTTTATGTCAGTACTGTAACGCACAAATTAGATACACCCATACGCACAGATCGCGCATCTCCTGGAGAATTAGCGCGCATTCTCGGGAATTCCCGCAGTAACAAGCTCGTATCTAGTTTGTACGTTAGACAATTGACATAAAGTTCATTTTGCTATTACGAAAACTCGATGTTCCGCGGCGGTGTAAAATGAGCCTTAAAATACTTTTTCATTAATATTTTTCAGGTCTTACTTTGGCAGAAGCATTACATCCAAAGGATATAACTACGGTAGATATTGTGCTAAGCGGTCTGAAGGACCAATCTTGGAGTGAAAACGAAAGACCATGTTTGGACCAAACTATGTTAGTGTTGAACAATGTGCGGAATTACACCGTATGGGCAGTTTGGAGTAAGTATTAACTAGATTAATAATAAAAAATTAAAAAGAATATTAACTAAACTAGCGATACACGGTGTGCCCCTGATACACGATTTTTACGACTTGACAAAAAATCGGGATTCTTTTATCATATTTAAGTTTAACAAGAATATAATCTATACTTATAATAAATCTGTAGAGAGGTCAATTCTGTACATGAAATATATTTTCAAAATAACTATCAGGGGGTGATTAGTGATCGATACTGATGCCAAAAATGCAATCAGTAAAATTTTTGTCTGTCTGTCTGTCTGTCTGTCTGTCTGTCTGTATGTTCCTTATAGAAACAAAAACTACTGGACGGATTTTAACGAAACTTGGGACAATTATTCTTCATACTCCTAGGCAGGTTATAGTATACTTTTCATCACGCTACAATCAATAGGAGCAGAGTAGTGAAGGGAAATGTTGGGAAAACGGGAGAAGTTACTCCATTTTTTAAGCTTCCGTCGCGTGTGCAGCCTTAATGGTTAAAGTTACATAGAAATCATGTATGACGGAAATATTCTACATAAAATTGTCTAAAAAATATCCCGCAACAGCATATGTCTATCTTTTATGGTTGACTCATAATAACACGTGTAACTCCTGATAGCTTAGCAGTTCGGAGCATTCTGATTATATTTGTTTACTCTTACGTTTATAATACTCTCACTCATCCCTAATTTAAAAAAGTTAACATTATTACCTATTCAATAAAAAAAGAATCATAGAAATCGGTATAGAAACACCAAACTTATACATGAAATAAGCCATCGCGCCGTCGCACGTCTGAATCATGCTATAAGGATTATTTTTGTGTAACGGTTGTCGCGCTCGACACGGGTCGTGGCGGGTATAAAAAGGCGGGAGGTCCGAGAGCGAGCCTATGGAGCGTAGCGAGCTTCATTCAATATTTGGCTGTTGATGCGTTCAGAGCGTTCGACCTTATTGACAGACAATAATTGATATTGAGAAACCGTGCTTATCAGCGCGACTTTTAGTCTTTAAATAGTTTATTTGAATTTCTTTTGTAAAATAGGTATGAGTTGTTTTGGTAGTGTTTAAATATTCGTTCAAATTGAAAATTATTAAGCGTAGGTACTTTTATTAATTAAAGTAGTTATAAGTATTTATTTTTAAGTGAAGTAGGTATAGGTAGATAGTATTGCACAGGCGTTTCAGCTTTATTTTCATTTCTTTTTTGTTGTGTAGACAAGGAATAAGGAAGGATTTTTTGAAATTCAACCCCTAAGGGAGTTAAATAGGGGATGAAAGTTTGTATGAAAGTCCGTCAGTTTTAAAGTTAGGATCATCAAATTTTGTGTTTAGGCTGACGACTAAAAATTAATTTATACGTGTCTCAGCGTTTTTGATAATTCTACGCCCAAAGGGTTAAAAGGGGGAATGAAGTTGTGTATGAAAGTCCGTCAGTTTAAAAGTTAGGATCTTCTAATTTTGTATTTAGGCTAACGATTGAAAATTAATTTATACGTGTCTCAGCGTTTTTGATAATTTCTCCCCCAAAAGGGGGATGAACGACCTGACTGAAATATCAACGCACAGTCTAAATCGCTGGTCCTTCCTAGGGACATGAATTTTGGAGGGTGTGTTCTTTGTGAAGAGTAGGCACCTATCGAATAAGAAGGGGTTTTTGGAAATTAAACCTTTAAGGGGGTAAAAAGGGGGGATTTAGTTGGTATGAAAAATCTTATTTCTTGAGTTAATAACCTTGAAACTTGGCACGAATACTTATATAGTAAATTATGAAGTTTAGAATTTTTCGTTTTTCTAAAATACCTACCCCCTAAAGAGGTATTGGGGGGTGTCAAAATTTGTATGGAAGAATTTTAACGCCCTGTCCGATTAACTTGAAACTCAGTATTTATACTAAGGACTAAAAATAATTAATAACATGTATCAGGGTTTTTCGAAAATCTACCCCGAACTGTGTGAAAAGAGGTAGTTAATTTTAAAGGGGAGGATTTTACCGCGTGGCTTGATTAGCTCGAAAATTGTTATAAATAAACTGAGTCAAGTTATAAAATTCCACCCCTGTGGGGGTGAAAAGCGGGGATACAGTTTACTTGAAAAATCTGATTCCTTTGTTCTATAAACTTAAAAATTGGCCCGAATACTTATTTATCTAAATTAATTATAAAGATCATACCAACATACATTTTCGAAACTTTTAGAGGAAAGTACGAATTTCACGCGGACGAAGTCGCGGGCAGAAGCTAGTATACACATAAAACTTTTAGGGATTCTCTAAATTATGGTGAAAACTGCATCAAAATCCATTTTGTAATTAAGAAGAACTAGGCGATCACACAGACACAAAAAATTACTTTTTTATACTATGTACTTAGGTAATGAAATGATAATCATAATTTGCACGCGCGTATTTGCTTACCAATGAGCTTAAACTCTAGCTTACTTTATACTCTGATAATGATGTATACATATGTTTGATGCACAAAAGAAGATTAAGTATTTTCATCAATCCTTCGCAAATGAGACACATGCCGATTTTCCATTCATTAAAACTTACGCAAAAAATTAACTCATTTCTACAATTTTCCAGTATGGAATTCCATGCAGCATCCAGTTGGTACATTTTACGGATCTGAATACAGTTTGGGTAATTATGATCAATGTTTGAACGCACCTTCAATGTCTGCTGACCCCAAAATAGTCACTCAGTATTGTCTAGCTGATGTTACATTGACTGGTGATAAAAATGAAGGGGGTTATCGGAATGCGCTGGGAGCTACTGGTTCTTATCTTGCAGTAAGTACTCGTAGTTTATTATATAAATGAGTTTAATTGTTGACAAGACAACCCTCCTGCGAAAGATCTAGCGGTAATGATAATCATTAATTCTCCATAAGGGTGCCAAAGACAATTTCACTGAGCACGTTATGAAAATATTCAACAACATACAAACACACATAAAGGAAACAGTCTTGTGTCTCTCAAGGGTTAGCAGATATTGTGTACTTGTAGTTACACCCACCAAACATTCAAATAGGTTTAATATGCCAGATTTTAGACCAAAATTACATGCAGATTTTAAAACACCACTATTCGGTTCTCTTTCATAATCATTTACTTTTTACAGACTAAAACCAAAATAGGCAGAAGTTTAAATAAAATGATCTGGGCCACATGCCTCCCATCCACCTGCAAGCCTGGTACCATATCGAAGATCATGAAGACGATATACCTAGCAAACCCTTTGACTCCATCAGTACCTGAGATTACCGTCAATTCCTGTCAAGTTGCTGGGCAGAACAAGGAATACAGTTTTGGATTTTATGCTTTTATGTAAGTTGAAGTCCCTACAAAACCCACTTTGTTTTTCCTATAGAGAAAATGAGGCAAAATTCGAAGATAGTGTATTAAATCTGAAAACCTTTAAATAGACTCCGGACTGAGGTAGGCCGAAGCAAAGAAAACCTCCACCTGCTCAGGTGGAGATTCACAGATGACTCCGCCCTGGAGTATAAGTGTGGTGCTATCCCACAAAAAATGGGGCACTTAATATCATGTCTAGAGTGTCCTCTTGTATGCACGCTACAGGAGTTGATGGACGCTATTGAACATGCCAAGCACGTAGCCAAATTCTGGGTTGACTGTAAATAGATTGCCATCGACACGCGAAGTAAGAAGATGCATATTCATGTTTTCTAATAACTATTGAACTTATAAATCCAACTGCTAAACCAAAGACCAAAAATTTTGCCAATAAAGACGAATTTTTCAAGTCACGGTATAAATTCTCTTTATTTCAGAACACTAATAATCACGTTATTAACTGCATCAATACTTTCAACATACTATCTTCACCACTCAAACACAAAATCTGGCGGTAAGTCTTTTTAGTACAGTTACATAAGAACTTAAGTTTTTGTGATCTAATGAAGCAAATTCCCTCATGTAATTTATACGACTTAATGTAAGCAAAACACTAAAGGATCTAACAACACTTAAAGTTTCTACATAACTTAAAACCACCGTAACTTGGAATCCTAATTCTTCCCAAGGGTGAAAACGACTTAAATGACAAACCAAGTTGCTGTCTACAGGCCTGAAGCCCAAACTCCATGAAAGGTCTGATTCAGTATCCGTAATAGTCCTTATCGTTTCACGTGTCAAAAGAGTGATCTTATTAGGCTATGTACATACTGAAAGGTTGCTTGCTTAGAGCGTAGAGCCTAGTGACTTAACATGTTAGGCGAGTAGTGAATGGGCCAAGCGCGCAGTGCGACCGGTTGCGAACATTCCACTTCACTATTCGCAAGGTGACTCGCTAGGCTTTAGGCGCTAAGCAAGTCACCTGTCAGTGCGTACATAGCCTAAAGGTCCCGTCTTTCTTTTAAGGTTGGAAATCTCAGTCTACTTTTGATTTCAGTAATACATGGCATAATTGATTCATTTTCTATGCCACGAAATTGGACATCATTGACAAAGAAATCAAACGACGAGATAGGAATGCTGAACTTGTTGAAAGTGGGCCTAGCAACACTAGCTGTTAGCACACATACTGCTTTCTTTGAAGTTATGGGACCTGTTAGCAATGGATTGTATTTTGACGAAGTAAGCTAATTCGACATTCTTATAAATAAATTGAATGCATCAAACTATACTAATATTATATAGAGGTTAAATTTGTGAGTTTGCATGTAGGGATAATCTTCGAAATGATTCCGATTCCGAAAATGCTTTCACTATTGGGAAGCAATATTTCTTTCGATAAAAGGAAAAGAATAATCAATACGTACAGTATTCTCGAGTATCATTTTAAAACGAGAAAGGACGAAACTTTTGCACCCAAGGGCAGAAGCCAGTTATAAATGAAAATCTGTCAATTCATCAATCATCAATATTGTTTTAAAAGCATCAGCCAAAGAGCATGAAGCATTTTTCAACTATTGCTGCGTTACATGTTTTGAACTCATCGGTTAGACCCTTTAATTTAAGTTCCATTGAGCAAATAATAAAACAGAGCCTGAAATTATGGCAAATATTGACTCCTTCTTATCTTAAATTAAACTAATTTATTATATTTCAGTTAATGTTGGAGACTGAGAATCCTTTTCTAAATTTCTTGAAGCATATAGATTTACCTGTTGATAACTTTCTTATGGTGTCAGGACTGTTACTCGTTAAAGGCTTAATGGAGAAGAAGAAGAAACCTATAGTTGCATTAATTAACCGATATTTTAGGTAAGAATAACCGAAAAAAAAATTCAAAATGGAAAAAGTTCGAAAACTAACAAATCAAGATTATCTAATTTGGAAAAACAGAGCATTGGCTAATAGTTATTTATGCAACTGTTGTATAACAAGGGGTATTATGTGATAATAGTAACACATGAATATTTTAATACCTAATTATGTGCAGTTGCATACAAGACTTTATCTACACTCATGATATGAATCCTCTATAAAGGTTCTGAAACAGTTTTTTGCAATACTAATATCGAACAAAAATGACGGCCGGCGGGATACGACGTGAATTCGAATAACCTATAAGTTTTTTTTTAAATGACGGCGCTGTGGTAGTGAAGCGCGCATGTATGACAATGTTCTTTTTTTGAAAAGGAGCTGCATTATGAAATTTAAAATAACATAATAACACTCATTTGGATTATATTATAGTTGCTATGACACTGATTGTTTTAAGGTTGGCAATAAGCTAACTGTTTCAGTTATAGAGGATTTATAGCACAGGTGTAGATAAAATCCTATAACGCACTGCTGGGACACAGGCCTCCTCTCTGTGAAAGAGGAGTGGGCTGTAATCCACCACACGGGCCCAGTGCGGGTTGGTGGATGTCACATGTCTTCGATTTTTTGGTTCTAGAACATGCCGGTTTGTTGACGATACCTAACACTATACAACGTAATATTCTAAAGTATATTCGACCTACCAAAAATATAAAGAAGAAAATAACGAATGGTTATTTTTTCAGGCTTACAGCTTCATTTGCCGTAGTAATGTTCTACGTGGTATCAGTATCTATGTATACGGGTGATGGTCCTATGTGGCAGAAGTTTGCTGGTAGAGAACAAAAAGCTTGCGCTGACCACTGGTGGCTTGGTCTTCTGATGCTCAATAACTATGTGAGCAGCGACAATATAGTGAGTATGTTTAAAGATATAATTATGTATGTGTATAAATATCTATATCTAGCATAAGTCTCGATCCCGTGGGAATATCGGGATAAAAGTATCTTATGTCCTACTAAAATTAACTCAACAAGCCTTAGTTTAAAACCAGAGGCTTTTTTTTACAATAAATGGTCCTTTGTGGTAAAAATAATGAAACGTGATTATTTATAATACCAGCCTATTGCAGTCCCACTGCAGGGCAAATACCTCTTCTCATACAGGTAAGGCACGAGTATATCACCACGGCTTGCTCAAGACGAATTGACGATGTCAGACTTCAGATAAGTCTGGAATATAAAGAAGAAAAAAAACATTGGTTGTCTGTAAATTCGGCTTACGGACGATAATTTTACGTGATAACGTCATAAGAAAACATCAGATCGTGACTCTCTATCGCTTGTTCCGCGCTCTCGCTTGCACACTCGGCTCAGGCGGAACGTGACAAAAAGTCTTGCCTTTTTGTGCTTGCAGCCGGTGTTCTTTGATTTATAAAACGTTATCATGTCAAAAAAGATTTGATTTTTTGTATCTTTGTTTGTTACGCTTTCACACGAAAACGGCTATACAGATTTAGTTGAAATTTGGCACATGGATAGACCTGATCCCCGAAAAGGCCATAGGCTACTTTTGATCTTGGATCGCAGACTAAGTCGTGGGCAACAGCGAGTATTAACTATATACGTTCAGGTTCTCTTAAGATGTTTCTATAAAGTATGTAATGAATTTATTTACTACCCATTTTTACATTTCAGTGCCTTCTAGTAAGCTGGTACATACCGTGCGACTACCAGCTAGCTGTTATGGGGACCATATTGTATGTAATATGGCAGAAGGACAGGACTATGGGCCAAGTTGTAACTAGTATCACAGTAATATTAGCGTTAGTGATACCTGGAGCTGTTACATACTGGAAAAAACTGCCTGGAATGATTGTGTTTCATGATTTAGAGTAAGTTCAACATTTATGTCCTAACATTAATAAACTCATGTCGTCGTGTTTCGTCAGAAAAAACGGAACGCCACCAGCTACGATCCTTACATACTCCGTTTGCTCGCCTCGTTTAAATTCTTAATAGGTATTTTTAGTCTAGGATACTTACTAATGATTGTCTTTTTAACCGACTTCAAAAAAGGAGAAGGTTCTCAATTTGGTTGTTTTTAATCGTAATTTTCAGAAAATTCCTCGACTTCAGGAAGAATGACGTATACCTGGACACCTACATTCGCAGTCACAACCGCGCTGGCCCATACCTTATAGGAATGGCTATGGGATACATCATTTCAGTTTATAAGCCTAGTAACTATAGGAATGTTATTTCTAAGGTATGTTATTACTCAACTGTTCATTAATTCTGCTACCCCTATCCCATTTATTGGGGGTCGGCGAATTATTTATTAGTTGTCATGTCGGTAGTCACCCCCTTTCTTTCACACAGTCCATCCATCTATTCTCTGGTCTTTCCCTACTCTTAAAACATACGTACTTTCATACTCAAAATCTAACCGGATGCGTCTAAATACGTACCGACACTTGAAAGGCAAAATTACCTAAGCGACATTGACATAGGGCTAACTGTACAGGAGAAATTCTTGTAATTATCCTACAGGCGCAATTCGTATTGTTTTGGAAATCTTATTTTATAATCTGAATTTTTAACGATTTTTTTCTGAAAAGTTTCCTTTAAACTGTTCTCCTGTAAATTTAGCCCTATGTCGCTTAATCAGTTTTGCTTTTCAAGCGTCGATACTATATTACTTAAAGCGCCTAGCTATTTAACCTCCACAAACCAGTTACTGGCTATCACGATAGGTACCTCTTAGAAGACTGTATTTCATTATTTACATATATATTCTTTGTATATTTACATAATTTAAAAAACCAACAATCTTAAAATAATAATATGTACAAGTATATAAAAAGTGGTGTGGGATGCAACGTGTGTCGACACCCTTGCGCCATCCCATCTTCCAAGCACGGTAAGCTGTGCTGGGGCGGCTGCTGCAGGTGCGGAAAACCTCAAACGGCGCAAATACTCCTATCTCTTTGGAACTTACATATTTGAGCCGTTTGGGGTTGAAACACTAGGGCCATGGGGCCCGAGTGCCCACTTAGTATTCCAAGACATCGCCAAGCGGTTGGTCGACTCATCACGTGACCAGAGGGCTGGCCTATTTTTTGGCCAAAGAATCAGCATTGCCATACAACGTGGCAATGCTGCCAGCCTTTTGGGCACGTTTCCCGTTGACAGTGATGCGGACGAATTTTTTGATGCCCTTTGATTATTTTCCCTCCCTTTTTATATAGAAGACTGTTGCCAAACATTCGGGACTAGCCGTAACGACTGTCAATGATCTACGAATTACATACTTTTTGTTGACAGGACTAATTTAAATTAGAATGTACTCAATGATCACAGTTAAGTAAATACCTGTAGTTCTATTTACAAACAAAATTAAATAAAGAAACGATATATTTATACAACGATACGAAACCCTCAATACACAAGACATAACAAAGGCAAAATCTGAACAATAATTTTGGCAACCTTTATAAATATTCCGACGTACGGTTTTTCTATTATTGATAATAATATAGGCATTGTTATCTATTGTTTATCAAGAAGACTCTTTTTCACACTTGTAATGTTACCGAAATAAAATTTATCTTATATATTTCCTTTCAGTACGAAGGTACTATTTTTGACTGCCTCGTGGCGGTCTCGAGCGTGGGTTCGATTACGCCGGCAAAATTCTAACTAGGTTTTTTCAGAACAAAAAAAAAACCCCCAAAAAGTTATGCAGAGGTGTACTTATAACATTTCGCCAGTTCTGTTTAAGTCCCATGTTTATGGATGGTGAGCCTAGTTTAAGCATTTTATTTACTCAATTAAATATGTACTTATTGTTGTTTCAGAATCTTTTGGTCCTTCTGTTTGCAGTAGCTAGTTTTGTTGCTTACAAAGTGGTGACAGAGCCCTTATCATGGGTTACTTTGGAGTATGACCATTTGAGTGCAGCTTTGTATGCAGTTTTCAGCAGAAACCTTTGGGCTTTGTGTACATGCATTACTATTGGTATTGTGGAGTACGGGGATATTGGTAAGAACTTTTTTGTTTCAATAATCTGCTGGGTCAATATTAAAATCAAGCCATAATAATAATAATAACAGCCTGACCGCCGGTAGCTTGGACCCTGTTCCCGATACCGGTGGGCTACTATTTTTTATATTTTTAAATGTATTTATATTTTTCTTTATATTCTAATATTTAAAAATATAATTTATATGTATTTATTTAAATAAAAGGAATAATAAATAGCCAACAATGTTTGGTTCTGTTATTCACGACTCTAGGTTAAGGCAGTAACTAAGCTAGGGCCGACGAGGCCCGCAGTGGCGGGCCGGCACCAGCCGGGGGTTGCGGATGGATCGTACGTTCCCGCGACCCCCGGCGTTGGTGTGAGATGCAACACCGGGGTGGTTTTTAGTCGGTAAGAGTCTGGCTGGCAGACCTCGCCGCCCGCCCCAGTGTGGAGGGGTCTGTCAGACTCTTTTCCAACCCGGAAAAACAAAACTAAGCTAGGGTACCCCGACCAAACGGATTAGGTTAGAACTGTGACGAACCGCGAACTACGCGTATATCCAAGTTGATCGCAGTTACCTACTTGGCAATTTAGTTTTTTTAGAACCCAAAATAAGAGTTCACAAAAAGATATATGAGAGTGTTCAATCATAGTTTTAGGAGCGCAAAATGTGAATTATTAGAGATTTGATTAAATACATGTCTTTCTTAAAAGCATAAGCATACTAATTTCTGTCGTTTTTATTTCAGCCTCCGTACGCAAATTCACAAGCTGGCATGGTTTTACAATACTAAGCCGACTCGCCTACGGAATCTATTTGACGCACTCAGTTATCTTACATCAAAATATTTATTCAAGGAGGAATTTACAACAAGTTGATTTGATATATTCCGAGGTTTGTGTATAATTTAATTTGGTCCTTTTTCTCAATAATATCCTGGAGCTGGGTTACCGGTTTCCTAAAGGTCCAGTTAGGTATTTGGCTATTTAGTATTTTTAGGACCCCAAAATAGGAATTACTAAAAGTTCACAAAACGAAGCGCATTGATTATATTAGGTCCTTACATATGAAATTGGCGTTTTGTATGGAAGGAACAAAAAGTCGAATATTTTTTAATATAATATATTTAATTAATCAAAGTATGAACCATTGTTTTCAATGCACTTTTGCCATCTTATAGGTAGTTCATTGATCCCTTTACTAAAAAAACCAGTCGGACGGGAATCAATAAAATCTTTGAAGGCGATTTGGACTGCCCCATCGGAGTTGAATTTTTTCCCTTGCAAAAAGTTATCCAAATTGCGAAAAAAATGGTAATCTGTTGGAGCAAGGTCCGGGGAGTACGGAGGATGTCTAAGACATTCCAATTCAAGCTCTTCTAATTTGGTAGCCGTCTGTTGCGCAGTGTGTGGTCTGGCGTTGTCGTGAAGCAGCAGTGGCGTGGAGCGATTGACCAGCCTTGGTTGTTTAGCCGCTAGCTTTTCCATCATGGTTTGTAATTGCTGACAATAGACATCAGCTGTAATAGTCTGGCCAGATTTGAGAAAACTGTAATGAACAATACCGGCACTAGTCCACCAAACGCTTACAAGTAACTTTTTTGGGGTTAATTTTCGCTTGGGGCAGGATTTGGCTGGCTGGCCAGGATCCAACCATTGCGCTGAGCGCTTCCGATTATCGTAAAGAATCCATTTTTCATCACAGGTAATGATTCGGTTTAAAATACCTTCATTGTTGTGCCGGTTCAGTAATGTAACGCAGCAGTCGACGCGCGTTTGCCGGTTTGCTTCAGTCAATTCGTGAGGTACCACCTTTCAAGCTTTTTAATCTTCCCAATTTGCTTCAAGTGAATTAAAACAGTTTTATCACTAACATCGAAGCCTGCAGCTAACTCGGACGTGGTTTGCGATGGGTCCGCTTCCACAATAGCCTTCAATTCTCCATTATCAACTTGGGTCTCAGGCCGTCCACGGGGCTTGTTCTGCAGGTCGAAATTTCCAGAACGAAAACGTTGGAACCAAAAACGAACTGTGTTTGTTTTCTTTTGCAACATGACCGCCATACACATCATTCACCCTTCGAGTCGTTTCCGCAGCACTAGTGCCACGGCGGAACTCGTACTCGTAAATAATGCGATATTTTAAATTTTCCATTTTGTAAAATGAGTGACGCAAACAGAAAAAACAGAAGAAAAAAAACAAATGAATGACGGTCATCGAAGCACAAATACATGAGTAAATAGCTGTACAAATTTGAATTTGGAATTCCTTACCAAAGAGGAGAAATTCGTGATTAAAGTGGCCAGTACGAAAAACGCCAATTTCATATGTAAGGACCTAATATTAGTGTTCAATAATATGTTTAGAAAGCAAATTGGGATTATTTGAGGTTAGTTTAAATACATGACATTCTATTTCTTGCTCAGCTGTAGGTTACCTTGGTCTACTACAACTGATTGCGATTTGGACAGGCTTATCAAAAGGAAGTACACTGTCTTTCGCTTTATACAATGTATTGTGCATGTTACAAACTTTTTATGGTCTCTTATTATTTTTTATGGTTGTTGCTATATTGTAATTTGACAAACAGATTTTGACATTACCAGATTATGTAAAGATTATAACTAGTAATAATTGTGATTGTCGTTGGATTATTTTGACATTACGGCATATATTCTTCATTATATGATTTGCGAGAGATATATCGAGGGTAAGATAATTACTTAAGGTAATAACCCAATAAAGTCACCACGTTTAGCCGTTTCTTAATTTTTTTCGCCGTTTCGAATTTCGTACTTATTGGGTTTGAGCACTATACCCTCGTATATTTAATTCATTGATTATTATGTTTTGTTTTAATCTGATCTGTAACTAGGTACATATTCAATTTGACTATGGCTAATAATAATCGTATCGATAGCTGTATTTATAGTACTATTTAATTTAAACCTAATATGTTGCATGCCGTAAGGTAAAATGTATCGGGACACTTAACAAATATTCCAACATATATGTATACCTACATTATCAGCAAATAAATGATTTCTTTCTTCTTTCTACCCAGAGATGTGTCATAACAAGCGTTGCACAGAAATTACCACCGAAAAGAAAAAGCTATGTTACAAACTTAATATGACAATTTTTACAGGTTTTACATAGCTTAGGGGTCATGATTATATCTATAATATTCGCAACTCTGCTATGGTTGTTTGTGGAAGCACCCCTAAATAACATCGTCAACCTATTCATCAATTCTGGGTAAGTGACGAGAAGACCAACTTCCTATGTTTATCATCATCTGTCTAACCTTTCCCAACTCTTGGGTCGGCTGCTAGTCTAATCGGTTGCAGCAGAATACTCGAACGTATGTATTTTAAATGTGTCATCTATCTAATAATAGTAGGGTAGTTATTAGACAAAACGAATTTATGCGTCAGTCAAAAGTCTCAGCATTATTTTATTTAAAGAAATTGAAAATGTCAGAGAGAAATTCAATAGTCTCTCAGACTATTGATTTTTTTTTTCTGACATCTAACGGTAAAATTATTATGTATTCTACTTAATATGCCTAAAAAAGGTCAATTCTAATTTTGTTTTTACTAATGACATAATACCTAGTTCATGCTAAATAAAAGAATATGAACCAAAACTAGTCACGCGAAGCTGTAACTGTCTCAGTCATACGAAGAGGAGGTCTGTGTCCGAACACAGTGGACAAGTTGCAAGTCTATCCTGAGAGATGACGAAATGCGTGCTTATTTGACCACTTGCGTTTCTGACGACATGCAAGTAATCCAGAACATTATCGGCTGATTATACTCATGCATCTTTTTTAAACACTTGACATTCCAACAAGCTATTTATACTTGTTCTTGACATATATTATCTTCTCAATGAATCGAGAGCAATATACTGAGACGTCATTTTCGTACAGTTGTACCAATGAAGTTCAAGTATAATTTATAAATATAATTAAAAATAAAAAAAAACATTTATTTACAGTTCGAAAAACCAGTCTCGGAACCAAAAGACCAAAGACGAATTGGAAACTACAGGTTTTGAAGAAACGACTCCCAAAATAAAACGAACGTGATAAAAAAAAAACGTGTGGGGTCAGGAGACCCCCGGCAGGAACGAAGTTCAAAATGAAAATCCAAGATGGGGGCTGTGAAAATATCAAAATGACGAAATTTCTCTAGCAGCCGCCATCTTGCATTTTTAATTTGACTTCACTATCGGCTTCAGCACCCTCGAAAACCACGAAAACGACACCCATGACGAAAATTTTGAAAATTTTTGCAGCCGCCATCTTGGATTTCTATTGACACATGGTATTCCTGTCGATATCAATTTGGCCTCTAAAAAGGGCATGCAAGGCTTTTCTCTTCTAGTTTATAGTGAATTCATGTTGTTTAAGTTTTTTAAATAAGAATGTAAATACATTTTTCAAACTAAACATAGTTTACATCCTAAACTAAAACTTGATTAAAAAAATAACCATGTATGCCTATAAAACCTAAAAATTTAGTTTTGGAACAGAATAACCGTCAGTAACATTTTTATTGAAGAAGACAAGTTACGAAGAAAAAAAACTAGTTACTTCAATAAAACAGAAGGCCCAATCAATGAACATTTAAATTATCTATGTCCATATCAGTGGTTAGACTAGTCTATCTAATCTGCATTCGTTATTTATTTGCCAAAAATGTAAAAAAAATATGAGTTTATAGAAAAATAACTTTAAATCCTACATAATAAAGTTCAGTTTACACTCTACAACTTCAAATATTTTTATAACTTTTTCAACAGTGCTAGTCACTCTGAAATCAACTTAATTGCGATTGAAATACAGTTGATATTTGTATAACTTGAAATAACATCAATTTAAAACATGTTTGATTTGACATTAGATGATGATTTCCGTATTTTAATTTGTTAAATTATATAAAATACAAGTTAACTAGGAAAAAACAGGCGCCGGTATCCGGCTGTTTATTTATATGTATACCATTGCGTAAGTTACACATATTTTTGTTCCCAAGTAAAGGTGTGGCAGATAGGACATTAAATGTGTTAAATTAAAAAAGTACAAAAATGAAGGTGACGTGTGGTTTCATTCAGATAGTTTTGGCCAGTTTTTTCTGTAAGTTACATTCTATTTGTTTTTTTTTATTAAATTAATTTGTAATTAATTGTTTATTTAAAAATGTGGTCCAAAATTAAACCAATGTCAAGAATGGCATAAAAATATTAGTTTTAATGTAAGCTGTAGCTTTTTATTGTATTTAAGATTTGTCAAAATATAAATGAAACCTAGTACTTAGTTAAAAAAATACAGGAATAATATTTTAAACTAAAGGACCCCGCACAAAATGTAAGGAAAAAGGCGTTCCATGAATTTGGCTGAAATTTAGATACAATATAGCCTGTAAAATGCTGATTGAAAGCTAAAATGGGCGCAAAAAAAAAATAATGGTCAGGTTTAGAGATATATAGCCATTTTTATGTTCAAATCAGGAAGATGATTTTTATGTTATAGTTACTGCTAAAAAATAAACTTTGCTCTGTGCTTACAAAAACCGAGAGTCACTTGTTCTCCCCGCCCGTCATTGCGATCTTTTTTATTCTAAACAATACCTGGGTACCTTTTTTTGTGGTTTCGGAGATATTGAAGGTCAGTTCTAACTTTTTTCGAAACCAAAACTAGTTTTCAGTGCATATTTATTTTATTTATTTACCACCACCCACGCACCCACGGCATGCCGAGCCTTACCCGATTATTCTCGTAATAAAATTAGTTTTTTAGCAAGGCCGCCTGCTATTGATTGAAAACTGGTTTACTCCAACAAAATTCAAGCCTTGAAATGTAAATAATTTACATCAATCGAGCATGTGGGACAGGTTTTGCAAGAAACAAAATATTGTGCCGGGTACAGTTTATCTATTTATTTACTAATATAACAATTCGCATTGTGTTTGAATTATGCAGTACATTAATTAACCTGGTTTATTGAACATACATTTCAATTGAACAAACAATAAAAAACTACATAGATATTAGACGTGATAACAAAAGTATTCGCGAGACTGATTATACTAAGTTCTTAGGTATCTGAATCGATAAAAAGATGAACTGCTGGAAAACACATATTGAAAATGTATGCAAAAAAGTTAGCCAATGTTCCTATGCCCTTTAGAACTTAAGAAAAACCTCAAAACAGCCAGCATTATTAATGGCGTGTCACGGATATGTGTCATCAAAATTGCGATACGGACTTATATTTTGGGGGAACTTGACTGATAGTGAAATGGCATTCAAAGCACAAAAGAAATGCATAAGTAGTGGATGCCAGGGACATTAGTAACTGGTAGATCTCAATTGAATCATGCCTGAATGAAGTCTGTACCCTTGCTCAGGAAGGAAAGCTGAACTCCGAGCAAAAGCTGAGGATCAATTCCCTATCGCGCAAGGTTGGACATGGCGTTTCACAAAATGGCGCTTTACTACCAGGACTTGAAGCTAAAAGCGCAAGAAAAACAAAACTCTAAACTTGTGTTGAAAAAAAAAGGTGACCTCACAAATTGCCTCGAAAATATCAAGAAAACTGCACTAAACCAACGATGACAGAAAATGTTTTGTTCGCTGACGTGATAAAAACCAATAAAAATAATTACTTGCGCCCCAATAATGTCAGTTCTATTGCAATTTATCCAGCGGACAAATTAAAATCTAGCGAGAACACTAAACTTGTCCAAAAAATTATATGCCCTGAACAAATGAAATTGCACGTTAGAGGACTGCGCAAAACAAAAAACAAAGAGGACAAAAACGACATAGAAAAACTTAAGAAATCATCCCAGCTAAGTAGTTCTAGCCTGAAAGTGGAAGAGCCCCATAAGAGAAGACCAAGAATTGTGGTTATAGGAGTACCTACCGTTTTAAGTGATCAAGAGTTCATAATTGCATCTATGAGCAGAATGTAGCCGAGAAGCTGTCTAGTTTGTCCCGTGACTCTTTTTTAACCTCTATAAATTTAAGTCACAAGTTAGGTAAAAAAGAGGGACCCACGTGCAACTTCATTCTTGAAGTTACTGCTAGCATAAGAAAGGCGCTTATAAATCAAATTCGAGTGTTCATTAATTGGAATTCCTGCCCAGCGAGGGACGTCACAATTGTGACCAGGTGCTTTAAATGTCAACAGTATGGACATGCTGCAAAGACTTGTCGGGAGACTACCTATACGTGTGGACATTGTGGGGAACAGGGTCATCAGGCGAATGAGTGCACTAGACATGCTGAACCGTCACATTGTGCAACATGCTTGCGATTTAAAAAACCGAGCAACCACAAAACAGGCGATCAAGAGAGCCTTGCAAAGAAAATTGCTGAGACAAGATACATTAATTCTATAGAATAATTATAATGACGTCGTGTAAGACCGCCAATGTTTATCTATAAGCCTTTTATACTTTATGTTATATATTTAGGTATTATACAACAGTTGCATTATTGTTTATTTTATTTATATTTTTCAGGCGTTACTTTGGCGGAAGCTTTACCCCCAAAGGATATAACCATGGTAGATGTTGTGATAATCGGTCTGAAGGACCAATCTTGGAGTGAAGACGAAAGACCATGTCTGGACCAAACTTTATCAGTCTTGAACAATGTGCGGAATTACACTGTATGGGCAGTTTGGAGTAAGTATAGCTAGATTAAAAATAAAAATAAAAAACTGAGGTTTATTAATGAAACTACGTACCTACCTACGTACGGATTTTCAGCTTTTTACACGTTATAGTTTCTTGCCCATTCTTCTTCATAGAGATCTTCGTTTTGGGCTATCTGCACTAGCTTCCTAACTGACCAACTGCTTGACAATTAAAAACTGCCTGTAAATGGTTTAACTGAAATACATGCTTTGAGTTTCTGTTTACGACTTGACAAAAAATCGAGATTCTTTGGTCATATTTAAGTTTAATATTATTGTACACTAAAACTTTTCGGAATTCTCTAAATGATGGTGAAAACTGCGACAAAATCCATTTTGTGATTAAGAAGAACTAGGTGCTCATACAGACAAACACGCTAAATTACTTTTTTATACTTTGTAATGAATTAATGATAATCATAATTTGCACGGACTTAATAATGGGCTTAAACTCTAAAGCTTACTTTATACTCTGATAATGACGTATATTTTTGATGCACAAAAGAAGATTAAGTAGTTTCATCAATCCTTCACAAATGAGACACATAACGATTTTCCATTCATTAAAACTTACGCAAAAAACTAACTCATTTCCACAATTTTCCAGTATGGAATTCCATGCAGCATCCAGTTGGTACATTTTACGGATCTGAATACAGTTTGGGTAATTATGATCAATGTTTGAACGCACCTTCAATGTCTGCTGACCCCAAAATAGTCACTCAGTATTGTCTAGCTGATGTTACATTGACTGGTGATAAAAATGAAGGGGGTTATCAAAATGCGCTGGGAGCTACTGGTCCTTATCTTGCAGTAAGTAGTTTATTATATAAGTGAGTTTAATTGGTGACAAGACAACCCTCCTGCAAAAGATCTAGCGGTAATGATGATCATTAATTCTCCATAAGGGTGCCAAAGCCTATTTCGCCGAGCATGTTATGTAAACATTCAACAGCACATAAACATACAACACCAACATAGCTTGCAGAGTAAGCAAACTGAAGTCGCAGCGGGCTGGCCACGTTTGTCGAAGGACCGATGGCCGGTAGAGGAGACGAGTCCTGGAGTGGAGACCGCGTATCGGTAAGCGTAGTGTGGGATGCCCCCCAGCTAGATGGACGGACGACCTAAAGAAAATGGCTGGGACCGACTGGATGCGGAAGGCGGGGGACAGGGTGTTGTGGCGCAGCCTGAGAGGTGCCTATGTCCAGCAGTGGACTGCGATTGAGTTGAATGACACAAACTTATATAAAGAAAAGAGAGAATTCAGGCGAGTGTTTTCTCTGAAGGGTAAGGCAGATATGTACTTATAGTTACACCCACCAAACATATGCCAGATGTTGAACCAAGATGACATGCAGATTTAAAGACTTCACTATTCGGTTCTCTTTCATAATTATTTACGTTTTACAGACTAAAACCAAAATAGGCAGAAATTTAAACAAAATGATCTGGGGCACCTGCCTCCCATCCACCTGCAAGCCTGGTACCATATCGAAGATCATGAAGACGATATACCTAGCAAACCCTTTGACTCCATCAGTACCTGAGATTACCGTCAATTCCTGTCAAGTTGCTGGGCAGAAGACGGAATACAGTTTTGGATTCTATGCTTTTATGTAAGTTGAAGTCCCTACAAAACCCACTTTGTTTTTCCTATAGAGTAAAATGTGGCAAAATTCAAAGATGAACACTCAGGTAGGCCGAAGCAAAGAAAACCTCCACCTGCTCAGGTGAGGATTCACAGATGACTCCGCCCTGGAGTGTAAATGTGGTGCTGTCCCACAAAAAATGGGGCACTTAATATCATGACTAACGTGTCCTCTTGTACGCACGGTACAGGAGTTGATGGACGCTATTGAACGTACCAAGCTCGTAACAAAATCCTGGGCTGACTGTATCCAGATTGCCATCGACACGCGACGTAAGAAGATGCGTATTCCTGTTTTCTAATGACAATTGAACTTATTAATCCAACTGCTAAACGAAAGACCAATAATTTAGCCATAAAAGACCAATTTTTCATATCACGGTATTGTGTGTTGCTTATTAAACAGAATAATAATATTACTATTCAACACTAAAACCTAGATCTAAAACAAATTGTTAAAATCCTCTTCATTTCATTTTTTTTTCAGAACACTAATAATCACTTTATTAACTGCATCAATTCTTTCAACATACTATCTTCACCACTCAAACACAAAATCTGGCGGTAAGTCTTTTGAGTACAGTTACTTAAGAACTTAAGTTTTTGTGATCTAATGAAGCAAATTCCCTCATGTAATTTATACCATTCAATGTAAGCAAAACACTAAAGGGTCTAACAACACTTAAAATTTCTACATAACTTAAAACCACTGTAACTCGGCATCCTAATTCTTCCCAAGGGTGAAAACGACTTAAATGACAAACCAAGTTGCTGTCTAAAGGCCTGAAGCCCAAATTCCATAAAATGTCTGATTCACAGTGTCCGGAATAGTCCTTACGATCAGACCAATTGAACTATCGTTTCAGCCAAAAGTCATCCACTGCTGGATATATGCCTCCCTTCCCTCTAAGTGTCGCCACTGTGATCTATCTTGTACTTCGCGCATCCAAAATGATAATTTGAAAGTCCACTATTTATATATCTATGTTTTGTACAGAATTTGAAATAATCTCTGAATCTCTCTCTCTCTCTGAATTTCTGCCAGATAAGTTAGTTAGAACTTCTCCAGGTATGGTTTTAGAGACCTTAAATACGGTTTATTGCCTGCACTGTCAGTAACTTAGTCATTTCAATGACAAAAAAAAACCTGCGCGTCAAAAGAGTGATCTTATTAGGCTACGTACACACTGACAATGCAGCCAGTTACGAAAATTCTAGAGCGTTTGTTTCACTTCACTACTCGCAAGGTAACTCGCTAGGCTTTAGGCGCTAAGCAAGCCACCTGCAGTGCGTACATAGCCTAAAGGTTCCTTTTAAGGTTGGAAATCTCAGCCTACGTTTGATTTCAGGAATACATGGCATAATTGATTCATTCTCTATGGTACGAAATTGGACATCATTGACAAAGAAATCAAACGAAGAGATAGGATCGCTGAACTTGTTGAAAGTGGCCCTAGTAGCAATAGCTGTTAGCACACATACTACTTTCTTTGAAATCATGGGACCTATTAGCAATGGATTGGATTTGGATGACGTAAGCTAATTTGAAATTCTTTTAATAAATGGAATGCATCAAAACTATACTAATATTATAAAGAGGTCAAATGAGTTTTTATGTAGGGGTTATCTTCGGAACTACTGATCCGATTTCGAAAACTCATTCACTATTGGAAAACAATACTTCTTTCACTGTAAGAAAAAGATATATTTGATATATTTTCTGTTAAAACAAGAAATTTCGCGTGGACGAAACCTCTGCCCCCGAGGACAGAAGCCAGTTATAAATGAAAATCTGTCAATTCATCAATTTGATAGACTGTTTTAAAAGGATCAGCCAAAGAGCATGAAGCATTCCTTAACTACTTATTGAAGTTTACTGCTTGACATCATCTGCTGCATTTATGAAGCTCCTTCTTATCTTAAATTAAACTAATTTATTATAATTATTTCAGTTATTGTTGGAGACTGAGAATCCTTTTATAAATTCTGGGAAGCATGTAGATTTAGCAGTTGATAACTTTCTTTTAGTGTCAGGACTGTTACTCGTTAAAGGTTTAATGGAGAAGAAGAAGAAACCTATCGTTGCATTGATTAACCGATATTTTAGGTAAGAATAACTGAAAAAAATATATATAAAATGGAAAAGGTTCGAAAACTAACAAATCAAGATAATCTAAATTGGAAAACTGAGCATTGGCTAAACAATATTAAAAAACAAAATGCTACGTCGTTGCCAGAAATAGAGCTTCCGCTATACTACGTAATATTCGACCTATCAAAAATATCAAGAAGAAAATAACAAAACGGGTTTTTTTTTACAGGCTCACAGCTTCATTCGCAGTAGTAATGTTCTACGTGGTGTCAGTATCTATGTATACGGGTGATGGTCCTATATGGCAGAAGTTTGCTGGTAGAGAACAAAAAGCTTGCGCTGACCACTGGTGGCTTGGTCTTCTGATGCTCAATAACTATGTGAGCAGCGACAATATAGTGAGTATGTTTAAAGATACATATATGTATGTATGTAAATATCTATAGTATTAACACTATAAGTCCAGGTTTTCTTACGATGTTTCCATAAAGTATATAATGCATTTATTTACTACCCTTTTTTACATTTCAGTGCCTTGTAGTAAGCTGGTACATACCTTGCGACTACCAGCTAGCTGTTATGGGGACCATATTGTATGTAATATGGCAGAAGGACAGGACTTTGGGCCAAGTTGTAACTAGTATCACAGTAATATTAGCCTTAGTGATACCTGGAGCTGTTACATACTGGAAAAAACTGCCTGGAATGATTGTGTTTCATGATTTAGAGTAAGTTCAGTATTTATGGCCTAACATTCATAAACTCACGCCTTCTTCCCATGCGGGAAGGCAGAAGTAAAGAATGCCACCTACTACGACCCTTACATACTCCGTTAGCTCGCCTCGTTTTAATACTTAATTGGTATTTTTAGTCTTGGATACTTTCTTGGATAGAGGAGCTTGTGGCAAAGTAATATCAGCCGCACGGGTCGATCGATCAGGTTAAGCTACGCTTGCTGAGGTTGGTCCGTGGATGGGTGACCATCTTTACATAACAAGATCCCTCCGTGCCTCGGAAAGCCCGTTAAGCCGTTGGTCCCGGCTGTCATTCGTGGATCTTTGACAGTCGTTACGGGTCGTCGGAAGCCCGAAAATCTGACAACCAGTTTTACCAAGGGGTATCGTATTACCCAGTAACTGGGTTGTGGAGGTCTGATAGGCAGTCGCTCCGTGTAAAATACTAGTATTAAGCTGCATTTGGTTAGACTGGAAGCCGACCCCAACATAGTCGGGAAAAGGCTAGACAGATGATGATGGATACTATCTTGGATACCTACTAATAATCGTCTTTTTAACCGTAATTTTCAGAAAAATCCTCGACTTCAGGAAGAATGACGTGTACCTGGACACCTACATTCGCAGTCACAACCGCGCTGGCCCTTACCTTATAGGAATGGCTATGGGATACATCATTTCAGTTTATAAGCCTAGTAACTATAGGAATGTTATTTCTAAGGTATGTTATTACTCAACTGTTCATTAATTCTGCTACCCCTATCCCATGTATTGGGGGTCGGCGAATTATTTATTAGTTGTCATCTCGGTAGCCACCCTCTTTCAAGACATATCATCTTTCACGAGGTCCACCATCTATCTTTTTTCTGGTCTTCCCCTACTCTTAAAGCAACAACTATACTCAAAAGTGTACTTCTACTGTTATCGTAAGCAGTAAACATGTCTTCTGCAAAGACGTAGATTGACACTGACCAAATTGGTAGAAGCATCACCAATTTTGGTCACAGTCTTTGCTTCGAGGAGTTCATTATGTGCTTAGCATTTTTCCAAATACATATTATTATGTTGGAATCGGCTTCTAGTCTAACCGATGCATATAAATACTACTATTTTAGTTGGAGCGACTAGCTTCACAACTCAGTTACTGGGTAATAAGGTACCCCTTGGTAAGACTGGTTGTCAGACTTTCAGGATTCTGAGTATCCGTAACGATTCTCAAACATCTACGAATCCAGAATCCTTCTTTTCCAGACCTAATTTAAACTAGAAAGTTCTAGGAAATTGAATGATTACAAGACATTTATTTGTATAGATATTTACATAATATAAGCTAACATATAAACTATAGTAATATGTACTATTATATGAAAAAATAAACAAATAATCATAGGGCATCAAAGAATTCGTCCGCATCGCTGTCAACAGGAACAGTGTCCAAAAGGCTGGCAGCATTGCCACGCTGTATGGCAATGCTAATTCTTTGGCCAAGAAACAATGATGAAAATAAATACCTATAATTTTAGTGACAACAAAATTAGATAAAGAAACAATGTATTCTTCTTAGCGTGTCGATAGCAATCTAAGTGTACTCTGCCCAGAATTGTTTGGCGCCAAAACGATCTATTTATACAACGATACGAAACCCCCAATATATAACAAAGAAAAAATCTGAACAATAATTTTAGCGACCTTTTTAAATATTCCGACGTACGGTTTTTCTATTATTGATATATACATTGTTATCTTTTGTTTATCAAGAAGCCTCTTTTTCACACTTGTAATGTTATCAAAATAAAATTTATCTTATATATTTCCCTTCAGTACAAAGGTGCTATTTTGACTGCCTCGTGGCGATCTCGAGCGTGGGTTCGATTAACTCGATAACGTCAGCAAAATTCTAATTAGGTTTTTTCAGAAAGAATTTCTCTCTAGCAGCCCCAAGGATTTGCGCCCGGTTACTTGTAATGGGCTCGTCCCATTTTACATGGGATTTAAACACGTTACACATCTGCTTACCTACTCCATTGAGGAATAATAAGCTTTTCAACACACTTGCTCGTAAAATGGCTCTTAATGCACAGCTTTTAGATCCATAATGCAGTGTATTACAAACGCGTGCTTTTTCTTTACGTTACGGTACTTGTGCTTTATTTCCACAGATAACTATTTAATTTACTAGTCGGAGGTCGGAGAAGTGCGTTTTTTTTTAATCTCTCCAAAGAGACTTCATGCCAAAAAGAATCCGCGAGCCATATTTTACTTTTTTTTATTAAATAGTCTGAATTGTCCTTGGTCCCAAGATGAACTAAAATTTATTTACCTTAAGAAGAATGCGCAGTTGTAGCCCACGAAATTAAATTTTTCTAACGTTTTTTGCAATTTTCAGGTCAGTGTCAGGTTGTATCTTGATCAAAATATGATTCGCGACTATAACAGATACGTATTTACAGAACTATAATCATTAGAATCATTAAATACATCTTTCTAAGTTAGATTTGTTCCATAAGAACAAATCTCTTATGGAAAAGTTCTTAGGGAACAAATCTAACTTAAATATATATATTAATGATTCTAATGACTATAATTATTTAAATACATATCTATTATATAAATATACATTTTGATCAAGATAAAAAACTTAAAAAAAAATTAAATTTCGCGGTCTACCACTGCGCCATTCACCTAAGGGTGCATCCACACATAGCGAGGCATGTGCCGCAAATGATTTTTTTATATGTACGGTTGCCTCAGGCTGAGGCATCTAACATACAAAAAAAAAGCACTTGCGGCGCATGGCTCGCTCTGTCTGGATGCACCTTATAATTTTCCGTCGTCCCTCCCGTAACCAAACGGAAAAGACCACTGGCGTTCTATTATTGCGGATTCTCACTGAATTAATGTATATTTCTCTGTGCAAATAGTACTTTCTAATTCCATACTAACTAAACTACAATTTGACATACGACAACACTACGATCAGTCTTAACATTATTTTGTGTTTATTATATTTTTTCTATAGGCTGTTTATCGTTTACTTACTCTATGGGTAAACCTGCGCGCGCACGTCAGCGCGGCGCGCGGAATGACAAACCCAGCCCGCCATTATCCATACAAGTTACTATTTAACAATACAAGTCTGTTTTTTTCCTCGCAAGTGTGTTGAAAAACGTCGTATGATACGCGTGTGCATTGATAATTAAACTCTCGGCTACCTTATCGCGCTCGCCTACGGCTCGCGCGAATAATACCGCCTCGAGTTTAATGATCAACATAGCACACATGTATCATAATGTACTATTATTTATTTATTTATTTTAAGCATTTTTACATTTTTGAGCATTTATAGCGTAGGACTTACACAAGTACACAGAGATTTGATCAATAACCCCCATGCTAGGTGGAACCTGTGTTACAGGGGTCATCCATCCGTCCATAATACAGATTACAGGCACACTATCATATAGAGATTCTAGCCCGTTCCTCTTCATAAGAACCTACTTACTATGCTTTGGAATGGCCAACTAGCTTCAATTTTCTGAAAGACCGACTCCTTGACAATTCAAAAGTGCAAAAAAATGGTTGAATTGAAATAAATGCTTTGAGTTTATGTTTACACATAACATAACACCATGCCTGGATTCCCCAAAGGGTATGCAGAGGTGTACCTACTTATAACATTTCGCCAGTTATGTTTAAGTCCCATGTTATAGGTGGTGAGCCTAGTTTAAGCATTTTTTTTTCTCAATTGTACTTATTGTTGTTTCAGAATCTTTTGGTCCTTCTGTTCGCAGTAGCTAGTATTGTTACTTGCAAAGTGTTCACAGAGCCCTTATCATGGGTTACTTTGGAGTATGACCATTTGAGTTCAGCTTTGTATGCAGTTTTCAGCAGAAACCTTTTGGCTTTATGTACATGCATTACTATTGGTATTGTGGAGTACGGGGATATTGGTAAGATTTTTTTTTTATCAAATTTAAAATAAAAATTCTTTTACTAGGCTGAGCATCAGCACTTCTCCAACGTCCGAATTAAATAAATCAGTCCCCCTTACCCTAAAGGGTAGGTGTTTTGGGGGACTGTTTTACCACCTAGTGTAAAACATGTGTGTTTCCACCTAGTGGTTTAGCTGAGTATAAGAAGTGGCGCAACAAACTCCCCAGCAGCACAGCTGTCTGTTCATTTAGAAAACCTTGCTTCTATTCAATAGTATGCAAAATGATAATATTAAGAAACATTAATCTGTCAAGCTCCGCTAATGAGACACAATTGATTGTCTATTGTTTCGTCGCCGATCGGCGAACCGCGCCGCTTGACCGGTTAAAATAAAAAAAATTTTGGTCGAGTCGTGGACAAGAGTAGTCTTATTAATTAATTTAGAAATGTTTTTACGAGCATATTATTGATAAAAAGGAATAGAATAAGCAGATTAACAAGAATACAACAATGATAAGAGCTTTCATCCTGTCAGAACGAGTTTTACAAAAGTAGCTTATTTATGCCGAGGAGAAAGATTATGGTCAGAATGAGGTTAAAGGTTCATAAAGATTGGCCTCTCTTGGTTTGGATTGGATTGGTTCTTTAATAAAGATTGGTCCTTGGCTGCTCTGGACAGAGAGGTGGAAAGAGGAGGCTTTAGAGGTTTGATTAAATATATGTCTTTCTTAAAAGCATAATCATACGAATTTCTGTCGTTTTTATTTCAGCCTTCGTTCGCAAATTAACAAACTGGCATGGCTTTACAATACTAAGCCGACTCGCCTACGGAATCTATTTGACGCACTCAGTTATCTTACAACAAAATATGTATTCAAGGAGGAATTTACAACAATTTGATTTGATTTATTCCGAGGTTTGTATTAATAACTTAATTTGGTCCTTTTTCTCAATAATATCCTGGAGTTAGGTTACCGTTTTCCAATAGTTCCAGTTAATTGGCTATTTAGTATTTCTAAGACCCCAAAATAGGAATTACTAGAGGTTCACAAAAAGAATCGCATTGATTATATTTGAATGTCCAATAATATATTTAGAATATTGGGATTATTTGAGGTAGTTTAAATACATGAGAGGGTACACAGAAGGGGTTTCGGATCGGTCTTTTGAGAGGTAACGGTGCCCCTTTCTTCTTCCTTCATGTGCATCTGGATGAACGCCGGTTGGTTTTAGTGAGGTAAAAACCCCACACTCCCCAGTCTTATCCTCAAAGCCCGGGGCGCTTTTTGAAGGATTCCACCAGAAAAAAAAGCTATGTTACCTTAACGTGAAATGTTTTACAGGTTTTGCATAGCTTTGGGGTCATGATTATGTCTATAATATTCGCAACTCTGCTATGGTTGTTTGTGGAAGCTCCCCTGAATAACATCGTCAACCTATTCATCAATTCTGGGTAAGTCATGAGAAGACCAACTTCATATTGTATCATCATCTGTGTAACCTTTCCCAACTCTTGGGTCGGCTGCCAGTCTAACCAATTGCAGCAGAATACTAGTATGTATTTTAAATGCGAGTCATCTACTTAATAATAGTAGGATAGTTATTAGACAAAACGAATCTCATCAAAAAATTCCGCATTATTTTAAAGCAATTGAAAATGTCAGAAAAAAAATCAATAGTCTATCAGACTATAGACCTAAATAAAGTGGCTGGGACGGACTGGAAGCGAAAGGCGGAGGACAGGGTGTAGTGGCGCAGCCTGGGAGAGGCATATGTCCAGCAGTGGACTGCAATAGGCTAAGTTGATTAATTGAAACATTTATTTACAGTTCGAAAAACCAGTCTCGGAACCAAAAGACCAAAGACGAATCGGAAACTACAGGTTTTGAAGAAACAATTCCCAAAATAAAACGAACGTGATGAAAAAAAACATGTGGGTCGTGGGACCCCCGGCAGGAACGAAGTTCAAAATGAAAATCAAAGATGTGAAAATGTCAAAACGACGAAATTTTTAATTTTTTTTGCAGCCGCCTTTCTTGGATTTTTTAATTTGACTTCATTATCGGCTTCAGCAACCTCGAAAACCATGAAAACTATCATCTCTCTCTCTCTCTTTGTCTCTTTTTATTATATGCAATAAAAACTCGCATGGAGGGGCATAACGCTTTTTCGTTACATGACGATTTCTAAAATTTTACTCCGACCACGTGAAACGAAAAAAATAAAAGTTACATAATAATTATGGTCGTTCACTTGCCCCTCTGCAGGTCAAGGCGGTCGGCTTCTTAAAAATTAAGGATTGTTTGACAGATGATATGGCAAGAAAGGGGTCATCCCCTTTTTGCCATTTCACCTGTCAAACAAAATCTGTCAAGAAAAAATCAACTTCTAAGTCAACGCAATCAAAAGATACGGGCTGTTCCGTTTATTTGTCCGTTTATATATTCCGTTTATTCCGCATATACATATGTAGTTACAAATCTACAAATTTTTACGGAACCCTCGGTGCGCGAGTCCGACTCGCACTTGACCGGGTTTTATTAACCGAATTTTTTTGTATTAGAAACAGAATACACGCAGACTACGTAGCGGGCAACAGCTAATTGTAATATAATTATGGCAACCGATAACAACGACCGACGATCTTAAGAAGGTGGCTGGGACCGACTGGATGCAGAAGGTGAAGAATAGGGCATTGTGGCGTAGCCTGAATGAGGCCTATGTCCAGCAGCGGACTGCGATAGGCTGAGTTGATTGAAGTTAGCCTTTGCCCTGCAAATCTTGCTGGTACCAAGTTCAAGATTTTATTAAGATGAAAACTTTCAACCTTTGCTACTAAGATTGAAGCGTAGTTTTTGAATCTCCTTGGTTGAAGGGCAAAGAAATTTCGGATAAGTAAAATGTAAATTGTCTTTAGAATCTTTTCCAAAGAATCAGTCAGGCGTTCCTGAAAGTTAGAACTTGTTAAAAAAAAAAACTATCTGAATTACCTAATTCAGATAGTTTTTTTTTTTTTTTAACAAGTAATAAACCTACCTAATAAACCTTTATTAGGTCTACAAAAAATAAGGCTTCAGATTTTGTTAAGCAATGACGGTGCTCTAGTTTGAAATAATTTAATTCATACAACAGGAAAAATATAATAATAAAAAGTATCCAACGAGCGTAACAATTATTTTGAATCCCACATCCTAAAGGTCAACAAAACGGAGAATGAACGTGCGTCAGACATTTTTCCAATAATAAGTTAAGTGGTAATTATGATGTACTTAGTAGGGCAGTGAAAGAGTAAATCCGGGAAGTACCTGCTACCTACACATTTGTTTTATTCAAATGGAAATCAAACAAGATTGTTTAACTATTATTAAATATATTTGGGATGCATGAAGAAGCCTCCTCGTGTAGCAGAGTTTGTTCCGCCAGTTACTCAACTGCACCGAGCGCTCGGCGCATCCTGGTCAGTCACACCCAACACCTTATTTGACCAGCCAATTCTTCTCTTGCGGTGGCAGGGCGCCTGCCTGGTTTGTGACCACCCTCCCACCGGAGTCATGCAGCCTGCTGTGTTTCGTCGACGCGTCGGAATTCCAGTGCCTTAGCCATCTTTTGGGCACTCTCGTTCCATCATAGACCTCATCCATCGCATTCCATTAGGCGTGATTAGGCGTGAGGTCAAGAGCGGGGCCCATTCAACAATAAAAAAAAAAGATTTAAATAGGTAGTACGGTCTAGGACAATTGTATAGGTGACTCAGTCAATCAGACAGCCTTTTCCCAATTATTGTAGGGTCAGCTTCGAGTGTAACCGGATTTAGCTGAATATCAGTATTTTACCTGGAGAACTCCACAACTCAGTTACTGGGTGACACGGTACCTCTTGGTAAGAATTGTTGTCAGACTCTTGGGCTTCTGACTATCCGTAACGACAGTCAAAGATCTATGAATGCCAGCCCGACCAACGGCTTAGCGTCAAGAAAAATATTGTGAAGGTAAATATAGCTAGTAAAAGGCTATTATTAAGATAATGTCGAGAGGAAACCTTTGAATGAGAAACGATGGATGGACTGTGTGAAAGATGATATGGCTAGAAAGGGAGCGACTACTCAGATGACGACTAATAGACAAACTGTGTGGAAGATGGAGACACGCTGGAACGTCCCAAATAAAAATGAACATCAAAACTTCATCGCAAAAGAAATAATAACAAATATGGTGTACGCAAGGACCAATTTTTTGCCTCAAAGTAGGAACATAAACAAATCAAACTAAATCTTCTTAAATGTACCGAGTTAAAGTTAGCTAATCTTACTAATTAGGTATATTAAGTTAGAGGAAGTTTAAGTCTTAATCAAATTAACAACTTTAAACTTTATTTTGTGGGCTATGAAGGCATCTTTGCTTAGAAATGTTCTCTTAAACTTTCATATTAATTAAGTTTATTACGAGGCATCTTTAACTAGTCAGATACAGTAAGGTGCATCCGGCGTAAGATGGTCATTCAACCACGCTACGAATTGTCCTTGATGGCTGATCAATCATAACACAGGGAAAGAAAAACGAACGTCACTTAGCGTTAGCACTTATATCCGCGTGGTGGATTACGGCCCACTCTCTCTTACAGACTGGAGGCCTGTGTCCCAGCAGTGGGAACGTTATAGGCTGATTATGCTTATACAGATTCACATTCATACTCAAATTAAATTAAAAACTTAAAAAACCCCCGACTCAAACAAAAACCTCTAAAAACTAAAATAATACGAGTAATATCTATTGGCCCTTTAAGTTTAATATAAGTTGCAGGAAATATTTTGATCCAAGCGTCCTCACGTTGGGGGACGGCTTATGAGTTTGTGACCGCAAATCGTTCTTTTACATAATTGTCGCTAACCACATACAATGATTATTTACGAGAAATCTGTCTCTGTGACATTAAATCTTTCCATCACGTTTTTACTAGGAAACTACTGAACCATTTTAGGTCAGTTCGCGCCTATTTATTGCCATCAACCAGGCACAAATCCAGACTCCGGGCTGCTACTGAGACATTCCAGATGGAAAATCCTAATAATAGGTACTTTTCCCAACCCGGGAATCGAACCCAGGACCTCGTGCTCAGCAGAAGCGGTTGTGACCACTACACCAACGAGGCGTCTACAATAGTTTTTAATTTATAAGATGAAGCATGTACAGACGCCAGCACATCAAGCTACCCGAAACTGTCAAATTTTCCCAATCAGCCTTGAACCTTATACTGTAGCGATAAAGTTGAAAATCTATTGAAGTTTGACAGATTGTAGTAGCTTGATGTGCCGGAGGCGTCTATACTATAATTATGTCATAATATATATATATATATATCATACTTTTTGTTGAACATTTGAATTACCTATCAATTTCAATATTTTAGGCAGTGTTTCATGATGCGCTTCACTTGGCCAAGGATAGACAAAGATGGCGAAACATCGTCAGGGAAAAGTTGTTTTCAAGGGAGGATCACGACCCTCAGTAATGAGGAGTACGACTTGAGGAGGAGGAGGCAGTGTTTACACTTGTCTATCTAGATGATGATTTCGGTATTTTAATTCGTTAAATTATATAAAATACTAGCGGCCCGCCCCAGCTTCGCACGGGTGCAATTTTTTTTTCGAATTTCCAAAATTTTCTTTCATACAAACCTTGTCCCGGCAATACCGATCACAACAAAAAAAGAATTAGCGAAATCGGTCAAGCCGTTTTCATGTCAAGTCGTGACAACGGAAAACGGGTTTCATTTTTATATATATAGATAAGTTCATTAATAAAGAAACAGGCGCCAGAACCCGGCTGTTTATATACCATTGCGTACGTTACACATATTTTAGTTCCCAAGTAAAGGTGTGCCAGATAGGACATTAAATGTGTTAAATTGAAAAAGTGCAAAAATGAAGGTGACGTGTGGTTTCATTCAGATAGTTCTGGTCAGTTTATTCAGTAAGTACTTACCTTTATATATTTTTATTCATTAATTTATAATTAAATATTTATTTATTTAAAAAATGTGGTCAAAAATTAAAGCAATTTCAAGAATGGAATAAATATATTAATTTTAATGTTCGCTTGTTTATTGTATTTAAGATTTGTCAAAATAGAAATGAAAAACTAGTAAAAAAAGAACACGAATAATATTGTGAACTAGATTAATATGAAATTAGATTAATATAACAATCAAATTAAGACAGAAAATAATAATAATAAAAAATAGTTAATTGCTGTTGCAAAAATAATATGAAAGGAAATATACAGGGCAGACATCGATGCGCAAACTGTACCTAACCATGAATAATTCAGCACATGATTGTAGACGGTCGGGAAAAATTTTTTTGGACGGTTATAAAAAAATCTACGGTTTCATAGAAAAGTGCGTTACCTACGCGGTCAAAATGCTGAACAGCAAATTTTAATTCTCTAATTTTTTTTATAATTTTTGGTGTCCCACAGCTGGGCAAAGGAATCCCTCATTCTTTTCCATTCATTTTTGTCAGTTGCCTGTTTCGGCAGATTAATAACGAGACTATGCCGTCGCGCCAGCGTTTCTTAGGCCTGCGTCGGTGAGGCACGCCTGCCTCAGGGGGTTGACTCTCTAAGCACGTAATCCGTAGTAACGGCTGAAATTAAGGGTGGCTTCTTACTCCATACGACATATGGACATTAGATTAGTTCGGGGGCCGAAATATGAACTAATGAAAACACGATTTGACAACTGTCTTTACTCCCGATGTGTTTTTTTCACGTCAACGCTGGCTGTCGCTGAAAACCAGCTCTGGGGCTCTCCCCAGCGCTGGTTTTCAGCAACAGCCAGAGTTCTTGCATAGGGTCTTAGCATTATGCTGAACGATCGCCGTTTTGCGTGGTTGTGACGCATTTTTTCTCCCAACTTGTTTTTTTTTTTGTGTTTGTGTTTTTTTTATGCGTCATGTTTGCCGCAAACATATTTTCTTTCTTTCTTTTTACCTTTTTGCCCTTCCGAAAAAGTTAATAAATCGGGGGTAGAGTTCATTTTGAAGTATCGCAAGGCCGCCAGCAACTGACCGAAAACTGAAGCTTCGACATCTACGTTGTTGTCACTGTTGTCTGTGGTTTTCCACTTTGTGGTTGGGATAAACAGTTACTTAGCATTAAGACACATAAATGTTTTAATGCTAAGTAACTGCTTAATGTACGTATTACATTTAGGTGTCGCTTAGTGGTACCGAAAATGGGCAGATGACCGAGAATAAAAAGTACTAAAATATAAAATGATATATTATATACCTACTAAAAGTTTCATAATTTGTAAGAAAAAAAAAATTATAGATTATATACCTGCTAAAAATTTCATAATTAGTAGGCTTTTAATTTTTAATGTGGTAGCTTGACGAACGGTCCTCTTGATAGAAGGTGGCGCTTGACCTATCGACACGTGCAAACAAGGAATTTCCCATGCGTTGTCATAATCTTTGTGATAAAGTTGCAATGACGCACGTGCACTTGTGGAAGTAATTACACAACCCACACATTTTCAACCGGAATACAGCATTGCTATGTTTTACCGCAAAACAGCATTGGTTTGTGGTAGAAATAGGTAAAGGTGGGTTTGTTGTACTTCCCCGAACAAGCTTGAACAATGTCTTTGTAACAGACTATCTCGTTGATGTAGGGGTCGTAAGCGCCAATGCTGAGTGTGGGGGTTTTGGAGAGGGTTGCGCTTAGAGTAATTTAATTTTCCTATTAGGAAATTATCAGGATTCATACCAGAATATAAACACTATCCCCTTTACTAATAAACGTTGTATAGCGTCTGTCTAAGTTACACAACGCTTTATCTTCTTCCTTCGAAAATCAAATTACTGACGACTGAGAGAGAGAAATCGGTGTGTAACTATTCATCTGATATAATACGTTTATTAGTATGGGGGTATATATCCCACTAATATTATAAAGGCGAAAGTTTCTGATTTTGTATGTGTGCGTTTATATGTTTGTTACTTCTTCACGCTCAAACGGCTAAACCAATTTTAGTAAAATTTTGTATGGAAGTAGCTGATACCCTGAATTAACATTACATGCTACTTTTTATCCCGATATTCCCACGGTACAGGTACTATAAAGAGTGAAATGTGAATATACTAGGTGTACACCTCTGCCCATCACTTTGAAGATAAAGGTGTAAAATATTACCTATGTAATGTTGATGTTTCAGGTATATCCTCAGCTGAACATATCACAAACAGCAGGAAGACAGAAGTAGACATCGTCATAGAAGGGCTAGAAGATCTAGAATGGAGCAAAAATGAGAGACCTTGCATAGACCAGACACTATTTATATTGAACAATGTTAAGAATTACACTGTTTGGGCGGTTTGGAGTAAGTATAAGAACTTTAGTATGCATTGTATTATCAGCCTATACTTAATATTCTCACTGCTGATGACCTCTGTCGTTGTTAAAGGGAGCGTGAAAATGTTCGAGTCGTACAGCAGATAAGAGCTTTAAAGATTTTTTATTGAGAGTACCTACCATAAGAACATATTAATGAAAAAAATATATGTATATATCATGTAGGTATAGGTATCTCATGTCACAGATAGACTAATATCTACAATAGTACATATAAATCTTCTAATCACATTCATAATTATTCTTTTAGTATGGAATTCCATGCACCATCCAGTTGGTAGTTTCTACGGTTCCAAATATAGTTTAGGTAACTATGACCAATGTTTGAAAGCACCTTCCAATTTTGCTGAGCCTAAGATTGCAACACAATATTGCCTATCTGATGTCAAACTAACGGATAAAGAAGAGAAAGAATATGGCAGTGCTGATGTGTTTGGAAGGACTGAAGAGTTTTTAAATGTGAGTCATCAGCGTCCTGTTCTTGCCCCACGTTACTTGGGGTCGGCGCAACACGTTTTAATCTTTCATTCTTCTCTGTCAAAAATCTCGCTATCATTCACTCCCATCATTCCTCACACAATCCATCCATCTTTTCTTGGCCTTCCTCTCCCTCTCCATCTATCTATATATTTATCACTTTTATTCACAGATGGATGAATATAAGTAACGTATGAGTGCGTTTTTAAAAGTCAATCGATAATTACGAAAACTGACGTAAGACGAATAACTTGAAATTTTTTAATTGCTTCCACAGGTAAAATCCAAAGAAGGCAGAAAGGCTGACACAATATCATGGGGTACTTGCTTACCTGCAGTGTGCCACCATGAATCAGTTTCCAAGATTCTAAAGACTATATACTTGGTGAATCCTATCACTCCTTTGGAACCTGATATCACTGTGGATTACTGTCAAAAAGCTGGAGTGAAAACTGAATACAGTTTGAAGTTTTATGTGTTCATGTGAGTCAGTGTTTTGTTCTATTAATGGCAATAATTCAGGGTTTAACCAAATAGAATTAGTTTTGTAGAATGACACCAAAGTTAATAACACATTAGCCGTCATTTCAGTAGGCACCTCCTTTTTAGCAATAGCATCTTTCAAATAATCTATCCGTTCTTTTTTGGGTCTTTCTTTACTCATATAACCATCCACATTCTTAACTAAAACTTCCGTCACTACCTTGTTCCTCATTTCTCAGTCATGCCCAAGTCATCGAATGATTCACTTTCTGTTTACACCATTGGATTTGGTTGTTTTCCCCTTTTGCACCTTGTAATATTGCCATTATCAAGTCGATGGAACTTGATGTATGTTTATTATTATTCATCGCACGTGGAAAGATGTTGACGTAGTTAGAAATACAATTAATATTGTCCGAAACATACTCATTATTGCTTGTTCATGTAATAGATTCCTTCTTTCACGTAATTTTTTCTGAAATTCATAGTGCAGTTTTGGTAGCCCAGTGGTGTTAAATTTGCGGGTTCGAAACCAGACAAGCATGCATTTCATGATAAAGATTTTCTCAAGATTATTAATATTCTTTTTAGATGTACCATGATAGGATTAGTTGTGACAGCTATAACATCGACAATCTACCTAGAATATGACAACACAGATTCGAGACGTAAGTATTCCTTAGAAACTATTATTATTATTATTTACTCAAATAATTAACATAATGCATGACTTATGTTGCATGATTACTGAAGTGGCAAAATAATAATAAATATTGACTGCCATTAGAGCACTTTAATATATTATGATATTATGTGTTATTGCAGTGCTTGTTAAGATCTTCAGAACGGACGGTAGCAATTGTCTTTATTTACATAAAATATAACGTTCAATATCAATATGTAAAGCTATTAGTAAGTGATTGCAATTAACTAATTTTTACCTCATTGCAATAAAGTATATGTCGGGAGCTCTATACAACGCTCGGTAATCATTATAATTTATCACACTTCACACTAATATTATAAAGGCGAAAGTTTGTGAGTGTGTGTGTGTGTGTTTATATGTTTGTTACTTCTTCACGCTCAAACGGGTGGACCAATTTTGATGAAATTTGGTATAGAGATAGCTTGAGTCCCGGGAAAGGACATAGGGTACTTTTTATCCCGATATTCCTACGGGATCGAGACTTATGCGGGTAAAACCGCGGGGCACAGCTAGTACTTTATAACGATGAAATAAGAGTTACATTGCAATGGCTTAATAATGGTTTTACGTTAAAAAAATTGTATCACGAATGTGCTCCTTAAAAGTTTGTATTAACTATACTGGAGATTAAACACGCAGTGACTAAACATGCTTTTACGAATTATATAGTAGATTGTTATGCAAGGGTCGAAAGGAATCAATTCCTATACGAGGCATTTAGACGCCCGAGCGCAGCGAGGGCGGCTACAGCCCGAGTAGGAATTGATGACTTTTACCCGTGTTAAACACTCTACTTTTCATTTCGAATATAAGGTAAGTAAAAAGTTGTAGTTTTTCTAAAATATTTAGATATTGATAACAATAACATGCAAAGTTTTTGAATTTCGGTACAGCTTACAGGGTTAGTATCCCGCCAAATAATACTATTGATCTTTTTTTATTTTAAACATGGAACACACCGCGTCATCGCCGCGGGCTGTCCCGCTTAATAGGTTTTTTTTTTAATTCACACAGGCTGTTTATACACTCACAAGACTGCAGCATTTTTCTTAATTTATGTAAAAAATTTCGTAGCTGACTACAGTTCTATTTTTAAAATTCATTCCCACCCTAAAGAGGGAAGTAATTACTATGAGTCTTTCCCGCCCTGTGGTGGGAAACAGCGTCTTCCACCCGCTATTTGGATCAAACAAACACTACTTTCCGAGTATGAGAAATGAAAACATATATTCGTGCCCGAATTTGACACAACTGAGCGCAAGCAATTCGAAGACATGTGACATCTACCAATCCGCACTGGGCCCGCGTGGTAGATTACGGCCCATTCCCTCTTACCGAGAGGAGGCCTGAGTCCCAGCAGTGGGAACATTATAGGCTGATTATGTGTGTTATGTGAGCGCAAGCTAGCTGTCACAGGGCACCGTATTCCGGCCATGGTGGCCAATCTCAACAGAGAATAGCCTTCGGCGAGGGAGATATTATAGTGCACAAGTGTGTGCGCAGACACAGGTGCACTCCCATCTCTTCCCTCACTCTGCACGACCGGAGAGAGATCAGGCGCAGGACCAACGGCTTAACGTGTTACCCTCCCCCGTGCCTCGTAACTAAACGGACATCTCAAACTTTAGACCACAATTTTCTCTGTGGGTACTCGAGCGATTTTAATATAGACAATGTTACCCTGAGAAAATATTATGAGACAAACAAAAACTAACAAATTTATAAGAAGGCTTTGAACTAGTATTAAAAGCTTGTTCTCAACAACGCTGCACTTGAATCTAACCCAAGTCTCTTAAACCAAGTAGGAGCTTAGAAAATAATAGACCATAGAATCATGGAATATTATGTCTAAGCTCATTAAAATTGTTTACATAATTAAGCTTGCCTCTTTGGAGTTGTGGTTATACAGATGCATTCTGGGGTCAGGCAAAGAGTTCTTTGTTGAGTTTATTGTTCGGAAATTTTCAGTAAAAGCTCAGATTTTTTTTAATTTTAGCTCGTCCCCTATGAGACTTATTCTATCTAGCGAAATATACTGTAAATGTACTCCTATGCCTATCCTGAGTGTGATACTAAACTTATCTCCTGTTTCTCCTTTATAGTGCGAAGAGTAGCATACTCCTTCAGCCTCAAGAGAAACTGGTCATCTTTCGTGAAGATCTCGGATGATGAGATACCAGTCCTCAGTTTCACAAAGGCCATTGCTCTAAGCTTCACAACCTGCGTCCATGTTTTTGTGTTTATTGTCGCCGGTTCTATTAGTAATGGGCATGATTATGATCAAGTAAGTATCTATTGCGATTTTGTAAATTTCAAAATGTGGTTTTCGATTAAAGTATTTCAGAACATACTTTTATGTCCGTTGTTTTTTTTTTATAAAATGTTTAAGTTTTTTGGTTATAATTTTTATCGTCTTGACATTTTGGTGCTATTTTATTAGTCAGGTCTTTTTAGTTGAATCGTAAACTTATCTTGCTAGAACCGAATATCAATTTTGAGTTATGCCATAATAAAACTCGAAAATAACGCGTGTGGTCTTAATTTTGGGGTTTAAACCGTTTTTTTAAATAACATAAGCACTAGGCATTCGTCGCCCCATCCCGATATCTTAGAACAGCTTAAAACGATCTCTCACCTTTTAAGAAACATTAATGAATTGAATTATGTTTAACTCTTTCAGCTAATAAGCATAAAGGACACCACTCTAGGTAACATATTCCAGCACTTAGATCTTCCAGCAGTGGAGAACTTCTTTGTGATATCTGGGCTACTTCTCATGAAAGGTCTGATGGAGAAGAAGAGAAGTCCCGTCATAACTTTATTACAGCGTTATGTAAGGTAAGGATATGTATTTGACGTTTGACTTTTAAGCAGCCATTAATGTTTAAAATTGCCTACAGGTTGCTACTAATTCATCGTAATTTATTCATTATTTTGTCATTCATAAAATTTGTAGATTAATTTCATCATTTTTAACGACTTTGATAGGAAATGAGTTGACAATAAGACAATTATTACTGATAACGAAAAGCTATGTAATGCCGCCTAGGTTCCTAAAATCATCTGATCTTAAATCAATTGATGTTTTTGTTTCAGATTAATAGGCTCCTTCGCTGTGCTAATATTCTACACTATAGCAGTATCCGAATATGTGGGTGATGGCCCATTGTGGAAACGCATCATCGGTAGAGAACAGAAGGCGTGCTCCAAGACCTGGCTTGTGGGTCTACTGATGCTTGGAAACTACGTGGATAGTGATAATATTGTAAGAAGTTTACACCTTATTTATTTTGTTTAGATCTGTTCTAAAATTAACCGCTCCAACAGTCATTGGATAAAGTCATAAGCATAAGTTAGATATAGGTAGGTACCTACTAATAATACTAATACAATTTTAGGTAAAATTTTTATTACTAACGCAATAACATTTGATCATTTTATGTTTTTGTGATATGTATGTTTCTACTATGATTATCTAACTTATATGGATATTCTCTGAGATAAATAAATAATAATAATAATACCTAGAAGAGAAGATTTGACAAACTTATAGACCTGTGTTTTTTTCCAAGCCACCTTTATCAACTGCAAAAACCTATTAATTTAAGATATTAATCATTTATTCGTCTAATTTAATTTCAGTGTCAACAAGTATCCTGGTATATCCCAGCAGACTACCACTTAGCTGTTATGGGTACAGTCCTATTCTGTCTCTGGCAATGGAATAAGCGTATTGGCAAAATTGTCACCACCATCGCTGTCGTCTTCTCGGTGGTGATAACTGGTATTACCACTTACACGAAAGGATTGAATGGAATCCTGCTCTACGATGTTGAGTAAGTTCTTTTCATCTACTTTTTGGTCTGGTTCTAGTTTAATTACGTAGTTCCGTAGGCTATTGTGATTGTCAAGGTTTTTAACTGGTATATTTGCATTTTAATTGTGATAAGTTTGTGCATATATATTAACACAGATTAGTGTTATGTCACTTAGATCACTCTGGTTCTAGCATCGTCAAATGTTGTTTATGATTATTATTGCTAGTATACCTAATTCCACTAACCAAGTCTCGTTGTGTGTGCTCGAAGTGAGTTAGTTCTCATTAATGTTTTGCAGTTAAAAATCAAGAAGTCTCGGATTCGATCCTCAATGGAACGTACATCCTAATCATTGGGCTATTACTTATTCTTATAACAGCTGATATCCCATTTATGACCGTTACTTCACGTATTCGTTTATGCTTGCTAATATATCATGGAATTAAAACAATCATGTTAGTTAGACGATTCAGGGCATCATCGTCATCTGCTTCGCCATTTCCCAACTATGTTGTGGCCTGCCTTCTTAGTCTACGTGAATGTAGCTAAATACCAATATTTTACATGGTGGTTTTTATATGATAATTAAGGTTTTCACCAAAAACTTTAGTTAACAAAAGATTTAAAAGGTAAAAATGGCCATTTCAGTCGTTTTCTGATTTGCAACAAATCACTTCGAAGCCTTAATTAAATGCTATGGGAAAGTCGTTAACGACTTCCGTAGCGTTGAAGCTTATAAAAATCCAATTTCCATTGATTGACGTTTTTTGATTTAATGGTAACTCAAAATAACATTTGATTGAGGTTTTCATTGAAATCTTTATGAATGGATTTCATAGAACTTATATTTTCATGAATGCTTTCGAAACGTGTTCACTGTGTGTCGTTTCACTGTGTATTATCGGTTATGGAATTATGTTTACTTTTGTTCCTCGTAATACTCAAGATTGCTTACATTTTCCTGTGACTTAAAAACCTTACCTAAAAGTTTTCTTGATTAATTTAAAATTCAGAATGTGAAGGTTCTTTCATAACAGTTTCACTGTCAAAAATTACTTCGGGAATAACATCTAAAAGTTTAATTATTCCTCTGTTTATATCTCTTAAGCCACTAACTTGTAAATTGTGTTCGTCCTTACACAATCTATCTAAAAAATCCAGTCATAATACCCTTAAACATCATAAGGTTGCTCCTGGGGGGTTTCTTGCAGCTCTTCTTCTTCCCAGCTAAAGCAAGCTTCTTCCCAACATTCTTTCTTCCCAACTAAAGAAGGTGGTGAAGAGCGGGCGTTTTGGGTTAGGTGTGGTAGCTAGTTTGAACAAATTCCTTTTGATGTTGATTATTTTCAGGAAGCTGATACACGTGAGAGACAACCAGGTCTACCTAGACACCTACATGAAGAGTCATCATAGAGCTGATTCTTACTTCCTCGGCATGGCCATGGGATATATCATCACAGTGTACAGGCCTGCTAAGTACAGAGGAGTTATTTCTAAGGTAAGCAGTTATGCTAGTTGATAACCAGCCTGTAGCGTCCCACTGCAGGACGAAGACCTACCTCTCCCTTTTCCACACAACTCCGTCTTGAGCTAATGCGGGCCAGTCCTTCCAGTAAAAGTCAAGCTCGTCTCGCCATCACCATTTTTGCTAGTCACAAAATACCGTTTTTATTAAATGCTAATGATGTATTCTTGGAAAAAGGAGAGATCTTTATAAAGCTTTGAACTGCGATATCAAATAAATTAAATGTCGATAGCCAGGATAGTAACTAGAATAAGAAAAGGCTTCTCTAAGCATAAATTATATAGCATATTTTTTTAGTCTCGATGCATTATTCCTTAATAAATTGGTCTACGTACCATTAGATAAAATATCTAGTTCCTAATTTATTATTTTCCTAACATTCCAGGAGTGTTCCTACCTAGGCCTCGCAGCAGCCTTCATGCTAGGTCTCAAAGTGTTATCAGCGGCCCCAGCATGGTGCCTTGGGGAATACAACGCTTGGAATGCAGCAGTGTATGCGGCTCTCAACAGAAACTTATGGGCCTTGGCGACCTGTATTTGTATCGCGATTACAGAATATGGTGATGTCCGTAAGTAGATTTTTTATTTGTTTTTAAGATTAACTTATAATCTGTTAGCTTATCAAATGCCTCTTCTAATGCAAAAAAGAAACAAGCATTGTTTATCATAAATGGTTACTGCGAGTTAGCCACTTAAAAGATAATAAGTAGTCTAGGTTTCCACACAATGATTTTTATTCATCGTAATTTAGTAATGTCCGAGGTGGATATTATTTTTTAATTATTCTAATGTGACATTATCATTTGTCAGGATTTAAACCCGCAACATGAAGTATCAGAAACTGGTGTTTTGACCTGTTGGTACACCAGCACCCTAATTGCGTAACACACTATAAATCACAATCTGAATAATTTTGAAAGATATTGCTAATCCATTGCTTCATATGTTCGAAAAATTTGTGTGCTTAACAAAGTAAATAATGTAATGCATGTTTTTGACCTGTAAAAATGCAAGCCGTTGATCCTGATAGTGTGTTACGTTACTACCCCCCACAGGTCCGTCTTTTTGATAAGAACTGCTTTGCTGATCGCAAAGTCAGAAAATGCATGCCGAAATTCCCCCGCTCTTAATAATATAGTTATTTGCTTTACGGGTAGGGAATTCTACCAGGAAACTATGTTGGAACAGTTAATATTAGCTAAGTTAAGAATGGATAGCTATTCGCTTGAATAATTATAATACCCTAGCTAAGTCAACTTCTGACGGAAATTAGACAAAAGCTTATACTGTATATTTAGAAACACATAAAAGCAGAAAAGAAACTACTGTAAGACAATTAAATAATTGCTTTTCAGAGGAAAACCGAACACAAGTAAGTAATGGAAACAAAATAAATAATGATGGCTGGTCCGCCATTGATTAATCTTTGATAGAAGAAACACTGTTTATTTATTTTTAACTAGCAGCGCCCCGCGGTTTCACCCGCATAAGTATCGATCCCGTGGGAATATCGGGATAAAATGTATCCCATGTGTTTTTTCTGATGTATAAACTATATTATTACTGTAAAGTTTCATCTAAATCCGCACCCTAATTGCGTAACACTCTATCAATCGGAATCTGAATCATTTTGAAGCAAATTGCTAAACCATTGCTTCATAAGTTGGAAAAATTTGTCTGCTCAACACGTAAATAACGCAATGAATGTTGTTGAATTGTCAAAATGAAACCGATTCCGATTGATAATGTGTTACGCAATTGCCCCAATGGTCAGTAGTTTTTGCGTGAAAAAGGGACAAATGTCTATCCATCCATCCTCACGAGCTTTCGCATTTATAATATTAGTAGGACGTAGGATAGGATAGAATAGGATAGGATGTGAAGTAGGATAGGATTTTGCTTACATAAAGATAGTTCGAGGTATGAAAAGTATTTCGAGCAAGAGATTTTAACCTATTGATACCCACACGCTTACAAGTAACGCATACATTCAGATATTTACTCGTGAAATTGAAATTTAATTTAATACATATTTCCGTGATTCGTATTTATCTTATTCTACGTATTTTTGGTCAGTAATTTTGAATCGCTTTTAATGAGAATTCTGTTAATAAGCTGCTTATGAACCGTTCTTGTATACCGGCAACAACTTATAAATATATAAAATATTATCGAACACTGTTCATCCATTGTGCATTGGCTAAGCTTAAAAGCTTTCGCATTTTCTCTGTGCATAACAAATAGGTACTGCTTAACGTTTTTTACGTAATTGGGAGTTTTTAAACGTGTATTTCTGGCTTGTTTTGGACTAAATAAGCTTATAATTTGGCAATAGCTCTATTCTAAAAGGCCGCCAATTTATTGCTATAAAAATTAATAAGAAATCCGCATCCGGTTAGACTGGAAGCCGATCCTAACATAGTTGGGAAAAGGCTAGGTATATGATGATGAAATATTAATAAGAAAATTGTGGCCTAAATTAATATCCTAATTTTCGACCAATAGGTACCAATACCACACCCGTAACAATTTCAACAAACCTTTAATAAAGCTTAGAATTTAATAAATGAAGGATATCAATAATTTCAAGTGAAATATGAAAGCGAAATGCCAGGAAATGAATTGCTAGAATTCCTTTTAATCCCTTAAACTAAGTATACTCGTGCTTGGGGCATGTTGAACATAGCTTCTTTTTTTTGCTGATTTCCCGGGAGGACCCTTAGTTTTTCCCCGTCAAAATACTGGTATTATATTTTCATTTCAGTTCCAAGATATGACTGTTAGTGTTTCATCAAATTCTACTTTCTCTGTGATGAAATATTCTTTGGAAAATATTACTGTATTTTCTTTCATGGCTGCTTTATATATCGTCTTCTTCCGTTATTGGTTAAAACTCATCGTCATCATTCTACTGCCCTTTTCCTAATTTATTTGGTGTTCTTGGTTAAAATTAATCTTCTAATATACAGGGTCTAATTAAATTCGCTAACGAAACTTCACGGTCGTGGTGGGTATCGATACCCAAACATAATTAAAAAAAAAAAAAAAAAGACGGGTTGCACTCCGGGAGTGCCGGCAGAAGTAAAAACTTGAATATTAACGTTGAAATAAATCAATTATTAATTTAATTAATATAACTAAGTTTTTTTCACTATTTCTGCGTCATTTTTTTCATTAATCGATGCACTTTGTTCAATTTCCATTTTTTGAAACACTTTATATACACGAATTTTACGAATACACAGCAGTGTGGCTACTACACAGACGGTCGAGCCACCAGCTGTCCATCCACGTCCGCGTCCGCGTCCGCGTCCACCATCACCATCACATCACATCACATCACCATCACCATCATCATCGCCATCGCCATCGCCATCACCATCACCATCACCATCGCCATCGCCATTACCATCACCATCCATCCATCCATCCATTATCGTGTCTCACTTGGTTCACTTCGGTTGGCGCCGCCGTAGAAAGAGATGGGGGGGGGGGGGGGGAATCTCTCCTGACGGTCACGTGTCCTGACGCGATGCCCTGACGCGAGTTTAATATTTTTTACCCATTACAAAAAGTGTTCAACGCCGCTAAAGAAGTTTTCACTTCAAAAAAATGATTTGATGTTCTTTCCTTTTAGGGTCAGTTCACACCGCGACGCGACACGACGCGCAGTTTTCAAGATAGCAATACAATTATAGACCTTACCTGCTACACAAAAAAGTACATAATTCTGTGTGTCTACTACGTCGAGCTACGCCGTGCGGCGCCGCGCTGCGCCGCGCGGCCCTCCTCACTGATGTGTACCTTTTTGTGTAGTAGATAAGGTCTATAATTGTATTGCTATCTTGAAAACTGCGCGTCAAGTTGCGTCGCGGTGTGAACTGACCCTTAGGGTCAACGACCGTTTTGGTAGTGTAGTTACGTTTAGTACCTACGAGTTGAAAACTGTATTTTTATTTATTTTATTTAAGCGAGTCTAAATATCGATAGCTAGCACGTCTGTAAAGGTTACACAAAAAGTGTTTTTTTTTTTGAAGTGAAAACTTCTTTAGCGGCGTTGAACACTTTTTGTAATGGGTAAAAAATGTTAAACTCGCGTCAGGACACGTGACCGTCAGGAGAGATTTCCCCCCCCTCCCCCCATCTCTTTCTACGGCGGCGCCAACCGAAGTGAACCAAGTGAGACACGATAATGGATGGATGGATGGTGATGGTGATGGTGATGGCGATGGTGATGGCGATGGCGATGGGGATGGTGATGGCGATGGTGATGGTGATGGCGATGGCGATATGATGTGATGTGATGTGATGTGATGGTGGACGCGGACGCGGACGCGAACGCGGACGTGCATGGACAGCTGATGGCTCGACCGTCTGTGTAGTAGCCACACTGCTGTGTATTCGTAAAATTCGTGTACCTATATAAAGTGTTTCAAAAAATGGAAATTGAACAAAGTGCATCGATTAATGAAAAAAGTGACGCAGAAATAGTGAAAAAAACTTATATTAATTCAATTAATAATTGATTTATTTCAACGTTAATATTCAAGTTTTCACTTCTGCCGGCACTCCCGGAGTGCAACCCGTCTTTTCTTTTTTTTTTAACTAATATTTTAAGTGACAACACTTCCGGCGATTGATGACCCCCAAAAACTCACAAAGTAATTAATTTTTTGTTTCATTTCGTCTACGGAGTTCCGCTAGGTAATATTATTTGACTCTGTAGTTGTTGCATTTCATAAGCGCAAGATGATCGTTACAATTTGAAGCTTTATAACAGTCACACAAATGACACAACGTGCGCTCGTGATTTACATCAACTATAACCTTTGTTAGCTTCATACTGCTTATCTCACAAGACCCTTTCAAACTAGATGTCAGATAACAATAAAGAGTAAAGCAAAAACATTGCAATAAAAACGGAGCGACCTATATTCGCAAAAATAATGGTGTCACGCAAAAACCACAAAAAAATAAATGACCTAGTTTCGACTATTTGGATATTCTGGCTAAGATACAGATCATTAATTGATGTCAGAGAAAGATTAACGGCTTTCAAAATAAAAGAGTATTCCTTTTTTGGGGTTCCGTAGTCAACAAGGAAGCCTTATAGTTTCGCCATGTCCGTCTGTCCGTCCGCAGCTTAGCTCAGCTCTTAGTACTAGAATGATATAATTTGGTATGGATATAAATATTAATCACGTCGACATACAGGTAAAATAAAAAAAAATATATATAAAAAAAATATAAAAAATATTTATTCCAATTTTTTTTTTAAGGAAAATTAAAAAAAAAATTGAAAAAATATTGGAAAAAATATTTTTGTAGGGTAGTTTACCTCTACATGTAAAGTGGGGATGTTTTTTTATAACTGTGTTTGGGCATTTTAATCATGCCAAAACGGTGTTTAAGTTCATTCATTTCATTGCAGAAAGTCTCAGAAACTTCATGTCCTGGCCTATCTTCACGATACTCAGCCGTCTAGCATATGGAGTCTACATGACACATTCCCTTGTATTGGAGCGGTTCCTTTTCTCGCAACGGAATCCATTGCAATACGACATGTTTAACCTGGTACGTATGTATTTATGATTGCCTAGTACCATGGAATAGTATCCACAAAAGATCAGCCTCATACAGCAAGTCAAAACAGGTACACACACATTTAAGCGTATAGCTGTACAATAATCTTTTGGCACGTGGCCAAAATCGGAACTGACGCCTCTATCTGGTTTTTTCAATACAGAAAACAAAACAATTGCACAAATGTTTACCAACAGCGCCCTCCTGTCAATGTCATTCAAGTGCCAAAAGATCTTTGTAGCATTGTACCTCCGATCTCAAACAAATGCCAGTCGCCGTGAAGTGTGCCTATGTGTGAGTGCGTTTTCAATCGTTGTATAGAGCTGACCTTCTGTACCTACCCATCTATTTTGTACTAGCACTAGGAACCTCACTTTCATAAAGTTATTTGTAAGTATGTTGGTTACTTTTGCAATTTCATTTTCTGTATTTTTCTTGAAACTGCACTACATTGAGACCCTAAACTTTCGTTTCAGGTTCTATAAATGTTGTTTGGCTAACATTCTTTGGGTTTGATATTAGAAATATTACTCTTTTCAAATGTGGCGTTTGAAGCGATAATGAACGTCGTACTCGTAGATCTTTTATGGCAACGCTCCATATAGAAGCCTATGTCAATCAGTGGCAGCGTATTGTTTAATTACCGGCTCTTCTCCATAGGAAACGACCAACACCTAGCTTTTGACGTTTCATAAGTGCCCATGTAGGTTTATGTGAAATTAAATATTTTGAGTGTGACTATGAAAAAAAAAATTAAAAGTCGAAGTAAGAAAAATCAAGGCTTATATTCAGTAGTGGACCATACCAAGAAACAAATTATTACGATAATATTAATGTCAAGACACCATAATCTAGATATCTATAGTCTGTCCAAATTAAACAACTACACACACAGTCATACAGAAAAAGCTGGTATAGACTCACAAGAACGTATCAATACCCAAGCTTTACCCCAACTCTATAAATAATCTGCCCACCTACAACACAGTACAGTTTGAACATACAAAGTTCTTAATTGAATTTCAGATACTAAACGGTATAGGGATACTCCTACCATCGGCACTGCTAGCGGTACTTCTGTGGCTGTTCGTCGAATCGCCGCTGAGCAACTTGGCTAATCTCGTTCTAAGCCCTGTGTGAGTATGCTGGTAGTTAAATACTAATACTAATAGATTGTGGCGGGAAGATGTTATATATGTGTTGCTACAAGATGTAGATGCGAATGGTGGAGTATTTTGAGAAGATTAAGATCAAAATTTAGCTGTAGCAACGAATGATGAGGCCGATAGATAGAATAAATTTAATGGTGGAGGGACTGAATGCTTTACTAGTCTTAATCTCAAAGTTCGTTTGATATAGTTTGAATGTTTAAAAAATGGGATTAGGAATTTTCATGGAGTTTCTTGCCCGTTTTTCTCCATAGGTACCTACGCTTTGGAATAGGCAACTAGCTTCATCTTTCTGACTGACCGACCCCTTGACAATTCAAAAGTGCCTGTAATTGGTTTAATTGAAATAAAGCTTTGAGATTGGGTTTTGAGTTTGATAGTCTTAAGAGCCATTATTAACAGTCTTGGGATTGTGAATAATTTGAAAGACTTAGTTTTTTTTCTGGTAAAAGTCTCTTAAACACAATCTAGCGAGGGAGTTATCACATACATATATAGATCATGACTATATAGTAATACAAGTTCATCTACATTTACTTTTATCCACATATTATATACAACAGTCGAAAACGAACTCCTTTCTTCCTTCCCCCACTTCATTACATTCAAACATCTTGAACAAATAAAATAAATAGCAAAGGCGAACAAGCAACATACATGATTTTATGTCAACTTTAAACAAAATGTTTCCTTTACCGTTTCAGTAAGAAGCAGACGGCGAATGGAATTGAAAACAAAAAGGAAATCAACGGGCATACTAAAATTACAGACTTGAAATATACAAAGGCAATGTGATACAAGAAGAAATCTTTGATCTTGTTAATGAAGTAGACCTTATGTTCTATGTATTTACCGTTCTAGAACTTACACTCTTAGCTATAAAAAATAACGAAAAAATTAGGGATAAAATTAGTGTTGTTTTAGCTGTATTATTGTGATATGAATTCGAATAGGCGACCGAAAGTCTGGTGTAATCTCAAGTGCCAATATTAAGGCTCGATTTTTTTGGGATAAGGAATGATAAACTCTTTTTTACTACGTACTTATTGGGGCTTTCCTTGGTGTACTTATATAGAATGCAAGAAAATAACATACCCAATCAACCAGTGAAGAAAGAAAAAAAGCATACGAATTTTGAGCGCCTAACAAAATTATGTTAGCAACATCAATGGTTAGCAAGCAATATGTAGCTTGCTATTCGAAAGTAATCCTTTTTGTACAGGAAACTTGTTCAGACGGCGACCACAACGTCAAATCAAAAGTGTGTTTCATCAACTAACAAAACATATAAAGTGGCTAAGTAACTTTACTTGCAAAACAAACCCTTAGTGCGTAAATATAGATTTCGAAATTTTGTAGTGTATCTACAAATAATTTAGTAGTATTAAAACAGCTTAAAGTCTGCCGACCCCTTAGCGCCATGAGGAAGTGAATCATACTTGTAATTCTATAGCAAATAATGTAATACACGAATGATTGACTAACCAACTGTAACATAACTCAACCGCCGCTAAAACTTTTAAGTCCACTACGATCCTAATTTATGTAGCTTCAATGAACATAGCTATACATACATGTATAGGAAGTATTATAGACTCAAATGTTGCTCCAGTTTCCAAATCATAAACATAATATACCTTGAGAGGGGCTTGTGGCTAAGTAACAACAGCCGCACGGGTCGATCGATCATGTTAACTACGCTTGCCGCGGTTGGTCCGTGGATGGGTCACCATCTTTACAAGGCACCTACGTGTTTCGGCAAGCACATCAAGCCATCAGTCCCGGCTGTCATTCGTGGATCTTTGACAGTCGTTACTGGCCTTTGTCGTCAGAAGCCCGGAAGTCTGACAAGCAGTCTTACCAAGAGGTATCGTATTACCCAGCAACTGGGTTGTGGAGGTCAGATAGGTAGTCGCTCCATGTAAAGTAAAGGTATTCAGCTGCATCTGGTTAGACTGGAAGCCAACCCCAAAATAGTTGGGAAAAGGCTAGGCAGATTGATACATAATATATCTCTGAGAAAAACGCATATTTTGAGTTATAATTTCGTTATAGAACGGTGAAAGAAAACATCGTGAGGAAACCATCATGTCCTAGACTACATGTGACATCGACCAATCTACACTGAGCCCGCGTTGTGGATTATAGCCCGCTCCCTCTGACCGAGACCCGGCCTGTATCCAAGCCGTTGGAACATTATAGGCTGATCATGTTTTGTTTTTTGTAAGATGATTCACGTTTCCTGTATCTTTTGTATCACATACACTAAGGGAAACATGAGTGACAACACTCTCAAAAGATTAAGATTCTATGAAATTCTCGACAAAGAAGGCAATCCCGTCCCCGCCCGTAGCGTGGCTGTTGTAAAACACGATTGAGAGATTACGGCGAAGGGATGAGTGGCAACGACGCTGTCTGCAAACAACAACAAACTGAGATCACCGACAAGCTTAGTAACTATTGCATTGTCTCCTGTGACGATTTATTGGGTAGTATTTGTTGAAAATTCCTGTACCTAGGATAGAACCATTCAGGCGCAGTTGCATGTATATAGCTAAAGCGTTACCAGGCAAGATCGGAAGATTCTTCCTTTTCAATGAAGGAGTGGCAATTACACCATTCCTATGCGACACATTATTGTTTTCCGACATCCACGCGAACGAAGTCACGGGCACAGCTAGTTTATAAATAAAACAAAAATCACGATAATCCGATCAGTGTTTCTTGAGCTGTAAGCGGAATAACTGGTAAATAGACGGAGACAAGTAACGTTTTATAATATATGGAAGGATATATTACCATCTATACATTCCGTTACCATGGCTACGGTCCCATCTTTCTCGTATCCATGTGAAGCTAATTTCATCCACACACAAACGATATCAGAATGTTTATTCAGACGTGACCGCTGTTGAAGCCTAACAAATGTTTATATAGAATTCAATTCAACCTGATTCAATACCACGGCTGTTATTGGATTTAAAGGCAGGTAGGTACGAGCGATATTAATCCTGTCACGAATGTTCAGATTACTAGAATTCAATACGAGTTTTATCGGTGTCACTGGTATCGGATGTCTTAAGTAATGTTTGTTTTGATGACAAAGTAATTGAGAAGGCGGATTTCTGGTAAAAGATAATAACTGATTTTGTTTTGATTGATTTTTGATCCGGGGCGAAGATAAGTAATTTGCTGTGTCTGGCTCTCCAACAAGAACATATATACGTTAGTCAAAAATAATTGGATTCATTGTAAAAGAAAAAGAAATTGACAATCCAATCAATTCAGCAAGTGTTCCAGTCTACAAAAGATAAACATGAACACAAGAAAACTCAACAATTACTTTCTAAAACAATACCGGAGCATTATCTTTTCAAAGAACAATTTAACTATAGACGACATTCCTGTTTTATGTAACAGGCTAAAGGAGGGGCGCTCCAGGAATATGTGATTGCTTTCCTAGATTAGTTTCTAGAATTAGGTTGTTCAAAATTATAGTATGCATTGAATCTCGAACTGATACGGATAACGATTATACTGCTGGTGTATATCGGTTTATTGGTGTAACCGGGTTATGACCTAATATTAGTAAACGGATCTGCGAATCTAAGGGTCTCCGATTTGATCTTAACGAGGGCTTTGCTAGGAAACTTATCTAAGGTTTTATTTAGGTAAACCAATAAAAAATGCCAAGGATATATTTTAAAATCGTTAAACATTATTTTGATTGGTCGCCATGTTTTAGAATGCCAAGTGACACAGATAATAAAAGTACATTATATGTAGCTTTAAAATTTTGAGAAATTTAAAAATTCCACCTTTTCAATAATACTGATAATTTATTAGGTAGTCTTAGTGAATTATCAGTTTCACATCTATATTACTGCTCTCAAAACGGTGAAGGAAAACATTGTGAGGAGACAGCATGTCCTACAAATAAAAATCTGAAGACATGTGACATCTACCAACCCGCACTGGGCCCACGTGGTAGATTACGGCCCACTCCTTCTTATGGAAAGGAGGCCTGTGTCCCAGCAGCGGAAACATAAGCTGATTATGCTTATGCTTACATCTATACATATGTTGATTTTAGCTTATAGTCCATCATCCCATGTAGACGCCCTTAATGAGCTTTCCCGGGGGCAATGCCATAATCAACACACTTGACTGGCAGATTGAATTGAATTATGCTATTAGTTACTAAGTGGATGATACGAACATATAATATACTCTGCCTGTTCGAAAATTTGGTTGGAAAATTTTGATAAAACTTAACGTGAACTTCACTAAGACATAATATAGAAGTTTTTAGGTTTGCGTATTTAACATTGTCTGATTCAATTATTTGATTTCAGGCTTAATCATAAACTGATGCGTATGTACTAGTCATTTCAGTAGATTCCTAGAATTAATGATGCCATTCGTCGTTATGTGATCGTCATAATTCATCTTCACGTTAATTACCATTTCAATCAGCTGTAAATTATTATAGCGAATTCCAAATTTCCAAAACAGTAACACTAATGATAAGAACCTATTAATTTTAACTGTATTATTTCCAAATATTTTCTTTACCATTTTCTCCTTCATTCATCTAAATTCGAAATATCCCAAATTCCCTGAAACAAATGATTCCACGGAGCAACCACGTTCATTTCGCATTATATCTCAAGATAAAGCCGCGCGTACGCTGTCTCTTTGTCACGTTGACGAGCCTTGTCACGCAGACGAGAATTGTCACGTCACGATATTGGAATATTCAGACGTTGCTAATTAAAGCTCATGAAGATACAGCCTAATTAACTGGTCTGAGGTTTATGTAAGGAGCATTTATACTTGGCGAGTAAAATTTAAATTGGTAGAAGTTGGTTTTGCTTTCTTGTGTTTAAATGGAAAAAAAGACTATTGTTAGCTCTTTTCTTTTTAGTCTAAGCAACATTTGTTTCTTTGTAGAAACACTGTTTGTGGGTTTTTTTTCCACGGTTTTATCAAAGGTAAGATGTAATTATGGCTTAGTGAGTTTTCATTTGAATACGTTTTTTCTAGAATACTAGGTATGTAACTTTTCTTCCATCGCGTCGGTTCATTTAAGTAATTGTTTTAATATACTGGATCTTCTTAATACAGCGACATAATTTGTATTATAGGTTCAATTTCATCTAAATTATTACGTAGCGGCAAACCCCCTAATTTGTTCTCAACAAATAATACAATTACATGTTTCGACACAACAGGCGTCATAACAACACCCTCACCCTCCTATATCCAATACCAAACAATTTATGAAATAAAAACTTCTTGATTGTTCCAAAACTGTCACACATTATGAGAAACGCGATCCCTCTCATTTGTCCCATTCATCGTTGTACTTAGCCTTACCACAATTTTAAGGGCAGAAGAACCAGTTCTTCAACGCCTTTGAATGAGCTCACTTGTGCACTTACAACAAGTCAAAGAATACTGAAAAGTACATAATACCTGATAGATACTGCTTTTGTAGATATTCTAATAATTCAGTAGACGTCATTCAAATGACTGCTATTTCAGAAACTTTTATGCTTATCCTCTTTGGGATTATTTCGGCCTTTTCAGGATGCCAGATGTTACGGATATTTAAAGCTTGAAAGCTTAATACTAAATAACATTTTGTAACAACTGACAGGATTAACAGGAAGGCTCAAAGCTACATTGTAGCTTTAATTATTATTTGTTTTTGTACTACTAAATTTTTTTTGACAATCCCAAGTGTTTTTACTTCTTTGTAACTGCCCAATTTTCACACTATATTTATATAGAGTGGTCCTTCTGCCCGCAAGCATTGTGCCCTAAGCCTTACTTTATTACATGCTACGTATGTTTTCTGTTACGAGCGTTATTAATAGCTCTATGGGGAGTGTTATATTACAGGGTAGGCAGAATTCCAGGCACCTGTTGATTGAAGATGCTATCTTTGGTGTTGTAATGAAACAAAAATATCATGGTTTAGGCATGGTTTTGTGCAAGAAATTATGTTCTTGGGACAGCGAGAAGATAGATTATGAAATTGTAAAAAAGTATGGATTTTTAAGAAACCTTGGCTATCTTAAAGAAAGACAAACATAAAAATTTATTCGTAGAATATTATGTGTTTTTCCTTAGAGGTTACTTTCTGAACTTCGTAGATTAAAAAAAAATAAAAAATGGCTTTTAAACTAAATATAAAAATAAAGTAAGTGGCATTATGAGAATGGTCGTTTTTAATGAATCGACAACGGAAGGATATTGAGAATATAGACGTTTTTAAATAAAACCTTTTTATATGAGAACATTTTTAGCAGAATATAACTCAATTTTAAATCTTAATTTTTTTGTTCTTTATACTGACTAGCTTTTATCACTAGCCTGCAAATTTTCTTTATCTTTTGCGCAGTTAAATTATATTTTTCTGAGAACCAAAGTAAAACAGAGCCTGACTATTGATTATCGAATAAATTGCTGAGTTCTAAAAATAATAAATCACAGGACGGTATAAGTTGTTATTATTGATTTGTTTGTCAGTCGTAGTATAAGATTACCTCGAGATTTTTCTGTAGTTATGCCGTGGGATATTAGTTACAAATCCTTATCACTCTCCTGCCTTTCTATTTGAGGTCGGCAAAACGTGTCTTTTTCTTCCATACTTCTCTATTAGTCGTCATGTTGGTAGTCACCTCCTTTCTTCTAATATCATCATTCACACAGTCCATCCATCGTTTCTTTGGTCTTCCAATTCATACTCAAAACTTTCTCTATGACATTTTCTTCATTTCTTCGCATCATGACCATGACAACCGATTTCCACACAACTTTTCAGTTACCGGTACCACTGTTAGACTTCCTTCTTCTTACGTATATTCGTTACAAATGTTAAAGGTTATGCTATCGGAAAAAGAACCGGAGTTACCAACATAGTTTGCAGAGTAAGCAAGCTGAAGTGCCAGTAGGCTGGGCATCTTTGTCGAAGGAGCGATGGCCGGTGGAGCAGGCGAGTCCTGGAGTGGGGACCGCGTATCGGCAAGCGTAATGTGGGATGCTCCCCAGTTATATGGACCGACTACTATAACGACTGCTACCACCTTGCAGATTGGCTAATATTATTTTATCATAGCATGAGCTATTCTCCCAGACATTATTCTATCCTATACTAACTTTTACCCGCGGCTGCGCCCGCGTGAATGCCGACAATTGCCCCATTTATACATTATTTTCATATATAAGTATAGTGACGAAAGAAGAGACTGATAACCTCTTTGTTATTTGCGACATTAAACTTTCTAGTCCCCTTTTGTTTCTCAAATATTCATGCATATTTCAAACCAGAGTTAATAAATTGAAAATTCTAATTTTTAACCGACGAAAAAAAACGGAGGAGGTTCTCAATTCGACGCGTATATTTTTTTTTTTTTTTTTTTTTTTATGTATGATCACGCATAACTTTTTACAGAGCAGTCCGATTTTGATAATTCTTTTTTTATTAGAAAGGGTATACTCTGAAGTTGGTCCCATATAAATTTGGAAAAAAAATTCCAACCCTAAGGGTTAGAAAACAGGGGATGATTGATTGTTCACTCACTGATTGTAATGTATGACCACGCTTAACTTTTTACAGAGTAGTCCGATTTTGATAATTCTTCTTTTGTTGGATAGGACATACTTCGAAGTTGGTCCCATGTAAATTTGGAAAAAAAAAACCTACCCTAAGGGTAGGAAAATATGGGTGACTTATTGTTCATTCACAGATTTTAATGCTGAGCTGTGTATTACAATTAAAATAAAAGGCCTATCTATGTTGGTCTATAAAGCCTGTTTTTTTTAAGTATTACATTATATTATTTAGTATTATATTACACAAAAAATAATAGTTAAAGTAGGATTATATAACAGTTAATGTCTAAAGTAAGGTAGGTATTTTAAAAGTAATCAAACATTAAGCATGTAGTAATTAGTAAATTATAGCCTCAAAAAATTATAAAATAAAAACTTTTTAACAAAAAATTAAACCTCCGAAAAAACTGAAAAGCAAAAAATAATAAACTTTTTTTATTTAACCTTAATAAATAAGTTCTTAAACTAATGCAAGTATACCTAAGTAATTTTGAGTCGGCGCCAAACAATCAATGAACAAAGATTACTAAATTACCATAAATTTAAAGAAATAAGCAACGTGAAATCTATAGCGATAAACATTAACATTTCAAACAAAAAATGCGCTCTCCGCACGACCAATCGCAACGAATTAATTTGCTTGTTTGGCGCCGACTCTAAATTACTTAGGTATACTTGCATTAGTTTAAGAACTTATTTATTAAGGTTAAATAAAAAAAGTTTATTATTTTTTGCTTTTCAGTTTTTTCGGAGGTTTAATTTTTTGTTAAAAAGTTTTTATAATAAATACTATGGCTTTCGTCTACCCACAAAAGCATGATTATTTTGCTGTCTTAGCATAAATATTTTCTCCTACAATATTATCAGTTTGATCAACATATTTTTAGCACAACACCCATCCTATTCGGGTTATCTGGCAACCAGTATCAGTTTCTATTATAATTAAATAAGACGTGGTTTGGTCCAAAAGAAAGGCGAGAGCGATATTATCAGCAAATAATTCTTTATGAGAAATGAGTCTAGTCAAAACTAATTTATTAAAATTAGGTCGCGACTCAGCACTGTTTGAAAGTCAAAATTACGTAATCTGACAGTCCCCCCAAAACGCCCGTCCTTTTTCACTTCCTAGTATTTTATCTGGAAAGAAGAGGTGCTACAAATATCCCAGCGTGAGATTTGTATCTGTCTCCCAGATGTAGTTAGTAGAAGAATCCCTATGCGGTAACACTATAATCTGATTAGTCAACATTTCGCAGAGTCGCTTACGATACTTACCTATAATATCTTTACAAGAACTGGAAAATCGCAGCAAGAAATTTATCGTGACAGCTAGATGACCAACTCAAAATTATGCTTTGATATATTATTCCGCTGAAAGCTTAACAAATGTTAGCAAAGACGAAGATATCTCATGAAGAAAACCCGTAGTTTTAACTTTCAGTGCATTGCCAAGAATTTTCCTTCCAAGTTTTTTACTTTGATCTTATTAACCACGTACATTTTTAAGCAGTTTTACCATCATTTAGAGCGCTCAAAGCAAAACTTTTTGAGTCTTTGCGAAGATAGGTATTTTAAGTTTGAAAACACTAATGCAGTTTCACCAAAAGCTTCTTAAATTTTTGCTATGAAAAATTAAGATGTTTTTAATGACACGCTAAGACACGTATTAAAAACCTCTCTCAAAATTGAAATATCAACTTTATTGGCGCTTTAAAATCTCTCATATTTTTTTAACAAAAATCTTTGACTTTTTGACAGCTCGTGTCAAGCGCCATCTTGTATTTTTAACCGACTTCAAAAAAAGGAGGAGGTTATCAATTCGACTGTATTTTTTTTTTTTTATGTTTGTTACCTCATAACTTGCGACTGGGTAAACCGATTGGTCCCATTGTCACCATTTCAATATTTGATGATGGGACCTTAGAGAAATCGAGGGCAACCCTCAAATTTTATAGGCTCACTTATTGTTTTTCGCATATTTTATGAAGTATCTTGTGTATTTGCGTATGGTTGTCACCATCTCAGGTAGCTGGGCTGATGATGGAAGGTACAACTCCTTAACAGTAAGAAGTTACTCGAACAGGAAAGGACTGTTTTAGTAAATTGTTTTGATGTTTGATAGGGCATTTGCCACATTTGGTCTCATGATCATCAAGTCATGATCTGATGCTGCAGTCAGGATAGTCTGCAGAGTACCTAACTCCTCGACAACTAACAGCAGATATATCGTGTTTAGGCTCATTGAAAAGGGCTCGATGTGTGGATAAATGTACTGTTAATGAGGAACACCGAAGTACATAAAGACCTGATGCTGAAGCCAGGAGCATCAGAAAAAGTACCAACCTTGAAATTACAGCACCGTAGTCGCGTTTGGGCTCATTTTAAACAGGACTAAATTTTATGTTCAATGTAATGTTGACATAAGTCTGGCCTGATGCTGCAGCCACGATTATCAGCATCTAGTCTAAAAGCATCAGGTCAAGATTTGATGATGGGATCCTAGAGAAATCGAAGGAACTCTTCAAATATTATAGGCACACCTATAGCGATTTGGGTATTTTTTATAGTAACTCGTGCATTTGCTCTCGGAAAGCACTATTTGGTGAAGTGGAACTGATGATGAAGACCACAGATGGCCATCGGAAGTACTCAATAATATCTAAGTATTTCACGGGTTGCGATTCGACTACTTTAATATGGTTGCTAAGCAATTTATGCTCGTCACAATGTGAATGGTGATATGGAGCTGATGGTGGACCTGGAGAACTCCTCAACAATTAACTTCCCTGCATCGGGAAAAGCAATATTTTGTTTGTAAAAGGCGATAATCACTAGGCTATTGTAACTTAGATAAATTATAAGCAGACCCACTAAAAAGCGTGAAATAAAAACTTTTTAAGAAAAAAAAAACCGACTTCCAAAAAAACACTACAAAGTGAAAAATAACTTTATTTCGGAAGTCGGTGGCAAAAAACTAAAATACAGATCCAAAGACACCGACTTCCGAAATAAAGTTATTTTTCACTTTGTAGTGTTTTTTTGGAAGTCGGTTTTTTTTTTTCTTAAAAAGTTTTTGTTTGTTCATCAATTCGACGCTCTAATCTCAACACTTGGTCCACATCCTAAGGGTAGCTAATTTATTAGTGCCACACCCTGTTAAATAGTGACTTATTTATTTGCAATGGGAGTGTCTCTATATTGTGTCCTGGTAATTAAATGTACATTGAGATAACTATGTATGGGACATGGGTCGGAGATAGGTTGGCTTTTCATGGAGGTCATTTTAGCTGGACGATGTATGTATATAAGGTAGGTTAAGATGGCCTTTACACGTCTTAGAAATGTATGGTCGTATTAAGGAGACAGGCTTTGATGCCCTGTCCCTTTAATGAACAACTTTCTCCATGGGATAAACATTGTAATCGCGAAAAAATACGACCCCATAGATTTGGGTCAAGTATTGAAATTTTGTATGGGAATTTCTTCGCGATTACGATGTTGGTATCATGGAGAAAGCCCTTCAGTTTACCACAGCCTTAACCCTTCTTATCGAAACGTGGGTCCACGCGAGACACAATAGCTTTTTAATTGTTTCTGTAATTACGGCATTCTACCGGTCAAATATGACCACACATTTCTGATGCACGCAGTTTGTACCTGATGTACTTACAAGCCTAAAGTCGGCTGTATTAAACCAATATTATCGAGTGAACATTCCTAAAAGCCTCTAGATGCGAAGGTTTTCTTTCACAATTTGGTTTCCTTGACTGTTTTTAATTTTAAAAACAAATGAAGGAACAAATTCATTATTTAAATCGACTTAGGAACGTTTCAAATTAAAATACAACGTTATTTCTTTTGAAGAATTTATGAACTTCCTTCCTTAATATTTTTTTTAGGTTACCCTACACTGTTCCACTGCTAAATAAAGGCCTAAATCCTTAAAGGCATCCTTTTCTAGAGCCATCTCCATCCTGCATCCTAACTGCGTAACGCACTATTAAATATCTCAATCTGAATAATTTTGAAGGATATTGCTAATCCATTGCTCCATATGTTCGAAAAATGTGTCTGCTGAACAACGTAAATGACGCAATGAATGTTGTTGAGCTGTCAAAATGAATCACATTGCTACTGAAAGTATGTAATGCAATTACCCCGCTGAGTATTATGGTTAATTATTAATGTAAAAGATTTTACATTTTAATCTTGAATGTTATCAATACTAATGGACGAAAAGACATAAAATATCCGAAAGGCTCTGAAAAAACTCCGCTATCCTACACGAGGAAGAAATAATATTCACCAAAGTAAACAGTTTTCATTTTTTTAACGAAAAAACTGCTAGGGGGAGCGTCACTCTTATCTCGAGAGATAAGCGTGACAGAGACCCGACGTGACAAAAAAATAGAGTCACGTCACAAAAATGAATCCGACATAATGTTTTTGGAGCTGAGTGTACTTAAATATTAATGTCACACTGCTTTTAGCTGACTGTACCGTGTCAAAATTTTCTTTTGTTCTTTTTTGGAATTAATTAGGTAGATACTTTAGTGAATTGAGTTTTGGGTATAGAGTAAGTATATTGTTTAAAAAAAAATGTTTCTATCTAGAAGGTTGATTTACAAAGACCAGCTATAAAGGTGTGGTACAGACCATCAAATTGAACAACTTTCTCCGTAGGACCAATATTGTAATCGCAATATCACATCGGAAGCTTCTTATAATTCTGTGACTCGGCCATATTGATTTTGGCATAACCATCGTAATTTTTGGTAATTATTGGTAAGCAAATTAGGATGATGAGAATATCTGGGTCTGGAAATGAAGACAAACAAGTACCTACCTGATTCAAACTTCAAAAAAGCCTGATCATTCTGTGATAGCAAATACCACAAAAAGCATATGGACGTAAAAGTTTTATTCATCCTTACTAATATTATAAATTCGAAAGTAACTCTGTGTGTCTGTATGTTACCTTATCACGCCTAAACCAATGAACCGATTTAGATGAAATTTGGTATAGAGATAGTTTGAGTCCCGGGGAAGGACATAGGATAGTTTTTATCCCGATATTCCCACGGGATCGACACTTATGCGGGTGAAACCGCGGGGCGCAGCTAGTATAACATAATCACCACGCCTAAATTCCCAAACGAGGTAGACTGAGATTTATTTAGCGAAAATGCTGAACGATAGCTGTTTTGCGTGGATGTGACGCATGTTTCCCCCTACATTTTTTATTTATTTTACTTTTTGCGTTTATGTTCTTTTTTGCGTCATGTTCACCGCAAATAGACGTATTTTCATTCTTTCTTTAAAATTGCGTATTCCATAGGATCCATCCAGGCATGCCTACAATCTTCCCTACCCTCACAAACCACCACACAGTCTCAGAATCCCTCCACCACATACCAACTAAACTTCAAAGCCGTGTAGATGTCCGAACTTGGTCTGCCCGTAAAGTTAGACAAACATGCATTAATTGCTGAACTATATGGTACTTTAATTAAATGTTCCGGAGTAGGTGCCGATTGTCGTGGTTTGAAGCCAGTTATCAAGTACTAGAGGATAGCCTGGTTAGACTGGGGATAGTTGGCAGGAGGCTGGGAATATGAATTTGGGTCACATGTATAATTTCAAGATGGATGATGGAACCAATATTGAAGTGAAACTTCTTTACACACGCTTGACTTGGGGAGTAAGCTGGCGAACGCGTTACGAAAAGTGTGATCGGGCGGGGCGAACGGGAGTTGAGTGGGGGACATAAGCAGGAGAAAGCAGTGCGCGCGCACATTTTCTTTCTCTCTTCCTCTCATAGCCAAATACGTTTGAAGTTTCACTTCAGTCGTGTGGTCATAAGCGCACTCGGTTTTTTTTTATGTATAAAAAGCGTGTTTTTGGAGTTTCTTGCTCGTTCTTTTCCATAGGAACCTACTACGCTTTGAACTGGGTAATCAGGTTCATCTGTCTGACTGATCAACTTCTAGATATGATTTTTCAATTACTTAACTACAATTTATTCATGTCATTACTGCCGAAATGGGGGTGTACTTTAGCTGCACACCTCTGCCCAACTCTTCGAGGAGACAGAGCGTGTTGTTATGTTATCCATACTAATATTATAAATGCGAAAGTGTGTATCTCTGTCTGTTTCCTCTTCACGCTTAAACCGCTGAACCGATTTAGATGAAATTTGTTATAGAGATATTTTGAGTCCCGGGAAAGGACATAGGATAGTTTTTATCTCGATATTCCCACGGGATCGAAACTTACGCGGGTGAAACCGCGGGGCGCTGCTAGTGCGTTAATAATGCTATTCAAATAATTATTTTCGGGAACGGTCTGAGATATAAAGATGAAACCTTCTAAATACAGACATGTGTTACTAATACCTAATTAATAGAATAATAATTAATAGAATATAACCTGAACAGGATTTTTTACACTTCAGTCTTTTGGAACAGAACATTTTTTTAACGTGTTTTTTGATAGAGAGATGTCATGAAAAAAAATGCTATCTTTTCCCGTGCGTTCGATCGTTGTGGTATTGTTTAGGGGCTTATGTCCAGCAGTGGACGTCTTTCAGTTAATGTGATGATTATTCCTTTCTAACTGTCAAGTACAATAGTTGATATTAGGTATTGCCACTTTACCAGCATTGCCAAACTACGAAATATATGCACAGTCCGACCTAGAAATCAAATTGGGTCATCGATTTGCCGAATTAGCAAAATCTATTAGATACTCTGATCCTTTATTCCTTTTTGTTTCCGTAGCTTTCCTAATCCTAGATTCTGTTAATCATGCAATCTCTTAGGTGTCCTGAATGAATACAGTAACTTCTCACGTATAACTAGATGCCCAATTTTGTATGCCAAAATGGCAGACTTTCTTAGCCAGACACTATAATTGTATCACTTCGTATGATAAATTCACACTTAATACAAATAAATATAATGTATAATAAATGAGAAAGTAACTCTGGCTGGTATAATACCTTACCACGCCTCAACGGTTGGACGGATTTCTATAAAAAGGGATTGAAGATTTTTATAATAGAGCCTTGGAATACTTACTGTCCGCCATTTTGTTTTAATTTTATCAAAATGGCGGTCACTCTTGAAACCTATATAAATCAAGACATGACTAAGGCTTAGGACTATAATATCCCGGTTATACGTTCCCGTGGGATAATTTCCGACCTCGAAAATTAATCAGTAATATTTTACTTATTTGATCACAAAAATGAGACATAAATTTCTTAGTTATTTCTAAGGCACACCTGCACACTCAATAAAGCAATAACGTAAAAATAATCTAAAAGTAGACAAGATATATGATAGTCTTTGCTCTCGGGAATTACGGCCATAATGTGTAACTTTGCTCCATTTATTTGAACTAAGCAATTAAGGTCCAATAATAGAAACCCTTTTACCCTATTGTGATTACAATATTCTGTTATACATTATATTGTGCGGACTTACGCCCTAGGGATTAATGTTAGATCATAGTGATGTGAAAATGTGAGACTGAAATAGGTTTTGAAATTTTTGGGGGCCGAAAGCCGAAACTATTATTGATTGATACGTCAACATTTAAATAACAAAGTTGGTATTACAAATTGGTCTAAAATTATTTTAAACAAAGTTTTAGTACTAACTAGCTAGTTAGTACTTCGTACTAACGAAGATCTAACGAACGAGTCACCAAATAAAGCAAGGATTTCTTAAAATTGCAACATTAAATTAAAGTTGAAAACAAATAAACAATACAATGGAATCTATTAAAATGAATATTTAGTCAACATACCTACTACCGACTTCCATTTTATCAAAAATCCAACCCCAAATCATTGCATAACACTGCCATGTCATTCATTCAGTACAGCACATCGAAACCATATTTCAAGTCAAGTCGAATGCCGAAACCGCATCCTCGGTACATCACTAGCCAACACAGTTTATATCAGATGAAAAGGGTTGGCGTAGGATTCAGGGCCGTCACTATTCATTTCTGTTGATATTTTGATCTTAATAATTTTGGATTTAAACAGGTTTTGGTAAAGCCTCGGTATAATACAAAGGGAATCTAAAAATGTTGTCGGTTTTCTTTTTTTCTTTGTAGTTATCTAGATAGGCATAGGTGTGAAGGATTTTTCATTTCATAAAAGCATAATATTCGGTTAGAAAATAGTTGAAGCAGATGGAAAAAAAGGGTTGAAATGCTATTGGCGGACATTAATCTTAAAGCTTTTTTCCAACAAATGTTTGAAATGATAAAGTGTCTCCTATGAATAAAGCTCAAAGTGCCACTATATTATTATTTTACACAAAAACAAACTGCCATGCAAATAAAATAACACTATTAAACCACACTTCTGAAAAAACAAAAAAAAAAGAGCGTACAGAATGACCCACCATTTTATCTCAATATCCATTATTTTCGGAATAACCCCGCGAACTGTCATAAAAACTCGGCGAACTCTGTAATCCTCGCATTTTAACCTGCCGGTAATACTAACGTACTGCCCCATGGGTCTATTTGACCCTTAAACTGTGGGGTTACTAGCAGACTTGTTACAACTCGGTTTTTAGGGGGTTAGAACATGTTGTACGGTGTTCTTTGTCTGTCTGGGAAGATTTATGTGGTTCTGAACTCCCCTCCATAGAAATTTTTCGTCAGTTATCAAAAAAATATCTGCTGTTTCATAAAAAGTACCTAAGCGGTTAAAATCACAGATATAGATACACCTAGATAACGCAAGAACAACCACTTGTCGTGCCCAGCTTACGTAAAAAAATTGTAAGCCGCAACTTTAGCGCTCAGTCCTGAGTACTACTGGCTGGGTGAGCGTGAGCGCTGTCGCTAGGCCCCGGAGGTGGAGCGAGACGGGTGCCGCACGCGGCCGCGTCTTTGAATCGATTTGATTTTCCCATCACTAAATAATGCTTTTGACGTCATAGTAGGTTTTAAAAAATGCCACGCTTGGTTTTCATACAGATCGTGATACTTGCGTTATCTAGGTCTATCTATATCTGTGGTGAAAATGTATAGAACAGCAAATGAGGTACCTTCTTACGAAAAGATTTAACTCAGGGGGGATCAGAATCATGTACTGTATTCATGGTAATCAGCCGCACGTCGAAGTCCCTATCACCCTCAATAGGCGGTGCTAACAACTTTTACCAAGCCAGCCAATTGACCAACCTACATGAAGAAACATAACTTCAACACTTCAAATTCTGCTCACCCCGTTAGCCTAAAAAGCGTAGCTATAGTTGCCACGGTGCCGATTACATTAACTTCTTCTACCATATTCTCGAGAGCTTGGTAGTAATATTATTAAATGGAATCTCTATGGTTGCACGCTCTTTAGGTAACGAAGTGGGCACAAACTATGGGGCATTATGAACTTAGGATTATTATTTGTAAGCTCTTTTCAGCTATGTACAAAGGCTTAGGTTAGGCAGAGTATTCAGTTACATTCGGTTAGACTTAAAGCCAACCCCGTCATAAAAGCAATGATGGCCCAGTGGTAACTCTCTCTCAACTCAGACAGGCGCTTTACTTTGTGTAAATTATTTCATAACCACTGCTCACAAAACGGTGAAGGAAAACTGGAAAACATCGTGAGGAAACCGGCATGTCCCAGAATTAAAAATTCGAACACAATTATGTGACATCTACCTACCCGCACTGGGCCCGCGTGGTAGATTACGGCCTACTCCCTCTCACCGAGAGGAGGCCTGTGTCCCAGCAGTGGAAACATTATAGGCTGATTTTTTTTAGACGAAGAAGTATGCTTACAGTATATTATATGAATCCATATAATAACTTTAGCTGCGCCCCGCGGTTTTACCCGCATAAGTGTCGATCCCGTGGGAATATCGGGATAAAAACTATCCTATATCCTTCCCCGGGACTCAAACTATCTCTATAGCAAATTTCATCTAAATCCGTTTAGTGGTTTAGGCGTGAAAAGGTAGGTAACATACAGACAGACAGATAGACAGACAGAGTTACTTTCGAATTTATAATATTAGTATGGAAGTATGGATATGGATAATGCATGTTCTCCGGTACACATAAGTGCATTGTTATACCCACATTTTGCCAGCCATCGCTGCCAATAAGAAATTCCTAATAGAGAAACTCAATAACAATACCACATTTTGGAACCGAAACCACGACCTCACGATAAGCATGATTCACCATCACTCTCCTGCCTTCATCCCAATTTATTAGGGGTCGGCGCAACATGTATTTTTCTTCCATACTTCTCATCATTTCCGTAGTCACTCCGTTTCCCGTCATCCCTTTTTTAATCCATCCAAAGGTTGTCTTTAAAAGATCGCTCTTAGCGATAAGACCGCCCATTGTGTCACCCATTGTAAAGTTTCTATATTTATATCTGTAATGTATATGGTGTACATAATAAAGAGTATTCTATTCTAGCCATATAATCTTTCATACAGTCTATCCATAGTTTCTTTGGTCTTCCTCTACTCTTGTAGACATTCATACTCAAAGCTTTCCTCACGATGTTTTCACATGCCCATACCATAACGATTTCGGCACAACTTTTTAGTCACCGTTGCCAATTTCAGACTAATTAGCATTCGTGACTACTTTACCTAAAACTATTATAAGAGGAAATTTAATAATGTCCGATTTCTCGAAACCGCTTTTCTCGCGAGACAAAGCGTTTTAGATCGGTTTTCAATCAAAGATTAAGAAATAATTAACCAAATCATATTAAATTAATTACTTCCTAATAAAAATCAATTGAATACCTCTTTCGTAAAAAAGGTTGCATGCCAAACGGCTTCTATGGCAGTTACCAATGGCGATTCTAATCGATTGACTTCGGCTCTCGATTGTACCGCATCGAATGGTTACGATTAGTAATCGTTTGAACTGTAACAGTTAGCACGTGTCTTCTTATTTAGTAAGACCATGGTATTATTAAAAGTGGGTATTTTTTTATAAGAGAGGTTGCAATATGGGATTTTATTTATAGGAATCAAATTTCGCTATGTGGCAATCAGTAAAATGATTTTATCTCGAACTACTGATCTCGTGCCATTTTCAAAAGTAATTAATCTTTAAGTCACAATAATTACTAGTAGGTTATTAAAGTATCTATACAGAGTGTTACGGAAAGGGTATATCAATACAAACGGGTTGAAGAGTGTATCTGGTCTAGAATCTCTGTACAAAATTTCAGCTCAAAAGCAGTAACTTTGAAAATGCTTAATATTTTTTTATTTCAATAGTTTATTAAATTGAAATCATAACAAACGTGTCACCGCACTACGAGGGTCATTATCCATTATCTGTAGTGTGTCTGTGCGCCTAGAACACGCACATCACGCCGCCGCGCGCCAGTGCAGCGCCGTGATGTCGAAATAAAAAAATATTAAGCATTTTCAAAGTTAATGCTTTTGAGCTGAAATTTTGTACAGAGACTCTAGACCAGATACACTCTTCAACCCGTTTGTATTGATATACCCTTTCCGTAACGCCCTGTATATTATAAGGTCCCAATAAAATAGGTGGACAAACTTTTAGAAATCATTCAGACCACCAAAATAAGGACGATGGTAAAAAATATATAAGAAAAACGCATTAGATACTTTACAAGAAAAATAATCAGCTAACGAAAATACACTAATGTGCCGGCAATTTATTATTTTAGGTCAAAATAAAATCACTTTAATCAGTATTTTTTTTGGTTGGATATCTTTGGTTAGACGTACTGAGCGCTGTGTTAAAATTTGTCCATCTATTTTAATGGGACCCTGTATAGATTACCCAATATTACAAACGAACTAGTTTATTAATTCTAAAAATGTAATGCTGGCTCAATATTAAGAACTTATCTCAACCGAAATTGGCTACCATTTTACCAAATAATTCGGATCCCACCAACCCGCACTGGGCCCGCAAGGTAGATTACGGCCCACTCCCTCTCACAGAGAGGAGGCCTGTGTCGCAGGCTGTGGTAACATTATAGGCTGATTTATTTATTAGGCTTATGCAAAAAAAAAAATGTTTGCTCTGTAATTTAAATATTATCACACTAATATTATAAAGGCGAAAGTTTGTGAGTTGTCATATATGTTTGTTACTTCTTCACGCAAAAACAACTAAACGGATTTTGATGAAATTTTACAGTAATATAGCTTATACATCAGAATAACACATAGGATACTTTTTATCCCGATATTCCCACGGGATCGATACTTATGCGGGTGAAACCGCGGGGCGCAGCTAGTAAAAGTGGGTGTACTATAGATACACCACTACCTAACCTTTCGGGGAAACAACGCGTGATGTCATGTGTTATGTAATAATGTTTCTATAGCCCGAAACAGAAGATCTAAACAAAACATTTTCACCGAAGAATCGAACTAGCGACCTCTCATCGTAACTTAGTAGACGATGAATCAAATATTTATGGAACGACAAAAACCTTACCCTTTCTGATTGACTTGGCGCGAGGGCTGTTTGTTTAAGCTTTGATTTTCTTTGTTATTGTTGTTCTTGGGAAAAGGGGGAATGGGGTACAGTTGTTAATATCGTCTGTGTGATTGTTCCTATTGAGAGAGGTAGTTGTCTGCACAGATGTTCCTTAAACGGCCGTATTCTCAAACTTAACAAATTTTTAAAACACCGTTTTGTTTCGTGCCGTCTTCGTCACTTTAATGTGCACTAGGCCCGAAAAACTTCTAAGAAAGTCTTAAAATTTCGCTTTAAAATTCGAGGTCAGACGAATCTGACGAAACTTCATCATCATCAAAATCTAATGAATGTCAAACTCTGCAATTTGACAATCATTAATGGTGGCTTCGATATACATATATATAGATTTTTCGTGGACAATATTTTATGCAATTGCCAAACGTGGGCAGGGCACATTGCTCGCAGAACAGATGGCCGATGGGGCCGAAAGGTTCTGGAGTGGCGACCGCGTACCGGAAGACGTAGCGTTGGAAGGCCTCCTACAAGGTAGACCGACGACCTTGAGAAGGCCGCAGGAACTCGTTGAACGCGAGAAGCACAAAACCGGTCGAAGTGGAGGTGCTTGGGGGAGGCCTATGTCCAGCAGTGGACGTCTTTCGGCTGAAATGATGATGATGGTGATTTTATGCTATAATAGTTTTGTAAACAGCTTACTGTGTTAGTTAAACACCAGTAACAGATTATTTCATTCATTAAAATTTCATTGACGTAATAAACTAAGTAATGGCCCTTGAAAGCCTTGTTTCAGACCTCAGACGAAGAGAAAAAAAGGAAACGAAAAAACTCAGTAACAAATCCTATAATCTTAAGATTACCACTCAGCACTGCACTATGTACTTCAGCTTTCACAACAGATTAAAAATTACCATCCCCAAACAGATATAAAAGGTAACTACGTCCCTAAATGTGTTCAAAATTTCTGCTCGAATTTCCCCAAATTCGGCACCGAAAGTAGTCAAGAATTACAGAATAATTGGTCTTGTATCTGGCAATAGGGAAAAATAAATTTACGCACTGAACAAAAGAGATAGCACAATACAAAAGTGTAAACGAGAGAAAGGGACCGAGATAGGGTAGGTTTCAAATTGTCGCCATTGCAATATTCGAGATTAAAAGTAACGCCTCGCTTGGCAACAGAATTCCGTCGGACAGTCGCGAACAGAAGTGCTCTTTTTCGCGACGGGTTTTTTTCTCTCCTCTTTTTCCTTTTTTTCGACTTTTTTATTATTTTTCCGCGTAGGTAATTGGATTTTTTCAGGATGTACCGTTTGTCACGGCTAGTTGGACTATTTTATTGTTACCTGTTATCCGAATGACCATACGGCTGGCACACTGTGCCAAATTATAGGGTACCCAGTTAACTCGTTACTGTCTAAAATTGTTATTGCTAAGCCTTTACGTATTTTAATTGGAGAGTAACTAGTAAGCTGTTAAACTAAATAGGCACGCTAAATGCTTTCATGGTTTGTTGTGTTGTTATTTATACATATTAAAAATGAAAGTCGCATTTTGTGCGTTTGTGTGACCGCGTTGTTTTTCTAAACTCCACAACGAATTTTGATGCGTTTTTCACTATCATTTAGAGAATTTATTCCGAAAGGTTCATGTGTATGATACATAAATATTTAACTTCCATATAACGAAGAAATCTCCATGCTTTGTCAAGTCATAAAAACCGAAAAAACAGGGGTGTGTCGCTAGTTTATTTACTTATAAACTAAATTATCTAGCACGTAGGTTATACATTCCAATTTTTTTATTTGAAATATCAAATAACGTCACCGAGTTTTCAACTATGAAACTCTTTTCGCTTGGATTGTAGCCAGGATCCAGAATTGTTTAACAGCAAAATTAATTGGACCTTTTGTACACTAATTAAAACTAGCCATTTCATCAATTATTTTATACCTTTTTGGTTCGCAAAGTAACCTTTTAACTACCTAAGCAATATTTTTCAGTAACGGGCTGCGAGAGGTAAAAATGGTGTATTTAATATAAACACTGTAGAAATATTATTATACCTACAAACAATAGATTCTGCCTGCGACTTCGTTCGCGTGGAAGTCGTAGTCCATATTATAAGTACTTTTACTTTAAAAAATCCTAAGGGTCGTAGCGTGATGTTAAATAGCCTATATAACCTTCCTCATGAATTGGGCTATCAAAAAAACTCTTCAGCTAAAAGAATCAAATTCAAATCCGACTGGAAGTTCCGCTATCCGATGGATGTTTTCATGCCTCTACAGTCGATCTCTATCGATGTCATTGGTCCATTGCCCGTTGCTTACTATGGTTACAAGTATATTTTATCTATGGTAGACGGTTTTTCAAAGTACGTTTGGCTTGTACTTCTTAAGAAAGTTAACGCTTGTTCTGTTATTAAAGCCCTGGAGTCAGAAATATTTTTCAATTTCGGAACTTCCAGTCGAATTTGAATTTGATTCTTTTAACAGATTTTTTTTTGAACGCGCTTATCTACAGCTTTATTATAATTATTAGTATAGAATTTATAGATCATGGTTTTATCATATACTAACCCGCATTGGACCCGCGTGGTAGATCACAGCCCATTTCCTCTTGAGAGGAGGCCTGTGTCCTAGCAGTGGGAACATTATAAGTAAAGTTAGATCCATAAATCAATTATTAATTAGAGCGCATTCAGAACATACTGATACTTCAGCGTATCAAGTAGTTATTTACGAAAGTTTCCTCGTGTCAGTATAGTTTATATACATTTAAGTTAGTTCGCAGCATTCCGTTCATTTACAACTAAGTGTAACATTATTCAGTCAAACTGTTTCACTTCGTATCACCCCGGAAATGTCTAATTAGTTATAGCCCCTCTATCAATTTCCTTTGTTGTAATATGCCGAGCATGTACCGAGTGATTGAGGTTAGAATTTGACGTGACGTAATAATATTAATGTGACGTTTAAGATGTTTAGTTGTTCATTTGACGTTTTATGGTAACATGGGTCATTGTCGATGTTTCAAAATAGTTTTGACAACGTAATAAAAAATTAGATTGTTTAGTAATTTTTACCTGATTTCGTTTTTTTTTTGGGATTCTATATCTGGTAAAGATGAGGTACTTACCTGAAACAAAAACAAAACATAATTATTAGATTCACATTTACATACAGTTTTCACAACACGGAATTTAAAAAAAAAGCTTTTGTTTTATACTCGTAGATAGCCTTCAAAGACAAATTGTTAGCATTTATAAAAAGTACGAAAATGTTGATTAATGCCTAGGCATTCTCTACCAGTCAACCAAGGGCGGTGCAGAGATTACATGCCATATTTTATGTTTAATAAAGTGTCTACTGGAACACTGTTGAACTGAAATTGCTTCGTCGTCAAAGAGACAAATAATTTGTTAATTTTATTAGACACATTTCAAATATTTTTTTTTTTCATTTTCTCATTACTTTGACAAGTAGTACACTACCTAAAAACACAAAACCCTATACAACACAACCCCAGGCAATTGTAAGCCATTATAAACTCGAACCCAAAAAAAAAACTTAAAAAACAAAAAAGGCTGACAATTCACTTTTCTCCCCGCCTGTACTAACAAGCGTCCCAGATACATGGTAGACCATATCGTTGCCCTCAAACAGACACGCTGCCATTTGGAGACCACTACCTGAATTTCAGCCGTCTGTAGCAATTTTCTTTGGTGGAATATTTTCGCGTGAAAAATTACCTTTTTGGGGACGACGGGTATAAGTGCCTGTTGTGTCGCGGTTTGAGGGTAGGTTGAGTTGTAGGTAGGTTGTTCTTTTTGTTGGTAAAGGGTTTTTTTTGGCAAAGAAACCGTTCTAGATTGAAACTTCTCTCGATTGTAATAATTACCGCGTTAGTTAGAACATCATTGCTGTCTGTGCATAAAGAGGTTTTTGTATTTAAATAAATTAGGTAGGTAGGTACAGACGCCCGCACATCAAGCTACCCGAAACTGTAAAATTTTCCCAATCAACCTTGAACCTTATCTGTAGTAATAAAGTTGAAAATATATTAAGGAAATTTGACAGATTGTAGTAGCTTGATGTGCTGGCGTCTGTACATAAAATAAAATTATGCTTTTTTTCCACAAGGGTTACGCTGAGGTGTACTAAAATAGTTTTGAATATGATGAAATAGAAGGTTAATAGGTATTCATTCAGGTATGGAGGGAATGTCAAACTTGGTAAGGAAGTCAGGTTGAATAACACAGAATGTGTCATACTTATATTTTTGTTTTCCAAGCATGATTTAAGGCGGTAATCGCACACTGTAGGTTTTGATTCCCTTGTGAGTGTCGAAAATTTGCGGAAATTTGCGGCATAATCGGCTGTATCTTTTGATTGCGTTGGTTTAGAAGTTTGATTTTTTCACAGCTTCAAGGGACAGTAGACTTGAGTATTTGATATAAATTCCAGATTGATACCTCCACGCGCTCCTGAGAAAAAGGGTCCCTATAAGGGTTCCGTTTTTTCCTTTCGAGATACGGAACCCTAAAAATGGTTAAACAATCAATAATCTTTACTTAACTTTTAGCAACGGATATAAATAAACGTCTATGTCTTAACATAGTCGGTCTGTGGCAACGTTTATAAATAAAGGGGTAAGCTCCAAGCTTAATATTGCAGGTATAGCTTACAATAATTGTAAATGTTTTCCCAATCTTTAATATACAAGAAAGTTCTTACAAAAAAATCCTCAGCACATTTACCATTGCACTTGAAATATAATTTACGACCGCAAAAGAAAACGCATGTTCTATCTCCTTCAACCTAAATACGCCATTAACCTCTTGTTTCGAAATAAAACTGGTTCCCAACCATTATTTCTCGTACTAAACCATTTTTTTTTTTGTATTTCATTAAAGTTAATAGTCCTTACTTCGTACAGAAGTTTCTCTGTGATAAAAAAATCTTATTAAGAACGAAAAAAAGTATTTTTCGAAACTATCTTTTAGTTTTTAAGTGGATTGCGAGTAGTTGCTTTTTCTGAAAGTTTCTGAAAAGATCAAGTTTCGAAGTAAATTTTTTGATTTATAAAATGTTTAAGATTCGCCTCGGTACAGTCGATGTAAAACTTTTTAGTTGAAGTTTGTATTGTGTTAAAAGTTGTTTGGCATGACCGATTTTTGAATATTGGTACTTACTTACTTTATGTTTTTTTTTTTGTTGTGGTACTTCATTATTATTTCTTTGTAATATTGTCTCAAAAGTTATTTGAAATATTGAATCTAAATAAGAAAATAAGTTTTTATCTTCAAAATAATCTGCTACTTACACAAAGCTTAGCAAATGTTCAGCATAGGCAAAAAAATCTCGAAAAACCATCGTCCATTACGGACTCAATAAAAAATCGCACGGAAAACGGACCAAATCCTTTTTTTTTTATTAGAAACAAACATTCCCGCGATTTATAAGCAGCCATTTTTTACAAGGAGCGCTCGTATTTCGCGTCCCCAACCCAACTATTCAATGTCCAATGATTACAGCAACAAAAAGAAAAACTAACCGTAAAAGATAACTCTGTTTACGTAAAAGTAATAAAGATTACACACTCAGCCCATTTATAACGACAAAGTGGACAATATCGTTGCGTAAAAAAGGAAAAAAAAGGTATTTCTTTAGGCCTTTTCCGATGTTACAGACTGTATTGTGTCGACTTAACGAATGGTGAACGAGAATTGCCGAATCTAGCCGATTGGTGACGAAGTTAGTGTGATGCGAGTTTATTTATTGTTATGTATTTTGTTCGTGTTTGTTTTGGAAATTGTTAATAGAAAAACAAAATACGTTGCTGACAAGATCATCACTGTATTTTTGTCTGCATATGACAATACATTGTGTGTAATAATAGACCTGCCATCGGTCCTTTGACCGATCGACCGATGGACCGATGAACCGACGACCAAAAGATGGTTGTGTTGTGGCGCTGCCCGAGAGTGGCCTATGTCTAGCAGTGGACTGCGATAGGCTGAGTTGAATGACACCTGTCACTACTGAGTTTCAATTTTTAGCAGTAAAATATAGACGGGCAATTCTCGTATTTTTTAAGAACGTTCGCATTCTGCAGCCCATTCACAATTATTGTCCTTCGATTTTGCATCACTGTCAAAATCACAGTGATCTTTATTCTCGTTAAAATAAGGTTGCTTTTGGGTTGCTGCTGTCAGAGGTAAAATAATTTTGAACGGAATCTAATCTCAGTCTCAATCTGTCAAAAATAGATCTAATTTTCCTAATTATTTGACAAGTTTTTGATATTGATTGTCGCTGAAATGAGATTGCGACTAGGTTTTGAACGTTTTGAATTACGGCTCAGGCTTCAGATATAATTAACTCCTGATTCCTATCCTTAGAAACTAGAATATTATCAAAAGCCATTAACATCATAGATTTAAAACACAACAACTGACCGAAAACACCAATCATTCCAATGTTAAAACACTAATCATTCCAATTATAAAATACCAATTATTCCTAGACACCGATTTTAAACTGGTCCTCATTTAAGCCATTAGGCCCAAAATACGGCCGAACTTAAACCAAAAGTTATGGTACTACCTTCCTACCCATTATGTCCGGGCCTATTTCTACCCATTTGTGTCCCACCAGTTCGGATGGAAGGTACCTACCCACGGTCCATTGGTGACGTATTATTATTGGTATATGCTATTGTGTGCGAAAAATATAGAGGAGGGTAGTCTTATTTTTATGTTGATTTTCTGGGCGTTATTGAGATTGATTTGTGTATTATTCGGGGTTATTTAGTATGTAGAAAAAACATGGTGATGCAACAATATAATAACGTCACTAGCAGCGCCCCGCGGTTTCACCCGCATAAGTGTCGATCCCGTGGGAATATTGGAATAAAATTTATCTTATGTGTTATTCTGATGTATTAGATATATTACTGTAAAGTTGCATCAAAATCCGTTTAGTAGTTTTTGCGTGAAAGAGTAACAAACATCCATCCTCACAAACTTTCGCGTTTATAATGCTCATTTGATCGTATAAAAAACCATTAGAGATAGATATTAAAATGCCTAAGGCATTAAGTCCGCCTTTGTACAGTTTTTACTTGTGCATAAAGTTTTAATAAATAAGTAAATAAATATTATTATTAATAAATTATGAGTCGTGCAATAATAATATTGTTTTTTTTTTTATTTAACATAACAACACGTCTGTAATCTTCAAAGGATGAGGTACTACCTACAGCATAGTGTACACCCACATTGAATAGGCTATTGCTGTCCTATAATATTCCTAGTTTTCGATACAACTCCAAAGTTTAAAGCCCTATAAATGGCAATAGGAAAAGTTACCATTGCTATTACCCAATATTTCATGAATCACAATACTGCTTACCTGCCCCTACGGGCAATATAGACACAAAGTTGCCCTTATTATCCCGATTTATTACCGTTGGATCCCGTTTTTGAATCCCATTTTAATATTTTTGGCGTTGGATCCCGCAAAACATTATTATGTATTTCCGTTGGATCCCGAATTTAAAAAATGCAAGATAATTACGTTTTATTGTCGTTGAATCCCGAAAAGTATTTCCGTTGGATCCCGAATGCTTAAAAAAATATGAATGCGGGTACTTTCAACAACAAAATTGTTTATAATAAAATGAGGGGTTCACTAATGTTTCACCAAAACTCCATTGACAAATTTTTAGTTTACAACCAACGTTTCGTATACTATTTATTTCACAAACAACTCATTTTCTATATAATCTAGTCGTTTCTGGCACTCGCCGGCCGCTGCCGCGGCACCGCTCGCTTCGCTCGCTCGGCTCGTGCGTAGGGGTCACAGTTTTAACCAAACCTAACCTAACATTGTTTTTTTTTAAATATTAGGTCCTTACATATGAAATTGGCGTTTTGTATGGAAGGAACAAAAAGTCGAATATTTTTTAATATAATATATTTAATTAATCAAAGTATGAACCATTGTTTTCAATGCACTTTTGCCATCTTATAGGTAGTTCATTGATCCCTTTACTAAAAAAACCAGTCGGACGGGAATCAATAAAATCTTTGAAGGCGATTTGGACTGCCCCATCGGAGTTGAATTTTTTCCCTTGCAAAAAGTTATCCAAATTGCGAAAAAAATGGTAATCTGTTGGAGCAAGGTCCGGGGAGTACGGAGGATGTCTAAGACATTCCAATTCAAGCTCTTCTAATTTGGTAGCCGTCTGTTGCGCAGTGTGTGGTCTGGCGTACCCACCTTTCAAGCTTTTTAATCTTCCCAATTTGCTTCAAGTGAATTAAAACAGTTTTATCACTAACATCGAAGCCTGCAGCTAACTCGGACGTGGTTTGCGATGGGTCCGCTTCCACAATAGCCTTCAATTCTCCATTATCAACTTGGGTCTCAGGCCGTCCACGGGGCTTGTTCTGCAGGTCGAAATTTCCAGAACGAAAACGTTGGAACCAAAAACGAACTGTGTTTTCTTTTGCAACATGACCGCCATACACATCATTCACCCTTCGAGTCGTTTCCGCAGCACTAGTGCCACGGCGGAACTCGTACTCGTAAATAATGCGATATTTTAAATTTTCCATTTTGTAAAATGAGTGACGCAAACAGAAAAAACAGAAGAAAAAAAACAAATGAATGACGGTCATCGAAGCACAAATACATGAGTAAATAGCTGTACAAATTTGAATTTGGAATTCCTTACGAAAGAGGAGAAATTCGTGATTAAAGTGGCCAGTACGAAAAACGCCAATTTCATATGTAAGGACCTAATAATTAACCTAATCTAACTAGTTCGGTTCCGGGTAACCCACTAAAAATAATCTCTTTTTAGTGTTTGATAAAGGTAAATCACTTTTCTTCTGAAATGTACACATGTTGTTATAATATGGGATTCAACGGAAATAGCAAACGGGATCCATCGGTAATACCTAAAAAACGGGATCAAAAAACGGGATCCAACGGTAATAAACGATTATCCCTACCTAAGCATCTTCATTCTATTAGTAAATACATTACCCTCCTTTCAGCCGTAATCGAGTAGACATGCTGCTGCACTTAAGTGTATTTTCCAATATCATTTGATGTGAACAGCTAAAACCATGTCTTCTATCTTAGGCAGTTATTTTTTATAGTTATAGCGTGATATGAGGCGTTTTGCCGCGGAGTTGCAGCAGTATGGCAGTTTGTGGAATATGTGGCAGTAGTTTACACGTAACCGGGTTAAAATACCTTTTTATATGCTTGCGAAGCCAACTTGGCTTCGTGAGTCTGCACTTAGGTGACTTTGGTTGACTTGTTACAAAATATTCGAACGACACTTTTTTTAAAGTGTTTTTGGTCTGTGATATTATAGTGACAACGTGACTCGTAACGGCAACTTCAAATGCAGTTTCGTTTGAGTATAGTTTTTCTATCAGCAAGAATGTTCGATCACCTTTTGAACCAGACGTTGATTTTGACGAAACAACACAGTGCGCACGCTGACCTGAATCCATACTCCTACTGATAATAAATGCCCCAATAATTATTATAAATGCGAAAATGTGTCTGTCTGTCTGTCTGTTACCTCTTCACGCTTACACCGCAGAACCGATTTAGATGAAATTTGATATAGAGATAGTTTGAGTCCCGGGAAAGGACATAGGATAGTTTTTATCCCGATATTACCACGGGATCGAGACTTCTGCGGGTGAAACCGCGGGGCGCTGACCAAGTGCGAATGGGACCAGCTGCTAACGCGGTACGAAGTGCGAATGGGACGAAGTGCGAATAACCCATTTACATGCGAAAATGATTCTGTCTGCCTGTTTGTACCTTTTTTACTCCATAACTGCAGAACGGATTTGATGAAATTTACATACGGATAGACTAAGACCTAGGTTAGGACTTAGGACAACCGGTAATACGTTCCCGTGGGATAATTTCCGACCGAGACGCGGGATAAGCCGCGGGAATAAGCCAGTATATTTCTAAGCCGAGATTATTCAATTAGGCTTCGGTCTCTTCAATTTTTGAAGTGAAAACTTCTTTAGCGGCGTTGCACACTTTTTGTATGGGGAAAAAATGTTAAACTCGCGTCAGGGCATCGCGTCAGGACACGTGACCGTCAGGAGAGATTTCCCCCCCCCCTCCCTCTTTCTACGGCGGCGGCGCCAACCGAAGTGAACCAAGTGAGACACGATAATGGATGGATGGATGGGCGGACGGACGGACGGACGGACGGTGACGGTGACGGTGTCGGTGACGGTGACGGTGTCGGTGACGGTGACGTGACGGTGACGGTGACGTTGACGGTGACGGTGACGGTGACGGTGTCGGTGACGGTGACGGTGACGGTGACGGTGACGGTGACGGTGACGGTGTCGGTGACGGTGACGGTGTCGGTGACGGTGACGGTGATGGTCATGGTGACGGTGACGGTGACGGTGACGGTGACGGTGACGGTGACGGTGACGGTGACGGTGACGGTGACGGTGACGGTGACGGTGGACGTGGATGTGAATGGATGGATGGACAGCTGATGGCTCGACCGTCTGTGTAGTAGCCACACTGCTGTGTATTCGTAAAATTCGTGTATATAAAGTGTTTAAAATATGGAAATTGAACAAAGTGCATCGATTAATCAAAAAAGTGACGCAGAAATAGTGAAAAAAAATTAGTTATATTAATTCAATTCATAATTGATTTATTTCAACGTTAATATTCAAGTTTTCACTTCTGCCGGCACTCCCGGAGTGCAACCCGTCTTTTTTTTTTTTAGCCAGAACCATTTCTGATTGTAAGGAACTGAAGTTGGACCGGTCTTTGTATAATTTTTGCCGACGAGAACACGTCATTTTAATGTAATAATCGAACTATAACTTATATCATTTATCAAGTATGATAACCCCCCAAATCCCTACCCTATTACCCCCCATTCCCTCCAAATTCAACCCTATTACAAAGAGGTACAAAACACAATATGTAACTCATCCAGCCACAATACCTCGGCTTGTAACAAATGCGCGCCATTACCACCTCGGAATCCTCTTAACGTGTATAAATAAATATAATTCGATGTTGCGAATATTCTGGAGTGTTTATTAGGCTATTTGAAAAATGTATGGGTTAATTAACGAAGATTTTGGCCTGCTTATAGCGTTTTTAGAACGTAAATTCGGAGTTTTACAATTTTATTTCGTATCTATTTGTACAAACATTATTTTGACATGTCGCGAAGCAAGGGCGGGTGCCCTTGCTTCGCGACATGTCAAAATAATATTTTCTCTTCTCATGCTCTAAAAGTTCCGTCTTTATGCTGCTTAGGCGACATAAAACTGCTTTTTCACTTCTCATGCTCTAAAAGTTCGTCTTTATGTTGTGCTTAGGCGACATAAAATCGCTTTTTATGTTCTAGTGCATAAAGTTTTTTTTTTCTGAGACTAAGGTAATCAGGCCCAACAGCCACACGCGCAATAAAACTTCGCAGATTAAAGTCGTGATTTATTTCATTTTCTTTAATTTATACCACTTCCGTATTTTCTATCGTTAATTTAATAAAATCTGGTAAAATAGTTGTCAATTATTATTTAAAAACGCAAAGAAACGTTTTTATGACTTGGCAGTATGAAGTACCCAAGTCGAATGATAAATGTTGAAATAAAAAAAATAAAAAAACTTTTAAAAAGTTTCGTGGCGGTATTATCTGTGGTGGCGGGAATTAGCTATGCTATGCAACATTTTTGATTAATTATGTACTGTATACTTTATGCCTGTTTCATTTTCTCGTAATCGAAGTGAAAAGCAGAGTGTATAACTCAGGCATAAACGAGCCATTTTACCCCTCGACTTAACTATCCACCCTCGCCTGCGGCTCGCGTCGATATAAACGTCTCGGGGTAAAATAGCTTCTTTTATGCCTTAGTTGTACAATCTATTTTTTATGTTATAGTGCATAAAGTAATTTTTTTTATAAGACTAAGGTAAACGTTTTTATGACTTGGCAGTATGAAGTACCCAAGTCGAATGATAAATGTTGAAATAAAAAAAATAAAAAAACTTTTAAAAAGTTTCGTGGCGGTATTATCTGTGGTGGCGGGAATTAGCTATGTTATGCAACATTTTTGATTAATTATGTACTGTATACTTTATGCCTGTTTCATTTTCTCGTAATCGAAGTGAAAAGCAGAGTGTATAACTCAGGCATAAACGAGCCATTTTCCCCCTCGACTTAACTATCCACTCTCGCCTGCGGCTCGCGTCGATATAAACGTCTCGGGGTAAAATAGCTTCTTTTATGCCTTAGTTGTACAATCTATTTTTTATGTTATAGTGCATAAAGTAATTTTTTTTATAAGACTAAGGTGATGGCCCAACAGCCACACGCACAATAAAACCACAGAATACTTGATAAAACTTCGCAGATTAACCGGTCAAGGACCGCGGGACACCGATCGGTGACCAAACAATAGAAAATCAATTGTGTCTCATTAGCGGAGCTTGACAGAAGTCGTGAATTTCATTTTCTTTAATTTATACCACTTCTGTGTTTTCTATCGTTAATTTAATAAAATCAGATAAAATAGTTGTCATTTATTATTTAAAAACGCAAAGAAACGTTTTTATGACTTGGCTTGACTTGTTTTTCAAATAACATAATATGTTGAAAATTAATAAAAAAAACTTTTAAAAAGTTTCGTGGCGGGAATTAGCTACCTATGCTTTGCAACATTTTTGATTAATTATGTACTGTATACTTTATACCTGTTTCATTTTCTTGCAATCGAAGTGAAAAGCGGAGTGTATAACTCAGGCATAAACGAGCCATTTTACCTAGCATTTTAAAATAGCTTCTTTTATGCATTAGTTGTACAATCTACTATTTTCATTATACTAATATTTTTTATAATTAACCGAGATTTCTATATTAAAATTAAATATTAATCTGTAGCTCATCACCATCATCTGCCTAGCATTTTCCCAAATATGTTGGGGTTGGCTTCCAGTCTAACCGGATGCAGCTGAATACCAGTATTTTAATCTATATTTATCTACGAGTATTTCAGTCGACTCTTCACGTGACCAGAGGGCTGGCCTATTTCTTGGCCAAAGAATTAGCTTGCAACCAGTACAAGGCAGTGCCGTATTCATTGTTATTGTGTGCGTAAAAACTTTTAAAACTTAAGACGGACTTTGAAGTGCGATGTCCAAGACTTTACTAAGTACTCGTTACATACATAACATAAATAAAAAGTACTGGCCAGTTTGTTTACTTATTTCTTTTGTCGACTGTACCAATAAGTATGTTCATCTTCAGCTGTTACCCTTGAACTCTGTCCACCCCAAAAGACCAATCCAATACGCAAATTGAAAGAAATTATCCTTTTCACTTCAGACCATGTAATTTTCTTAATACATCCTCGGGGACAATAAAGTTGTAAAATAACGTATAACCACCATTTTCATTTTATTCGCGGTGATAAAAATAACCCTATCTCACCGGCTTTGTGTGACGTGTGAGGTTTTCGGCGCGAAATTTTAGGGTTACGCAGGTTTGAACGTGTTAATAAAAAGCTTAGGTTGGCTGGAAGCTAGATGACATACATATCGTAAATGTATTACAATGTAGGGATGTCGAGAGGATGAATTTTGATAGCCGCCATGTTTGGAAGTTTATTTGATTGGGGGATGTTGTTTTTGGCAGTCATGACAATATTTTGTAGAAATGACATCTAATGTCTATTTACGATATCTGAAAATCTCATTCAACACTTTTTCAAGTACCGCGTTTGCGACTAGGTACATCAGTTGAATTAGCCAATTTTTATTAGGACGAGCAAGCAAAACATCCAGACTAATATTATTTAATGCTTTTCAGGCCATAGCAGCACAACGAATTTGGATGAAATTTGGCACACGACCTTGCCCTGGGTTAGAACATAGGATACTTTTAATCCTAGCAGTATGTTCCCGTAGAATAAATTTCCGACCTTTAGGCGGGCGAAGCCGCCAGTAAAAGCTAACACTACAAACGAATCTCATTTTAAACTACACAACCATTATTCAAAACGTCGTTTTCTACCAATTTTTTTTTTTGGGAAAAATTTCGCAGCTTCCCCAAAAATTCGTTCTTATCCCCATTTTTTCCCGTTAGTCCCTCACCCTTCTTCCACCGTGATGAATGACATACGTTCAATGTGTAGCCTACAAATTTGCATGGGCATGTTTGTTTTGCACGGAATATATTGCCATTTTACCTGGGTAATGGGGACTTTTACCCCTCACGGCATTTTTAGGGTATTTTTTTATATAGAGTTCGCCGAAACTCGGCTGGGGAAACGTGTAATTAGATTTTTATGTTTGGTGTAACTGAGTCGACAATTTAATTTGTAGGGCAATAGGATTAAATGCTGGGGTTTTTCAGTTAAAATATTTTCGGTTGAATAAAATTAGGGCCACTAAGCGGTGATAAGGTTACATTACAATAAAAGCCAATATGAAACTGAGGGTACGAAGCCTTTGTCTTTAGTAATTTGGAGATTTACGACACAAAAAACATGCTGCTCTTTATATTTTCAAGCACCAACTGCGATTATCGTTTTTGCTATTCTTTCCTACTACTGCAACGTCATCATCTGCCCAGCCGTTTCCAACTATCACTAACCTAACCGGATACATCTGAATGTCAGTATTTTACATGGAAAGTCTGCCTATCTGACCTTCACAACACAGTTACTGGGTAACACTGTATGGGATGCATGAAGAAGCCTCCTCATGTAGAGCAGTTTGTTCCGCCAGTTACTCAACTGAACCGAGCGCTCGGCGCATCCTGGACAGTCACACCCAACACCTTATTTGACTGGCCAATTCTTTCAATGTGGTGGTAGGGCTAACGCCCGCCTGGTTTGCGACCACCCTCCTACCTATCGGAGTCCGACGTCAAGCAGTCTGCTGTGTTTCGTCGATGCGCGGGAGTTCCAGTGCCTTAGGCATCTTCTGGGCACGCTCGCTGCATCATAGACCTCACCCATCGCTTTCCATCAGGCGTGATCGAGGTCAAAAGCGGGCCCATTCAGCAAAAAAAAAAAAACTGTATACAGAGAATAGCTACACGATACCCCTTGACACGACTGGTTGTCAGATTTTCGGGCTTCTGTCGGACGACCCATAACGACTGTCAAAGATCTACAAACGACAGCCGGGACCTACGGCTTAACGTGCTTCGTATTATTACTGCTACATTTATTAAAATATTAGTATGCATTACAAAACCTACCTACCATAAAGGTCTAAGAAACCTATAGGCACCATAAAACCATCACATAAATCCATGCCCTATACCACCCTTTTACAACCCTAATTCGAGAAAAGACGAAAAATATTCAATTTTCCATAAAAAACACACAACCTAATTCTTTTTACGACAACGGGAAGCGAGTAGCTACAATTTTAATTCGGAAAGCGACAAAAAAAGGAATTTAGGAAATGATCGTGTCGACTGAAAAACCTTGGTATGAATTATTACTGTGAAAGCACGGGCGCCATATTGTTGGCAAAATGGTGAATTGAAATATTATATTCTTTAAATTACCTCTGAGGAATGAATGGTTGTAAATGGCTGATTGTGGTCCAAGAAGATGATTTATTGAGTTGCATCTTTTTCGAACGCAATTTCTCTGTCTGGTTGTGCGTTTGTGCACTTATTACTCGAGAATTACTGAACCGATCAACGTGTATTTTTCTTCTATTCATAGAGACGTTTTCTGGCTATGTTTTGAATAATATTTCATTGTGTTGTGTGAAATAAAGCAACATCGTCATCATCATCATTTCAGCCGAAAGACGTCCACTGCTAGACATAGGCCTCCCCCAAGCACCTCCACTTCGACCGGCAAACCGGCTCCAGTCGGCTTCCAATGACTTCCAAAGAAGAAAGAACTGAAGGGAGGATTTGCTCATAAGTGGGACAGAATAGGCTATCAAAAAATATAGTAGGTAGGTACTTAGATCTAACCAGAAAACACGTTATTTTTCAACTATGTTTATAACAATTTAACCCCGCCTTAACCAAAACAAAATGCAACCTTCAAGCGAAAACCGCCCACCACTTAAAAGCCATACAAGAATCGACCTAAGAAGAGTAAAACCACGGAATATTAAAACATCTCTACAGAGCACAGAGTTGCCTCGGTGGCCGCTGCTAGAGGTGCGGGATACAAACCAAGGGTATCACCGTTTATTAGCACTACGACACAAGGGACGTACAGAACCTGACGGTTTTGAACGGGGTCCGTGACGGAAACAGGTGTCGTTCTGCAATTTCTATACCCAGGGGTTGAAAGCGTGTGTTTAATGTTGAACTATGTAGGTATGGTCTGTATGTTTTTTTTTTTTTAACAATAAATACTATGCTCAAAAAATTTACAGACGTTTTACATTGGCCCCAAACTAGGCAAGCCTGTATCTTGTCCTGTATTTTATTTATACTGGCGCCTCTACAGGCTATCGTCATGGCGATTCCGTACTCTGTGAACGTCTACAACCTTTTGAAGAAAAAGTGGAGAAATCGCAAGATAAACTTAATGTATTTGAGTGGTAGCCGGTAAATCCCTTGGGATGCTGCGTAGAAAATTGAACAATCATAACTGTACCTGAGGACTTTACAAAGCGTACCGGATTATTTTGTTGTGGTGTTTTTAAATGGCGGTAAGGAAGGGAAGAAAGCATTTTAGTGACTTGAAAGGATTAAGGTGCAAGAAATGAGTACCGTGTAAAAGAATTTCATCAGGATTTCGGGAAAGTCTCAATTTGCTGTTATAATTGCCCCATTCCAAGTGGTTTCATTCACAGAGGAATGAGCATTGTTCACCACGATAGTTCCCTGCACATGTCAGAACATCAAATGCAGGTTCTTTTACGTTGTTTCCATTAAAAAGGAACCGGCTAACTGCGAGTCGGACTCGCATACAATGGGTTCCGCTCCACAAGGTAAAAACAACCAGTATCTTGTATGGAGACCCCTTTAATTTTTATTAACTTTATTGTATTTTTGAAGTGAAAACTTCTTTAGCGGCGTTGAACACTTTTTGTAATGGGTAAAAAATGTTAAACTCGCGTCAGGGCATCGCGTCAGGACACGTGACCGTCAGGTGAGATTTCCCCCCCCCCTCTCTTTCTACGGCGGCGCCAACCAAAGTGAACCAAGTTTAGTGACACACGACAATGGATGGATGGATGGAGTGCAAGTGGAAGTGGAAGTGGTAGTGGAAGTGGAAGTGGAAGTGGAAGCGGAAGTGGAAGTGGAAGCGGAAGTGGAAGTGGAAATGGAAGTTGAAGTCGAAGTCAGAGTCGAAGTCGAAGTCAGAGTCGAAGTCAAAGTCAAAGTCGAAGTCAAAGTCGAAGTCATGTCGAAGTCGAAGTCAAAGTCAAAGTCAATGTTGAAGTCGAAGTCGAAGTCGAAGTGGAAGTGGAAGTGGACGTGGACACACTGCTGTGTATTCGTAACATTCGTGTATATAAAGTGTTTAAAATATGGAAATTGAACAAAGTGCATCTATTAATGAAAAAACCGGCCAAGTGCGAGTCGGACTCGCCCATGAAGGGTTCCGTAGCAGCAAGTAACATAATATAAAAGTTCTTGTAGTTCGTTGTAACTTTGTGAAAGGTAAATTGCGGTTTTCGATTTATGACGTATTAAAAAAAACTACTTACTAGATCTCGTTCAAACCAATTTTCGGTGGAAGTTTACATGGTAATGTACATTATATATATTTTTTTAAGTTTATCATTCTCTTATTTTAGAAGTTAGAGGGGGGGGGACACATATTTTAGGTACCACTTTGGAAGTGTCTCTCGCGCAAACTATTCAGTTCAGAAAAAAATGATACTAGAAACCTCAATATCATTTTTGAAGACCTATCCATAGATATCCATAGACACGTACAGGTTTGATGAAAAAAAATTTTTGGAGTTTCAGTTGTAAGTATGGGAAACCCCAAAATTTATTGTTTTTTTTCTATTTTTGTGTGAAAATCTTACTGCGGTTCACAGAATACATCTACTTACCAAGTTTCAACAGTATAGTTCTTATAGTTTCGGAAAAAAGTGGCTGTGACATACGGACGGACGGACAGACAGACAGACAGACAGACATGACGAATCCATAAGGGTTCCGTTTTTTGCCATTTGGCTACGGAACCCTAAAAAGGGACGCAGAAATAGTGAAAATAAATTAGTTTTATTAATTCAATTAATAATTGATTTATTTCAACGTTAATATTCAAGTTTTCACTTCTGCCGGCACTCCCGGAGTGCAACCCGTCTTTTTATTATTTGTTGTTATAGCTGCACTAGAAATAGACTCCGTGAAAATTTCAACTGTCTACCTATTACGGTTCATGAGACAGCCCGCTAACAGACAGACAGACGAACGGACAGCGGAGGCTAAGTAATAAGGTTTCATTGGCGCCCTTTGGATACATAACATAACAATAAAAAAATACCTAAAAAGAAATTGAAAACATTACATTGGATTACTAGTTTTGAAACCCGCTTAAGAATTGATTACTTAAACCTCTAAGCCTCTAAGGTATATTCGAAACAACCAGTTTTATTTTATATGTAAAATAAAATTCAGAATCTTAAACCTAAAATATAGCCAATAAGAACCAAGATTACACCGTTAGTACGAATTCTAAACAAAATATATGCCCTAAACAAGATATCAAGCTAAAATGTTTCAAATAAAAATGTATGCCTCTTATCAAATGCCATTTAGTTCCAAGATGGAGGACTGAAGCATATATCTATGAAATATGGTTAAAATATTTCAAAAATGTTTAATATATTACTACAACGTTGCACGTTGTATCTGGGAATTTATGTTACTTAATATGTAGCGTTCGATAAAATGTATAAGGTAAAGTGTATGGGTAATAATGTATAGTGCTTGATATTGTATGGGGAAAATACAAAATGGGTTTATAGCCTAGGGGTAGGGCATAAAAATAGGGTTTTAAAACCTAGTAACTGTCAGTTTTCAATGTGAAGGAAGACATTGTAAGAATACATGGACTTATGGCTTATTTCCTGCACACAGTAAGCAAGCGTGGTGTTCAATGCTCGATCCTTCTGTGTTTGAGAAGAGGCATTTCCCTGCAGTACGACAGTGACAGGCCGGTAATATTGTAAAACTAGCAGGGCCCCGCGGTTTCACCCGCATACGTTTCGAAAGACACGTGGCGCCATCTATTATCATTATAACGTTATTGTTGTTTTCCTCGGGAACAGCACTTTTTTTCGATACCCTATGTCTGTTTATGTAGACCTGACAACGTATATGAAAAATTTCAGGATAATCGGGTCAGTGGTTTAGGCGTGAAAAGGTAAGAAACAAACTTACTTTCGCATTTATAATATTAAGTTAGGATTAGGATACAAAAACAAATGACAACGGGAAACAAATGAATTCTAATTATTCCCAACTATGTTAGAGATCGGCTTCCAGTCTAATAGGAATTAATAGGATGCAGCTGAATACCAATATTTTATGGAGAGACTGCCTATCTGACCTCCATAATCCAGTTATTGTGTAACACGATACCCTTTGGTAAGACTGGTTGTCAGACCTGCCTATCTGACCTTCACAACCCAGTTAGGTACTGGGTAACACGATACCCCTTGGTAAGACTGTTTGTCAGACTTGCGGGCTTCTGGCGACCCGTTTCGTTTTATGACACCCACTCGCTGTGAGGGCTGTCCTATTTCTAGGGAAAATGTTATTTTGAATAACTAATCTTGGATATAAACTTCAATACTTTATGTAAATAGAAGTTGTTTGCCGCCCACACAATAAACTTTGCAGTTTGTTACTTCCCCTCAATTCGTATCTGATTGTATGAGCCTGAAATGTCACTCGATATCAAATTATTTTCGTATTAAGTGTTAATTTGTTTTGGCTTTGTTATTAAATGGACATACATAATATGTTATCAATATCTTCTACATCATCTTCATCATTTCATTCTTCTTCTAAACTACGTTACGGATTTTGATGCGGATTCTCCCATCATTTAGAGAATTTATTCCGGAACGTTTATGTGTATAATACATTAATATTAAACTTACATGTAATAGGGAAATCTCGTTTCTTAGTCAAGTCGTAAAAACCGTGCGGTGCAGGGGCGTGTCCCTAATAACTCATAATTCATTCAAAAGCATTCCTTTTGTAGACGTATGATACTCAAAATTGTGTCTAGATTCCCTTACATAGCTTTGACACTAAAATTACAGCATAACATCACGCCTGTAATTCCCAAAGGGGTAAACAGTAGTCTATACCCAATAAATCCTTATTCCAAGTGAAAACAAAACACAAACAGAATACTTTGCCATCACTCACTGACACATCGGATATACATTAATACCGAGTACATACAGAGGACAACCAAACACATCCGAAGCGGTGTCGTTGCGGTAACAGTGGCGCGAATTCAATGGTTTCTTCCCATCTCAAAAAATGCCCGACGCACCACAAGAAGTTTTCATCTCAAAAAAAATAATATGATCACCATGCTTAGTAGATTTATTGAAGATTAAGAACTCCCTATTTTTATCGTAATTTGCCCACCATTTCTTAGCTGAACAGCGGCAGCTGTTCTTACTCTTAAAAACCTTAAAATAGTGTTTAGAAAAAACAGCTTACCTACACTTTTTCGACTACAAAATCTACTACATTTACTGCTGAAACCATCATTAGTGAGCGAAAATATCCAAATTAAAAAGCGGAAAGAGATTTCCCTTGGGAAATGGAACGGAATTCGTCGGCGTGAGGTTTTTCCAAAACGTGGCAGCCCTAGAGGTTTTCAAACTGAATAGGTTTTTAGGCTAAAGCTACATTTGCAACCACCTCTGGTTTCTGAAGCCTAGTAAGGTTCTTCTCAGTAAATCTGCCATGTAAGTAGGTTCTGCCTACCAACCCCTAATGGAAAAAAGCAACACTTTATTTGTGTACGTAACGTTTACACCATCACGACTGAATCCACCGAAGGATCAAACAGAGTTGTATTATAGTAAACTAGCTGTCCCGGCGAACTTCGTACCGGCTCAGAATTAAATAATGTGACAAAGTTCAATAGACACGTAGCGCCATCTATTATTATAATAACGTTATTGTTGTTTTCCTCGGGAACAGCACTTTTTTTCGGGATGAAAGGTGCCCTATGTCCGTTTCCGTACACCTGACAACGTATATGCAAATTTCAAGATGATCGGTTCAGTGGTTTTGGCGTGAAAAGGTAACAAACAAACTTACTTTCGCATTATAATATTATAAGTTAGGATATTCCGTCAGTTATTTTTAAGTCTCATGTAACAGAAGTCGAGCCTATAGCCATCAGCCGGATGGATACCAATGTCAGACTTTGGGCGGCTATTGAGAAAATCCTAATAGAAAAACTGAATTATACGTCATAACGTTTCGTCAGTAAGAGTCAGTAAGATATGTCAATTCTCTAATTGTAGTTTAGTATCTGACCGAGACCACCTAATTTTGATTTAGGCACGTTAAAAATATCCCAAAAGTATATCTCGTTTTCCGTCCAAGAACCCGACCAAAGTGATCACCTACACTTATATTAAAGCAAAACTATGAGAGAGAGAGACCCGCAAGCGGAATGATACAACAATTTTGTCCAAGAACCTACTACTCGTATCTAAAAAATGAATTCAGTAATGTTTCTTATCCGTGAGACATTGTACACTATTCCTTCGGGAAATCTCTGAGCTGTCTGTTAATGTTTTGTCTGTTGTACATTTCGCTTTTCCAAAACTGTTGGATGATATGTTGCATAACATTAATACTATGATTGTATTCCCTGGAGACAGAAAGGTGTTTACCCCTGGAACGTGTCAATGACATAACGTGTCATAAATTATATCTTTCTTTGAATAAATTATATCGCATAAATATTCCTTGTATAGACTCACCTTCCGTTCTAAATTTTATATGTGTTTTTATGTACAGACGCCAGCACATCAAGCTATTACAATCCGTCAGATTTATTTAATAGATTTTCAACTTTATCACTAAAGCCTAAGGTTCAAAGTTGATTGGGAAAATTTGATAGTTTCGGGTAGCTTGATGTGCTAGCGTCTGTACCTATGTGGACTTAGTCATTATACCAAACTATTGAACATTATCATATACCATTTTTATCCCATGCGTACACACTTCACGAGGTATCGTATTACCCACTTAAAGGGGTATCGTATTACCCAGTAACTGGGTTGTGGAGGTCAGATAGGCAGTCGCTTCATGTAAAATACCGGTATTCAGCTGCATCCGGTTAGACTGGAAGCCGACCCCAACATAGTTGGAAAAAGGATAGGCAGATGATGATGTCTGCAGGAATCTGCTGGATGCAGGAAGCATAGTGCCGGTCATTGAGGCGACTCTTGGGTGAGGCCCTTGTCCAACAATGGATGTCTTTCGGCTGAATGTGGATGACGATGATGTGGTACAAATCTAGATTCTAGATTACCAGATCGAACACAGACTAAATTTATGTATGTGATGTACTAGGGCCTCAAAAGCGCTAGGAGATCTTCCGAAGTCGAATCCCAGAAAGGAGATAATGGCAACAGGGAAATCTTGCACTTACTTTTTAAACTAGTTTTTTTCACTTTAAAAATGCAGGTAAAGGTACCAGGCTCGCAGTAACGCAAGGAGTTCAAAGTAAAGAGGTGGCGCGTTCTAGTCAGCTGGGAAATCTAAGAACGACCCGTTACTCGTTAATGTTACGAATACGTTTGTTTCTATCTACTGTTTTATGTAGGAATCACATTTTGTTTTACTGCTACAGCGAGGCAATCGTGTGATTAGGGCGACACGTAAAATGTGTCTGAAAATACAGGTTTTCTGGTAAGGCATATCAGAGTACCGGAACAGTAAGTGCTGTAAATATCCTGCAAACTTCATGGCTATTTAATTTTTTTGGGGTCTAGCAACGCACAGGAACAATCAGGAATGAAATTATCCGGAAAAGAACCGGAGTTACCGACATAGCTTGCAGAGTAAGCAAACTGAAGTGGCAGTGGGCTGGCCATGTCTGTCGAAGGACTGATGGCCGGTGGAGCAGGCGAGTCCTGGAGTGGAGACCGCGTACCGGCAAGCGCAGTGTAGGACGCCCCCCCGCTAGATGGACGGACGACCTAAAGAAGGTGGCTGGGGTCGACTGGATGCGGAAGGCGGAGGACAGGGTGCTGTGGCGCAGTCTGGGAGAGACCTATGTCCAGCAGTGGACTGCGATAGGCTGAGTTGATTGATTGATTGAGCAACGCACAAGTAGTAACTGCCTCGCTAGTCCAGTGATTCACTGAGTACAGGGTCTTGGACTCCATCCCCTGAAAGGGGAAAGTGTCATTTGGTTTTTCCTTCAGGAATTTTTAGGGAGTATGGATTTGTGCCCAGTTGATGGAAGACGGATGATGACAGGACGGTTGATGGATGACGAAATGTCGATGTTTCACTTCTTCTGTTTCACTTCTCTCATGCCTTTGCCTGGGCGTGCCCAAACCTACATGCGTGGAATTATGATAAAACCATGTCATTCATCAACGGCGATTAAGAAGCTTCATCGTCAAAATGAATTTCGAAAATGTATGCTTAAATTTCTGCCCTCCCCCGCCTAAGACTTGAAACATGATGAGGTTCAATTAATTCTCAAGTGCAACAGTTAACTTACGGCATACAAAACGGGCTCGTGGGAGAAAACTTAGAACAATGCTACCATTGACTGCTTGGGACGATCTTAGAGATGAGAACATCGTACAATCTCGAGTGAATTAATTGATTTCGTCATTAAATATAAGTCATATGGTATGTATGCATCATCTTGACTTTATGACAGCTCCCATGGATGTCATAAAGACGTTAAAAAGCTATAACTCCTTAGTAGAGTGTACCTCTAATTTGGCATTAGTTTCCAAATCACTATGATCTTTATTCTTATTATAATAAGGCTGCTGTTGGGTTGCTGCCACTGACAAGTCTGTCAAAATAATTATGATCTTTATTCCCATTACAATAAGGTTGCTTTTAGGTGGATGCTGTCAGAGGTAAAATACCTGTGACCGGACTATTCAAGGATATTTTGGCGCCTGAATGTCTTTGACAAGGGGTGTTTTTAGTTAAAAAAAAAAACATCCCGAGAACAGCCGAACACATCCGAAGCGATGTCGGTTACGGGAACAGTGGTACGAATTACGCCTAAAGAAGTTTTCACTTCAAAAATGAAATTGTCACTGTCATTGCGTATTAGCAAAACAACATGGCGGCATTAGTTCCGACTGTGGCCACGCGAAGTTTGTAGCGTTGTATGCATGTCTAATGGCAGTAAGTGACTGCTGTGCGATACTCCGGGATTCCATCTCTGGATCAGGCTAAATCACCATTGAGTACCTAGCCAGAATGTTACAGTACTAGTCACTAGTATTCCAGTTCCGTGACTTATGAACGCGTTATTTGCCACCATTTAAAAAACTAGTGCTGTGACATTTTGGCTAATCAATGGTGATTTGAGTTCGTACAATACGTTACTTTTGAGTAGCTTCGTAGACAATGGGCCTTACTGTAATTTGGAAATAGTCAGTAGCGACTTAAGCGTCTGGATTAGGGTCCCGATTAATGGCCATAAACTCGTCCCTATTTTAAGAGACTTATTAAAAAAAAACTGAGTGTGCTTATGACCACACGACTGAAGTGAAACTTCAAACGTATTTGGCTATGAGAGGAAGAGAGAAAGAAAATGCGCGCGCGCACTGCTTTCTCTTGCTTATATCCCCCACTCAACTCCTGTTCGCCTCGCCCGATCACACTTTTTGTAACGCTTACGACACGCGTTCGCCAGCTTACTCCCCAAGTCAAGCGTGCGTAAAGAAGTTTCACTTCAAAAATCTGGTGAGATACTCGTATAAATGTAAGTACTAAAGACTTCTGCTTACTCCTTTCGGCAAAATCAGGCATAATCAGGCATAATCTTATGTAAAACAAACCATCAACAGCCAATATTATCCAAACCACTCGACTAAAACCGCAATCGATTTAAAAGGCATTAAGTATCGAGTATCACTTGATACTAAGCCAATTGCTAGCTGAAAGGTTAATGCAAATCATGAGGCAACTTCTAACCTTTCGATTTAATCGTTTGTTCATATTTTCTTGGGAAATTAAAAGGGTAAATTATGTTAGAAACTTGTATAGTTGGTTTAAAGTGTAGGAATGAATGTTGAGTATGGTTATTATGTAGATTTGATTAGCACTGGTTTTAGAATAGTGTTAGGACACGTCTTTGCACATATTTCTATGGTAAAATTGTGTTTCTTAATAGAGCCTGTATTTCTGCTAGAGTTTGGCAGAGAGGTTCTACCCATGAATGTGAACAACTTTCACTTTGGGGCCAACACTGAAATCACGAAAAAAAAATCTGCTGTTTAATACAAAAGTTCAATACCTACTTGACCAAAATGTATGAAACAGCAGATTTTTTTTTCTCCTTTTGGGCTTCGCCGCAGTCGGGTAAAAACACATAACCCTCCTTTTGGGCTTCGCCGCAGTCGGGTAAGAAATAACTATATTTTCGATTCGAAGAAAAAGATTCGTGATTGAATAAATACCGATGAATAAGTTACCATCATTTACCTTCAATTTCAAAACATACAACAAATAAATAAAAAAGACGGGTTGCACTCCGGGAGTGCCGGCAGAAGTGAAAACTTGAATATTAACGTTGAAATAAATCAATTATTAATTGAATTAATATAAGTTTTTTTCACTATTTCTTCGTCACTTTTTTCATTAATCGATGCACTTTGTTCAATTTCCATTTTTTGAAACACTTTATATACACGAATTTTACGAATACACAGCAGTGTGGCTACTACACAGACGGTCGAGCCATCAGCTGTCCATCCACGTCCGCGTCCGCGTCCACCATCACCATCAAATCACATCACATCACATCACCATCGCCATCACCATCGCCATCACCGTCGCCATCACCATCGCCATCACCATCACCATCGCAATCACCATCGCCATCGCCATCACCATCACAATCACCATCCATCCATCCATCCATCCATTATCGTGTCTCACTTGGTTCACTTCGGTTGGCGCCGCCGTAGAAAGAGATGGGGGGGGGGAATCTCTCCTGACGGTCACGTGTCCTGACGCGATGTCCTGACGCGAGTTTAACATTTTTTACCCATTACAAAAAGTGTTCAACGCCGCTAAAGAAGTTTTCACTTCAAAAAACTTTAAACCTTATTCAAAAACACGTTTCCACCACCCATAACAGACTTTTCCTCCTACAATAGATTGTCGCATATTTCCGCGTCAGAGATGTAAATAATGTATCTCCCATATCTTATAGTCTATTAATCTTCAGGATACCGAGACGGTTTTATTTACATGAGAAAGATGTTTTTGTGGGGTAGGCAGATGTAGTGGTGAGTATGTAAATGAGATTTTTCTGAAATTATTATATAATGCATGTGCTTCAGAGCCGATCTTACCAAAGTCAGATATCTTTTATCCGTGGAATAAAATTAACGCCTGACAATTCTAGTATGGAAAAACTGTCAAAAATACAAAACTTATTCTTAAGATAAGACCTATTCTATGTATAAAAGTTTGGTGGAATTCGTCCTTGATGATAAAAATATCACCTACAGAACATAAAAAATTCTGATATCCAAATATTTTGTAATTGTTGATTTCTTCATTATACTCAAATAAAAACTAACCTATATTTTTTAAGTGAAGAGTAAGTCTATCTGTATGCCAAAATATATCAAAATCAGTTCAGCCGTTTAGGCGTGATAGTGTAACAAACATACATCAACACTCCCATCACGCCCATGTTCCTCGAAGGGTTGGGCAGAGGTGCACCCACATTTCGCCAGTTAGACACAAAACCACTGAGAAATTCCAAATGGATTAACCCAATAACAGTTTATAACAATTATAATACTATAGGCCGACCGATTAACTGCGACGTTGCCTGAGGTAGCTGCGCGGTGCGGGAAGGGTGATAGTTGTCACAAGTTGACGAATCACCGAGCTCTCGCATCACGTCACCACACCCCTACCGCACCGCGCTGCTACCTCAAGCAATGTCTCAGTTAAGCGGTCGGCCTATAGCTGTGATTTCTATCATACAGAACCAATATTTTCTTCTATCAGTCTACCTACATTAGTTCCAATAGGTAACCATTAAAATCTGGTCCGTAACACTAAGATTAACCAAATAAATATGTGGGTACGTGGAACATTTTCACACTAGCCGACGGCTCGACACATTACATATCTCCAGTGACACATTTACTACGATATACGAGCACGTTACCATTATTAGTTGGTTTTCTTACAAAATAAGAAAGTATTTTCTAGAAAAATCTGTATAAGGAATGAAAGGGATGGAGTTATGTGAGGATCTGTGGAGAGGAATGAGAGAAATGTAATAATTTGCGGCTGTAATTGTAGGGAAAAAGCATATTCTCATGCAGAGGATAAACGCCACGCTTTCTCAGAAATCAGAGCATTCAAGTTTCCTCACGATATTTTTGATGGAAACGAGAAAAAAAAACGCTAAACTTGTGATTTTTGGACCTAAATGTGTAAAGGCTATGCAGATGTATATGATACAACCTTATATCCCATATTTGAGGCGAGCCTAATGTCTTTACTTGGGCACTAATCCAGATTAGTCTGCTGAGATTTTAAGCTATTGCATAGCTTTTATCGCGGGCTTTGAGCGCGGCGACCGAATCAAGAAATTCCGTAACGAAAATAAACCTAACACCCCCCACTCCGACCGGCACAGCGGTGCGGCGTTGAAAGCCGTGCATCGTCTAACGTCGTTTCAGTTCGGCAGACTTCGGCACGGTGTTTGTGTGCGTGCGACTAAACGTATGCGTGTAGACTGTACGAAGCTCGTATAAGTTGATAAAAAAAAAAAGACGGGTTGCACTCCGGGAGTGCCGGCAGAAGTGAAAACTTGAATATTAACGTTGAAATAAATCAATTATGAATTGAATTAATATAACTAATTTTTTTTCACTATTTCTGCGTCACTTTTTCATTAATCGATGCACTTTGTTCAATTTCCATATTTTAAACACTTTATACAGGGTGGTCCAAAAGTCGTGGATCAAACGAAATAGGGAGATGAAGGAGGTCATTTCCAACAAAAAATCTTTCTACAGCATGGTCATAATTCAATTGCCCTAAAAGTTATGAATATTTGTGTATACCGAGTTCTTTTACAATTCACGAATTTAAAAAAAATGTGATATAAAACAATAAAACAAACGGTGTTGTATTACTACTAGATAATGTATCAGCACTACAAAGTTCTATTAGGGCTCTGAGTATCAAATTTCAAGAGCAATTTATTTTTTTCCAAAAATTTTGTAACATTACCAAAAATTATTTCTCACTTTAAAAGCGTTGGAAATGACCTCCTTTATCCCCCTACTTCGTTTGATCCACGACTTTTGGGCCACCCTGTATACACGAATTTTACGAATACACAGCAGTGTGGCTACTACACAGACGGTCGAGCCATCAGCTGTCCATCCATCCATCCACATCCACGTCCACCATCACCGTCACTGTCACCGTCACCGTCCCCGTCACCGTCCCCATCACCGTCACCGTCACCGTCACCGACACCGTCACCGTCACCGTCACCGTCACCGTCACCGTCACCGTCACCGTCACCGTCACCGTCACCGTCACCGACACCGTCACCGTCACCGTCACCGTCACCGTAACCGTCACCGTCACCGTCACCGTCACCGTCACCGTCACCGTCACCGTCACCGTCACCGTCACCGTCACCGACACCGTCACCGTCACCGTCACCGACACCGTCACCGTCACCGTCAACGTTACTGTCACCGTCACCGACACCGTCACCGTCACCGACACCGTCACCGTCACCGTCACCGTCACCGTCACCGTCACCGACACCGTCACCGTCACCGTCACCGACACCGTCACCGTCACCGACACCGTCACCGTCACCGTCACCGTCACCGTCACCGACACCGTCACCGTCACCGTCCGTCCGTCCGTCCGTCCGTCCGTCCGTCCGTCCGTCCGTCCATCCATCCATCCATCCATTATCGTGTCTCACTTGGTTCACTTCGGTTGGCGCCGCCGCCGTAGAAAGAGGGGGGGGGGGGAATCTCGGTGTATTCCCGTTCGTCCCATCGACTTCGTCCCCTTAAGGAGCCCTTAGAAAACAAACACGAAATTCGGAAAGCATTTATTGTATTTAAAACAATACAACATTTCTACACACAGAGATATTATTATATATGTCTTGTAGCTTAATTGGTAATGGTATGTTATCATTTTAAATGCTTAATCCCGTTCGTCGCACGACGGGGACGAAGTCGGTGGGACGAACGGGAATACACCGAAATCTCTCCTGACGGTCACGTGTCCTGACGCGAGTTTAACATTTTTTCCCCATACAAAAAGTGTGCAACGCCGCTAAAGAAGTTTTCACTTCAAAAATGCTATACAATAGCTTTACCGCGGCAGTCCCCGAGTGCCACAAATATTTTTTTGAAGTGAAAACTTCTTTAGCGGCGTTGAACACTTTTTGTAATGGGTAAAAAATGTTAAACTCGCGTCAGGGCATCGCGTCAGGACACGTGACCGTCAGGAGAGATTCCCCCCCCCCCCCCCCCCGCCTCTCTTTCTACGGCGGCGCCAACCGAAGTGAACCAAGTTTAGTGACACACGACAATGGATGGATGGATGTATGGATGGATTGGATGGAGTGGAAGTGGAAGTGGAAGTGGAAGTGGAAGCGGAAGTGGAAGTCGAAGTCGAAGTCGAAGTCGAAGTCGAAGTCGAAGTCGGAGTCGAAGTCGAAGTCGAAGTCGAAGTCGGAGTCGAAGTCAAAGTCAAAGTCAAAGTCAAAGTCGAAGTCGAAGTCGAAGTCGAAGTCGAAGTCGAAGTCGAAGTCGAAGTCGAAGTCGAAGTCGAAGTCGAAGTCGAAGTCGAAGTCGAAGTCGAAGTCGAAGTCGAAGTCAAAGTCGAAGTCGAAGTGGAAGTGGACGTGGACACACTGCTGTGTATTCGTAACATTCGTGTATATAAAGTGTTTAAAATATGGAAATTGAACAAAGTGCATCTATTAATGAAAAAAGGGACGAAGAAATAGTGAAAAAAAATGAGTTATATTAATTCAATTAATAATTGATTTATTTCAACGTTAATATTCAAGTTTTCACTTCTGCCGGCACTCCCGGAGTGCAACCCGTCTTTTTTTTTTTAAGAAAAATACGAAATCCCTTTTCTATTCTATTCAACAGGGGCTTCGATAGTCTGACCTCCTGGTCAGAAGTCGCGCATAAAACTGAAAGACGTTATGATTTAAAAAATATCTTACCTTAACCTACTCAATGGCTTAAAATTTTTGTCCCCGTCAAATAAAATCAACTGAGCCACTAAACAGCTTACCAACGAACCTTCATTAAACTTTACAAAGTATTCAAAGTTAAATTAATTATAACACAGTCTACGTTATGGGAGGAATAATTAATTTTAACATAAAAGGCCCTCCACCCCGGAGGTACCCATTCATCATCATAAGCGGTGCTGAAACGATTTTTTCCTTGTTAATTTAGTAAAGACTTATTTTTTGTGAATGAACTTCTAAATACGAGAATTGTTATTTCGAAATTGTATTATTTAACTTACCAGGAGTTAGTTAATTTACTTCAAAAGACTGAAGGTATATTTTGCCTATAATCTTGTCTCATCATCTAGCCTTTTCCGAGCTATGTTGGGGTCAGCTTCCAGCGTAACCGGATGAAACTGAATACCAGTATTTTACATGGAGTGACAGCCTATCTGACCTCCACAACTGAGTTACTGGGTAATACCCTACCGATACTCCTTTGGTAAGACTGCTTGACTTTCGGGCTTCTGAGGACCCGTAACGACTGATAAAGAAATTATATTACAATATTTGTATTATTAAAATATTTGCAAGATCCACGAATGCTGGTCGGAATCAACGGCTTAACTTACTTTCCGAGGCACAGAGGTGTCTTGGTATATAAAGATGGTCACCCATCCACGGGCCAACCGCGACAAACGTAGCTTAACATGACCGATCGACCAGTGCGGCTGTTATTACTTAGCCAGAAGCCCCTCTATAATCTTATCTAAAGGGTGAAATGTTCTCTTATGGTAAGCTATGAAAGCAGAAAGCAACAAAGCTGTTTTAGTAATTTGAAGGTGACAACTGTGGTCTTGAAAAATGAGTTACAATAGTTTGAAAGCAGGAAAATACATGCTGGACTAGTTTTTTATGTGTTTATTTTTCTTATTTTGGCACAAACACACAAAAGACACAGAAACACTTAGACACAAAAAGAAGATAACTCTAATTATGATACGCACCTACCACCTGGACACTATATTTTATTTAAACAAAAGGTGGTGGTGTCCTAAGACAATGTTACGAGTATTACGGACTGATTTATTACTATAAAATATAGCTAAGATCCTTGCGAAAGATTTTTCTGCTCTAGTATTTTATCTCACGAAGCGGTGCGCGCTTTATTTGTGGTTACCAAGTGTAGAAACACGTTGTGAATGTGTGCGTGTAAACATAACACACACACGCATATACACACTTTCGACTTCGCTATTTTCTCAGACGGTAATGAGATCTCCTACGCTAACGCACACATTCATCGTGTTTGTATACATGGTACACTATACCAACATAATTATTACGATACAGTCCGCATGCATCCCCAAAATCGAATACAAAGAACACACTCTAGAAACAAAACAACATCGTCCAAACAATCTTCAAAACCATGGCTCAAGAAGTAACCAAAACTTCTATCTTAAACAATTTCTTTATCTCGCATTTATTTGCACAAAAACTCCTTCACCTTCAGTACTTATTACTTCAAAACGGGCACGTTCTAACAGGTTAATTCCGAACTTCGGTCTTGAATAAACCCGGGTAGAAGTTTCCATGTTAGCCATTGAGAGTGTAACGTAAAAAGTTTAAAACCTACACTACACCTAGACTGGGAAGTTTGTTGAAAGACGAAGTCTTGTTGTGTTTATTTTACTCGTAGTTCTTTTTTGCAGTGGAAAGTATGATGCAGTGTAATTTAATGATTAAGTATGACGCAGTTAAAAAATGTGTTGAGAAGGAATCTTGGATTATCGTAGTTGTAAAAAAATATCGATTGCAAAAACTGCAGTCAATTTGCGCAAGTAACGAAATATTCTTTGATTGCACAGGAAGAAACGTGAAGACAAAGCTAGTCATTCTAACTAAAGTCTAAAATCGGGTATTTTTTATTGATTTAAAATAATAATATGTTGAATGGGTCAAGGATAATTTACATCATGTATCTTGTGTGCGAGAGCAATGATGACACAGACAATCAGTCAGATTAAAAAAGGTAGGTACCCACTGATACTTTTAGAAGAATGGCTATCCATTTATCTACCTACAAAAACAAAGGCCTCCTACTCATTGCTTAGATTCGTATAGAATAGAATAATGCTCAAAAATGAACCACGATAAAACATTTATTAGGTTTCCATAGATAACTTTGTATACGTGGCTAAGTAAAAACAGACTCACGTGCCATCCTATCAGGTTAAGCTACGCTTGCCGCAGTGGGTCCGTGGATGGGTGACCATCGTTATTTATCAAGACTATCCAAGACCCCCACCTCCGTGCCTCGGAAAGCACGTTAACTGAAACTCCTGCTTGAACATCGTTCTTGAACACAAGCTTTAGTGGTTCACTATAGTTCCGCCATCTTTCGTAATAAGATGTATCCTCATCCCCACATCACTGACTTCTACGCTACGATAAATGGCCCCAAGATAACTTAAGTTACTAAACGCGAATAAGTTTAGCGAATCTAAATTGTTTCAAACTTCAAATACGAGCCAAAACTAAGTTTAAATTAACAGAGAACATGAGTGTTTAAACTCGAAACTGTAACAGTTCAGAATAGTAGCGTTTATTTTAGAGTTTTAGAGTATGCGCTGGATCATATTTTAGGCAGTTATTTGCTAGTTTAAATAGTGGTTTTTGAGGTTTATCATAAAGTTTATATTGACCTGTCGGCTACTGCTTAACGCGGGTTAGTCACGGGCAGTTTTAACATCTCACATAACTATAATTTCTGCTCACCTTTATAGCCAAGTAAATTACGATATAAAAACCAACTTTATACAAGTAAATTACCCGTGTGTTACGAGCGGGTTCTAGTCAGGCAACGGGTGGGGCTCGAACCCGCAACCTCTCGTACGCCAATACGATACCTTGACCGCTTTACTTATGGCGGTTTATTCCACAATCTAACAGTTGACACACAACATAGTAAACTCCTAGATTAAAATGATTGGGAAGCAAAGACCAGCACCCTAATTACGTAACACACATTTTGAAGGATATTGCTAATTCATTGCTGCATATGTTCGAAAAATTTGTTAGCTCAACAACGTAAATAACGCGATGAATGTTGAATGACTGTCAAAATGAAAGTCATTGCTAATGTTAGTGGACACAAGGACCATTTTTGTTCCATGTTTAGCTTTTCTATCCGACTTTTTAAAAGACACTATACCCCAAATATGAAAGTCAACACCAAACAACAAATAAAACTTTCAAAAAACAGAACACGGACGCATTAAAATCTCAAAATACTGCAGCAAAACACGGGAAAGATTCTCAAAAATACCTGCTTATACCAACAGAGCGGCTCATAAGGAAGTATAAACAAAATTTCACACAATAAAGATTCTGAAACTACTTTTAAAGTCATACCTACTCGGTAGAAGATGTTCGGCGAACAGAGACAAGATGGCGGACAAGATGGTGGCAATAAAAACTTTCGTGTGAATGCTTGTATGGAATTTTTGATAGTTCTAGCTTTTGTTTCTTTGAATATTGATATAGAAGAAGGAAAATGCAACGTGAGTCGGTTCTACGGTCTTCTAGAAGAGAGGTGGCCTCCGCATAGTGTCCACAATTTACCGACGAATGACGTCACTGAAACGTTATTATGAAAGTAACCAAAAGGCCTATTCTCGTAATTTAAAACGTTCAAAATCTAGTCGCAGTCTCATCTCGACGACAAACAAATTTAGAGGTACCTGGTCTACGTTTTCTGATTCATTTGTTTACATTGTTCATGACACTTTTGGAACAGTCATGCCCTTTCTGCTTATACCCTAAGGATAAAAAGTCGCCACAACACAAGCAGGCTGTTTTATCTCCCTACGAAGGCCAGCTTATCAATATTTTACATGAGCTTATGCGAACACATCTCCCTTCCGATTGCAAATTTTATGCCTCTACGAGATTGTGCGAATACAACACACATTTGCGTATCGAAGCGAGACAGATGTATGTGGGCAGAAAGAGATGGGTATAAGTCTGCGGTAAAATTGTTCCCTAGAATATGTAGTGCTAAGCTGGTTTAGATTTGCGGGGGTTGCCATGGCAACGAGCGTATAGAGAGGATGTTTTCTGAGTAAGGTTTTCGAAGCAATACTAGCTATAAGCTGGTTGTGTGTTGTTTTGTATATTTTGCTATTGTTGGTGACGTCAAAGGGATTATTTTCAGGGTACGAGCAGAAAGATTTTTTGTGTTCAAAAAACTAACATTCTAATTGTGATCACCATTTTTTTTTAAACTGTGGTGATAAATACATTAATAGGTAAATAATAAATACTTTTTACAGTCATTTAATACATCGGGCAATATTGAGTTACAGATAACGAAACAGCATTTTTCATTAGGTACATAAAATTGGTCTTTAAAAAGATACAGCAAAAAGTTTAAAATATTTACGAAAAAATTTAAATAAATAACACGGGGTCGAATGCAATAAAAATGAGAGGTGACGCGTTGACAGGGTTGTACCGTTGAACGTCGTATTATAGCTCGGCATGTTTATTGGCGTAGCAGGACGAGGGTTAGACTGCAAAGTTGTACTTTTAAATTTTTATTTTGTGTTTTAAATGTTAACACGTACAAACATATATAAACTCACGCCATTTTTCCATGCAGGAGAAACTACATAATGCCACCTGCTAATACCCTTGCTTACTACTTTTGCTTCCTTTATGATTATTTAGTTGAGTTCAAAACGTGATTTATTCATTTAAATAAAATCTATGTTCAATAGTAGTGTATTACAAGCAATGCCACCATAGACATAATACAAGAATATTTTAAGCTCGGTCAAAAGATTAACCGAACTAGCCTGAATTGTTTGCAGCGGATGTTCCGGACGTGCTTACCTATCCGTCTTTATAGCCCGCCGTGATGGCTTTTGTATGAACAAAAACCTGTACAAATTACTACCCAATTGATTTGCAAGGAATACTTGCAACTTTTTCGTGTTCTTCTGCCGTATGACGTCATTTAAAAAAGTTTAGTTCTGTATTTTAACCTAGCTAGGTTAATTAGGTTAAAACAGAGAACTTAAACCTATTTTTTTTGTCTAACTTAACCTATTTTTTATAAATGTACTACATTCAATTTTAACTGCATCTTACCATACTCTAGATAAGTACAACTTTATTCCCCAAAAACATATTACAAGAGACATACAAAAAAATTTAAACTGTGTCCTGTCGGGCTTACAATGGTTCTGCAAGGCCATTCCGTGCAGTATCCTATGCCAAGAACCACAATAAAAACTATCAAGTTATATGCCAAAAAGCATTACTGGAACATGTTTCTTTTAAAACACAAAAAAGCAAAGGAATGTCCATATTAATCTTTTGGTGAAGCTGTTTGGAATGTAAATGGAATGTTTTTTTAAAATCTTTTAAACTTATTTTGCAATTCGAATATTTATGCTACGTCTTTTGTTTTTTTTTTTAGGATTCGGTTGATTAGGGTTATTACGAGTAGTATCTTTATTGACAGTTGTCTAGTAGGTAGTACAATCTTCGAAATTGATAAGTAGCAACTACTAGTTTCCATCAGTATATTTGCCTTTTATGCTTACGGAAACCTTGATAAGATATAAGCTGATGAGATAACCTGGAAACGACTTTTTCCTAGACTAATTTCCTATGCCTTCAAAGCCGGTCTTGTTTCTTTTACCTTTCGCTTTATGAAAAGATAACCCGGTTACTGCTGCGGTTGACCGTAACTTGTGTTGGAATATTGCAGAAACGGTCGGTATTTTATTTTTTAATGGATACTGAAGTTAGTTAGGGTTAGTTTGCGTTATGTTGGAGTAAAAGTCAGCTGTTTTCTTTTTTATTAAAGTTAACTGCTTAATACTCGTATAATCCTAACGCTTGAAAGCGTGAGTTCGTAGCTAGAAATCTATAGAGTTTGTTGGTTTGAACACGTCTTTCGAACTACCAGTCGGATTTTGAACATTCTTTTTGCATTTGGACCTACTTATGCAAGACGGAACCAATCCACAACATGCCAAAATCGAAATAAGTACCTATACAGAAAGCTTTCAAAATGCACTTTCTATCGACCCTGTAAAGATCAAAATGATCTGACTGAATTGATTGTTTTGTCTGAATTGTCAGATCATTTTGATCTTTACAGGGTCGATAGAAGGTGCATTTTGAAAGCTTTCTGCATACTTATATCGATTTTGGCATGTGTGTTGATTGGTTCCGTCTTGCATAAGTAGATCCATTTGATAGTCCAATTCTAGAGACAGGTTATAGGCTATTTAATCGGGCTACGATCCTTAGGAGCCGAGCAAAAAGATAAAAAAGAATGCTTGGCGAAAACGAAGTAGTATCGCGAGCGCGCGATTCGATGCGACGCTCTGGGTCGGGGAAACAAATGAAATTTCACGCAGACAAAGTCGCGAGCAGAAGGTAGTATGACATAAAATCATTATGATTAAACCAATTAATTCCACAAGAACAAGAATGTCCTTTCCCAACTCTCGAACCCAACCAAAAACTCCATAAATTCCACCATTACCAGTAATTATACATTTTATTACAACTTACAACCCTTATCAACATCACGTTTCTTAACGCTATCTCCAAAAAGGACAAGCTATAATATAAAATTCTTATCTCCTCTCTTTAACGATCAATTAACGATGTTATAACCCTCCGAATGACGCCGAAGGGGTCCGAAAGACCCCGAGTCCGTAACATTACGCGTAATTTCGAACTGGTACGTGTTACGTACTTTTTTGGCGTACGTGCGAATTGGTAGTGTTAAATAGATTCTAGGGAGGCCTTGTTTGAATACGGGAGGTACTGTGAAGCTGAGTATTGGAGAAAAAAGGTTTTTAGAAGGCAGTAGGCGTAATGTAATGATCACTAAGACTGTTTTTCAGGATTTTAGGTATATATTTTTATCTTCGTAAAATCTTTACTCAAATAAACACTGTATCTGACAACCAGTCTAACCAAGGTAACTGGGTAGTGGAGGTCAGATAGGCAGTCGGTCCATGTAAAATACTGGACTGGAAGCCGACCCTACATACATACATACATAATCCGCCTATAACGTTCCCACTGCTGGGACACAGGCCTCCTCTCTGTGAGAGGGAGTGGGCCGTAATCCACCACGCGGGCCCAGTGCGGGTTGGTGGATGTCACATGTCTTCGAATTTTTGGTTCTAGGACATGCCGGTTTCCTCACGATGTTTTCCTTCACCGTTTTGAGAGCAGTGGTGATGAAATAATTTACACAAAGTAAAGAACCTGTCGGGGTTCGAACCTACGACCTACAACTTGTAAGTCGCGGCTGATACCACTGGGCCACCACTGCTGTTAGCCGACCCTAACGTAGTTAGAAAACGGCTAGACAGGTTGATTAAAATGAACACCGGAGCAAATTAAAATAAATTAATAGACGAAAGTAGTCATTTGCATTTGGTAAGCAGACTATCCAAATCTAAGTTATACTAATTAAGTTATTTTTATAGCAACGTAAACATTTAAATTATATTTATGGCATGTTGCCCTCGGAAAAGACTCCATAGAACAAAGCCAGGGAAAAAGGATTTACACCCTGAAAGATACTAAAACCCTTACACATAAAAACCATTATCCAAAAACCCACTTCCACATTTAAAACCTAACCCAATAAACGCTGAAATTACGTATAATTCTCACCTTTTTCACTGAAGGTTTGGCAATAAAACGTTACTTTACATAATTATATTTTTGGGACCCGTCATGCATGTAAGGTCCAGGAAATATAATGGCCTACGATTGGTTATTGAGCTTAGAGACGGCGAATTTGAATAAAAGGACGCCATAAAATAGTGGGATATTATTTTGACTGAGTATATATAATATTATTATATAAAGTGGTATCGGTATCGATAGTTGGAATTATATTTTGGGAGGGTGAGCCTTTTTAGGGTTAAGTTTGGATAAAATTTGTTTGATGTATCTTCTGGTTTTCAAAAATTTTGAAGGTCGTTCAGTGTAAATGCATGTTGAAAACAAAGTGGTTTATTTTGCTTAATATCTTCAATAATGTTAACTTTTTTAATCAATAATAACATAAAAACTATATTTGGCAATCAACTTACTTGATTCAACAGAAGTCAAGTAAAAAGATACAAAATATCACATAAGCCAAACTGAAATTCAACAAAAAAAAAACCTAAGCATGTCAGCACCAAACCATTATCATTTGCCTCCCACATAAAAAACAATACACAACAATCAACCCTAAAAAGCATCGACATCTAACCCTTCCCTAACCCAAGCCTATCATCTTAACCCTCCATAAACCGGGTGGGTTACATCTGACCCCGGCCGGGTTAAACCATTCTTACATGACATATCTTTAAGCGAAATTTTGGCGAACCTTACTTGATACAAGAGTTTGCGCTTACCGTTGTATTGGCTTTTCAAAATGGGGTTTTCCTTTTGTTTTTTTTTGGTATTGCAATTAGAGCTGTTATATAGGTAAAATAACAGTTAAGGTTTGAAAAGACGAGAGGGGTGAATTCAATGGGGTTGAAAGAAATGACGATCCATGCAAACTTGTCAAATTGTAAGGTATTTTAGTAGGAGTTGAGTTATTATAATTATTACTATACTAGCTGCGCCCCGCGGTTTCACCCGCGTACGGCGTAACTTTCGATCCCGTGGGAATATCGGGATAAAAACTATCCTATGTCCTTTCCCGGGACTCAAACTATCTCTATACCAAATTTCATCGAAATCGGTTCAGTAGTTTAGGCGTGAAGAGAAGACAGACAGACAGACAGAGTTACTTTCGCATTTATAATATTAGTTTGGATTCATTTTGGATCAAGCAAAAGGTTGTACTACTATCTAACTGCGTTGTATAAGCAAGTACTCTATATCTACATTATGTACCAACTTTTAAAGAAATAAGTTCATGTTATTTCAAGCAGCTTTTCACAGGGGTAGTAAGAAAAAAAAGTTTTGCCTATCTACTCTAGCATCGCCAAAGCGACAAAACAGGAACACGGGAACGTTTAAACTCAAGTTCCAAACCAGTGCACCTCTCAAATCATCCACTCGATTCAATCACGAAAATGCCAGCCAAGCTATTCACAAAACACATGATACAGCTTTCACCCCTCTGAATTTCCCAAAATCAGTCTACGCGTCCGCTATAAACGGCCCAGTTCACACATACACCTGAAAATATTTCACACGTACCTATTTCGGACTTGCAACCCTTGGGGTTAAAACCAATAAACTAAGCGGGTGAAAATAATAAAAAATTCACATCAAATTGAATGTCAGCCCCTAGAAGGGGATGTTATTAGGAAATTTACGAGCACAAGCCGAGTACCATATTATGTTTTATAACCCCCTGTGTCATTGTGGGTAGGTTATATGGTAGCTATAAAATACATTATGCACGCGGTGTAGGGTTAAAAAGATTGAAACGTCACTTTTTGTTGTAATTGTTCGTAATAAGCTAATAAGGGTTGAAATGTAACATCCCGTAATTTTAGTCCCGGGAATGTAAGAGAGGAGGTAATGAATGTAGGCTGTGCCGCGACAAAACGCGGTCGGGACACGGATGGTGAGACTGAAACAAAAAATGTTCGCGCCGTTATAAGTCCCGCTGGACACTAAAGCTTCTAGTGATCGCCACAAGCTGTGGTCGAAAATTGTTCATAATTTTTCTATGGCACCGTCCGCAAAAAAAGTTTTTGATTATTTCCCATCTCTTTTGAATTGAATAGTATTTGCTATTTATCGATGGCAACAATATTGAATTAGTTTAATATGTTTTTTTTTAATAGAGATAAAAGAAAAAAAAATTAACGTCCTGAAAAAATTAACCCTTGAAAAACAAATCTTTAAACCGTTTCCTTAAATAAATAAACCCTTCTTTGTATTTAGATTAAAAATCGATTATTGTGGCACCATTTTGTTAAGGTACCGCAATGGATTGCGGTGAGTAACAATTCATTCGTGTAGTCTGCGAAAAAAACCTCTGCAATAATATTTAGCTCTAAAAATGTTTATCATTACGTCACAAGTAAAACACTTCGAATAATTTCTCAAAAGATTATCCACAAAGACTTTTGTAGGCTTAGTTAGGTTTTTTTTTGGAGTCAAGAGCGCGCCCATTTAGCAATAAAAAAAAAGATTAGTTTCAGATTTCAGCAGATTAACGAAACGATATTGTCGAACAATCAAAGTTACGATTCTGAAAAAATGGATCTTCTTAAATGTAAAATTGAGCTTATGTTTTGGACGTAGAAAATGTCTTTTGTCGAAAAATTGTTCACTTTTAAAAAAATATATTTTAGCAATGAATTTCGTTAAACAAATTTAAAAACTTTGAAGTTTATTTTAAATTTCCACCAGGGGGTAATTGCGTAACACATTATCAGTAAGAATAGCTTTCATTTCGACATTTCAACAACATTCATTGCGTTATGTACGTTGTTGAGCAGACAAATTTTCCGAACTTACGAAGCAATGGATTAGCAGTATACTTCAAAATGATTTAGATTGTGTGAAGGTTACGCATTTAGGGTGCTATTCAAGCTAACTTATCTGTTAGATAATTTTATGCATGATCCTGTTCTGTCCATTTTTTTCTGGTAGATAATGTCTATCGGAACGCCCGACATTTTACTAGGTACTTTCACAGCAAACAATTTTCACCCTCCAGATTTTATCGAAGGACGATAAAGGATGGACAGAGCTCGTCTGTAAGCAGAGCACTCGAATGCTCTCGTCTGCTTTATCACAGGCATCACAAAGACAAAGAGACGTTTGATATAGAAAACTGAAAGGCATAGGTACCTAGTTAGTTAGATATAGCCAAAAATATAATGTAGGTACCTTCCCAAACGCCGATACATCAAGCTATACATACATACATACATACGGATCGACTACAGAACCTCCTTTTTTGAAGTCGGTTAAAAATAAGGAATTTTCAAAATGGCTGCCTCGAGCATGGGGTACTTCTGGTTTTGATCCGCATGTCAAAGGACGGGCAGTGATGCCGAGTTTTAGCTGACCTCGCACTGAATAGGTTTTTCGTACAATTAGAAGTCAGCTTATACTAGTTATGTATAGATTAATGTGTATCTGTGCGTACATTAATAAGAAGTAAAAACAAAATTGAATCGACCTGGAACAGGCTCTGTTTAAAAGGCATATCTTTTGTCTATGTAAGCGATTTTGAAGTTATAGCGATTTTCATCTAGGGACTAGTTTTTACTAGTCCCTAGATAGGACATAATCAAATAGTAAGCCAGTTCGACGTGGCGCGGGAAAAGAGTTCCTGGAAGAGTTTGGGTTTGCCCAGCAGTGGGACAGGATGGCGAAACAAAAAAAAGTCTTTCGCAAGGATAAGCAGAGGCTTTTGGGGTCCGTGGCTAAATAATAACAGCCGCACAGGTCGATCAACCAGGTTAAGCTACGCTTGCTGCGGTTGGTCTGTGGATGGGTGACCATATTCTTTACATACCGAGACCCCTCCGTGCCTCGGAAAGCACGTTAAGCTGTTGGTCTCGGCTGTCATTCGCGTATCTTTGTCAGTCGTTACGGGTCGTCAGAAGCCCGAAAGTCTGACAACCAGTCTTACCAAGGGGTATCGTATTATCCAGTAACTGGGTTGTGGAGGTCAGATGGGCAACCGCTCCATATAAAATACTGGTATTCTGCATTATCCGGTCAGTAGTATTGTAGGTAAAGAAAAATATACCCGATTATGAGAACCTTTTTCTTTATTTACCCTAGGAAAATAATTTTTATTTACTATGTCAACCTACAAGTCTAAAGGAAATCTCCTGAACAATGTTATCTTTTCACAATAATTAAAAAAGGTATCGCCGTAAAATGTTATTTGGTCATTATGTAGAGAAAATTGTGAAGTTTTTATGACGTCATAAAGAAATAACAAAAGGGGATGAGCAGTAAAGTTAATGAATCAAGAAGTCGCTGATTAGGGGTATACCTTAGACGTTAATGTGTAAAAGTTTCTTGGGTAAAGATAGTTAAAATTTTGTACCTAGCCTTCTAGAGTCAGCAGGTAGTCACCCTTGTAATTTATTAACCATTTTTTAAACTACTCAAGTGACATTCATTCTTAGGTTGATAAAGATATTGCAGTCGACTAAGTATACAAAAAAAAAAACATCTTATACCTTTTTGACTTAGTTTCACAATCTCAATGTATTGCAAACGATTTTCAGTTTTTTGTCTTTACAAACAAGGTTCGTTTCACTATAAATAAACTTCCCCCTATACACAAATTAGTAAAAAATATTGAAAAGTTCTATTTTGTTTTAGTTTCTTAATCTCAACTTATTGTAAACGATTTTCAACACTTCCTCCTTACCAACAAAGTTCAATTTACCCAATAAGAAGAAAATTATCAATCTAAGTACTTACATATAACAGTCAGCGAAGCATTGGCTCTGATGACCTTATGCATCTGCGCGGGTCCGACCTGACACTGGTACTCAGCATCGTCTTCGAGTGAGGAGTTCACTATACGAAGATTGTATACGCCATGGCGACGGTCGCCGAACATCGTGTAGCGAGGGTAGCCGGGGATTACCGAGGAGAAACCTGGGAAAAGAGAAAAAAAAATTAAATGAAAAACAAATGAATAAACGTTGGAATCGAACAGTTTAAAATGGAAACAAAAAAATATATATCGACGGTTCCCCGGCTATTTGATCTAAGCGACATTTTTCGCGAAATTGAGTTATCGAGTATACCTATACATAATTGGAATCAGAGAAATTCGCTGATTTCAATTATGTACTCGTATACCTATAACTCAATTTCGCAAAAAATGTCGCTTAGATCAAATAGCCGGGGAACCATCGATATAGATGTTGGGAGGGATCGTACTGTAGTTTCTGCTGACTATATCTATGGACAAAAGGTGTTGAGGATAGTGTACCTAATAGTAATTACAGATTCCAGTTACATCTATCCAAATGTCGTTGTGGTCTCTTCTCATAATTGCAGAGAAGGAATATTGATCACGCTTGCACGCAATGTAGGCATTTCTGGCCAATTAAGTCCAGATTCTCTAACGATGTTGTCCTGAACGTATGTCAATTATGTCTTAGATATTTTAGACGACATATGCCTTCAAGGGTTACTTTGGCATACTACAATAAAATATCAGGTTTTAAAACCGCAACCTAGTACCTATTTTAGTAACAAAACCTTGGTTCACAACAGAATTTGACAAATATCCTGTCAATGGTTCACTAGAAACGCCTCACCTCAATAGAAACATGTTACCAATTTACTTTTATTTAATTAACAATTAACTTAGAGGACAACAATGTAAAAAAGATTTTTTTTAAATATCCAAATCTATCAAAACGACCTCCACTTCCGGACCACAACAGATAAAATTCAGAATACAATATTCCGAAAAAAAAAGAAATCGTTTTTGCAAGAACAGTAATTACAGACCAAATTATTATGAGCACCGTGTCATCGCTTGGCCACAGACGGTCGAGGAATCGTTCCGATTCGCCTTTAATCCGTTAATTGGTAGAATGGCTACACCTATCCACACGCGATTGGGATGTTTAGATGTTCCCAGGTCAGTTTGAGATACGGTTTTTTGGCTTTTGAAGAGGTCAGTGGATGGTACTTTTATTATCATCTGTCTGGCATTTTCCCAATGAAACTGGCCCAAAGTTTCTAAGTGTACGTAGTAAAAAAACCGTAAACCTGAAGTCCCAAAAAATATATATCAGCTGTTCTCTACATTTTGTAGAGTTATGCGAACATTGCCGGCAAGTTTTAGGTCCAAAAATTCGAAGCACACACATCACCAGCTAGCACTGGGCCCGCGTGGTAGATTACGGCCCATTCCCTCTCAGAGAGAGGCCCGTGTCCCAGTAGCGGGAACGTTAGAGGCTGATTATGTGTGTGCGAATTAACGTATGGAGCAGCTGATTTTGTTTTTGGGATTTCAAAGTTGCTTACAGGAGTCTTAAACATAACTGGCAAAATCTGTGTGTACTATAGGTACAGCTCTGCCTAACCTTTCGGGGATTACAGGCGCGATGTTATGTTATGTGTTAAAACTAAAATAGCCTCTAAGAGTGACGATACTAAGTCCGAAATTGTCTGGCCAGTTAGACTCACTACCAACTCGAAAAACCTTTCCCTCACTGCTTGAACAATTTTCATAGAACTCACGCCGATTGCAAATCCATTTGCGTCAGTGCTTATTAAGTACTCCATAATACCATTCACTTAATTGAATTCTAGTTACATTTTCAGGCATTACGGGAACTCCCTTCAGGCAGTAATCCGTTACATCGAACTTAGACATAAAGCTGATAAATCCCATTGAACCCGATGTCATGGCATACAGATGCTGTGACCTATACGGCTGACGCAGTGTGTGGTTCAATTTCTAAGCGACAGCGATTTTGGAAAGTGGGACAAATCGCTGCAGAGAAATAATACACAAAAACTTTTGATATCTTATTTTTGCAGGTTCGTCGAATTTTGAATCTTGTATGAAAACCTTTAATCATGTGTTGTACATAGGAGGTTTAACTAGTGTGGACGTCAGACTGAGAGAAAACGCTAAGCTGACCGCATTTTGGTGGACGGATCGGACTTTAATTCCTACAAGTTTCTAGAAAACTTTCCAGATGTCACCAACTTTCATAAATTCATTATTAATAAAATCAACACCACCATAATTATTATTTTTTGGTTTATTTTTCAGATTTTATTTTATGTGATTTTTTTAATTTGTGCATATTTTAATGCGTTCCTTGCATATTATTAATGGTACTGCGCCAAATAAACATTTTTTTCTTTCTTTTACATGCAATCTTTGAGGCTACAGTCTGGCCGTCGAAAGAATGCGTTCCTGACACCGGTCACTTTCATACAAACGAATACGTGTTTGGCGAATTTGATCTTTATTGTCTACTATATATGTTGTACTGACAGTTGTCAAGAACGCATTCTCTCGGTGACTGGACTGTAGGTAGATAAATTAGATAGCACTAGGAAGTGGTGTAAAGGGCGGGCGTTTTGGGGGACTGTCTTTTGTAATTTTGACGTTCGAAAAGTCGTGATTCTCAGGCTATAATCTGAATAAATGACTTTTGATTAAATTGAATTTAACTCAAACCATACCACTACCTTTCCACAATGCATAACCCTAATAGTCTTGAAATTGCAAACACATGACAAGCCACACTCGATCTAAAACAACATCTAATACTAACATGTACATGAACTAAATATGATTCCTATAAGTGCTGTGACACTAACGTACCTCTGCTATCCATTAGGAATATGAGGTTTTCTGTTCAGTCACGACTCTTGAGCAAATATTATGTGAACACACACATAGTGGAAAACAAGCTAGTCTTCGTAGGACCTTTTTATGGACTTTCATATTTATTTTATGAACTGATTTGATAAATGTCTAAGTGTCTGTGCTTAATGAAATTTTTATTTTTTTCCATCTTTCTTCTTTTTTAATTTATTGTCATACATATATGTAAATCCTTCATAATAGCGCAATTCATCAATGTCTCAAGATATTTTTTCCTATTTGTGTTTAATTTTTGAAGTGTAAACTTCTTTAGCGGCGTTGAACACTTTTTGTAATGGGTAAAAAATGTTAAACTCGCGTCAGGGCATCGCGTCAGGACACGTGACCGTCAGGAGAGATTTCCCCCCCCCCCCATCTCTTTCTACGGCGGCGCCAACCGAATTGAACCAAGTGAGACACGACAAAGATGGCCGAAGAAAATGACATTTGACGTACAAATGTTTGAAAAGTCAGTTTCACAGAGTACTTTTTGGTTTCCATGACGACCATGACGTTGTCGCGTCAAAACTGTTGAAACTGTAGACAATAAATTAGTTTTTCATACGTAATAATGTCTATGGACACAAATATTCGGTTCATAGACAGATATTCTCGTATGCCGATTTAATGTGTTGGCCAATTTGTTGGATGACTTCATTATAATGGCAACATTTAGAAGTTGTAGGACATTCTAGTTATAGAACGTTTATGAAGCGTTTATGAATACAAAATTTTATCGAATGTTTTAAAGGCCTATTGAGCATTTTAACTAATGAATGGTTTAAACCTTCAATAGGCTTTTTTTATGAATAAGACCGAAAGTGTTTAAAATATGGAAATTGAACAAAGTGCATCTATTAATGAAAAAAGTGACGCAGAAATATTGAAAAAAAATGAGTAATATTAATTAAATTAATAATTGATTTATTTCAACGTTAATATCCAAGTTTTCACTTCTGCCGGCACTCCCGGAGTGCAACCCGTCTTTTTTTTTATAGTTAACTTTGCAATGTCACTTCTTGTATAATTATGTAGTCAGTGAATGAACAGGTTTAGCACATTTACGTCCGTTCTATAATTGCACCGTGTATGAAAGTTATTATTTTTTCGTCCTGCACCCCCAAGAACAATCCGAGGAATTTTGAAGGACATTGCTAATCCATTGTTATTGCATTGCAATGGATTAGCAATCCATTGCAGTGCATTGATATATGTATTTAAAAATTTATCTGCGTGACAAAGTAAATGAGTCAATGAATGTTCTTGAACTGTCAAAATGAAAGGCATTACCAGTGTAAGTGTATTACTTACGTAATTACCCCGCCGTATTTTAAAATTGTTTGACCTTTTTGTTCTGTCAGTACTCACAGAGAACTTGGCACAAACCCTCCCCCTTGCGCTCAGCCTTTACCGTCCCTATCTAATCATGACAACATTGTGTCCCCATGACTCCGTGAGTCCCTGGCAGCCTACAAGGGCGGAATACGGCGACGTCTGCATAACGCTGATTTTCAATAGGATTTCCCGTTGAATCCAATGCTAAGCAACAACAGAGCTTGTGACCCATGCGACTACCGCAACGTGCTGTGGTGCAAGGTATGAGCGGAAGCGTGCAATTTTTAGAGCTATGATTGGATATGGTGAACGATGATTTCTCAAAGATTTTTTTTTTTAATACAGCAAGACAATATGACATGGGTTTTTTTGGAAACAAATACTGTATAGTTCGATGTAATGATAGGTTTCAAATCTCCATTAGTAATGTCAGCTGTGTAGCTACACACTAATTTTAGAACATGTTCTTCTAACTTTAATGCTATGTTTTAGTATTATTGATGCGTACATACCCTCTGTATTTATGATGCTGATTTTCTCATCGCCAGTTACTTAATTACCAAATCGTTAAGCAAAATGAAGCCAAATTCTTTCTATCAAAACCTTGTCTACAACAGATCGCTGCCGGTTATAACTTGGCCTCCAGTAATTAGCATCACTGTATACCGTCACCTGACTGTTCTATCAATTCAACGTAACTGTGAATGCTCAGAGCAACCATGATACAGTTCACTATGCTCATTGAGATCAGAGAGTATTGAAGTGACCGGAATATCCATACAAGATAAGTCAGAGCCTCCATGCATCTATTTCCGCCCCTTGTGAGTTGCAAGCGTGTTCAAAGGGGCGGACTTAGCAAATTAAACTGCCTTGTTGATCAATTGGTCACAAGCGAGACAGCTGAATATCGGGCACCCAGTTCGAGCAAAGTTTTATTATGACTATTTAATTATTAAAGTACACAAACATACAGGCCGACATAACTTACTTGTTGAGAGAAAAACAGTGGTAAGTGCAATTTCATTGCGTCTTTTCGACAGGAAATCTTTAGAAGTTGGCTGAAGTCTGAATTAATTGTGTTATTACATGGGACTGATTACATAGCTGGCGTTGGGTGTAATGTCAGGGAAATGAAGTGTTAACTAAATTGACATTACATTGTCCGTATATTCGAATCACAGCTGTCATTCTTTGACAGTTGTAGGTTATGGTGATAACACGCCATTTTGACGGAGGGTATTTTATTTGCGTAACAATTAATTTCCTTGACTTTAAACCGGTCTACCATTTTTGGTTATAAAGGTATCATGTTTTGTTATGTCAGCAAATTATAAGTATGGAAGGTACAACCAAAAATTTTATTGCGTCAACTGTTATTTATGCTTCATTCTTGCCACGGGAATAATATTCTATCTTGTTTTGTAAAGAAACAGTTTCATAAACTACACAAACAAAATCTTACTTGAAACACATCACAAAAACAATTAAATTTTTCGCTTTATCCCCAAATCGCTGTCACTTATGCCTTGTACCCCAGTAATTAGTCCACACTAGCAGCAAATCCTGTCACCTAGCAGTTCACATTCAATTGACTATGAATGTACATTCAGTGGATACACATTCACTCATTCACTCACTGCTTGTTGGGCGCAGGACCGAATGATTTGGAGTCACGGATTAGGACTGAGCAAGATGGATTGATGCTGATGTGCATTAAGACTAAATGGACTTGACGTATCATTGGACGCCTGGGTACCCGATAATAGGGTTAAAGGTCGGATGGGTGGCTTAATGCCAATGAAATAAAAACCCCCCGCCATGTCGTGTACATGAAGCATACCGCTTATTGGAGCACTGGTGGCCCAGAGGTAACCGCCTCGACTTATGATGTAGTTTCTGCCGACCCCACATAGGAAGAAAGCGTGAGTGTATGACGTATGTGTATCAGCATAAAATTATAGAAAGCAGCCTTTCTAATTAAAGCCCGAACCTAAATTCTATGTAATCTGGGATCATACTAGGACCAAAAGATAATTAAGCCAATAAACCTTAGCTAGAACATTTAATCCCAAACAATGGACGGAGTTAGGTTTATAACAAATATCATTAACTAGCCTTAACGCTGATTATAATACGGAGTTTATAACTTAGCCTGAAGGATTTGTGGACGTATACGGTTCATTAATGGACATACTTTTAATGATGGTTCGTTACATGGCTGTGAGGAGTTCGTAAAATAGGTAATAACCCGATAAAAACAGTAATGGTTTTCATTTTGACAGTTCAACAACATTCATTGCGTTATTTACGTTGTTGAGCAGAAAACATTTTCGAAAATGTGAAGCAATGGATGATTGATCGTGTATTACGTAATTAGGGTTCTGCTCTCAAAACGGTGAAGGAAAACATCGTGAGGAAAAATGTCCAAGAACCAAAAATTCGAAGACATGTGACATCTGCCAACCCGCACTGGGCCCGCGTGGTGGATTACGGCCTACTCCCTCTCACCGAGAGAAGGCCTGTGTCCCAGCAGTGGGAACATTATAGGCTGATTATGTTATGTTGTTCTGTATACTTCCATACATTTTCAGTTTCACAAAAGTCATCATGTTTGAAAAATCCTGAAGGATCTCTCGTCACAAATCTATAACTTCCGGCTGGACTATGCTATCGGGTTTAGGATTAGAATTTTTTAGGTAGCAGTCCGGATTTTGGATTTAACTCCAATAAATAATCCGCACGTCGTTGTGGTAAAATTTGAACTACGAAAACCACCGTTAGTGCTATGACATAAAAACGCAGCGCGCTGGTACTGTCACATTGTATAACAATGGATATGCATGAAAATAGAACTGTTTACTGTTATCTGTAAATTCATCATCATCACAGCTCGACTTTACCCACTGCTAGGCAGCCTCCCCTTGCTTTTACCAAGCCCTCTCCTCTGCTAGCCTTATCCAGATAGACTAGACAATTAGCAAGCGCTTTCAAAGCATTTCGTATTTCTATAACCACTTCCAACATCATTGGCTTTTCGGAAGCTTTATATCAATCCAATACATTTTCCGCTTATGCGTCATCTTTATAACTGAACTAGCTTCTGCTCGCGACTTCGTCCGCGTGAAATTTCACTCCCCCCATTTACCCTCTTAGGGGTGGAATTTCGAAAAACCCTTTCTTAGTGGATACCTACTCTTCACAAAGAACACACCCTCCAAATTTCATGTTTCTAAGACCAGCAGCGGTTTAGGCTGTGCGTTGATATATCAGCCAGTCAGGACTTTCAATTTTATATAAAAATATATACCTAGATGTTGTTAAATACCGAACACCAAAGATGGTACTCAGAACTTAAATTTTGATCTTATGTGTATACTAATAAGGTTGAAAGTCTGAGTAAAACAACCAAACTGTATACTGTTCTTTCTATACTTAAGAATATATTTGGTAAAATTCACAAGACCCCTATGAAATTCTTCCGAGCTAATTCGACGCCTCCGAGTGCTAATTCGACGCCAACGCCATCTAGTTACGTCTTACACAAACTTATATCGAATACAATGTATTTTGTTGAACTGTTGAGCGGCTTTTGATTATGCATTAACAATGTAATTTTGTCTATGCATTCAGGTTATTTCTGCTTTAATAACTATATTGCCACATCTCGCCGTAAATTAAGGAAGTAAAATGTTGACTTACCAAGTGCAAACCCATCCTTTGCCCACTGCACTTGTCCCGCTAGATTGGCGACTGCACATTCTAGTACTGCCTCTGCACCTTCATGCACCCTCAGACTTCGGGGGACAACCCTGAAGTATTGCTGCTGAAAAGCAGTCGCAACCACCAGCACTGTAACAAAAGAAATGTGGAGTTAGTCACAATTCAAAATAAATATTTGGATTTATAATGTTTCTTGTAAAACATGGTTCTTGTGTGTTTAGGAACTGGAAACTATTTAATCAATTTGACCCGTGATATTTTTTTTAGCTCTTGTTTTTTTAGGAAATTCTAAAGGTTCATTTTTGGATACTGAACCCTAAAAAATTATAAAGTGAGATAATAAAGATGAATCTGTCATTTTATGTAGGTATCTGATTTTGTGTGTCTGGCTATCTGCTTATCTGACATTTCGCGTATTCACGGGGTTTGGTCTTAGTTTTTGTTTGCATTGACGTCAGCTATCGATTTAAATATTGGTTTCGTGCGAGGCCGCCATTTTGAAAAAATATCAAAATGGCGCGGCAGTGGGCATGCCAGGTTCCAAAAATCTTGAATCCCCTTTCAACAAGCAAGTAGATACATAATAATTATATTTTGAACATTTTAGTGTACTATGATTTGCCTATGTATATTAGGTGATTACGTAGGTTCCGTATTAACCGTATAGTTCGGTAGCGCCCCCTTTAGGACCCGAACACACAAACCTCCGCCGGCTCGGTAATGACCCCTTTAGGACCCAAGAATTACGACATACGACACCCTACATTGATTATGTAAATATTTATTAAGCTACCCATCAAATCTTATGAATGTGCGTTAATTAAGAGAGTTGGATAAAAAACTCATATGTTAACGCCATTAAATATTTCATATTTAGCGCGCAAGCTTATTACTTTACCTTTATAAAATTCAAGTCTGTAAATGCGATAGTCGCCATTTTGTTGACAGTGGTGGTCGAGGCTAAAAAACATAAAAATTGGGGATTTCGAACATCCAAACTCCACCACAGGGGCAGTGAATAATACATAATTTAATTATTTGACGAATACATCCATTGTTCAAGTTAAAATAAGTAGTGGTAATGAAGTTTTTTGATATCTAATGTCGAAGTTTCGCGCCAATAGTGCGTGTTTACATTTTTACTTTTCACAAATATCACACACACACAAGTAGATAAGATTTAAAATGTGACAAATATTATTGTAAATGTTATTAACAACACGAAAATGCCCAAATCTTAACGTAATATTGAAACACAGGTCGAATAACACGTATTATTCATTACCACTACTGAATTTGTGTTCAAAATCGCCGTCCATGATTGTTTTTTTTTATCGTAATGATGTGCGAAAGCGATTATGCAAAACGATTTTTTTTTTAAATTTCGATTGACTCGGGTAATTAATATGTCGAATATCGGAAATCGATACTCAGAAATTGAAATAAAATTATTTTAAGCATTAAATACAATAAGCATTGTTTATAATAATGATTTATGCTTTTCTAATGTAATTTTAATAGTTTTTTGGACATTCAATTGAACTGAGTCAATAACACTGAGGACCTTAGACCATAGCCATTTATTGAATTTCGCGCCGAATTGTTTCTATATTTGAATTTATCTTCGAATGCGCTCGCCGTATAAAATTATTTTTATTTATTTTTTAAGTATTTATTTTTGATACTTTTCTAATAGTTTGCTACAGAATGCCCAGTATACATTTTTTAGGTAGGCTGAGCTGAAGTTTGGGAATGATGATAAATTAATTGTACAAATTGCGTATTCCGCAATCACTTTACATTTTAATATGTGTTGTTAGTTTCATGAGCTTGGTAGTTTTTGTTTCTATTAGTTTACTTGAGTAATAGTAATTGTTTGTTTTCGTGGTAGTTTCCCAACGAAATTAAAAAAAAAAAACTTTACATATTTATGTCGGACCACGCACAGTCAAAGGTTCCGTTAGGGTTGAATATTCACGCATGCACAATGTACATCATCATTAATTTGATCGACTGCAAAAATAAGTTTGTTTTTCATAAACCCATCATTCATAAGGTACCTACTCAAAAATTAAACTGCCAGCCAGAAAAGAAAAGTCCTACTGTTTTCTTATGGGGAATAACATCTTGAGCATTTCTTACTATTGAGATTGAAAATGCCAAAAATCTTATTTTTAACCGACTTCTTATAACAAGTGTTTTAAGCATAACATTTAAAATACCAACTTTAAATTGAATATAACGTCCCGAACATATTTTGACTGTGACCAAATGTAAGTATGTACGCAGTATAGAATGAGAGATTTGCTATATTATTTGAAGACCAGACGTCTGATAGGATCTCTTGGAATCTAGAATAATCACAGAACTATATTTTGTAGTTTTTTTTTATTTTAGGCTGTGGTTTCAGATATATTGTTTCTATTTAATAGAATAATAAATAACTTTTTTTTAGTTATTAAAAAATATGTTTATGACCCTCACGACAAACCCTTTCATTTAATATATCACACGGTACTTACAGTAAGCAAAGCTTTTTCATTTCTCATACTCGGAAAGTAGTATTTGTTTGATCCGAATAGCGGGTGGAAGACGTTGCTTCCCACCTTAAGGCGGGAAAGACTCATAGTAATTGCATCCCTCTCTAGGTCGGGAATGAATTTAAAAATAGAACTAAATTGGTTAAGTAGTCAGCTACGAATTTTTTACATAATTAAGAAAAATGTTGCGGTCTTGTGAGTGTATAAACAGCCAGTGTGTAAAAAATACCTATCAAGCGGGACGGCCCGCGGCAGTGACGTGGTGTGTTCCATATTTAAAATAGCACACAAATAATTGTTCTAACATGTCAATTAATTTTAAATAAGTACCTACTATGCATGTTATATCAATAAATATTTTAGAAAAACCACTATTTTTTACTTTCCTTATATTCGAAATGAAAAGTAGAGTGTTTAAGGGTGAAAGTCATCAATTCCTACTCGGATCATAGTCTAAATACCTCGTATGGGAATAGATTCCTTTCGACCTTCGTATAACAATCTACTATTTTTTTTATCTAATGTGACCCCAAAAAGTGACCCCATATTCAAAATTAATTTATTCATGTTACACGTCCGTATTTGAGTCACAGAATGATATGTGTACCTACCAAATTTCAACTTAATCGGCCCAGTAGATTCGAAACAAATCGATTGTAACAGACCTACAGACAGACAGACGAGTGATCCTATAAGGGTTCCGTTTTTTCATTCGGACGTAGGGAACCATAAAAAGTTACACCCCTATCCACACTGTACGTGTATGTAGTTATTAAAATGATTATATTTAAAAAAAATATTAATTCATGATAAAATATACCAAAGAGTTTTTATTCAGTCCTACCATTTTTTTATTTTTTTTTAAAATACCGATTATCGATTAGGCTTTATGACATTTTTGAATCGGAATAAGAAAATTGGTTGGATGGTCAGCACTAAGAAGTGTCACGTCGCAACACAATTTTTAGTAATTTTTATCAAGATTTGATCATGTTTTTTATGTAGTTTATGTATGAAAAATGGTAAAAGTAAGAATGCAGAGAGAATGACAATATCTTTATTTTTCCCTTTTGCATATTTTCATCAAGAGATTAGGTGATTTATGTTCATATTTGCAGCGATTTTAAGGTGTCTACCTTTTGGATAGGTGTAGTAATATCTATTTTATACAACTTTCGCAGTAGAATGACGCGGTTTTACCGACCTCAGTATATAGTTAAAGATATTTGCCACAAACTTATTTTACAAAATAGGCGCGGTAACACATTTTTCTTAATAAATTCGAATGCTGAAAGTTAAAGTAAATTCCTGATTATCATGACGTAATTCGCAACACTCCGTCGAGTCAGCTGGTGTGTCATATGTCAAAATTTTGTCGAGCAGAGAGGTTAATCAGGCGCCTTTGGCGTTCAGGGTCACAGATTCAACTCTAGCATAGATACAAACGTCGAAATGGCTAACAGATGTTTATTTCGTATCTCATTACATTTTAATTACATGTTTTTTTAAAGCCATGTGTGAGTTCTAATGATTAAATGGCGCTTTTAAAAACTGTCATCGTTGTCACATGTCAGTTGCTTTTAAAAATAAAACTTATTTTTTGTGAACTCTTGAATCTTTCAGTTATCATAATTATCAGAGGCATGAGGAAGATTTTTTTAAATCCTAACGCCACTCATCGTATAAAAAAGGAGATGAAGTTATTATTAATAAAGAATACACGGAAAAGCTTTATAACTTTTCTGGTAAGAAAAGTTGGGCATTGTCAAGAACTAACTATATGATAAGCAAAAACCGTGCACTGTTATTTAATTAGTCACATAATTATGACGACCATAAATGATGAATTGTTTATAAATGATATTTATGTCTTTAAATTGGTTAAAAAAAACCACTTTAACATTTCAAAAACAAATTACGTTTTAAAACTAGATGTGTTCAATGTTTTCTATCCGACTAATTTTAGAAAAAAACCGATACAAACCTATACCCTCGGCCACTATAGCATTGATTTTATTGATAACCTTCAACCCAAAATAACCTCCAAGATAAAATGGGGATTATAACCCTTCTCCTTAAGGCCAAAAATCTCTTCCCATACAAAGGAACAAACCTGTCAACTAACCCTCAATATTCATGATTATTATTAGGTAAAAACAAAAGAAACAATGGCTGTGTATCGGTTGCTAATACGAAACTGTCTGAAGTGGGCGTTGAGTTAGCGACGAGACTACCTAAGGTTAGTGAACTCTGTAGGTGGCATTGTAAGCGGGTAGCGGTGAGCGGAGTGAAAGCGATTTGGTGTGTGGTGCAAAATGTTTGTGTATGCGCCGATACAATTAACCACAGCAAGTGGAACTTGCTGTGGTTCAATTGTTCAAATAATTCAATTGTTTTGAAAAAACAATCAGTATTTAAAACAAAAATTTAGAGGACAAAAATAATTGTATAATTTTTTTCTATCCTTCAGGAACGAAAAACAAAATTAAAGAGTTTAATATGAATTGCAAGCTACACAGAGTATCTTTTTGAGTGTCCTGTTTTTTTCTAGTCTTCGTTATTTGTTGAAGAACAGTCACCGATCTTAAGTATGCTCTTGGTAAAGCGTCACAAATTGATCAATTTATGCAAAAGCCCTTAACCTTGAATCCTTTAACTGTCTCTAATAACATCGAAGATGTAAATCAGTTGTTAATTGGACATTGTTTGTCTCAAGTGAGTATTGAGTATGTGGCAAGACAAGTGAGGTGGATGTACTTTGTAGGTAACAGTGCAAGCGGGTAGCTAGGAGTGAAGAGAAAGCGATTTTGTGTGTGGTGCAAAAGAAAGAATCTATGTGCCTCTTATATTTTTACTATGATTCTTTGAAGAAATTTTGTTTAGTGATTATGGTTACCGTTTGTACGCAGGACGACATATCAAGCAATACAATTTCAGTATAAGCAGACTTCTTATTGTACAAAAAGCCTATATAATGTGAGGTCAGTTAAAACTGGAACTATTATTATGTATTTTATGTCATGTGGTTCGTTTTTTCAGTATACAATCAAGAACCATATGATTACTTCGTTGATCTAGTAGATTGCAAGCGCTACTCCTGAGCATGAAGACATAGTTTCGATTCACATGTGGAGCAGAGTTGCATAGCAACCCGAAGTCTACCCAAAGTTTACATTTTTGGAAAAAAAAAACGCGAATGCAGATTTGTTTCGGAAAACAGTGATAGAATAGGCGTGTTGATGTAAACACACTCGTTTGGAATAGGCGTAATAAATTATAACGTTGTATCATTTGAACATCCTCACGCTATACACATTACATTTAAAAAGATGCCTCGGAAATCTAAAGCAGCAATAAATATTAAATCCTCATTCCTATATTTACCAAAAGAAACATAATATTATAATCGTGTTTACCGAAAGCTCTTTGCGTTTATAATTATTGTTTACATAAAACATTTACTTAACTGAAAATGCGAATTAAATTATGGATTAAAACAAACATTTTCGCAGCTTTGTAAATAATTAAAATTCAAATTGCATTCCTTATTTCATTTGTATTGATACAAGTGTTAATTGAATTGAGTGTTATTTTTTGTGAAAATAAAGCACCAGAAGACAATAATTTATTTTAAATAATCCTATTTCCTACTTCTACTATATTAAAAGCGAAAGTTTGTAAGGATGGATCAATAGATGGATGGATGGATGTTTGTTACTTTTACACGCAAAAACTACTTAACGCATTATGATGAAACTTTATATTATAATAACTTAACATCAGAATAACACATGGGATATTTTTTATCCCGATATTCCCACGGGATCGACACTTATGCGGGTGAAACCGCGGGGCGCTGCTAGTATTAAATATGAATTACATTAAAGGCATTTTTTTACATTTACATGGAAAAAAAGGCGTTAGCAGGACGGTCGAGGAGCGAAATAAATTTTTAAGCAAGTTTCATAAAAATTCCTGTTCCTCATGTCGCTTTTACGATCTGTTATTTTCATTAAAAATCTTCACAATACGTAGTTGTGAAAAAAGACTGCCTGGTTGGTCTAGAGGTAGCAAGCGCTACTGCTGAGCATAAGGTCTTGAGTTCGGTTCCCTGATTTAATGTACTGTATGGTAGATAACCTTTTTTAAAAATCGCTACCGCTCATGGCTTACACTACCAAGTGGCCCTACGTCACTGGCTAAGAGCCACTCCACACTCGCGACTGTGACAAGTGCGTGAATTAACACGACAAGTCTGACATCTGTGACTACCATGTGCGGCGAGCGCTAATTCGAAATAATTGTTTCAGAAAATTTACATTTCCGTATTTTTTTGGTGCTAAAGTCCATTGGCTTTAACGAAATTTGGTCTTATAGTCAAATGACTTGTGAAAAGAAGACAAGTCCCTCATAAGGTAGTGTGATTGAGACAATGTTGATAGTGTTAAAACAATTGGAGAGTAGAGGACGCGTGGAACGCCTTTTTTGGAGTGTCAAGTAAATCTCTGAAATACTTAAAGGTGTTACTTCTATTAGAGGTTATTGACTGTGCCCTATTTATTTATTAGTGTAGATATGTTTTTAGTCTTATTTACATCTAGACAGGAAGCCAACATTGAACAAACTTCATTGATGTTAAATCATCATTTTTCCAGAAGAACAATGTTGTAGGTCGTAGGTTCGAACCCGGACGGGCGAGCGCTTTACTTTGTGTAAATTATTCCAAGACCTCTGCTCCCAAAACGGTGAAAGAAAACATCGTGAGGAAACCAAACCCTCCAATCCTAGAACCAAAATTTCGAAGACATGCATGTAACATCCGCCAACCCGCACTGGGCCCGCATGGAAAATTACGGCCCACTCCCTCTCGCAGAGAAGACCTGTGTCCCAACAGTGGGAACTTTATAGGCTGATTATGCTTATGCAATATTTTTGAAGTGAAAACTTCTTTAGGCGCATTGGGCATTTTTTGAGACAGGAAAAAACTATTGAACTCGCGCCACTGTTACCGTAACCGATACCGCTTCGGATGTGTTCGGCTGTCCTCAGGATGTACACAGTTTTAATGTATATCCGATATGTCAGTGAGTGATGGCAAAGTATTCTTTTTATGTTTTATTTTCACTTCTGTCGGCACTCCCGGAGTGCCACTGTTTTTTGTTTAACCCGAATAACCATAACAACAGCTACCAAGCACGATGATCATAAATCCAGTGACAAATTACTACCTAAAATAATTAACAACTGTCCTCGAAACTACTAACCGACTTGTAATACAGCCATTATTTTTATATTTAATTGTATTTTTGTGTAAATTAACTAATCTCATACATATTAATGAAACGAAAAAACTGTTGCTTCGACTAAATATCGTGCGTGATATGACACCCACCCTTTTAAATACAATCTAATCGATGTCACGAAATCTCGTGACGATAAACGAATGGTCTGATACCTATACATAACAACTCTTTAGTACCTACCTAAGTGTTGCTTTTTATATAACTAGACCAGCTGTGCCCCGCGGTCTAACCCGCGATAAAAGTATTAATAGTCCTTTTTAGGGTTCCGTACCTCAAAAGGAAAAAACGGAACCCTTATAGGATCACTTCGTTGTCCGTCTGTCCGTCCGTCCGTCCGTCTGTCAAGACCGTTTTTCTCAGGAACGCGTGGAGGTATCAAACTAAAATTTATATCTAATACTCAGGTCTACTGTCCCTTGGAGCTGTGAAAAAATCATACTTCTATGCCAAAGCAATCAAAAGATACAGCCGTTTATGCCGCAAATTTTCGAAACTCGCACGGGAATCAAAACCTACAGGGTACTTCCCGTAAACTTAGAATCTTGAAATTTGGTACGAAGTAACGTCTTATAGTACAGACAAAGGAAAAATTGCGAAAACTGTAAATTTTTAGTTAAATCATATTAAAAAAAAATATTTTTGAAATTTTAAAGTTACTACTTCTTTTCTCATGAACGCGTAGAGGTATTAAATTGAAATTCATATCAAATACTCAGGTCTATGATACCTTTAAGCTGTAACAAAATCAAACTTTTATGTCAACGCAATCAAAAGAAATAGCAATTTAAGCCGCATATTTTCAAATTCGCAACTACTCGCGAGGGAACCAAAACCTAAAGGGTACTTCCAGTCGATCTAGAATCTTGAAATTTGGCATGAAGCAATGTTCTATAGCACATATAAAGGAAAAATTACGAAAACCTTAAATTTTTATACGGAACCCTCGGTGCGCGAGTCCGACTCGCACTTGGCCGGTTTTTTTATTGATTCCCTTTACAAATCGCCACCCCCCTTTTTACACCCTTAAGGGATAATTTCGGGGATAAAAACTATTCTTCCCCACAATTCAAACTATCACCATACCTTTCATCTAAATCGGTTATTGATTCCCCATACAAACTTCCGCCCCCCTTTTCACCCCCTTAAAGGAAGATTTCTGAGATAAAAACTATCCTATGTCCTTCTCCGGGATGCAATCTATCTCGCTGCCAAATTTTATCTAAATCCGTTCAATGGTTTAGGCGTGAAAAGGTAACATACATACAGACAGACAGAGTTACTTTCGAATTTATAATATTAGTACGGATAAAGTATGGATTATGAGACCAAAATAACGTAGCCAGAAGGCGTCGCGATACGCATAAAGCAGATGACTGGAGGAACAGATCAAAACCAACAAGCTATCAATCAATCTGCCTAGCCTTTTCCTATGTTAGGGTCAGCTTCCTTCTAACCGGATTCAGTTGAATACCAGTATTTTTATTATGGAGCGACTGTCTATCTAACCTTCATAACCCAGTTACTAGGTAACACGATACCCCTTGGTAAGACTGGTTGTCAGACTTTCGGGTTGCAATAACCATATAGAAGATGGCTGGACGAACTCGACAAAACAAACAAGCAATCCAAACTAATATTATAAATGCGAAAGTAACTCTGTCTGTCTGTCTGTCTTTTCTTCACGCCTAAACCGCTGAACCGATTTAGATGAAATTTGGTGTAGAGATAGTTTGAGTCCCGGGGAAGGATATAGGATAGTTTTTATCCCGATATTCTCACGGGATCGACACTTATGCAGGTGAAACCGCGGGGCGCAGCTAGTACATTTATATGCGGTGAACATGACGCAAAAAAGAACATAAACACAAAAACAATAAAATAAAAAAGAAGGTAAGGGAAACATGCGTCACATCCACGCAAAACGGCTATCGCTCAGCATAATGCTGCGACCCTATGCAAGACAGAGCCCCAGAGCTGGTTTTCAGCGACAGCCGGCGCTGACGTAATGACGTCGTCCGGTGCAGCACACAATTATTAGAACACTGATTACTGTACATGGAGCGACTGTCTATCTAACCTTCATAACCCAGTTACTGGGTAACACGATACCCCTTGGTAAGGCTGGTTGTCAGACTTTCGGGATGCAATAACCATATAGAAGATGGCTGGACGAACTCAACAAAACAAACAAGCAATCCAAACTATCCAAACTAATATTAGGTCCTTACATATGAAATTGGCGTTTTTCGTACTGGCCACTTTAATCACGAATTTCTCCTCTTTGGTAAGGAATTCCAAATTCAAATTTGTACAGCTATTTACTCATGTATTTGTGCTTCGATGACCGTCATTCATTTGTTTTTTTTCTTCTGTTTTTTCTGTTTGCGTCACTCATTTTACAAAATGGAAAATTTAAAATATCGCATTATTTACGAGTACGAGTTCCGCCGTGGCACTAGTGCTGCGGAAACGACTCGAAGGGTGAATGATGTGTATGGCGGTCATGTTGCAAAAGAAAACACAGTTCGTTTTTGGTTCCAACGTTTTCGTTCTGGAAATTTCGACCTGCAGAACAAGCCCCGTGGACGGCCTGAGACCCAAGTTGATAATGGAGAATTGAAGGCTATTGTGGAAGCGGACCCATCGCAAACCACGTCCGAGTTAGCTACAGGCTTCGATGTTAGTGATAAAACTGTTTTAATTCACTTGAAGCAAATTGGGAAGATTAAAAAGCTTGAAAGGTGGGTACCTCACGAATTGACTGAAGCAAACCGGCAAACGCGCGTCGACTGCTGCGTTACATTACTTGAATTGGAATGTCTTAGACATCCTCCGTACTCCCCGGACCTTGCTCCAACAGATTACCATTTTTTTCGCAATTTGGATAACTTTTTGCAAGGGAAAAAATTCAACTCCGATGGGGCAGTCCAAATCGCCTTCAAAGATTTTATTGATTCCCTTCCGACTGGTTTTTTTAGTAAAGGGATCAATGAACTACCTATAAGATGGCAAAAGTGCATTGAAAACAATGGTTCATACTTTGATTAATTAAATATATTATATTAAAAAATATTCGACTTTTTGTTCCTTCCATACAAAACGCCAATTTCATATGTAAGGACCTAATATTATAAATGCGAAAGTAACTCTGTCTGTCTGTCTGTCTTTTCTTCACGCCTAAACCGCTGAACCGATTTAGATGAAATTTGGTGTAGAGATAGTTTGAGTCCCGGGGAAGGATATAGGATAGTTTTTATCCCGATATTCCCACGGGATCGACACTTATGCGGGTGAAACCGCGGGGCGCAGCTAGTGTCTTCATATAGCTCTGGTCTGATATGACTGCAGCAGTGCGGTGATGAATACTGACACTGCTAGGATCATTCCTAGCAGTGTCAGTCTTCATCACCACCACAACCATTGTCCTGTGATGTTTAAAGGGTTCATACCCCTTAAACATCACAGGACAATGATAAATTATATTATTATTTCTTGTACGAAATCGTACACTCCTCTAATGAGCTAGGCAGATTCGTTTTTAAAAGAAATTTGGCGCAATATTACTAGTATTTTTAGAAAGTTCGTCAATAATCTGAAACTGCATATCATACTTATTAGTGATGATGCCAATCGTCAGATTGGCAGATAGATTAGTTAAGAGTCAAGAAGACCTTCTTCTTGAAAACATCCCTTAGAAACTTCTAACGTCACCCGCAACTGGAGAAATGATGGCTTATTCTCAGGGAAAAAGGTTCAATAACCATTGTTTTTTAACCGACTTTAAAAAAGGAGGTTCTGTTTAAGGAATTCCAAACCACAAGAAGGAAATTAATCCTACTGTATGAACTAACCGACAACCACTATCATTAAAGTACAGGAACCGAAATAATTATAGCAAGAACTTCTACAGAAAACCGATTTATAAGATTTTATACTTTATTACGTCTTAGTAGAGTACATTATCGTAAGAAATGTTTTGAAAGTAATCTACAGGAGAGTTATTATGAAAGCATTTTAAACCTTAATGTGGGATATTAAAGTGTATTATTGGAAGTCTTATTTTTAAGTGTAATTACGGAAATGTACAAGCAAACTAATTTGAACTTTTATGCTTAGTAATAAAGTAGGTTTTTATAAGAAAAGTTATCTATATTATGATGCAGTATGAAAATGCATATTAGTAGGGTTGTCGAACATTCGTACTGAAAAAATAGATATTTTTGACGCAATATAAACCAATTAAATGACGCAATATTTTTGTAGATAAGTACCAAGAAACACAGATTTCTTTTCGAATATTTTTTGACGTACGAAATGTATTATCTCCTACGTTTTTATTATGATTCAATGAACAAAACCCACATGCTCATATAATACTGTCTAATTTCCATGTTACATTGGCTTCGAGGTACGGAGTTAGCATATTGCAATACTGTATTTAAATACAATATATTGGGCAAAGCCAATATAAGAGTTTAGTGGGTTCTTCATCATAGAATAGAATAGAATACTCTTTATTATGTACACCATATAAATTACAGATATAAATATAGAAACTTTACAATGGGTGACACAATGGGCGGTCTCAAAGTGGCTTTAGGAGTAGGGGAAGAGTATAGAAGCGATGGATGGACTCCTTCCAACCTTCCCATGGCCCTACCCAACGTACGTTTTACGGGCCGAAACGTAGAGCGGCTGCAGACATAGCATCCTTGGCAATCTTAACGGTCCACAGGCGCTTCATGATCCCTTACAAGTTATAGACTATATTGTGTGTCACTAATGTCAACTCTCCCGAACTGGGCTTGTACAGCACACAACAGAAGCGAAGACTTCGTCGTCGGGCAGTCATATCCAGCCATGTTGTTCCATTAGATGGACTGTGTGAAAGGTGATATGGCTAGAAAAGGGAGTGATTGCCGAGATGACGACTAATAGGCAATTACATATGGACGAGAACATGTTGCGCCGACCCCAAATAAATTGGGAAAAGAGCAATGATGAGATATCAAGTTTTCAATGATATAGAATAATTTATATTCAACGCGAAGGGCATCTGGTTTTGAGGGCTGTTTTTACTCGACTGCGTCAGGGTTTTTAAATTGATTAACGGTTTTTTCTACTATGTGTGGGTTCATTGAAAGAAAGAAAGACAGATTGGTTTATTGTCACAGAAATACGTACATCCATACTAATGTTATAAATTCGAAAGTAACTCTGTCTGTCTGTATGTTACCTTTTCACGCTTAAACCGCTGAACTGATTTAGATGAAATTTGGTATATAGATAGTTTGAGTCCCGGAAAAGGACATAGGATACTTTTTATTCCGAAATTCCCACGGGATCGAGACTTATGTGGGTGAAACCGCGGGGCGCAGCTAGTGTCTAACAAAAAGATAATTTAACTCAAATAAAGCTATTTGAAAGAATTTTTATTGTGTTTTGACTTCAATTTTATTAAGCAGCAGTTTTCTGATTTTATACAGAGCCTCGTCTAAGATTTGCAGAAAACAAAGTAGTTTTTATTTTAAGTAGGTACTTTTGTTTCTTTGAGTACCTTTAGTTTAGTTTGTGATGTTCCAATAAATACTTTTTGCTTCTTTCTTTCTAATCAGTTTTATCTATAGGAAGCTACTAACGTACCTAATTCATTCAAGTATTTTTCCCCTTTCACATCACTACCGGGCTATAAGATACAAATTATTAGACATAACATACACATGAAAAACGATTACTTCCATGCATAACTTAACTTAAGAGCTTAAAGACATTATAAAAACCTGTTCCGATCCAATCTACCGTCACTAATAAACTTCATAATACTAGGTCCTGGGCATTTCCTGGAACCTAGATTAGCATAGACAATTTAATCCTAGCACACACGCATAAATGATGAAATACTAGCTTGCTGCTGCCCGCGACTTCGTCTGCATGTATTTAGTATTTCATTTTTTTTTTAATCAATTATCTAGGATGTTAAGTAGCCTATGTCCTTCTCCAGGTTCCAGGCGAACTATCTGTCAAATTTCATAACTGTCGGTTTAGTGGTTAGGGCAAGAAAAAGATAAACAACCAGACAGATTTACTATCGCATGTATAAGTATGGATAGTATGGACGATACTTTATAAGTAGCTTTATCTGGTAGCATTCTTAGTAAAATACTAGGATGAAAGCTTATTAGTGCATTCTTGGCGTTATTAAACTAGTATTACGGAACTGGTATTTTAGTACCTAGTATCGATACTGTACTCATTAGTATAGTAGTACAACTAGCTCGTAGGTTTAGTGATCGCAAGCACTCGATCGCTTAGCGTTGTGTCCTAAGTTTGATCCGCGAGCCGGGCAGTGATATTAGGTTTTCTTTTAGGAAACTCTTAGTTCTTATAGGACCTGTGTCCAGTAAATGGCACTGGCTAGCGATAATGGATGTAAATATTATCCAACTTAGCTTTCTCCGGTGAGGAACCGATACTACTCGGTTTTCGACTTTTTTTCGTATGTAATGAGGCAGCCCTAGCTTATAAAACGGACCACTTATTTTAGACCGTTTACGATACAATTTTAAAATAAGGATGTCATGTAAACACAGTTATGTTTTTATATTTTTAAGGATTTAAGCGAGGTATGGTTATAACAAAGCCTTTACTAGCTTTAATTGAAGATTGATTATATTTTGACTACGTAAGGAAAGCAGTGGGTTTTTAATACTCAATACTCAATATTTTTATTGCTTTACCATAATGTGTACTTAGGTGGTAACTATATAGATCATTATGGACCCTGTAGGGCACAGCAAAAAGGGTATGAATATTGGGGATGTTTTTGATGCTCATCACACTAATATTATAAAGGAGTAAGTGTGTTTGTATGTTTGTTATTTCTTCACGCACAAACGGCTGCACCAATATTGACAAAATATGGTGTGGAGGTAGCTGACACCCTGGATTAACACATAGGCTACTTTTTATCCCGATGTTCTGACGGAATCGACCGTTATGCGTGTGAAACCGCGGGACGCTGCTATTAGTTATATAAAAATGTCGACGGTCTTATTACAAACAGTGGCTTAAAGATACACAACGTAACATCACGCCTGGCTTCCCCAAAGGGTTAGGCAGATGTGTACCTATTATAGTACACCCACATTTCGCCAGTCCCACGTAATAGGGGGCGATCCTATTGCCTTCAACCGGGTACAAATCCAGACTCCGGGCTACTGAGAATTCCAGATAGAAAATCCCGATAACAATTTGCCCGATCTGAGAATGGAACCCAGAACCTCATGTTCAGTAGAACCGATTGCGACCGATAGACCAAGGAGGCAGTGGCTTAAAGATATTCCGACGCTTTGGCCGAGATATACAGGGTTATTGGAAAAACATCAACAACCTCTTAAGAGTACTCATCATTATGATCAACTTTTACTATAGGACCTAATCTGAAATCGCGAAAAAAAAATTTGCTGTTCCCTACATTTTGACGAGTTATACGAACATAAATGTAGGGAACAGCAAATTTTTTTTTTCGCGATTTCTGGTTTGGTCCCATAGTAAAAGTTGTTCATAATGATGAGTACAATGACCCCTTAAAAGGATGCCCATGAATTTAATTTCACCCTGTATATGGTGTTAAAAAATTAGGTAACCTGACAAACTTTAAGAGGTGCTTTATTTAGACCATCGAACTGAACAACTCTAAAATCACGAAAACAAATCAGCCCAAAATGTATGAAACAGCAGATTTTTTTTTCGTGATTTCAGTGTTGATCCCATAGTGAAAGTTGGCCTAAAGCACCTCTTAAAGTTTATCCGGTTAATTTTTTAACACTTTGTATAAACGTTACTTAGCCCGTGCTTTGACTTAGACATGTTCCCATTTATCTTGCACTTATAGCTTGACAGACAGAGACAGGAATAATGCTTGTCATTTGTCGAAGCTATTTTAATATAACATTATGATGTCACAATTAGCAAATACTCCCTGTCGTTTAACAAACCCGGTGTCCTAATTCCAGCAACCTAATAAAGGCCTCCCGCAAAGACCAATTCGACTTTCGCTCCTGGGGGGATGTTATTGTCAAAATAACCACATTCGGATGAATTTAAGCCTAAAAATAAACAAGTCTGTGGATCTTAGATTTGGGAAGATAGGTTGACCTATTTTGTGACATGCGTGTTTTTGAGAAAACACAGTGTCCATGGAGTTTCTTGTCCGTTCTTCTCCAAGGAGTTCTACGTTTTGTGGAACGAGCAACTAGCTTCAACTTCTTGACTAACTGGCCGACTCCTTGAAAATTTCAAAAGTGCGTGTTTGTGGTTTTATTTAAAACCTGGACTTAGAAAGCTTAGCACGTGCTTTTTCTACTGTGTGTCATTATATGTATAGTAGATAGTAAGGTCCTGCCACCGTGGGGTGCATTCAAGTATTTACCCTTCGTATGCTTAAACGTGGATCCACGCGAGACTAATTACGGCATTCAACTGGTTAGAGCCTCCACCAGGGGCACATAAATGTGCGTGGAGTTATCTCTTTGCAAAAAGGGGACCACATGACCTAAAGCGCGATCACTGTCGGACTGCATAGAAAAGAAATGGGAAGCGCGATGACACAATGCTGGTCATTTGTTGCAAAATATAAAGCAATTATCTATTTACAAAAAATCTATTGTTTGGACTAAAAAATTAAAACAATAGTACTTTAGTATATTGTTTGTAAATTAATCTGACAAAAATCAGAATGATTGTATGTATATTAGTATGGTTTTTATTGTGAAAATAAAGTTTTTAGAGGTATTTTCATGATTTTTAACCGACTTCAAAAAAGGAGGTTCTGTATTCTACCCGTATGTTTTTCTATGGTATCAAATTAGTTGTTGTATTATGTTTTTAAAGCACTATCTAACTAGCATATATCCTGAAGAATATCATATATTTTTCTGATTTTGTTTACTATAGTCAATCATGATAAAACTTGCGTTTTTTGCGTTTTTGGTCCTGTATAATATAAAACAGCAAACAACAAATATTTTGTTCTAACAAACAAACCACATTTCACCACAAAACGACCAATTATTAGAAAACCATTCTACAAAATGTGTGAGACTGATCATTAATTAATAGTTTTCCTTTAAATGGCCTTTCGATTCGCTCATAACTTTCATTAGAGGTTTTATTCACTACGCTTTGTAGGTCAGTTTTCAAAGTGAATAATTTTATGTGAGTTAGTTTGGAACTATTTTCAGTGATATTAGATTATTATTATCGACTAAGGGATTAATGATTTTATTTGAAAGACTGTTGGTATTTATGTCATGACTAGCTGCGCCTAGCGGTTTCACCCACGTAAGTCTCGATCCCGTGAGAATATCGGGATTAAAAGTATCCTATGTGTTAATCCTGGTTATACATCGTCTGTGTAAAAAATTTCATCCAAATCTGTTCAATGGTTTACGCATGATTGAGTAACAAACATCCAAACATCTTCACAAACTTTCACATTTATAATATTATAGTAGGAATAGGATTAACAGAACAGTTTCACTATATATTGATCACAGAACAGTTCTGGAGTGGCCACCGCATAACGGAAGACGTAGCGTTAGAAGTCCTCCCACAAGGTAGACCGACGACCCAGTGAAGGCCGCAGGAATCCATTGGATGCGAGAAGCACAGAACCGGTCTAAGTGGACGTCCTTCAGATGAAATGATGATGATACAAACAGTACAGGCACCTATGCAATCAAGATATACATACAATTTTCATAGACTAGCTCCCAATTCCTAACCTACGGTGCTCAGACCTGGTCGCTCACCGAGTCGCAAAAGTTCCCCCTTAGAGTTTGCCAACGAGCGATGGAACGCAGCATTCTGGGTGTTAAAAGACAGGACAGAATTCGGAACACCACGCTGCGTTCCAAAACGGGCATACTGGATGTAGGAAAGAAGGCTGCCAGGCTCAAATGGGATTGGGCGGGTCACATCAGCCGTATGCACGATGACCGCTGGGCAAAAGCACTATGGGTGCCTGAAGATGGACGGCGCCGCCAAGGCCGACCCAGAAAGAGATGGCGAGATGACCTGGTCGCGTACCACGAGGGCTGGTTCGAGGTGGCGCAGGAAAAGAATTCCTGGAACGATTTGGGGGAGGCCTTTGCCCGGCAGTAGGACAGTATAGGCTAACAAAAAAATAAAAAGGTCCCAATTACCTAATGACACAGGTGCATCGAAGGTATAAAAATAAAAACGAAACTTTCCGAACAGCATGCCAAAGAAAAACCTCAGAAAAAATCCTCTCAAGCAAACTTGGTAATATTGGAGGAAACTCAAGTATTTAGCTCAGAGGGAAGTTTTTAACTCAATAACGGTAACATTCTGGGCATATTGATTTTTTTTAAATGTGGCAAGTCTGAGCTAGTTTTGAGGTGACGGTAGAATATAAATTGCATTATTTTTCTATTGGAAACTCCGTTGGTCTAGTGGTTGTAAGTTAAACAGTTTTAACTTGGTCTATTCTCAGGTCGGGCAATGTTATTAGGTTTTCATCAGGATTTTTTCAGTAGAGTCTGGAGTTTGAATTATTGCCCGGTGGATAACAATAGGCTTGTAGCGGTATCTACAACGTCACATGCGAGCAACGCGTCATACTGATGTCACGCAAATCCTGCCTCTCGCAAGCAGAGTTTACCGTGCAACTAGCATAGATAGAAAAGCCCGACATGAATCATCGGGCAGTTGTCCACCAGACACAACACTCGTCTGGACGGAGGATTCTCCCTTTACTATAGAGTATGAGTGAACTTTACACCCTGTTCATCATACCTCTATAGGCTTTTAAATTATACCTATGATTTTTAAACTAGCAAAAAGTGGGCGTTCTTACCTTAACACCTGTTCGAAATATACAGGCGAAATGTTATGTAATTGAAAAATTACGGCGTTTGATATAAAACCCGGAAAAATTATAATTAAAAATCGATTTCCGAAACGGATTTCCCATCAAAATTCCCTTGCGGACCCCTAAAAAAACTTCGAAAAGCATACTCAAACTTAATGAGCATTTTTATCGTAAAGTATCGAGACTGACAACGAAAACATATTTGAAGAGCCTGGAGGTACCTACATTACCAGACAGGAACGAGGTCACTTTCGAAAATGTACTGTTTAAGATTAACCTAAACAGTATAAGGGTAGGAATGCTTTTTAGTGATTAGTAAAGAATTTTTTGAGTTAGAAACTTTTGGGAAATAAATCACCTGATAATATTGTTTGTGGCGTGAGTAGTCGATGCTTTAGCTTACGTCCAAAGGATTCAATGCGGAATTTATGATTGATTTTCTACCGATAATGCATTTTGTAGGTATTTTCTATACTAATATTGTAAAGAGGTAAAATTTGTGAGGTTGTAGGGGTAATCTCTGGATCTACTGAACCGATTTTGAAAATTCTTGTTGCAGTTGATAGCCCAATTCTCGAGGAAGATTATAGGCTATTTAACATCACGCTTCGACCCTTAGGAGCAGAGAAAGAGGATAAAAACCAGAATGAACGCTAAGCGAAAACGATGTAGTACCACGGGCGGGCGATGGGATTCGACGCGATGGGACGGGGGCCGAAATTTCACGCGGACGAAGTCGCGGGCAGAAGCTAGTATAAAATAACTTCCTTGTTAGCCTCCGTCTGAGCATGACGTCATTGGTTCGATACGGGCAAAATTTTATTGAGTCCTTCCATCGGGAATTTCTCAGTTGCAGCCTTATTTTTTGTGGATGGGAAATCATCAAATGACCCCTCCCGCTCTGGGTGGAGCGGAAGGGTGTCAGATACTGACTAAAACCCACCCGTGTTCCTTCCTTAGCCCTTTTTGTTCCGGAGTAGCGGTAACCTTTTCGGACAATCCCGCTAGTTGCAGCCTGGAGTTTAGACTTTGATAGACTACTTTGACTAGGTACTACTAGACTACTTTGATAGACTTTAGAGTTTAGACTAGTTAGAATGTGGGTGTACCTACTATGTACAGACACGTCTAAAAGTATGTATACACTTGGCAATTTTCAATTGCGATTTTTTCGTGAAATAACGAATGCAACGTTGAAATACGACACTTAACATAAACCTATGGGTTCGAAAATACTATTTTCGTAATAACATAAAATTTAATTCAAAAATAAAGGAGAAAATCGCCTTTGAATAAAGCCAAGTGTATACATACTTTTAGACGTGACTGTACTCTGTCTACCCCTCAAAGAATATAGGCGTGATGTTGTGTAGTAGGCCTCCAAATTCAGGAACAGAGTTCTAGCTACTGGTGGTCAGTGTTCCCAAAAGGAGCCTCCTAACAATAGTGTCTTAGAAGTATTGTATCAAACTATTGATTCCACTGCCTGAACATCGTCATCATCAGCCTATAGCAGTCCACAATCAATTGCTCGCCATTCAGCCCGATTCTCGTCAACTCTCATGAAGCTGCTACCAGCCACTGCGAAGATTTTTTTTATTTTTATTTTACTTTATTGGCCAACCAACAATTGTTTACACTATAAATATTTAAGAGTAACTGTACCATAATCGAGGGTTAGTGTAAAAATTTCTTACAGGTTAGCACCGCATGCCCCATAAACATATTAGGTGTGCCACAAGATCGTCGCTTCACCTAGGCTGAGGGCGTCTACTACATTTCGAGAGCCTTTTAATTAATTACCCAACCTTGATTTTAACTTCACAAAATCACTTTCACAAAACTATAACTTTTCAAACAATAAATAATTTGCCGCACATTGTATCAGTAACGGAAAACTTTATGAACATACTAAACTTAATTAATTAATACATATTGGCATAACTGAGACAAGAGGATGGGGTGAATAATCTGCCAAGTTACAGTATTATAGACAAGTTGGAGTTAAGTTAGAGCTAAGTTTAAACTTAGATCGATGGCGGAAGATGGTTTAAAGACAGTTCGATTGAGTTTTGTATACAATGTGCTGGCGTTTACATAGTGAGTAGGTGTAGGGTTACACTTTCGCGTTTGATATGATATTTATTAAGGTAATATAAAAGGCTTATTATATTAACATGACAAAATATCAAGCTTGTATTAGGCAGAGGTGTAAAGTTCACCTACATTATACTAGTTATGTTTATGTTTAAGTTTTATGTAATAAGTTTAAGTTATGTTTAAGTCCTATATAATATGTCACCGAGCCTGTTGCTACCGGGCACAAATCCAGAGCCAGAAAGCAATAGTGGCCCAGTAACGGTCCCGACTTACGAGTTGTAGGTCGTGGGTTCGGGCCCAGACAGGCGCATAATTTTCTGTAAATAATTTCATGACTACTACTCTCAAAACGGAGAAGGAAAACTTCGTGAGGAATCCGGCATGTCATAGAACCAAAAATTCGAAGACATGCGACATCTACCAACCTTCACTGGGCCCGCGTGGTAGATTACAGCCCAGTCCCTCTCGAAGAGAGAAGGCCTGTGTCCCAGCAGTGGGAACGTTATAGAATGACTAAGCATTAGTACAGATTATACATATCTGTATTTATGGATAAGTCCTTACGTACGCTCGAATACTGCCAAACAAAAGCCAGAATTCATATTCTCACTATCCCAGTTTCGGCGTGAATGTCCTTTTCGTCGAAAGCAAGATGGCCGCCATTCGATCACTGACGTCACGTGACGGCGATACAGGGTGTATTATTTATCATTCGTTCGTTCGCTCGCTCCTAATTCCTCTATTAATGTTGCAGCCTGTAGCTATGGAGTGAGTTTGTATCGGCCCCTACGATCTGTTCTCGCAGGTGAAACAGTAAAAATCCTGTTAGTCATATACATAATCAGCCTATAATGTTCCCACTGCTGGGACACAGGTCTCCTCTCTTCGAGAGTGGGCTGTAATCTGTAATCCACCACGCGGGCCCAGTGCGGGTCGGTAGATGTCACATGTCTTCGAATTTATAGTTCTAGGACATGCCGGTTTCCTCACGATGTTTTCCTTCACCATTTTGTGAGTGTTATGACAACCATGTTGGAAACTTGCCATTTTAATATTTAAATTGGGTTGATATATAAATTATTTTTTGTAAAAAAAACAGCTATTCTTATTCGCGATATAGCTGATACTAGCACATAAAAAAAAAACATAATCAAAGAAGTAGTATAACACTCATACCCAGATGACACAAACCCCACCACACGTCAAGAAACAGTTCTACCTTGAGAATGAGAACAAACTTACAATGAAACAAAAGTCAATAGAATTGTTAGCTCCATTGATAAAAACGTATCATTCTTATAATTTTGCTCAGACGGTGATCTTAAAGAGTATGTACGGTCAGCAACTTCAAATCAGTGGTAGCTAAACTTGCACTACGAAAATCGCTCTTACTGGCACGGCATAAAGACACTGTCAATGTCAATTTGTTGCCAGTATGTGCAGTCGAATGTACCTATTAGTTCATTGGTATAGCTATAAGTGGTTAATGACTGTTTCATAATCATTGTAATTTACTTGATGGCAAAGGTAAGGAAAAAATGGACGAAAGAAATAAAGACAATGAAATACGACAATGAGGTTTTAAAATAGGCGTTCTGGATGCAGGGACTCGAATAATCTATACTATTAATAAAGCTGTAGAGTTCGTTTGTTTGAACGCACTAATCTGCGGAACTACCAGTCGGATTTAAACAATTCATTTTGCATTTGATAGCCCAACTCTTGAGGAAGGATATTATTTAAAGATAGGTTATCTAACATCACGCTACAACCCTTAGGAGCCGAGAAAAAAATTCAGAAAACGAAGTGATAGCGTGGACGGCCGATAGGATGCGACCCGGTGGGTCGGGGACCGAAATCTTATGCGGAAGAAATCGCGAGCAGAAGCTAGTACTTACAATATAAATATATACTTTGGTCACTAAACGTGTGGTTTTATTATTTGTAAGTATTTTTCTTTCTTCCTTTCGGCCTTTAAAACCAAAAGAGTTCTGAAAATATCAACGGCTAGAAGTAGAAACAAAACACGAATATCCAAGCTTGTTGGTTATCGACAACCCTTCGAGAAATTCTCACCGGCACCTTCACGTAACTGATGGTACAGGGTAATTCCCGATCCATCACTACCGTTTCGCCAGCCACCATAATTGATCACATTATTTTTCCTGTTATTATTAATTGTTCCGTCTTTGTATTCAATCAAACAGCCTGTATATAGCGGAATCTTTTAGAGCCGTTTTGGTGAAAGACTGATTGCTGGCTTTCAAGGGCTGCTGAGTGGAAAAAGGGCGTATGTACTGTAATGATTGAGAGGTATAGGGAAATGAGTACAATGTAGCGATCTTCTATGTTCTATGTTATGGGTTTGGTTTCCGCACTTAGTCCTTCAAATGGACCATTGTGCGTGAGTATGTAGCGATCTTTTAAGATTGTCTATGGAAAATCCACTTTTTGGAAAGCTAAGAAAGGAATAATAATAATATCATATACAAGTATAGGTATAAAATAGTACATTATGATACATGTGTGCTATATCATCATAGCTGAGACGGTATTGCCGAATGTGTAAAGATCAATGCACACGCGTTTCATACGACGTTTTTCAACACACTTGCGAGGAAAAATACAGACTTGTATTGTTAAATATTAGATAACTTGTATGTAATATGGCGCGCTGGTTTTGCTTTTCCGCGCGCCGCGCTAGCGATACCCGCGCAGGTGTAAATAAAGGCACTGACAAAACCGCTAAAAAGCCTATAGCAAAAATATAATGAACACAAAAAAAAAAGTTAAGACCGATCTTAGTGTTGTCGTATGTCAAATTGTACTTTAGTTAGTATGAAATATAATAAAAGGTCATCAAAATAAATATTAAGCAGTAAAATGACTTAACGTGTGGGCCGGTTTACAAATCGGAATTAGTCGGCGAGATTTCTAACTTGGAAGTAGACGTTACTTTTTGGGGACGAGTTAATAAAAGTGGTGCGGTGAAAGAGCTCATGCGGAAAAGCACTATACCGCTAAACAACGTTGCTGTGTTTTGAAGAAAGTGAAGTAAGAAATAACTAACAAATGAGAATATTTACCTGTATCAACATGCGTGTAATTGCGAAACACACTTAGGTACAATGGCAATGCCTTTCGTTATGACTGTGCATTAGAGCCAGTGCCTCGACTTACGAGTCGTATGAGTAGGTCGTGGGTTCGAGCCCAGGCAGGCGTTTTGCTTTGTGTAAATAATTTCATCACCTTCATTTACCTACATTATCATTCACCTTTCAGTATTTAATTGTTATTTTATTTATTTCTGTATCTGTACGTGACATCACAGCGGGCCCTATCAGAATACACTTATTAGAATAGAATAGAATACTCTTTATTATGTACACCATATAATATGTATTGCTTATTTTTAAATATCGCAGCATCATGCTGAGATTTTGGCCTCATATAGGATTTTGTTTTTATTTTCATTTTACTTTTGTTTTTATTTTTTATGTTCATACGAGTTTAGTTTGAGATATTCCTGTGCGAGTCCCAACAAATACTTTTTCTTTCTTTCTTAAACCTATTACATCCTAAGATGGGACAAAAATACCCCGAAAATTATAAATTCAAGGTACATAAATTAATTATATTTCCTACAACAAAATTAACCTAAATTTTTCAATGTTTTTAATCCCAAATATGTAAATAACTAAGGAAGTTTGATGCCGAAATTTACATTTTGATACGAGAGGCAAAGTCAGTTTATTAAAATTAGTTGTTTACGGACCTTTTTGACCGGCAAATATTCGTATTACCCGGGTAGAGTATATTTTGGTCGTGATAAGCCTCAGTTTAAAATATATTAAATTAATTTCTGGGAGCTAATGGAATAATTTTGAGGGATGGGAAATGTCGATAGGTAGTCGATATGATGGGTAGGTGACGTGGTTAGTCAAATCTTATAAGAGAATTTAAAGCAACGAGAGAATTTAATGGGTTCTCACTTATTTGAAATTATATAAAAAAGAGCTTAAACAACTGCATGTTAATGAAATGGCAAAGCAAAAGGATGATATCTTGAATATGTAGATTTGGTTCCTTCGCAAGTCTTTTTCAAATAGTATCACGTCGCGTTTTTTTTGCGAGTCCAGCACATCCTGTGCAATCATTTTCTTAATCAAACACCTATCAAAATACCTACACAACCCACACAAAAATCAAACAACCTCTACCAAGCAAAAACTGTCAAAATTCGATATCTACAATTACGCAAGTATCGATACATGTCCCATCCCTACCCGGGATTTGATTCGCTGTTCAGGGATCAAAGTGTTTGAGAATAAGGTCATGCCCTTCCCATATAGAGGCCCGGAATAGTCCGGGACGATTTTATTACCCCCACTGATCCCGGACTATTGGTATTGCTTCGATTTCAACCTATTTTCATGCCGATCGGGTTTTGATAGGATTTTTCGGATATTCGGATATTGTCATCTAGATTTTTGTGACAGACTTGCAATATAGATAGGATATTTAGGCGAGGATTTCTTTTGCTGAATAAGATCTGTGTCCGGTCAGTGGCAACACAATAGGTACATGTTCGATAATTAATTAATTTTACTTTTTCTTTCTTTCTTTCTTGAACAGGCTCACGCCCTGTGGGTTAAATGTGGGTACTGTCTATGTCGTCCCTACTTCTGGGACATAGGTCTCCTCTCTATGTGAAGGAGTGAGCCACTGTAACCCACCACGCGGGCGCCGTAGGTACGGGTAGGCGGATGTCACATGTCTTCGAATTTTTGGTTCTAGAACCAAATCCTCAAGATGTTTTCCTTCACCGTTTTGAGGGCAGTGGTGATGAAATTTGGGTATATTATTGTGAAAAAATACGTCACTACCTGCCCCGTAGGTAAACCCACGCGAAATATTATGTAATCATTTGTAAAGCGCCGCGCAAGGGAGCTGCGCGTTAAACTCTGCTTGTGCGTTGCATGATTTTGCGTGCCGTCATTATGATTGTGTAGTTCACGTGTGGCGATGTAGATGCCGCCACAAGTAGGATTACAGCTCACATCACCAAGTTGTCACCATGTTTGTCTCTGAATCACCCAAAGGTTGACTGGTAGAAAATTCCTATGGCATTAAGTCCGCTTATGTACATTTATGTGCTTGAAGTATTAAATAAATGAATATACCGGCTGATCTATTAATTATTATTCATCAGTCAGTCATAGGTCATACCTTAGTATACAGGTACCTACCGCGGTCACTAATTAATTTACCAAACTTGGTAACTATTGCAATATTCCCTAACAATATAGTATTTTTTAGAAGCAAATTTTCAACATTGGTCAAATAAATTAAAGATTCAGTCCCACCGTTTACAAAATTTAAATATTTTAATTAAAAGGGATCCCTCTTGACCTTACCACTCAAACTATAATATAACCACCCCCGTTATTCGTTCAGTACTTGTATAAATAAATTACTTAAGCCAATACCTATTTCTAATCGAGAGTAGAACCTAGTCAAATCCCTTGTTTAATTATTAGATAAGTTCGCAAAATATTAAATTTCAGGCGAGATTTTAGACGCAACGTTTTAAGGCCGCCATTTTGAATTATTCATCAATATTATTATTAACTAGCTGCGCCCCAAGGTTTCACCCGCGTAAATGTCGATCCCGTGGGAATATCAGGATAAAATGAAGCCTATAATGTTAATCCAGGGTGTCAGCTACCTCCATAAATTTTGTCAAAATTGGTCCAGCCGTTTGAGCGTGAAGAAGTAACAAACATATACATATACATAAACACACACACACACACTCACAAACTTTCGCCTTTATAATATTAGTGTGATAATGGTTGGCCAGTAACTGAGAGATATTATTAAGGACTAGCTTTTTTTTTCACATTGATTTTTTATAAGGTAAGAATTTAAGAGGGAATTATTGGTCTGTATTCTTGTCTCTATTATTCAGCGCAAGTGCCACTACGCGGAGCCCTGACACAGCCAGAAGGCATCGCAGCAGACCCCGTAAAAGATGGCGGGACGAGCTGGGGAAAACAAGCGACCAGTGAGCCCAGGATCGAAAGAACTTGAAGTCATGAGGATCAGTGCGATGATGCTTGCTAACAGTAAACATATTTTTCAACCTTTAACCTTTTGAACGCCAGAGTATAAACGTATCGCCGTACCCCTGGCGCCAGGCCACTTTAACAACACAACAACACACACACATTTAAAACAACAAATTTCTCGATATTGGTGGTTTATTTATATTAGTTTCATGCAATACAATATAGACGGAAGCTTAAACTTTTAAATTATACAGGGTGTTACGGAAAAGGTATATCAATACAAACGGGTTGAAGAGTGTATCTGGTCTAGAATCTCTGTACAAAATTTCAGCTCAAAAGCAGTAAGTTTGAAAATGCTTAATATTTTTTTATTTCGATAGTTTATTAAATTGAAATCATAACAAACGTGTCACCGCACTACGAGGGTCATTATCCATTATCTGTAGTGTGTCTGTGCGCCTAGTACATGTATATCACGCCGCCGCACGCCAGTGCAGCGCCGTGATGTCGAAATAAAAAAATATTAAGCATTTTCAAAGTTAATGCTTTTGAGCTGAAATTTTGTACAGAGATTCAAGACCAGATAAACTCTTCAACCCGTTTGTATTGATATACCCTTTCCGTAACACCCTGTATAAATAAAAACACACAAAAGTAATGATTAAATTGTTTATTTCATAATATGGTGCGACGTGTATTTTGTCATATATGTATATTTGTGACGTTGGCGTTCAGGGTAAGATTTCGTTGGTCACAAATACTTATGTGACAATAGCGTTCAAAAGGTTAACAATTAAAATTACTAATGAAACTGAAATATGTACGTACCTATCTATTAAAATGAAACTAAATTATTTTAACAAAAATACTTTGAAAGTTATTTCAATGTTGTTACATTTAATATGCCTGTAATTTAATCAGAGCACGCCCACTTTTTATCGTTAAAAGTTTTTTTTTTTTTTAATTAGGTCATTAGTCACAACCAGCTGGAACATTTTTCCAAATCTGTTAGTCCCGTTCACTTCAGTAATTCAACAAATTAATTAACAAAAGCAATTTTTAAACAACATATCGACTTTTGATTTTAACAACAATATGTCACTCATAACCATAAGTCACAACCCTAACCTAAAAAAAACACAAATACACTTGAAAAATCACACAGCAAACAGTCGAGGGCACAGAAATAATAACTAACAATACAAATTACAAAGCAGAGGTAACAAACGTAGTATTTTAATGAAAGTTTAATTGGTGGCCGGCCAGCCCTATAAATAATGGTGGCCTACCTTGTTACGTTAGGGTTGTGTGTGCGAATATTCGGATATTTTCTGAGGTGAAGCAGAAAAATATTTTTTTGGAGTTTTAATGCAGTTAATGGTAAAAAAAATTTGGGCGCTATACATGTTTCCTTTGTCAAAAGTTGAACTTAAAAATATTGAAGGATTTTTCGCTCGTCCCCACGACGCGACGTAGCCTTGCCTCTGTTTACTGAACTCAACACAACTCACATGCACTTTTACGGCTACCTGCATTGACCGGAGTCAGAGCTATTTAGTTTACTTTTGCTTTGCTAGCTTTTTTCTATTAGATTTCTTTACGCTTTGGCTTTCCGTCGATGCAATGCAAGTTATGACATGTGTCGTGCTCGTGATTATAGATCTATTGTTTATATTTTCCTTTAATTATCTTTTTGTTTGCACGTGTTTGTGAGGCAAATAAAACTATTTTTCTTTCTTTCAGTAAGTAGGCAGACACAAATTTACGACGATAAAACACCAATATAATCAGAGAGATAGAGTATTCTATTCTATAATCAAATATTTCGTAGAAAGCGTGTAATATACACATCCCAGCAAAGTCGGATAGGTTTCATGTCAAAATTCCACTACCCTCATAATGACAGCATTAAATATTCATTACTTTATACCCTAGTACTTGGCACGAAACTTAGAAATTATCTCGCATATGACAAATATTCGTATTACAGAATCTCGTTTAATTTAACGCGCGACACATTATTATTACTGTTGGTATAGGTTTGTGTTTGTTTGTAATTAAGTGTACTAGTGTTTGGAGAACTCATGTCGCAAGGTACGAAGGCGGAACGAAGCCACAACCAACATAGGTAGAATATTGGATGGTATAGGTTGACATATCGGATATTCGGATATATACATACCTATTTGAACTGTCAATTAATTTGGAACTGGGACATGGGTGGTTAAATTTCATATTCGAAGTTTCCTGGTAATATTGATTCGCCAGTGGTTATTAAATTACTGATTTTAAGTACATTCGATGAAGTTCCCCCTACAATAATTTGGAGCCACATACCTACGCCATAACCTACGCTTAGTGTTGAACGGGAATTGGTTTACTTTTATATTTGATGTTAAAACTCGTGTATCAAGAGATCATTGAGTTCTTGTTTTTGTCTACAAAACAATGATTGTGCAAATGTCTAGTTTTTGTAAACTGCCCAACCCAACAATATTGACCTATGTTTTAATTATAATATTCTTATGTACCTAAGTGAATACTGACTGTGTTCTTATGAGAATAAAGTTATCTTAAACCTCATAATTATGTCTGTAAACTGACGTGTCCTTTTATGTGATTAATAGCGATTTTCAGACGAATAATAATTAATGAGAAAAATAAATTATGTCTCATTTGAGATCGTATAGCTAGTTAAAATGAGCAATTTCTTTTTAAACAAAATGTTAATTCGCCATTATTGTTCGCGAGCTCACGATATCTAATAATAAGCATTAAACCTGTAATACATATATATTGGAGTTTACATAATTAAAGCTTACAGTCTTAAAATAATAATAATATGATATAAAAAGGAGGAAATAATCAAACGGCAAAAGTTCGTACGACTCGCTGTCAATAGGAAACGTGCCCAAAAGGCTGGCAGCATTGCCACGATTCTTTCGCCAAAAAAAAAAATAAAACATAAAGAAGTATTTCCGTAAAATATCCGATAAAAATATTTTCGAATATTTGTTCGCTTTGCAACATTCGCAACCCTATAAAAGCCCTACAGACGCGAACCCAATAAATACTAACTCCACAATAGCACTTTTATAAACGTGTGTGTATTTTTTATTTTATTTGAAAAGTCCTGTTAACATGGACCCAATAGCCAGCCATATTGCCAAGTTTTATAGAAAAATATAAAGCATTGCTTTTTTCTGTTTTATTTGAACACTTCAGACTGGAGAGAAAATTTTACTTTTTTATTTTAGAATGGCGATTTATTCTTTAGTAAAACATTACCTTTAAGGTTCTCGCAGACAGGCGGGACGCAAGTCTAGTCGGACAAGTTCTATGAAAACTTCATAAAAATTAATCTACTAGAGTCGCGGCGCACGCCTACGAACTGTATTCATTGTCCTTTAATTTTTATTCGTAACAATTTTATTTTTAATCCAATATTTCACTTAACACTTTTAGGTTAGATATGCAGGCGCTCCATGTACAAAAATCAGCAACGGCTGTAATGAAAATCATAGCAGTGGGGTTTGGCTTTACCTAGTCTAAAGGCACTCTCAAGGAAAACGCGCCAACTTACTTTCATAAATAACATTTCAGTGACGTCAATCAGCGGCAGCCGCTCTTTAAGCAAACCGTAGCTTTAGTCTTACACTTCACTAGGACATCATGGTGGCGCAACCATAGTAGCGCTGACAGCAAAATATATTACACAGCTTTATGGTGGGTATTTCACCAGCATAGCTATTCACAACCTTACGACAGGCTATCGTATCGAAAACGACGCTTTTCGATAACCTGATTTGACTTGCCCCCGACAGCAAATAGCTGTTGGAAGAATGGCGGGCATCTATTTGATTTAAACTGACAAAATTTTCGGGTTTTGGACTTATCAACAGCGTTGAGAAGACTCCTACGATAACATTGATCGATGTTCGATACGATACGGAAGCGTATCGAGTGTTTGTGAATAGCTATGCTGGAGTCCGATCGGTTGCGCAACCAATCGTACATTTTTGTCAGTGCAGCCAGGTTGCGTCGCCACTGGTGTCCTAATGAGATAGGGCCCTTAGACTGAAAACCAACTTCTATATAAAAAATTATGTAATTGGAAAAGGCAGATGATGATATTCCACTTGACACTTTTCAGGTAAAACGAGCTAAGTGCCATTACAAAGTAGCAAGCAAAACTTGATAAAGTACCTAAGCGCCCCATTGCAAATAATTCGGTTTACATAAGTAAGTAGTTTTATACTGATGGAATAATAAGCAGAGGATAAGATTTATCTCAATGGAACTCACTATTACTTCATAAATTGCTTTTAAGCTCAGTAAGAGATTTTAATAGGTTCAGAATTTGAAATGAAAATGGGCAAAAATGGCGCTTGCAACGTTTTATTTGGTCGTTGGTATTTCAGTTATCAGGATAGTTTTTGGCTTTATTGGATTCGCTTTCCTTTATCGTTGCTAGCAGAATATTTCAGAATTGCTGAAGAGAAAATTGTAGATTAATCTTGTTATAAAACAGATTCTCCCGTTAAATTCCCTAAGGCCGTAATTCCAGTTTGTAAGTCGCTTGCAAGCGACGCGACGCCGATATCGCATGTAGGCCGCAAATCAATTAAACCGAACGGTATTGAAAATATGCACGACTAGCTTCTGCCCGCGACTTCGTCCGCGGAAAATTTCTTGTTTTAACATAAGATAACACTCGATTGATATTACTGTATTTAATTTTATTAGTAAAATATTGTTTGGAATCAGATCAGTAACTTCAAAGATTACCTAAGTTCTCTTTTCTGCTCAAGGTAACTTAACCCTTGGTCGCCTTTTACTTATTTTATTTATTTAAGTTAGGTATCTATTTAATTTAAAGCTTCTCTATATACAATGTTTGAGGTTGTTTTATTTTCCGGTAACAGAATAATCTGCTTTTCGGATGATCCCACTCTTGATAGACCAACATATAATTGCCCATGGGAAAAACATTCTTTTCGTAGCCAACCAAAGAGAATGTTTGTCCCTAGGACTTGTTAATAGTCAGGGCAAATGATGTTTTTATTGGAAACTCAGATAGACGCTGTGCACGTTCATCGCTGGATTCTCGAACGCGGGCCTGCGATGTTATGGCATTTTGCCTAGCGAGCCGCTGCGAGCGCTCAGCGCTAGTCTCCCTATCCCTTGTTTCAGAGACATGCTGCCTTAAAACAGATAGACGCTGTGCACGTTCATCGCTGGATTCTCGAGCGCGGGCCTGCGATGTTATGGCATTTTGCCTAGCGAGCCGCTGCGAGCGCTCAGCGCTAGTCTCCCTATCCCTTGTTTCAGAGACATGCTGCCTTAAAACAGATAGACGCTGTGCACGTTCATCGCTGGATTCTCGAGCGCGGGCCTGTGATGTTATGGCATTTTGCCTAGCGAGCCGCTGCGAGCGCTCAGCGCTAGTCTCCCTATCCCTTGTCTCAGAGACATGCTGCCTTAACTCAGATAGACGCTGCGCACGTTCAGCGCTAGATTCTCGAGCACGGGCCCGCGACGTCCTCACATTTTGGCTAGCGAGGCCCTGTGAGCGCTCGGAGCTAGATTCTCTAGCGCGTGCTTGCGAAATATTTTCTCTATTTCTCGAGAGGCGCTGCTCATTTTCAGGGGCAGATTCTTCCGTACGGCGTACTCGAGCGGCTCTTGTCTGTGATGTTTGCCGGGACAGTTGAGATTTCCTTTTAGGCATGCTCTCGACAAACTACGCACAGACTTGAAAACAATTACGAACAAAGGGAGAGCGACTCGAACACCGTCCGCCTTTACAAAACAAAACAATCGTAATATCGAATAACCCGTATCGATTATTACGATAGAACGAAGTACGAAACTACGAACATACAAAACAATGAAAACAATCGTACAACGAAATTACGATTAGATACCTCATAATCGAATCGTCGTTCGTATGGAACTCCAATCCAACTAACGACAACGTGGGCATAAAAATTCGAGAGGGTCATCAATCCACGGAAAGTCTTAACACCGCGATTCAGAAAAATGACGTAATTGCAGAACGCCATCTATGGGCAAATAGGTAAAACGTCTGCACAATGAAAGTTATGCTAGGGGCATTTTGCGTTTTAGTAATTTTATATTATCTCCGAAACTGTATGACCAATTGATATACTGTAAATGGCAAATCTTATCTGTATGATGTTCTTGTGATACTGAAATAATTTATTGTCATAAGAATTAATATTTTGTTGCTCAAATAATCAACCAAACGTAAGTATACCGAAAAAAAATTTTTTTAATGCAATAAAAGAAGTATAAAAGATAAAATATAAAAGATAGAGATATGGTATCGCGGACTTTTTTGTAGAAATAATGAAGACGAACCAGGTAGCCATACATTGTTTTTAATTTTAAGCAACTGTTTAGGCAGCGCACGCAAATAATTCTGTTTTATGTGGTATTTTTTTCCGACTTGCTAGACAAAAGTTGTGATAGCTCGGTTAATATACATGCTATAGAAACAATTTATAGCCTATAGCACTCAGGAATAATGTAGCTTTCTGCCAGTTAAAAAATTGTTAGAATTGGATTATGAGTTCCAGAGATTACCCATTACATACAAACTTACAAACTTACAAACTTACAAACTTACAAATTTTACCTCTTTATAATATTAGTATAGATATATATTTATAATATGCAAGCTTGTTGTCGTAACTGGTTACTGTTCTAAGCCACTGCCACAATCAAAGTTCTTTAAAACAATGAAAATATCTTAGTGCTCATACCTACCCTAAGCTGCAGCCGTCGACGAGTGTCGACGGCTGCAGTTGCCTCAGCCGTTGACGCGTGTCGCTCATGTGTATGCACACTCAGGTACAGCCGTATTTTTTAGTAGTTTCAGCCAGCGAATGAAAGAATGTTTGTAATAGGATCAGTACTTCCAGACACACACAAAATCGTTCAATTTTATCTATTAAGTGTAAAATAAAAATAAAGTAAAGATTTTGATAAGAAAAGGTTATAAAAAGAGGAAAAACTTACCACAAAACACGACGATTAAATTCCTAATTTTGGCACACATTTTGATTTTTTACTATCAACAGCACTGCACATAATTTAATTAATCAGTCGTGAGAATCACCTCCACATTTTGTCACTAAATCCGTTTTTACACTAGCACAGCACTATTTGTCACTACACTGTCACTAAAAGTACCACCGTTTTTTCACGTCACTTGGTCATTTTAACCTATTGGATTAGTCCACAGTGATTCTGTAAAGAGAAAAAAATATGTTAGTTAAGAATATTCTTCAGAAATGGATTCATTAAGCTAGCTGATGTTGAATAAAATATAGAAGGTTCAATAATCTTTGTACTTATACTTAGGTTGCAAAGAGGAATTTTCCTATACAACATACATAATAATTCTTTACGAAACCTGATTTAATTAAAGCTAGAACATAATACACACTAATTTTGAAACTAATTCACAAACATTAATAAAAAGGGTAGTCGCTTGAAATCCTAAATACATTACAAACAAAAACAAAACATGTTTTGCCAACATTACGAAAAAACTTAATGACACAAAAATAAAAGCTGACACAAATTTTTTTGCAGAATGGTAAAAAATCCGACCTTTTCAGCTTAAATGACAAAAATATTAACACAAAAAAACTTCTGACAGTTTATTTAGACATTTTAAACACCTTTTTTATTTGGAAAAGGCGTTTTTTTTAAATGGCCTATAAAAGAGTAATGAAACATTAATATTGTAGATAAAAGGTTCAGCACGTTTGGGGTCATAGTTGTAAAAATTGACATAATATGCTACGGGTCCCGACGGGCTCGTAAAATATCATTGGAATAACCTTGGATTTTTTGTAAGTCCATATTTTTTTATGATTAGGATTTGGTGTTTTTGAAGTAAGCGCCATGGATTTTATTGCGACAGGTTTTTACGTTTAAACTCAAATGTGTTTTTAACAAAAAAAAAAAAAACTATCATATTTAAAATCAAGAAAACTTCTCCATGTGTGATAAATCGCTAATATGGTTGCATAAGATAGCAAAATATTTTATTCAAACGCCTATAAAAAAATAAAAGAATGTAAAATAGGTTAAATATACTCGAAATAAAAGTGATATTTATTTTCAAACAACAAATATAAAAATCGCAACGCGATCAAAACGCAGACTAACTTTTTTATCTGTCTGCATTTCATACACGTTGGTGACATCATTTTCCAATATTAAATTATTGTATCATGGATTTATTGTATAAAAAACGATTAAAAGTTGTTAAATTCTTAAAACATAAATCAGCTTTGAATTTCATTAATAAATTCGATGAGAAAAATATTTTTAAGGAGTGCATATTATTATTTTTATTTGATGATGTTAGAAAGTCTGATGTGGCTTCCAATTTATAATAATCTATCTTATATATATTTTTTTTTAATTTAGTTAAGAAACTTGCAAGTTAGTTTTCAAGTTTAAAATAGGTACAGTAAGTAATATTCATTCTCTTCATCTAAAATCTAATTCCTGAATAGGTACATTGCAATAAATACAAAAAAAAATTAAATACTTATTATATTTGTGTTTTTTTCTGTACCAACAATGACACAAGTATGTACCATCTGCATGAACCCTATATTTCAATCAAAAGATCCTAGGTCTAACACTTTCTAAGTATTATGCATGAAATCATCTCACCATAACAGTTTTCGAGGGAGCCGCTAGCCAGTGCCCACTCAAAAAAAAATCATTAAGTTAAAAAACTTGATTCTGCTTACGACACAACGTAACCCACGCTTACCCCAGTTTAATTTTGACGTGTGGATTAAGGTTTGACCTGGTAGCGTTTGTTTTATTCGGAAAAATACGATTGTATTATTTTTGTTGTTTGGCTCCACCTAACTTACGAATTACAATTAGACATTAGGAACACAAGTACTTACCTACATATTTATTTAGTATTACTTAACAAAATTAATGTCCTGAACTGATCTATCATGTGATTTTAATTATGTTTTTAATTATAATTTAGAATTTGTTTGAAAACATAATTTTGTTCGGTGAGTATCAGAACTCATCTAATTTTAATTAGGCGCTCAATATCAATCGACCAATAAGTAATGCATGATGTGCTTATCTGTAAGAAATTGGTACACTAGTCTATAAGTCTATTGTTTGTATCTCATATCTTTGTATCAGTGTATTTAATTGTTGGTGAGCCAAATAAATAAAATAAATAAATCTATTACTGCAATGTGAAAATAAAATTAGTTTTTTAAAAATTAGTTCTGTGTTTTGAGTCTCCCATAGCACAGCATCATGCCGAGTGTAAGCCTTCTTGTCACAGTAATGACGAGCAGCTTCCGACTATTTCTGTTGTGTAATTGTAGATCTGTTTTGTATTTTATTTTTCCATAATTATATTATTCAGGCTTGGCAATTTTATTCGATAAACAACATATTATACCAAATTTCCATCTTTTTTATACTGAAAAATGTTACTATTATACTATTTATTTTACTATTTATTCCAAAAATTAAATATTTACATAATATATTATTATTTTATTCCAATTATCTTTCTTATCTTTTTAAATGCACCGGTTTCTGCGACAAATAAACCATTTTTTTTTCTTTATTTATTCCAAATATCTTCAAATTAGAATAGAGAAACATTGTTTAGCAACAGAAATATGCATGGAGGTATTACTTCCCTGGACGCCTTCCTTTACGAAAGAGTATTAATTGCCAGTAATTATACTCTTGCTGTAGGTACCAATCTACTCAAAGCACATTGTTAATTACCCGTATATGATTGATCGCAACCCGTTTTATACTTGAAAGGGTTTATTTAATTGTATAACTTATGATCTTATGAGCAGCTGATGATCAAAAGTTTTTTGTTTCATTATAAATCAGAACTGTTTGATGCATCGGACATATTTTATTTATGACATACATTATGTATCTACTGGAGAAATATTTATTTTAATAAATGTTATTGAAACTGAAAAAATATACTTTTATTTTATGTGGAGAAATAATAGATGGATGCCTCAGATAAGCATAAACTTTATTTTTTATGGCTAAGAAAAAGTATCGCCATCCATCATAATAAGTTCACAGAAGTGTGACTTTTCTTATTATTACTAGTAACTGATGAAAATTATGGTTCTGTCTTTCGAACTACATACATATACATACAAAGTATCATTTCGATACGACAAGAGTTGGTTAAAATTGACTTGTATGATGTTATTAAATTGTCAGTTAAGTTAGTTTCAAGTGAATCTAATATAAAAGCATGTTACAAATATACACTGAAATCTTATTAATAAGATTACCTACTAAAGTAAAAATTTTAGATGTTTTTTCTACCATCGAAAAGAACCCCCGTTTTGTAGCTATAATTTAATTGTACCGTTTCATTCCCATGCAAAAAAAAACATTTGCATGGCAACAGAGCGGTTTCACTCTGGAACTCGCACCTGTATAATTTCTTTCTGAAAACCACGAAGGGAGATATACTTACTCGTATATTAAAAGCGCGCCTAAAGCAAAATCACGAATTCTAAATTTGTTTTTATTATGAAATTGAAACTAAGTAAATTCACAAAACAATATAAGTTTTTTTTTTCCAACACATATTTGCAAGCCGCTTCCGCTTATGACTTGCTCCGCTTGTCTCAAGTCAGGTGTAGGCGGCATAATGTTTAGTGGGGACAATTATTTTGTCTGTCTGTCTGTTTGCGCCGCTTTTGTTAGCTTTCTGCGTGGACACGACAGCGACTGCCATTTTGATGTGAGAAAGTCTTTTAGGCAACTCAGTGTCATATCATTCGGTGAATATGGTTGAGTATTGAAATAACCCTGTGTTTTTTTAATTCATACTTAAATGTTTTCGTAACGATAATAGAGAAGATCGTTTCACCGGATAGAGAGGATGTTTTCATCGGTGGTTGGAGGAAGGAAGGCCCTGACTCCTGTTAACCTTTCCAATGAAATAAATGTGCTTGTTATAGGAATAGGTTCTTTTCAGAGTATTAGGGCCTTCTGCATGCTTTTCCCGAAGGGTAAGTCAGAGCTGTAGGTATCTAGCTATAACCCACATTTCGCCAGTTATGTTTATGTCCCATGTAATTACCATTAACTCGTCCCCACTATCAAGCCTATAGGAACAGGGTGTAAAGTTCACTCATCCTCCATAGACAAGGGAGGATCCTCCGACCAGACGGGTGTTGTGTCTGGCGGACAACTGCCCGATAATTGATGTCGGGCCGTTGTATCTATGCTCTTTGCGCGGTAAACTCTGCTTGCGAGATGCAGGATTTTGTGACGTCAGTATGCGCGTTGTTCGCATGTGGCGTCGTAGATACCGCTACAAGCCTATTGCCATCAACCGGGTACAAATCCAGACTCTGGGCTGCAATTGCGAAATTCCAAATGGAAACACTTATTATTTAACACTTAGCCCGTCCTGGGAATCGAACCCAGAATCTGGTCAGCAGTAGCGCCTGCGACCCGACCAAAGGAATTAGAATGAGTAAAAACGGTAACCCATCCACTGACTGACCGCGGCATGTATAGATCGATTGATTCGCGTAGTTTGGGGACTTCTTCTATACTATACAAATAACCATAAAACGTAATCACCAATCCGTTTGCCAAGCATGGTGATTATAATTAAATGTAAAACTAATTCCAAAATATCGAAAGCATTTAAATATTTAAATACGAACAATAAATTCAACGATCCAGAATGACACTTTTAGTGCTACATATAATAATTTTATTAACAAATAAACTGTTTATATTACACTTTTTAGTGGCATATATTATTGCTTTGTGTAATCTCCATAGTTTTATGCACAATATAATTTGATTTAAATGTCTTTTGGTGATCGTTTAACGTTTATATTTCTGGTGTAACGGAGTATTAGTAAAATAATAAAAATATAATACCTAATAAAAAAGTGCATGTTAAAAAGTGGCGAAAATAACTTTGTTGATGATTTTTTGTGACGTAGGTGCGTTTATAGACAGAAATCTTACTTCCACAAACATGTGAGACCCGGAAGAAGCATGTGTCAAAACAAATATTTGTTTTGTGTGGGAATCAAACCAGAGAACCTGATACGCTTTGAACATTTTAGTTCTGCATGATTTGATCTTACTATTTGTTTATAAATAACTCTCTGTGTAATAAAAATAATTCATTGTTTAGTAAGAGATACCATTACTTTAGCACCTATGACTATTATTTTCACTAGTTACCTAAATAAGATTTGAGTAGGTACCTACCTGAATTAAATTTAGATGAATTACTAAATTAATCAGCTGATCTTTTTAATTTTTTTTGCCTTGTTCTAAACTAATTAGGTGCAGTCAACAAAAGAGATAAGTATGCGGGACCGTCGGATATACTTGAAGCTAAGTAAGAAACCGATGGATATTCTCGAATAAAATGTAATTTAATTAAAACAAACATCTCATTTATCACATTAAATTTCAGTCGACAACATCCATCGGTTTCTTACTAAACTTCGACTTGATCCGACAATCCTGCATTCTTATCTCTTTTGTTGACTGTACACCACAAAAGTTCCTTCATACAAAATTATAAGGTACTAGCTGACCCGGCGAACTTCGTACTGCCTTTTTTTTTTCAGGCAATTTTTTAAATGTTTCTCTCCGTAAGAACCATCCTCGTACTTCAAGGAATATTATAAAAAACCGAGTGTGCTTATGACCACACGACTGAAGTGAAACTTCAAACGTATTTGGCTATGAGAGGAAGAGAGAAAGAAAATGTGCGCGCGCACTGCTTCCTCTTGCTTATATCCCCCACACAACTCCCGTTCGCCTCGCCCGATCACACTTTTCGTAACGCTTACGTCACGCGTTCGCCAGCTTACTCCCCAAGTCAAGCGTGCGTAAAGAAGTTTCACTCTAAAAAGAATTAGCGAAATCGGTTCAGCTGCTCTCGAGATTTGCGCTTAGCAACACATTCAGCGATTCATTTTTATATTATAGATGTTGTTACTTTTCCTAAGTGTAGTGACGCTTCCACCTTACACATTCAAGCTACATAAGTCAAAACGTCACACATCAAATAACACTGTGACACACAGTGTATACTCTAAGCAACACTACTTGCGCCCACGACTCCGCCCGCGTGCAAACGGACAGTATTGTTGCCCAACTTCCGACGACCGTGTCAATGCGTATCTACTTTCGATGTTAATTTTGTAGAATATTGTGTTGTTAACAGACATTTTCATGGTTGAACATGTCGTTAAATGAGAATCGATCTGTTTTGTCGGAAAAGGGGAGAAGACTAGACTAGACATTTTCAAGATTTAACCTAGTCTCTAGTAAGTAGGTACTGTGTTTAAACTCACACAAAACCTACCACTATTATAGAATGTGACGATGATAAAACGACTTCTTCTTTTCGTGTCGATGGTACTCTTCCTCGTTGTTTTGCTTTTATATGCGTTGGGCCCAACAGGTGGCTCCGTTGATTGCAGCATCAACAATAAGACAATGAATGAAAACACTGGCCATATAGTGTACAATATATAGCATACTAGCAGCGCCCCGCGGTTTCACCGACATAAACTTCCCATGGAAATATCGGGATCCTATGTCCTTTCCCGGGACTCAAACTATCTCTTTACCAAATTTCATCTAAATCGGTTCAGTGGTTTAGGCGTGAAGAGGTAACAGACAGACACACTTTCGCATTTATAATATTATAGTATGGAAGTATAGATATGGATGGTATAGAAGTATTTAGGTACCTACTGTCATAATTAAAAAGAGTTTTTTTTAATCTAAATAGTAGTAATGGGCTGATTATGGATTTTGTCAATCTTTGACTAGCTATAGTGACTAATCTATCACACTAATCACACTAATATTGTAAAGGCGAAACTTTGTGAGTGTGTGTGTTTATATGTTTGTTACTTCTTCACGCTCAAACGGCTGGACCAATTTTGATAAAATTTTGTATGGAGGTAGCTGACACCCTGGATTAACATATAGGCTACTTTTTATCCCGATTTTCCCACGGGATCGATACTTATGCGGGTGAAACCGCGGAGCGCAGCTAGTTGGATATCATTGATTGAATATTTGGATACAGAGCGAAGACGTCTTAAGCAGTTTAATTTGCTGTCTTAGAGTCATCTCCACCTTGTATAAACATCCGCCATTTAAATATTGGCTCCAATCGAAGGTCAAACACCCGACCCTTAGCAACAAAGCCAATCCAGCTTAGCATGTTTATAAGGCAACTAAGTAGATGTCAATATGCCAATTAAGTTGTCAGTGTCAGTTACAACTAAATGATAGTCTAGACTAGCAAACGGCAATCAAAATTAGCTCATAATTAAGGCTTTATAATCTTATCTATCTAATCAACATGCTTAGATAATAGTTTGGTGATTGCAGATCACTGTTATTAGAGCTCAAGATTCTGCCGATGTATTTTGTAGGTACTTATACTTCTCCCAAGATTTCTTGAAAAGAAAGAAGAAGAATAAAAAATCTTGGGAAAGTGTGCTTGAAATAAATTGTAAACAATCATAGGGGACATTCTCGTAATTTTAAGAACGTTCACAGTCTGAGGGGCAATTTTCGTAATGTTAAGAACGGTCTGATCTCAGTCTCAATATTCACCATATTCACCGAGAGATTTTAATATAATAGGTCGACAGATCACCATTTACGAGTACCTACTTACTATACAAAAAATAATCAGAAACAAAACACAAACGCTACACAAATCAATTGTCTTATTAATAAAACAAAATTGCCAATTCAACAAAAAGTGAGCGTAAAAGGATGGGGTCAGTAAACGTAAAAAAAGTTTTAAGAAAAAGTTTTACGCACATTCGCTCGGCAGATGTTTGACGTTCACACGACCCTGGTTAGTTTGTTTTAATGTCCTATAGGCTTTATTTAAGTGCTAAGTGTGTGAGCTAAACCGGGAGTCGAAGTCACACAAAAGATGTTTGATTAAATTATTAATAACACCAGCCTGTATGAGGGCGAAGAAAAAAAGGCCTTTTCTCGTAAAAAATTTATGAAATATCCTGATGTATGTATAATATGTGCAGAGCAAAAGGATTTTCGTACAAGAAAGAGACGAGAATTGATCATGCGATTTCAGAGGGGCAATTCTCGTAATTTTAAGGACGTTCACAGTCTGATCTCAGTCTCAATCTGTCAAAAATGAAAAATACCTCTTAATTTCCCTACATTTTGAATGGGTTTTGAGATTTGTTTGTCACTGAGATGAGACTGCGACTAGATTTTGAACGTTTTAAATTACGAGAATTACCCATCAGGTTAAAGCCGTTTGTCCACTGCCACGTCAACGCGACGTCAACGAGAAGGTTATGATGGCGCCGAAGTAGCGGTACATACATTTACTATGGCCGCGTGTAAGTCCTGTAAGTCCAGTTTTATAAGTCCTAATGTGTTTCTAAGCCTAGCTACGGACCACTACGAAATAAAATAAATTTTTATTGCTACCTAAGATTCTAGGCTAGAAATAAGCTGACATAATTCCTGTTAAGTAGGTACCTACCTATATTTATTTAGTTTATTTTTACGGCACCCAAAAGCTAATCAAGATTGGTTTATCCTTTACCGGAACAAAGCAATACATACTCCTGAAACCCCTAAAAAACTTGTTTGAATAACAATCTCCAACTACCCACATTTTCTTTCAGGAAATATTCTGAAAAATATATATTTTTACGTCCTCAAAACTTTCGGGGACATAATAATATCATGCCTAATTATTGTGAGAGGTGCCCGAACTTTTTTATGATCAAACTTACCTATAAAAAAAAACTCTGTGCCGTTTTATGTTTTCTACGTTCGGAAAAGTTTTTAAGAATGCTTTCTATCGATTTCTTTGGGACGATGTTTTTAAGTAATTTTATCGTTTATTTTAAGAGTCTTGGCGCTTGTTTTATTATGTTTGCACTAGGGATATTATGACAGAAGTAGTAGTTGGGCTTTTGTGAAATTGGTTAGGTTGAGAAAGTGCCACTGCCCACGCCCTTTTTCTGCACTGCACCTAGCAGTAACTAACTGCAGTATATTGATTTGAAGACAAAAGATAGATATTTCGAAGGCATCTTCTCATTCACAGAAGGAATGTGAATGACGCAAATGGGTTCAGCGGCTCTAAAGTGATGCGCGTAACAACGAATAACACCACTCCTTTACAGAAGATAGATAGATAGTAAATAAGTCAGGAGCATGATCATGCTTTTTCTAGGGTATAAAATATTTATTAATTTGTAAAGAAATTAGCCACTTGAAAAATGCATAGTAGTCCATACTAATATTATAAACTAGCTGCGCCCCGCGGTTTTACCCGCATAAGTCTCGATCCCGTGGGAATATCGGGGTAAAAAGTACCCTATGTCCTTTCCCGGGACTTAAGCTATCTCTATACCAAATTTCATCAAAATTGGTCGAGCCGTTTGAGCGTAAAGAAGTAACAAACATATAAACACACACACACACACTCACAAACTTTCGCCTTTATAATATTAGTGTGATTCGAAAGTAACTCTGTCTGTATGTTACCTTTTCACACCTAAACCGCTGAACAGATTTAGATGAAATTTGGTATAGAGATAGTTTGAGTCCCGGGAAAGGACATAGGATACTTTTTATCCCGATATTCCTACGGGATCGAGACTTATGCGGGTGAAACCGCGGGGCGCAGCTAGTTATTATATACAATAGTGCCGGCCGAAACCATCTCATACAGGGAAGAAACAAGCATTGATGACCACAGGTGCTCTCTTCGTGTTTGTGGTCTACATTTTCACATTATACATAATAATATGTATCTTCCTTCAATACATTTATAGTTGTCTTCTTTTAAAATATTGGATGTAAATTGATGGCCTGAAACACAGGTTTTTCATAAACCTAGATCAGTCAGGTCTACATTACAGTTAGAATTTAACTTTTGATTGTAAATAATGTAAATCATATTTTTACTTTATACTTGAATAAAAAAAAATATTTATTATTATTTTTTTTATTCAATGTACGACAGAAAACACAAAATCTTTGAAAGATACAGAAAATTTAGAAGATACTAGGTACCTATCATTACCTACAGATGCTTGCCCGATTATTTGATGGATTACTTCTATAGATAATCCATCAAATAATCGGGCAAGCACCATTGCCATTATCTATCACTCACCTGATATATACTACATGTAGTAATAATCTACGACGCGGGCCCACTGGGGGTTGGTACCTATATACAGTCAAAAAAAGAGATAAGCATGCAGGATCGTCGGATACAGTTGAAGTTTAGTAAGAAACCGATGGATGTTGTCGACTGAAATTTAATTTGATAAAAGAGCTGTTTGTTTTCTATTATTAAAATTAAATTTTATTCGAGAACATCCATCGGTTTCTTACTAAACTTCAACTATATCCGACGATCCTGCATACTTTTCTCTTTTGTTGACTGTACCAACCCCAACTGGGCCCGCGTGGGAGATTACAGCCCACTCCCTTTTGAAGAGGAGAGGCCTGTGTCCCAGCAGTGGGAACATTATAGGCTGAGCTACAGGTGCGTGACGGATGGTGATTTTGATGGCTAACAAGCCGTCGGTCCATCTGATGGTATGTGCTTACCGCCGTCAAAGACAACTGCTAAACCAGAGGCATTACCGACTTCTTCTATCTGTTTCGACGGTACATCTATGTTACGGCCTAATAGGTAGATGGCCACGTTTATTGCGGCGTCAGAAGTGTTGTTCAGATCGTCAAGAGACACTCTAGCAGATGGGACATAGTCTGTTCACAGACTGATGCATTGCAATCACAAAGACGAAAGAAACACACATCGATTTCGCACAAACAATTTTACCTTCACCTCCGAACTAATAATCTTGGGTAAGTAGGTACTTACAAACGTGGTGAATAAGGATGCAGGGGTGAATCGGAACGAAACTTTAAAATGGATTTTAACGTTGAAGTAATATAGTTTGTTGTCAACAAGGGCACGTAATCTTTAATTAAATTACAGTAAATGCATTAGGGTTCTTTTTGGCCACAAACTATATAATTTTAATGTTAAAATCCCTTTTAAACTTTTGTCCTGATTCACCCCTGCATTCCTATTCACCCCGTTTGACGGTATTTAAAGATACGAGTAGGTACATAAACAAGCACCTTGCACTTCTACCTACCCCTTTAAACCCACAATACAAACACTGTAGGTACATTGGTCTGCCACATCTGTGCGCTAAATATGGGCACCACATTGCTACGTGGGAGACGAGTTCTACCGAGCGTTGCCGAGCGAGTATACAGGATGATTTTATGAGGAGCATGATAATTATATTTTGCGTACGTCGAAATGCAATTACAGGCTGGTGAAAAGTATGTGTTTTGTGAGTTGTGAATGAAATGAAATGCATTATTAAGGAACAAAATTGGTTTTATGTTAAAAGTGCTTTTAATGTGTTACAGCGATTGTAATTTTTAAATGCCGTTATACCTGTACCGACAGGAGAATGAATGATGAAAATGCAGAAAATACATCAGTGCCTATTGATGTTATTTTGTCTGAACTTTATGTAAACTCATCGCTATTTTTCTTAAAAAGTGATATCGGTCCAGTGAAATTGTACAAAAAATTATCGCAAAATTAAAACTGCATCAATCTCCAATTTTGCCAATAAATTAAATAATTTAATATGCTTTATTATATTGTTAGGGTTTCGTACCTTAAAAGGAAAAACGGAACCCTTATAAGATCACTTCGTTTTCCGTCTGTTTGTCCGTTGCTCAACACCCTTTTTCTCAGGAACGCGTGGAGATATCAAGTTGAAATTAATATCAAATAATCAAGGCTGCAATCCCTTGAATCAGTGAAAGAATCAAACTTCTGAGTTAATGCAATCAAAAGATACGGGCCTTTTAATTTCCGGAATCAAAACCTATAAGGGTACCTCCAGTTGACCTAGAATCATGAAATTTGGCAAGAAGCAATGTCATTTAGCACAAGTAAAGGAAAAAATCCTAAAAACGTAAATTTGTAGTTACATTACAAAACAAAAATCTCGTGATAATCTATTTACATACCTACGTACGGAACCCTCAGTGCGTGAGTCCGACTCGCACTTGACCGGTTTTTTAGAAATAATTCACTTGTCCCTAAAGATTCATTAGAAAACCAGCGTCAGACAACATCAGCTGTCTGGCATTAATGCTGAAATGAACCTTTTTGGCGCAGCCGTGAGGCGCAAACTATTGTAAAAATTGTTAAAAAGATTATTTTTACGTTTTTATTTTGTTATAATATTTGTATTTTGTGTTTCACTAACTGTGTCCACAGAATATTTAAAAAACATTCGGCATATTCAATATTTGTTTTCTATCTTCATCTAAATTGATGAGACGCGATCAATATTGGTAATTTGTCAAACTGAACTGGATTTCCATTGTGTGCTCAGCAATTAAGCTGTAGGCGACATCTGAATATTACTGTAACTATATTAAACTAGATAATTACAATTAGTTACACTACATAACTATGTGACACAATGTCGAAGTCAATTACTTTGTTAATTTAAAACTAATTAATATTTTAACGTAAATCTTTGCTCCGTTGAATCTTATAACATTCGTTAACTTACATGTCACTTATAAGAACATTTTCATATATTTTATCACTAGCTTTATCCCGCGGCTGCGCCCGTGTGGAGGTCGGAAACGATCTTAAAGGAATGTACTATCCTATGTCCTAGCCCAGGCCACAGTCTACCTGTGTGCCAAATATCGCCCAAATCCGTTTAAGGCGTGAAAAGGGATCAGAAAAACAGACATTTATATTTATAATATAAATAATTAGAAATATAATTAAGTAAGTAGGTACCTAAAGTAAGGAGTATGGATAATCTGAGTGGAAGACTTTTAGATCATAATTGGAAAAATTGGATTTGAAAGTTCACATTACCTAAGTTACAAAAAATCAAAAAAATATTTTTAGCAAACATTTTTATAAATTTATGTACTTGTAATGTTAATATTGTGCCTACGTACTTATCAAAGTCAAATATAATTAGATTGTATTCGCTGTTTGCTCAAACATTATTGGAATTTTTAAGTAGTTAATATTTGAACAGTCTTATAATTTACTAGCTGCGCCCTGCGGTTTCGCCCGCATAAGATTTGATCCCGTGGGAATATCGAGATAAAAAGTATTTTATGTGTTAAACCTGGTTATAAACTATCTATGTGCCAAATTTCATCGAAATCCGTTCAGTAGTTTTTGCGTGAAAGAGTAACAAACATCCATCCATCTATCCTCATAAACCTTCGCGTTTATAATATTAATAGAACAATAGAATTAGTAGGAAGTAGGAGGCATTTTTTGTGGACTTTTTGCCAAAAATCAAGTACAGACGCCAGCACATCAACCTACCCGAAACTGTCACATTTTCCCAATCAACTTTGAACCTTATGCTTTAGTAATAAAGTTGAAAATCGATTAAAGAAATTTGACATATTGTAGTAGGTTGATATGCTGGCGTCTGTACATAGTACTTACATTTCGAAATTTGTGTGGTTTGTCGATGTATTTAAAAAACGGAGGGTTTTTTTTGTTATTACTTGAACATAACATTATAATTACAAAAGAACAAACTCCATGGTTGTGGAATAAAACCAACGTGCAAATATTTTTGCTATCTTCCAAAATCGCTGCACATAAACAAGTTATTGGCCACTTAAACCACAATTTCGAGCTTAATACGTTATCAGTTAAAACACACAATTTTAATAATACAATTAGTTGAGTACGCATTGATTTCTGTATGGCTGCGAATAAACATTTTGTTTTTAATATCCGACATGTTTTTTAGATACCTACTTAAATATCGATGGTGAGTATTACGTAAATAATGCCTAAGAAAACATAGTTAAACATAGTTATTCGAAAGTAACTCTGTCTGTCTATCTGTATGTGACCTTTTCACGCCTAAACCGCTGAACCGATTTAAATGAAATTTGGTATAGAGATAGTTTGAGTCCCGGGAAAGGACATATGATACTTTTTATCCCGATATTCCCACGGGATCGAGACTCATGCGGGTGAAACCGTGGGGCGCAGCTAGTTTAAAAATAAATCATCAAAACAGTTAACTGTGGATTTTTTTGCCGGTTCTTCTCATAGAAAACGACCAATTGGAACCGTGCATCTAACGTTTTACAAGTGCCCCCGTTTATGTAAAATAGTGTTCTTTTTAGGTAAATATTTTAAACACAAGATCAAAACCTACACCAATATTTCGAAACACCCTGTATATCTAAACAAGATAATATGACAGGCTTACGATAAAAATACAGCTTCAGTGACCAACGCGACACAACACACAAATATAGGCGCATGTCAGCACGTGGCACTAAACTACTTTTTAATTGGAAATTAATTTGTTTTGAGTTAGGAGATATCCTAACAGGAAAAAAAAATTGGATTTTTTCTAATATAGCCTACACTGTCCCACTGTTAAGCAAATTGATTTAAAATTATATCGACGGTTCCCCGGCTATTTGATCTTTTTTTTTTTATGGATGACTCTTACTGACTAAAACCCATCCGTGTTCCTTCCTTAGCCCTTTATGTTCCGGGGTAGCGGTAACCCTTTCGGACAATCCCGCACCCCCGGCAGGCTTCGGCCCTGGCAGGCCCTTTCCTTTTTGCTGAAAATTGAATTGCTGCGAAATTGAGTTATATACATACCTAATTGGAATCAGCGAATTTTTCTGATTCCACTATGTCTATAACTCAATTTCGCAAAAAAAATGTCGCTTATATCAAATAGCCGGGGAACCGTCGATATGTAAGTATATTAAAAGTTGAGGAAGTAAAAATATGGCTGCAAAAACCAAACAGTTTGATAATGTGAGATTTTTAACGATTTTTAGGTACGTTATACATCCTAACTAATAAAAAATATTATAAAAATGCGAAAGTAAGTTTGTTTGTTATCCTCTGAACCGATCATCATTAAATTTTGCATATACGTTTTCAGGGGTATAGAAAAGGACAAAGGTTACCTTTCACCCAAAAAAAAACACTGCTCCCGAGGCAAAGAACAATAATTTTCGAGGGTCACAATTGCTTTAGAACGCTAGATGGCGCTACGTGTCTTTCGTATTATGATTGAAATATTACTTTCTGAGCAGTGTTCTAACAAAAAGTACTATACTCCATTTATTATAACATTAGAAAAAAGAGGCTCGCAGAAGCAGGAGTACGAAACCTTTTATTTTCAAGTTAAGTTCAAACAATTTTAATAAATAATGTATGTGCTTTTTTGTAAGTAACAATGTATGGCATACAATAAAGCATATTCTATCTATGTACTCGTCACGATGCTTGGATAGCTATATGAAATTAAACAATTTTTAGTAACAATCAGTTTATTAAAAACAATTTTGTATAATCCGACAAAATAAAAAAATCACGTGCTGCCACAACTTATGAAGGGAATAGGGAACATTTTAGATTTAGTAGAGTTATAGTGACATGAAAAACGTTCCCGGTACTGTCCGCTCCTGCTTCTTTTAGATTTTAAACATTGACACGACAGTATTTTATGTAAAAACTAAATAATATTAAATGAAAGCCTTGTAATTTCAGAAAGTAGATAGGTTAAATAAGTACAATTAAGTGTGACTGCTGTTATTTAAATGGATTATATTTAACTCCACATCAATCTTGACTGTAATAATGTTTGTTGTACTTTTATTACGAAGTGTACCCCTAAAAGAGCCTTTTTTAACTTCTGTCTAATGCTATAGTAAATGGACTATAGGGTTGCATGAATTCACGATAGCCTTAGTATTATGCTTTTAATAGGATTTGGATGAAATTTGGCACACAGACAGTTTATTACAACCTGCGGGGCAATTGCGTAACACATTATCAATCGGAATCGGTTTCATTTTGACAGTTCAACAACATTCATTGCGTTATTAACGTGTTGAGCAGACACATTTTTCGAACTTATGAAGCAATGGATTACCAATTTGCTTCAAAATGATTCAGATTCCGATTGACAGTGTGTTAGGCAATTAGGGTGCTGGATTAACACAGGATACTTTTTATCCCGGTAATACGTTTCCGTCGGATAATTTGCGACCTCCACGCGGGCAAAACGGCGGCCAAAAGGTAGTACTTAATACGTTTTATAGCCTGTGTTATGTATAGGTACTAAAACTGAGACGTCGGTAACTTCATCAGAAAATCTGAACTAAATGGTCTGACATTATCATAAATTTTCAAAATTAGCATTGGTGGGTCAGTGGTAGCGGCTCCGACTTATGGTGCTCCCACACTGCTGTTATAAAATGTTTACAAACATTTTCTAACATTGTGATCTAATACATTTAATCAAAAAGGTTTTCAAAAATCAGAAAGGTTTTCATGTTAGGTAATGTTAGTAAACATTTTATAACAGCAGTGTGGGAGCACCATTACGAATTGTTGATCGTGCGAATCGTGACGTAACCCGCACTGGGCCCGCGTGCATATGTATCATAACACTTACCCATTTTGTATAGAAAAATACCTAAATGATTTGATTTGATCTCACTTTACCAAAATTCCCTGACCAGTCGGCAGGGTGTGTGCACCTTAACTAAGTGGGGGGCGTTCAAATATTACATAAGCAGATTTCTTGCAATTATTGACCTTCTCGTCAGCAAGCCTCCCATGGTTACGTAAACCCGCGTAAGTTTCGATCTCGTGGGAATATCGGGATAAAAACTATTCTTTGTCCTTTCCCGGGACTCAAACTATCTCTAAAATTCCATCTAAATCGGTTCAGCGGTTTTAGCGTGAAGACCTCTTATATTAATATTATTATTATTACACATTTTCGCATTTATAATAATAATATTAGTATGGATGAGCAGCAGTTATAAGTCCCAGTGGAATCCCTGAAAATGCGTTTCGTTTTCAAGCATAGACAAGTAGGGTTGCCATGTGTTCAAACCAAAATCGACTAAATTTTGTTGAAAATCCGAAAAGTAAAAAAATAAACGTAATCACAATCCCCATCCACCATGTCATTAAAAATAAACAAAGCAAAGACCCCCCGCCCCCCTGTAGTGCTTATGGCCCCTGACTAATATTCTTACCAACACATAAGCATTTATCATCTAGTTAGTTCATTACAATACGTAAGAAGAACTAGATTTCCAGAACGCCATGCTATACAGTAAATACCTAGAAAGTTCACCTAGGATTAACAACCTTATCTCAGAACTTAGAAGGCTAGAGCCAAGGCGAAGGGAACTGGTTGTGTAATTATATTCGTTAAGGACAAACTCTCACTGTGTATGTGTACTAGTTTGTATTAATTGTGAACGTTTTATGAGGTGAACAGAAGAAAAGCTACATACTCAACTCATATCTAGACTAAGCAGCCTGTAAGATGAAAAATGAGAGGTTTAAGGCCTGTTTTAACGAAAAACTAATTGGGTAGATGCTTAATTTTTTTTTTTATCTAGGCTGCGCTGTCCCACTCCTGGGCAAAGGCCTCCCTCCAATCCTTCCATTTTCCGCGAGGCCGCGCGTCCTCCCTCCAGTTTTGACGGAACCTATCCAGCTCGTCCCGAAAAAAAAAACACCGCAAAAATAACTAATATGTATGTAAAGTCAGGGAAATTAAATGGTAAGCAGTTTGAGTACCAACTCAAATTGTCCGTATATTCAAATCACAGCTGTTATTCTTTAGCAGTTGTATGAAATGGCTATATAATACGGCAAATTGTCGAAGGGTGTGAATTTGCTTAACAATTGATTTCTCTGAGAATATCTACAGAGTAAAATAGATCTAGAGACCTAAAATCGAACCTAAATTACCGAACCCAGTCTTTGATTAATTAACTCAATTTTATCGCACTTCATTAAGTATGATTTTACATTCAAAGAGCATGTTTAGGCTATTATCATTATATAACAGCAAAAAAAACCTAAAAATCTATGTCGCCTCCATGTTACATTAACAGAAGCATCAAACATACACTCATAAGATCCCCGATTAAACGAACATCAACAATTAAGAACCTTCTCTCAAACCAACATAAAATCAACATTTATTATCAAACAAAACAACTTCACCATCCTGTTACAATAAAAAGCTCAACATGGGAACCAAACCTGCACTAATCTTTAAGTGGGAGGCACACCGGACGCGAAACTTGTATGTCTTCGAACTGGTTTGGAACGGTGTGCACTGGCTAGCTGGTTTTATTTTTATAGACACCCTTCTTTGACCATAGATGTTGTAGGTTTTACTTTGTTGGCCGTATTGCAAGTAAATATTGTAGAAGAATATTGATAGAAGATATCATCACGCCTGTAATCCCCAAAGGGTTTGGCAGAGATGTACCTATAGTACACCCACATTTCGCCAGTTATGTCTAAGTCCCATGTAATAGGGGGCGAACCTATTGCCATTAACCGGGTAAAAATCCAGACTCCGAGCTGCGTCTGAGAAATTCCAGATGGAAAAATCCAATAACACATTGCTCGACCCGGGTATCGAACCCAGGATCTCTTGCGCAGCGATAGCGCTTGCGACCAATGCAGAAGATATAAAGAAGATAAAGGAGAACATAATGATAATTCTGTTAAAGTGAACCATATCTAACTAAACATTCTATTTTGAACATAGACCTTCCATATTTTACGTTTATACTAGGTATAGATTAGCAATAGAGTACATTTTTACATCGTATGCACTCAGGTACATGTACATCTATATGTACGTGCAAATTTTCTCAAATTACCCTGTACCTATGTACAGGGTAATTTGAGAAAAATTGCCTCCAAATAATGCTAAGACGAATCGAAAGATACGTACATAGAATAGTTATCCTACAAAAGACCTAAACGCGCACTGCACCAAAAGATAAAAAAAAGAAATGACATACCAAATTATGTTTTAAGGAAAAGTTATCAAAGACTTGGATTCTTAAAAAAAAATAACTTGCACCGTGAGAAAAAGTTGACGTATATAGCCTAAAATAGCTAAAACGCAGTGATTTCACAGGGATCAATGTTCGTTAAAACTTTGTATATTAAAATACCTACATCTGTAAAAACACAAAACAGCCACCTACATCGGAATTGTTCACGATCTATAATCTCACTGACCGATAGACAGAGGCACGATGCATTTTATAAATATCAACTATGTAACAAGTGTAAACAGTTATTATAGGTTTTCACCAGATTTTCTTCCCAATTGAAACATTTTGGAACTCTTTAGCTCGCAAACCACAAAACTAACATTCAATTCCGTCCGAACACATCCATAAAATTTAATCGCACATGTCATATTGACGATAATGTTCTAATCCGGGTGTACTGACAAATAACAGAACGTTAGATAACGGTGACGCCCCTAAAATTAATAGTCCGACCGTATAGAATGACGGGATTCAAATAGGTTTTCAATTTTATTGGGATATCCGCAGGAATATTGCGATTTCAATATCCTGGCGTTATTAAAACGATTCGAGCTTTTATGGTATTTATATTTCGAGTTTAGAAACGATGGATAGACTGTGTGAAGGATGATATGGCTAGAAGGGGGACGACTACCGAGATGACGACTAATAGAGAAGTATCGAAGAAAAAGACATGTTACGCCGACCGCAAATAAATTGGGATATTGGCAGGAGAATGAAAAATAATAGGTAGTAGGCATTTAGAACGAGTTCTGCATGCCTACGTCAATTTTTAGGGTTCCGTACCTCTAAAGGAAAAAACGGAACCCTTATAGGATCACTTTGTTGTCCGTCCGTCCGTCCGTCTGTCTGTCAAGACCCTTGTTCTCAGGAACGCGTGGAGGTATCAAGCTGGAATTTATATCAAATACTCAAGTCTACTGTCCCTTAGAGCTGTGAAAAAAATCAAACTTCTAAGCCAACGCAATCAAAAGATACAGCCGTTTATGCCGCAAATTTTTGACACTCGCAAGGGAATCAAAACCTACAGGGTACTTCCCGTGAACTCAGAATCTTGAAATTTGGTACGAAGCAACGTCTTATAGCACAGATAAAGGAAAAATTGCGGAAACCGTAAATTTTTAGTTACATCATATAATAAAAATATTTTAAACAGGTTTGTACGGAACCCTCGGTGCGCGAGCCCGACTCGCACATAGCCGGTTTTTTTTATTAGGACTGCGATTTGATTAACCCCCTTATTAATAAACGTATTATATCAGATGAATAGTTACGCCCCGATTTCTCTCTTTCAGTCGTCAGTAATTTGACTTTCGAAAGAAGAAGACAAAGCGTTGTGTAACTATACAGACGCTATACAACGTTTTTTAGTAAGTGGGTAAGTGTACCAGAATGAAAGCCAATTTTCCAAGAACTATCCCTATCCAATTTCATATTTCTATTAGCTTTGCCATTCAACGTGGCAAAGCTGCCAGTGTTCTGTACACGTTTCCGGATACAGCGATGCGGACGAGTAATTCGACGCCTATATTATATATTTTTTTTTGTATTTACATATAACTACTTACCCCCTTATTCATAAAACTTATCAAACCTATTTTAGTTAAAATGGGGTTTGTCTCTTTCTTACACACAGAAATGACAACGTGACAGATAAAGACAAACGTTCTATAAACCTATTTTAGCTAAAATAGAGATAAAATAGGATTATGAATAAGGGGGTTAGTCTTTTAATTTAGTACTTAGTGTACCTATAGTCAGTTAAGAGATTATGAAAATAAACAGAATAATAAATAATTAACGTATCAATAAATACTATTTCATAGGTACTTGTAGGTACATAAATTGGTGATCTTAGTAATATTTTCAGCACACAATACATAAAGCAAATATTCTATAGGATTTCCGAATAACTGAAACGCCATTTACGAGGTTGTTGGTGCAATCCGTCATGACGTGGAGTTAAAATTTTATTTTTAATTTTACTCGTCGTGTGACACACGATGACGCGATCGGAAATCGCGAAGTTTAAAAAATGTCGGTTATATTTTTTTTTTCCTTTTGTTTATCGTTATTTTTTAATTGCGAATGTTTCAGTTTTTCAGGAAATGTATTCATTATGGAAAAATGTTGTGACGTTGGTAGATTTTCGTGAGATGAAATCATTTTCGTCGATCATTATAGGTTGGAACTCTGAAACTGACATTCTCTTAACATTGTAATCAATCTGCTTAGCCTTTTCCCAACTATTTTGGGGTCAGCTTCCAGTCTAACTGGATGCAGCTGAATACCAATATTTTGCATGGAATTACTGCCTATCTGACCTCTAAAACCCAGTAACTGGGTAACACGATACCCCTTGGTAACACTGGTTGTCAGACTTGGGCTTCTGTTACTACTACCCTACATCTAGTAACATTGCAAATACCTCTCAAAAGCACTGTCCTTTGTATAGAGAAACCGAGAGGGAGACTAGCGTTTGTGTGGATCATATTTATTGCAAAATTGCCAACCAAAGTACCTCAAAGTCAAAGGATTCCTTAGTGATGCACAGTCAGGAAAACTAGTCGTTTATCAAATTGAGACTATATCAATTCGCCGTGCGATTCGTCTTTTCATACACCTGACAAAAAATGACAGTTGTAATTCGAATAGAGGTACGGACAATTTAAGCTGATACATAGTCATTCTGTTAAACAATTAATTCTCTAACTTTATTACATTAGGTACTAATTGCTTCTATTCCTAAAACACCATTGATTTTCGAGAAAATGAAGATGATGAGAAATCCTGAAATTAATGACCAGAAATCGGTAACATAAAGTGATAAAATACTTGTTTCTTCTTTACATGAGGACAAGCCATGCTATTATATAGTTGCCATGCAATGGATCTAACCTAACATACATACAAACATTGCAAGTTAAACAACAGCTAGCAATAAAACCGGCCATGTGCGACTCGGACTTGCACACGAAGGGTCCGTACCACCGTACAATATTTAACACTACATAATATAAAAAAATCACGTTTGTTGTATAGGAGCCCCCCTTAATTTATTTTTATTTTAATTTCAGTATTTATTTTTAAAGTGAATATATAACTAAGTAGCTATTCTGTAAATATTTCAAGCGTCTACCTGTTGCCGTTATTAATATCGAGCAAAAAACGGAAAAGAAATCACGTCTGTTGTATGAGAACCCCCCTTAAATATTTTTTCTTCCATACTTATCTATTAGTCATTAATTCATCATTTCGGTAGTCACCCCTTCTCTAGCCATATCATCTTTCACACAGTCCATCCATCGTATACGTGTTAGAATTTAGTTAGTTATTCAAAACCCATGTGGTTTTCAGCAGAAATTATTATAATTACGAAACTACTGCATTCTTACTGCATGACATTTTGCATGCACTTTAGTGTAATTTTCACAACGTAATGTAACTGGTTGTACAGGGGTGGCCCAGTGGTTACGGCCGTGACTTACGAATTGTAGGTCCTAGGCTCGAATCCAAACAGGTGCTTTACTTTGTGTAAATTATTTCATCACTACTACTCTTAAAACGGTGAACGAAAACATCGTGAGAAAACCAGCATGTTCTAGATTTCTAGAACAAAAAGGTGGCACTTCGGGAGTGCGGACAGAAGTGAAAACTTGAACAATTACGTGTGTATTTTTTGAATTGTCATATAAACAAAACACAAACAGAATACTTTGCCATCACTCACTGACATATCGGAATTAAATTAAAACCGAGTACATCCCGAGGACAGTCGAACACATCCGAATTTAGCGCGGTGTCGGTAACAGTGTCGCGAGTTCAATGGTTTTTTTCCATCTCAAAAAATGCCCAGCGCGCTTACAGAAGTTTTGAATATTCGAATACATGTGACATCTACCAACCCGCACGGCCCACTCCCTCTCACAGAAAGGAGACCTGTGTTTCAGCAATGGGAATATTATAGGCTGATTACGAGCATGTAACTAGTTAGGTACTACGTCATATAACGAATTGTGTATATAACTGGACTATGTATTTACAATCATGTTTTCTCATTTACATAAGTAAATAGATGTGCTTTGAAAATTTACCTTTAAAAACGTAATGTCAAACCCGAAAGGATGGGTGGACGAATCCTTGACACATCAACTTAAAAACATAATATTTCAAAATTATTCGAAAGAAAGTATGTATGTTACGCATTCACTGCTGAAAGAGTTTTGATGAAATTAGGAAGATCCTGAGCTAGACAGCTCAATACAAGAAGGTGCTTAGTTAAGATTCACGCGGCAAAAGATGCGCCCGGCATAGCTAGTTCAGTTTTTCTGCCAAAGAACCAAGATACAGCAGTGGGATTAAAAAATGGCTTGAATTAAGTACCTAACCTTAGCCTGGTATTTCTCTTTAGTACAGTCAGAGAAATAATAACTAACACTACGTCAATTTTCTGTGTTATATGTACAGACGCCAGCACATCAAGCTACTGTAATCTGTCAATTTTTTTTAATAGATTTTCAACTTTATCGCTAAATCATAAGATTCAAAGTTGATTGGGAAAATATGACAGTTTCGGGTACCTTGATGTGCTGGCGTCTGTACATTTCATATTTGAATCGCAACTATAGTAGTTTCGATTCAAATATACGAACAATACTTATAGTAAAGGCGGTTGTCAATTTGATAATCGATTATTTTCCTGAATTTACTTACCCCTATCTATAAAGTGTTGAAAAAATAACCATGTTTTGACACCCATGTTGTAACGATTGACAACATCACGTATTTGCATAAGTAAATACAACAGGGAGCAAGCGTGGTGATCAATGGTCGTTCCTTCTCTATGTAAGAAGTGGCCTTTTGCCCAACAGTGGGAAAATAACAGGCTGGTAATAATATTTATAAGTATTCATGTGTAGAATGCAAAAACAAATGACGGCGCATCTGGTTAGAATGAAAATCAACCCTAACAGCATCATATTCTGCTTAGCCTCTTTTCTTTTACGTTGGGGTCGTCTTCCAGTCTAAACGGATGCAGATGTATACCAGTATTTTACATGGAACGGCTGCTTATCTGACCTCCACAACCCAGTTACTGGGTAACACGATACCTCCCGGTAAGACTTTCGAAAACCCTACCATAATATTATCGACATTGAAAATGTCTACGTTCATGTGTATCACATATCTTTAGCATAAAAGGGGACATATAGTCTATGATTAAACGGGTATTGTCGTCCAAAGGTTCAAAGATACAAGACACTTGAGTTGACAAAAGCCTTAGTGGCACTTTACCAGCGTAAAGTCGCCTACGCGAAAGTGAAATATAAACTGTTTTCCTAGGCTTGTTACATACCCTTTTTTGGATTATTTTATACAACTATGTAGGTAAGTACAGAAAATCTTTCAATGATACCTAACGTTAGGAATAAAATATGATACGTAGAAGGTAGGTGAAAACGAATCTTTCCGAACGTATCATTAAAATTTTGTTTTATTTTCATTTTGTTTTTAATGCTCCGATTACTGGCTAACACTAAAACATGTATGCTTTTGTTTTTATTTCTTAACACCAGCAGTGACATTCGAAAATGAAACTATCAATTTTTAAATGATTCCTGAAAAGCGTCACTGAACGAAAAATTAAAAAAAAAAGAACAAATAGGTTCAACACCACATCGTAATCCACTTAAAAAAATATAATTAAATACTATCAAAATCCAGTTCCAAGCAAAAGAAGTATAAAACATAGGCTTACTCCCACGAAACCCGTATCGGCGGAAATCGGAACCGGTCCGCAGTCAAACCGTCCGGCAACCGGTTATGCACGATGATTTTCATTCATTCATTCATAAAAACACAGGGTAGCACACACTTCGGCACAATTTTTCACTGTAATCCGTAAACACTGGGTTCGGCGCCACAGGTGACCGCAACGCGGGGTATACGTGCGCTCTCGTTGGGCGCTGGATGCCGTCTGGCGGACAGGGCGTGCGCCGTACCCGCGGGGGGAAGGGAGGGGATGATCACTACAGCGTCCCGGGAGCTATCGCAGAGCGAGCGAGCCTGCGTGTTCGGGACTGACGTTGCTACGGTGGGGCGGTTTTTGTTGCGTACAGATAGATCATTTGGGGCTGAATTGCGTAGTGATTTCGTATTATCGTTTCGTTTTTCAAGAAAATTGATCTTATTATTGTATTAATTTTGATTGTACACACCTAATTCGAATTTCGAATGAAATGACCGATGCCGATGTAAGGTTAAACGTATTGACATTTAGAACGTTCGAAATTTCGAATTGCGCAAATTCGAATTTTTCTTTCTGTTTTTAGTGATGTAGCGCGTTAGTAATGTTTGAAATGTGGTATCTGGTTTCTTTTTCAAACGGACCCGTTTTGGATTCCTGATTCTTGTTGCTCATGTACAAATTGTTCTGTTTGCGCCTTTCATCGTATCATGATGGATTACGAACAACTTCGGTGTGTTTCTTGTACCTACGTTATGGATGTAGTTATGTAGCTACTTATCGTTTTTTGCAGTTGTGGACATTGGAGCACAATCTAAATGTTTGATATTCTTTTGTCTTTTTGTTTACGCTTCGCTAGCTTTAATCGTCATTGTTTTAACATGAAACCGGCATTTAAAGATACAATAAAAAGTCAAGATAGAGAGTCTATACATAATTAATTAACTTCGAGATTGAAGCTTACCTTAGAAACACATTTAAAGGTTTTTCTTTTTGTCAAAAATCGATAGCTGTTTCTGGTCTTTAGAATTCTTCCAAGGATTTCTTCTAAATCCTTAGGGATGGAGTGAGAAGGAAACTCAAGGACCCGGAAAATGTGACTGGAGCAAGGCAAAATTTGGAACACAAAACCATGTGCAGTGGAGTTTGGAGAAGCCAATACTTAGCACTGGACCGCTATAAGCTGTAGGATAAAACTCAGCCTGTTTAATTATAACGTTACAAAACGTTTCAATGTCCACTTATACCACAATGATGCTGGAAAACGGTGCTAAATACCTTTCATATGAGTTCCTTTTCAACATAACTAACAAAGCTAGGTACAAACGCGTGTTCCTGTTTTCCATCGCAAAACGTAACTAGTAGACCGGTCACAAATGACTCGTAATAGTCCTCTCAATTACTTTGATGGAATAATTTCAGTTGACTCACCCCACGATGTGTAGGATCAGGTTACACTCTAGTAATACTTTACTTTAACCGTCAAAATAATCTTTCTCTTGCCCTGATCCTAATTTATTCGGGGACGGCGCAACATGTAAGGTATGTTGGGGTAAGACCGTAGGAATTAAATTCTTTGCCTGCAAAATTAAATTTTGCTCTGATCTTCGTCGTAGTAGAATAAAAATAATGATGGAGATCACAATGTTTATTACTGCATTAAAAACATTGCCACATTAGGTGGGCATTTGATTCCTACGGTCTTTCCCCAGCAACGATCTTATCACAACATACTATATTTTTGAAGTGTAAACTTCTTTAGCGGCGTTGCACACTTTTAGTAGTGGGTAAAAAATGTTAAACTCGCGTCAGGACATCGCGTCAGGACACGTGACCGTCAGGAGAGATTTCCCCCCCCCCCTTTCTATGGCGGCGCCAACCGAAGTGAAGTGACACACGGACACAATGGATGGATGGATGGATGGATGGATGGATGGATGGATGGATGGATGGATGGAAGTGGAAGTGGAAGTGGAAGTGGAAGTCGAAGTGGAAGTCGAAGTGGAAGTCGAAGTGGAAGTCGAAGTGGAAGTCGAAGTGGAAGTCGAAGTGGAAGTCGAAGTGGAAGTCGCAGTGGAAGTCGAAGTGGAAGCCGAAGTCGAAGTCGAAGTGGAAGTCGAAGTCGAAGTGGAAGTCGAAGTGGAAGTCGAAGTGGAAGTGGAAGTCGAAGTGGAAGTCGAAGTGGAAGTGGAAGTGGATGGATGGATGGATGGACAGCTGATGGCTCGACCGTCTGTCTAGTAGCCACACTGCTGTGTATTCGTAAAATTCGTTTATATAAAATGTTTAAAATATGGAAATTGAACAAAGTACATCTATTAATGAAAAAAGTGACGCAGAAATAGTGAACAAAAAATGAGTTATATTAATTAAATTAATAATTGATTTATTTCAACGTTAATATTCAAGTTTTCACTTCTGCCGGCACTACCGGAGTGCAACCCGTCTTTTTTTTTCTATATTTCTTTATTAGTCGTCATCTCGGTAGTCACCCCCTTTCTATCCATAACATCTTTCTTTGATCTTCCTCTAGTAAAAATAACGGGATCTGTGAATGAAGATCGACAAACGATTGTTTGTGAATGTGATGAGGGCACTGCTTGAAGGTAAGATGTCACAGATCGAATCGTTGGTATAATGGTTGCAAGTGCGACCATAGAGCTAGAGAGCCTGGGATTGATCCCTGGGTCTTACAAACAGGAATTTCGAGTCTGAATTAATTCCTGGTGTATGTATGTGTACAACTTAAAAATATCTAGCGAAATGAAGGTACATTTGCCAACCCCTTTGTGGATTACAGGCATGATGTTATGCAGTATGAAGATCCAAGCTAGAATTTATAGTCAGAATCAAGGCTTCAAGTGTTTGTGGCGATACTCCACGAATCACTGTTCCGTCCACCTATTGTTCTGTTTGGTTTCTGGTAATGAATGGATTGCTCTTTCCCCCGAAATACACGCCGTTGTGTATTGTTAAAGGCTTCAATCAATGAACTCGGTCTGCCGCTGTATACTGCCGGATATAGGCCATTTCAAAGTTGTTGTTCCATAAGACCCGGTGTGGCCCAACTAGGAGGGACATCGCATCCAGTGTAGGACACACTGCCTAATCCTATTACGGTGCGTATCCTTACGATAACAATTTTTGAAGAACTTTATAACACCAAGGCAATAAATAGCAAATATGTTTCGAGACACAAAAGAACACCAAGTCCTTATTTCATTGTAAAGAATAACCTCCAAAATATGGTTGCCAATGGAGACAAGTAAAATTATAATACATAGCATCAATAGTTCTACAATAAGACCCTACCATCCTGAGGTCTACTATGCAAGCCAGAATGGCTTATGTGTATACTATTAGTTTCTAATAACCGAATCAATATTTTAATAAGAGATCTACTGTCAAACAGTATAGCAGTGGTCATCCAGTGGTATTGGCCCTGACTTACGAGTCGTGAGTTAGAACTCAGGGGGCACTTAAGTTCATCACCACTGCTCTCAAAACGGTGAAGGAAACCGGCATGAACCAAACATAGAACCAAACATTCGGAGGCAGACATGTGACATCCACCAACCCGTACTGGGCCCGCGTGGTTGATTATGGACCACTCCTTCTCACAGAAAGGCGGCCTGTGTCCCAGCAGTGGGAACATTATAGGCCGATTATGCTCATACTACTGTCAAACCTCAGGTTGTGTGGTCCACCATTGGTGGTTTGGTCAATCATTCTCTCTCTCTCTTTCTCAAATATGACCAAAAAGAGAGAGAGATGAGATTTAACACCTAATTTACTCAACTAAGATTCGCGACCTTCTGTTCCCGGTAATAGAATAGTACGTTCAGTAAGTTGCACTTTGATGCCGGACATATGTTAAAACTTTATCTCATGTTCTCCCCTCGGCAGCGTGTTCATGGCTGACAGGACTTCACGTCTAACTTTGTAAAGCAATGACCATAATATAAGCTCTAATTGCCAGCTTGTCCCAGTTGTAATTCTTGATGCGAGATGTAAATAGATAGACTAGATGAGATTTATACACCAGAGTAACATGATGCAATGCAGTGCATGTGGCGGCTGTGGTCGTCTTTCGGCTGAAATTATGACAGTCATATATCGTTGATAGCAAAATAGAAGGTAATTGCGTAATATTTATTTATTTATTTATTTATTAAAACTTTATGCACAAGTAAAAAAAATACTGTACAAAGGCGGACTTAATGCCTGAGGCATTTTCTACCAGTCAACCTTAGGGTGATGCAGAGACAAAACATGGCAGGTGCAACATACAGAATAACTAGCTTGGAAATGACTATAAAATACAAGAATATATACATAGATACATACATATAAACCACATGAACTCTCAGGGGAGAAATGATCGGTAGAGGAGAAAACGAATCCAGCAAATCAGCGCTGGGATGTTACAGCCAACTTCTGCCGAATATGTTCACGTGCCTTCACTTTAAAAGATAACCGACTGGTTGCCGGTTTTGCGTAATACAAGTAGAACTGTTTAATTTTGACAGTTCAACAACATTAATTGCGTTATATACGTTGTTGGGCAGACAATTTTTTTTAACATATGTAGCAATGGATTAGCAATACCCTTCAAAATTATTCAGATTAATATTGATAGTGTGGTACGCAATTAGGATGCATGAATTCGGCACATGATTCCGAACACCCCTGCGAAACTGCTAAACTACGTGGTGAAAATGTATGGGACAGCTATTTTTTTTTTTTAATAACCGACGAATAATTTCAACGCAGGGGGCTTCAGAATCATGATGTACTGAATCCATGGTTATAGTTTGAGCGAAGATGTCCCTGCCACCGTATATACTGGACAATAGATATAGTCTTGCGATTTGCAACTAAGTAAAAGGGGCATAAAGGAATGAAATAATCAGCAGCATCGAACGTCTGACCCTTTCGACACGATCGGTCGTCTCGGTCTAAGTCTGACCCCACACAATGTAAAAGATCCTCTTGTTCTCTTACAAAAATCTACTTAAAATTCCTTAAAGCAAAATATTCCCAGACGTCGACTCAGCCACCTGTCAATATTTACGATTTTTACAATCGTCTAAAATATTACAATAGGGAGGGGATCGCTGAATCTAACGATACCACTAGACGTGATTGTCGATATCAATTCCATTTCATTAGTAACAATGAATAGTGTTTAACATTACTGCTAATGACAATTAACCATGTTTTGGTTGATTGTAATGTATTCGTGTTGACGTTTGAAACGTGTTTTAGTTTACGAAGTCTGATGGCTGGTACAGTCCACAAAAGAGATTAATATGCAGGATCGTCTGAACCGATGGATGTTCCGAATAAAATTTAATTTTATTTATGGAAAACAAACAGCTCAATTATCAAATTAAATTTCAGTCGACAACATCCATCGGTTTCTTACTAAACTTCAACTATATCCGACATACTTATCTCTTTTGTTGACTGTAAATTAAATTATTGGTTGTGAATATAAAATATATATAAGGTACAATTGTTTTAATAAAGAGTCAAGAGACGTACTATACTATAACTTTGTACTAATGGTAGACTCGTTAAGTATAAATTTGGTCCAATACCAATGTGTTACCCACTGTTCTATGTAGTGACATCTAATAACAAGCAAAAGTTTTTATGGACAGCCAGATAAGACAAACATCAACAACCGTTTGCGTACAAAAGCGAAAATAACTACCATAAAAAAATCAGTTGCCACTTTTTCACTCCTAGCACCTAAAAATAAATATCACAAATTGATATTACAAATCGGTACGAAAAAAAAATTATTTACTAAAACAGACGATAAACAATGTTTTGAACGTCAAGAAAAAACGTGGTAGCATCTTACTCTGATTTTTTGTTCTCACACAACCCGTTTCGCTTTTTTTTTTCGATACCAGTTTTTTTGGTATCGGATACCAAGTAATTTTGGCTCTGTCCCATCACTAATGAAGGACTTATTTGGTGCGTATGAGAGTTGGATTTCGAACGTGTTTTTGTTGTTTAGTGATGTGATTAACTTGGTACTGGTATCCGACTGATGTCAAGTGGTATTTTGGTTTATTTTTTTTGTTTTTTTAATGTTTGATGAACAGGTGTTTTCTGTGCTGGTAGTTTGAAGGTAATAATATCCTTACTGTATTTATGTGTCTTTTGTATGGGCCAGAAGGAAGGTAATTACATAATTGAGGTGATTTGGCGTCCGTAAGTTATGAACTGTGAACGCCACATACCTGTCTGCGTGATTATTTTTTTATTAACGCCTTTTTCCTCTAATACCTAGAAGGTGAAAAGATTAATATAAGGAATATACAGTCACGTCTAATAGTAATGTATACACTTGGCTTTATTCAAAGGCGATTTTCTCCTTTATTTTTGAATGAAATTTTATGTTATTACGAAAATAGTATTTTCGAACCCATAGGTTTATGTTAAGTATCGTATTTCAACGTTGCATTCGTTATTTCACGAAAAAATCGCAATTGAAAATTGCCAAGTGTATACATACTTTTAGACGTGACTGTACTTGGTGTTATATTGATTAATGGTTATAACTATGCAAAAAACAGTCAACACATGAGTTAGATCTTCTTCTTAGCGTGTCGATAGCAATCTAAATGTACTCGGTCCAGAATTCGGCCACTTGTTTGGCGCCATCACTGGCGTCCATCAGTTCCTGTAACGTGCAGCTGACAGGACACGCAGGGCACGATATTAAGTGTCCCATCGTTTGTGGAACAGCACCTCATGAGGTAGATTCTACGGGACTAACCACACTTATTCAGCTGTATTCAGCTTTTGTCCATAGAAAACAACGTACGCATCTCGTACAAAATCATTTTTTTTAATGGACAAAGCTGAACAGAGCTGAATAAGTGCAGTTAGTCCCTAAATGGTGTAAAAGCATCGTTCATGCAAAAAAAATGGTCAAAAATGGTAGATATGAGTTGGGGTGACTGCCGAGATGGCGACTAATAGAGAAGTCATCATCTGCCTGCCTTTTCCCAACTATGTTGGGGTCAGCTTCCAGTCTAACCGGATGCAGCTGAATACCAGTATTTTACATGGAGCGACTGCCTATCTGACCTCCACAACTGGGTAATACCCCTTGGTAAGACTGGTTATCAGACTTTCGGGCTTCTGACTACCCGTAACGACTGTCAAAGATCGACGAATGACAGCCGGGACCAACAGCTTAACGTGCTTTCCGAGGCACGGAGGCGTCTCGGTATGTAAAGGTGGTCACCCATCCACAGACCAACCGCGGCAAGCGTAGCTTAACCCGATCGATCGACCTGTGCGGCTGTTATTATTTAGTGCTTTCCGAGGCACGGAGGGGTCTCGGTATGTAAAGGTGGTCACCCATCCACAGACCAACCGCGGCAAGCGGCAAGCTTAACCTGATCGATCGACCTGTGCGGCTGTTATTAGAAGTATGGAAGAAAAAGACATGCTGCACCGACTCCAAATAAATTGGGATAAGGGCAGGAGCATGATGATGTGACTTTACGGGGTTTCGTTTTATTATGTTTTCTGTTTGCATTAATGTCAGCTATCGCTATATAATAGTTTCAATCGAGGCCGCCATTTTGAAAAAAAAAAAACTGGCCAAGTGCGAGTCGGACTCGCCCATGAAGGGTTCTGTAGCAGCAAGTAACATAATATAAAAGTTCTTGTAGTTCGTTGTAACTTTGTGAAAAGAAAATTGCGGTTTTCGATTTATGACGTATTAAAAAAAAACTACTTACTAGATCTCGTTCAAACCAATTTTCGGTGGAAGTTTACATGGTAATGTACATTCTATATATTTTTTTAATTTTATCGTTCTCTTATTTTAGAAGTTAGAGGGGGGGGGACACACATTTTACCACTTTGGAAGTGTCTCTCGCGCAAACTATTCAGTTCAGAAAAAAATGATATTAGAAACCTCAATATCATTTTTGAAGACCTATCCATAGATACCCCACACGTACAGGTTTGATGAAAAAAAATTTTGGAGTTTCAGTTGTAAGTATGGGGAACCCCAAAATTTATAGTTTTTTTTCTATTTTTGTGTGAAAATCTTACTGCTGTTCACAGAATACATCTACTTACCAAGTTTCAACAGTATAGTTCTTATAGTTTCGGAAAAAAGTGGCTGTGACATACGGACGGACGGACAGACAGACAGACAGACATGACGAATCCATAAGGGTTCCGTTTTTTGCCATTTGGCTACGGAACCCTAAAATACACAATGGCGCGATAGTAGGTACCTATGCCACGGACTGTCAAAGCCCTTTGAATTTCGCAGGCTCATCTGACGCTTTCGTCTTATACAGCCATTATTTTAAAGTCGAATCACATCTAAGTTATTAAAAAACATTAACGCATCAATCATAATAAAACCTTTTTAATATTAGGCCTTTCCAAACAATTTTATGATCGAAACAGATTACATTTCAAAATTTAATGAAAGCGGCCCGCTAGCTACGAAATTGGATTAAATATTAATATCCATTTTTAACTTTTTACTGAAAACCTAATTTAAGTTTTGTGGCTGAAAAGCCTGAAAAATGTCTGAATTTCTGAATACTAAAGTTCAGAGTAAAATTATTTTTTTAATAAATGAAAAAAAAAAGTTAGTCCTTACATATTTTTATTATAAAACCTAACCTTCGTCTGTCTGCCTGCTATTTTTGGTAAGTATAATTCGAAAACAACTTTTCCAATTTACGAAAGATTTTGCAAAAACAAAAAATCTAAATCAATACCTATATTTAATTGCACGTGAACCTACATGGAAGCTAGGTGCACGGTTCCAATTGGTCGTTTCCTATGGAGAAGAGCCGGCAAGAAAGTCCACGTATAATTGGCTTTTACAATCTTTCCAAATTACAGTGTTAATAGGTATGGGAGGTCAGTGTAGGCCTGTCATTCTGCCAGTACCACGTTCTAGGCACAATTGAAAATGGTCAAAAGATCTACGGTTTAAAACAAAGAACTAAGTCTACAAGGTCTCTCTTTCTTTTCCTATCTGCAAGACAAAGTCAGCAATAGTCTCGTCAGTACACCATAGATTCAAGGCCAATATTCTGCAAAAGATATCATCTTCATTCACAAATATAATCGCATACATATTAATGACGAGTTAAGATAGATAACCAATAAAAATATCATTAATGCCACTCCAAAAAATTATAATTAAGAATCTACCAAAATTATACACATTGGCAGTCCTACGCATGTCATAAGAAAAACAACATAACTTGACCTCTTCTATTTGTAAAAATATTCAAAAATCTAGCTCTGGTAGTGCTGGTCATGTATCCAACGTGTCTAATTTACATAGACCTCTGGTTTAAAAAATTGTCTTTGCAGTGAGAGGTCATATGAAAATGGTGTCTAGTTTAAAAGTCAATACCCTCATTTATTACTTTTATGCAAATAGTGTCTTTAAACATGAATGGCTAGGACTGTCAATAGTAATTTGAGATTAAAATTAAACATTACTTCATAGTCTTGAGACTTTTTTTTATCGTGGTTGCGTTTCATGTAAATTGCCCTGCTAAGCGGGTTGATATGGGTATTACCTATATCCCTTCAGATTGTTAACTTAAGCAGTTAATACCAAGGTTAATTGGTTGACTTTAACGGGTTAAAGAGCTATCAAACGTGCGATCTGTGGTTCGATTCCGGGGCCCAGAAGTTTGAACTGGATTTTGAGTTTAAACTACGCCATAATTAAGACTTCAGACAAGCTTCATTTGCCTTTTTAATAAAATTATAATCACTTGATTGATTTTCACTGATGAGAATATGGGTACAGAAACATCTGGCATTTTAGCTCTTTTGGCAACATGTATTATTCCGTTTTTAGGGTTCCGTAGCCAAATGGCAAAAAACGGAACCCTTATGGATTCGTCATGTCTGTCTGTCTGTCCGTCCGTCCGTATGTCACAGCCACTTTTTTCCGAAACTATAAGAACTATACTGTTGAAACTTGGTAAGTAGATGTATTCTGTGAACCGTAGTAAGATTTTCACACAAAAATAGAAAATAAAAAACAATAAATTTTGGGGTTCCCCATACTTACAACTGAAACTCCAAAAATTTTTTTTCATCAAACCTGTACGTGTGGGGTATCTATGGATAGGTCTTCAAAAATGATATTGAGGTTTCTAATATCATTTTTTTCTGAACTGAATAGTTTGCGCGAGAGACACTTCCAAAGTGGTAAAATGTGTGTCCCCCCCCCCTCTAACTTCTAAAATAAGAGAATGATAAAATTAAAAAAATATATATAATGTACATTACCATGTAAACTTCCACCGAAAATTGGTTTGAACGAGATCTAGTAAGTAGTTTTTTTTTAATACGTCATAAATCGAAAACCGCAATTTACCTTTCACAAAGTTACAAGGAACTACAAGAACTTTTATATTATGTTACTTGCTGTTACGGAACCCTTCATGGGCGAGTCCGACTCGCACTTGGCCGGTTTTTTTTTCATTTACCTCCATCCTACTAATATTATATACGCGAAAGTTTGTGACGATGGATGGATGGATGTACGTTTGTTACTCTTTCACGCAAAAACTTCTGAACGGATTTTGATGAAATTTGGCACACAGATAGTTCATAACCAGGATTAACACATTGAATACTTTTTATCTCGATGTTCCTACGAGATCGAAACTTATGCGGGTGAAACCGCGAGGTGCTGCTAGTATTAAATACATTTTTGTGATTTTAAGATGCAAGCAATCAATGCTTATATTATATGCAACTCCATTATCATCATCATTTCAACCATAATCATTTCCTCTGCTTCAAGCATCTTCTCATCCTTGTTACGCTACTCTAAACGACTTTTGTACAAACCATACAACTTTTCACCTCGAAATCCATTCAAGACCTGTCCAGGCGCACCAAGGCCATTCAAATCTTGGCCACCCGGACTCTGAGTCAACTAATCAGTCTACCGTCAATTCCGTTAGCCCTCAATACTAAATAGATAATGGCTGATATTGTTAATAACAACTAATGGTATAATGGTCTATTTATTGTAGCCTTGGCAGGATCAACACCTGTGTATAGCAAATGTGTTGGTAGAAGTGAGAGGGTATTGAGGACAGATTAGTGACAGAAGTATTAGTTTGAATGATTGAGTGTTAAGGTTTGGTTGTTCGCGGGCCTTGTGGCTAAATAATAACAGCCGCACGGGTCGATCCGATGTCTGTCCGTGGAAGGGCGAACATCTATAACATATCGAGACCTCTCCGTGCCTCGGAAAGCACTTACAGTCACGTCTAAAAGTATGTATACACTTGGCTTTATTCAAAGGCGATTTTCTCCTTTATTTTTGAATGAAATTTTATGTTATTACGAAAATAGTATTTTCGAACCCATAGGTTTATGTTAAGTGTCGTATTTCAACGTTGCATTCGTTATTTCACGAAAAAGTCGCAATTGAAAATTGCCAAGTGTTTACATACTTTTAGACGTGACTGTACGTCGTTGGTCCCGGCTGTCATTCTAAGATCTTTGAAAGTAGTTACTAGTTACGGGTAGTCAGAAGCCCGAAAATCTGACTATCAGTCTTGTCAAGAGGTATCGTGTTATCTAGTGACTGGGTTGTGGAGGTCAGGTCACTACATGTAAAATACTGGTATTTAGCTGCATTCGGTTAGACTGGAAGCCGACACTTATATAGTTAGGAAAAGGCTAAGCAGATGATGAATGACTGACAGTTTTATGTCATTGTGTGGCCATCAATTTAGGTGACCAACCTGTTCATAAGTACTCAATGGCGTCTTTTAATAATTCTGTGATGCCATTGGTATTACAGTTGTCTGCGTTGCTATCCCAAAAAAA